>OX459012.1:16902689-17561470 GCA_949774965.1 Diarsia brunnea
GTTATATAGCCTAAAGCCTTCCTCGATAAATTTACTATCCAACACAAAAAGAGTTTTTCTATTCCAACCAGTAGTCCCGGAGTTTACCCCGTTCAAACAAACAAACAAACAAACAAACAAACAAACAAACTCTTCAGCTTTATAATATTAGTATAGATAACGTAGGTTTACGTTGCTGCTTCTGTTTTGTCGAGTCATAGAGAAGTATGGAAGAACCGACACCAAATAAGCTTTGCTTATTGCTTAGCATAGCTTTCAACAAAAGTTATTAATTTTATAATTGTAAAATATACTAATTCTGATGTTCTTTAAAAAGGTCGTGTGCGTAGCATTCGCAACGGGCGTGTGTGCATAACCAGGTGTTCGAACGTGGACGAGGCGTGAGGAGTATGTAAGGATCTCGGCAAAAATGTGTTGGTTTGTGTTTATGAGTCGGGGTTACATAAGGATATAATTTGATTGAATCGCTTACTTTAAAACCCACAAAAAGAATAACTAGAAAATACATGTAATTTTCTTGTTATCGAAGCGGACATAAAAAAAACAGTTTTTAATCCCCTCCGTTAATTTCGTTTGAGAATGCCTTGTGGCATTATGTACTACTATTGTACATACAGTTTAAATAAATAATACCTTTTCATTTCCAACACATAAAGAGGGGAAATGAAAAAATATCGAGACTGCAACCACTTTTCACAATATGTGGTTCATACTCATTCATCATTAAAAACGAGGCAAAGTGCTACTTTGTAGTATTGTTTGTATTCCCGGTGAGCGAGCCGGAAATATAAATATTCAGTGGTTTTGCAACACAGCCAATAATATGGCCGGTTATTAATAGCTTGAACTCTACCAACCTTGCAGGCATGTGTAAAAACTATTGTATTCCTATGCAGCGAATTACGAATTAGGTATTTATAAGGAAATGTTGAAATAATACTACAATAACTATATGATTAGTCTAACAACCAAATATAACGGACGAATCAACTTATTCAGAAAGAGAATCAGCGGTTTTCTAGGACGTCTAACTTATATAAGACAGTTCCCGAAAACGCCCGACCTTCAGTAATTTTAAGTGGTGGTAAGTACTTTTTAGTCGGGGAGAAGAAGTAACGAAACAAAAGCCCCAGCAACACATGAGAAAAACTAGATACTTGTGCGAACTAAACAGAGAAAGAAGACCTTGACATCATTACGTGAAACAGAAACCACAATTATATATATGTTGTAAAAAAAAATCATACAGACGAATTGATAACCTCCTTTTCGGAAGTCGGTTAAAAAGACCCTTAATGAAGCCAAAATGCACTTGCTCTCCCTGTCATTGCGATCGTTTTTGGTTCTGGATCATACCTGGAAACCTTTTAGTTGCGGAGATATAAAAAAATCCAATAATTCCAAGTTTAAAAGTTAGTACCAAAGTTAATTAGTAGTTAGTTCGTTTCAAAGTTCCAATTATTTCACAAGTTCATTTTTACCCGACTGTGGCGAAGAAGGAGGGTTTTTAATAAATACAAGTTTTTAGGCCATGGGACTTAAACATAACTGGCAAAGTGTAAGTGTACTAACACACCTCTGTGTTATGCGTGTAAACCAAGGTAATGTTATGTTAAGAGTTAAACGAAGAATGTAACCCACACTCACTGGGCTTTAACCGAGTCCCAGCAAGTAAAGATCACTAAGACAATTTTAATCTTAAATGTAATGGGACATTAAATGAAGACTTATTGTGCTGTGTGGGCTCCGGAAATGAATTAGACAGTCGTCCTAGCCCTTGGATATTGTACAAGGCAAATTAGATGGACAACATGACCTTTCTACAAATAATTAAATGGAATACTAGGTAATGCCAGCGGCTTCGCCCGCTACAACTCGAAAATTATCCCACGGGAAGATAAAATCCGGATAAAAACGATCCTATGTGTTAATCCAGGTTATAAACTATCTGTATACCAATTTTTATCCAAATCCGTTCAGTAGTTTTTGCGTGAAAGAGTAACAAACATACCGATCCCAAACTTTTGCCTTTATAATTTAAGTGTGATTCTTAGATACAGGCTGGAAGTGACATCGACGTAAACACAGTTACCACGTAAAGAAATATAACATCGGTAATCAAAAAAGTTTATCATACGTTTGTCCGTGTAAGTATTGCGGTTTTGTAGGATGTTTTTTAATTGGGGGTTTCAGAATGATGTGCCTTCTTACTGAAAACGCGTGACGTAGCGCTTTAATATGTCTCTTCCGTTACTCTGTTAAAACTCTGCGTTATAATCTAATTTTCAGTAAAAAGGTCACTTTTTTCAAGTGTTCACCATTGCAGGACCAAGTACCTTTAATTGTTTTAAGGTCGGGCGTAAAGAATAGCACCATCTCATATCTTCCCGTGGGTGTCGTAAGAGGCGACTAAGGGACTTACCAGAGAATGGGCAGCAGCGTTCTCTGTGCCTTCGTAACAACCATACTGCGATCGCCAACCCGCCTGCCAAGTGTGGCGATTATGGCAAATCCCCCCCTTTTGGGGGAGGCCTATGTCCAGCAGTGGACGTCTTATGGCTGAAATGATGAAGGTCTATATCGATGGAAATCCGGAACTAAGCCATGAGTTTGGCGCCTTCAGTAGCGTGCATCAGTTGCTGAAAGTCTATAGGATGTCTACCTCAAAAATAACTGCGACATTATTTAGAGTTATGGAGGTCAGATAGGCAGTCGCGCGTGTAATATGATACCCTTTGGTAAGACTGGTTGTCAGACTTTCAGGCCACAGACTACATGTAAAATTGTAAAGGCTGCCAAAGATCTACCTATATTATACAAGATGATTTTTTAGTCTCCGTCCAAATTTTTCCTAGGCATTAGGTATCATGCACTAACACCATTTTTGAAAAAAAATCGATACGTAAATTTTTATATTAAATCATATTCTATGAACTTAGTTCAAGGGCAAGTCTTGCTAGCCCTATGGGTGTCGTTAGAGATTGTAGGGTAAGTAATATTCCCCTAAGTGCTTAGTGTCAAACTGCGGTCATTATTCGCCTACTGGAGCGTGTTAATTTCAGCACTGTTTTTGCAAATAAAGGTCTTGCTAATTATCAAATATTAACATAATTATGGCCATTTAACTGACAGAGTTGTTAGTAGAGTGTTAGCATTATTTTACCTGTTCTCTACAGTTTTTACCCGACTGCAAGGAAAGGGTAATGTTTTTTTACTTTTTACGTTTATATTCTTTAGTGTTTTGTGTACCTACTTTTTGTAATTTCTTCACTTTGGTCCACTCGCTGTTGTCTCAATTTCTATAGAGTAGTTATTTTCATCCATACACCATCAGCATTATCTTGCCCTTATCCCAATTCATTCGAGGTCGGCGCAGCATTTCTGCTTCTTTCATACTTCTCTATTACTCGTCATCTCGTCAGACACCTCCTTTCTAACAATATCCTCCTTTACACGGTTCATTCATCGTTGGTCTTTCTCTACTCTTACACCCATCGACATTCATAATCAAAACTCTCCTCACTACATTTTCCTCATACCTCCGCATCACATACCCATACCACAACAAACAATAATTACCACACAACTTTTCATCCATACAAATTATCATTACTATTTACTACATATTATAAAACAAAGTCCTCCGCCGCGTCTGTCTGTCTATCTGTTCGCGATAAACACAAAAATTACTGCACCGATTTTCATGTGGCGCAGCCGTGAGGTGCACTCCTTTTTTTTCTGTTATTTTTTAGGTTCTTTTTATTTTTTATTGCTTGTTGTGTGCACTTGTGGCATGTGCTGAATAAATATGTTTTCTTTCTTTCTGTTCTTTCATGCTGTTTTCACCAATGGATAGATTGGTTCTCGCGAAAGGTTTTAGTACCTATATGGAATCCATGCGGGCAAAGCCGCAGGCATTAGCTAGTATGTTACAAACATGATGAGTGAAAAATGAGTAATTTTCCTTACTAAATCGCCTAGCCATATTGGCTTGCTTCTCAAACCGGCTTAGAATAAAAACACACAAAATTATATTAGGTAGCTCGTAATAGGTAAATAAGGTGAGAGGAAAACTAATTTAATTCAATTTTAAGAATAAGAAAATCTCGCTGAAGTTTTAAGTATATCGTAAAGCATCTCGTAAACAACTTATTTTATTTTAAAGAAGCTCAAGAACTTTTCTAGTTATATCACGGCAGTTTCTTTACGTAACATAACATCACGTCTGCAATCCCTGAAGTGTTAGGCAGAGGTTTATATATACAGGGTGTAAATCAACCCATCACACAGCCGTCAACCAAGCATTCTGTACATCAAACTAAGTACCCCAAATTTTTGCTGGGAAACGATTTTTTTTTTAGGGTCAAAAATCACATTTTACGGTAAAACTCAAAGTAGCACTCTTAAAACATTGTGCTAGTGGATGCTTTGAATAATAAACGGCTCATGGAGGTAATTTAAGTAAAGTTAAAATCTGAAAAACTAGTATTTACACAAACTAGGTAAGACTGAGTAATTTTATTTTGTTGTTTAAAAAATCACGATTAACAATAGGGGTTTATGTAAGGTAGGTATTCAAAACATTGTGTTGATGGATGCATTAAATAGTACAGGCGTCCATGTAGGTTTTAAAATAAAGGTAGAACATTTAAACTCGTAATATTTAAAAGAAAAACGTGTGTGTTGTGAAAAGTTGGCGCTTTGACAACTGAAATCTCCGTAACTAGAAGGTACAATCTCATCATCAGCCGGAACACGTCCACTACTGAACAAAGGCCTCCCCCTAAAGGAAGGTTGCCATAATCCCCACGCTTGGCAGGCGGCTTGGGGATCACAGTGAGGTCACCGAAAGTTTAAAGGACGCTGCTGCAATAGTAGAAGCATAAGTGCCTCTCAACTTCGTTAAGGGCGAATTTTATTTTATTCGTTTTAGCCGCCCATCTGTGTGGAATCCTAACAACCTGAACACGAAGCCTGCCTTTCTATCTTCCTGCCCTTTTCTTTTTAAGCTATTGCATAGCTTCTATCGCGGGCCTTGAGCGTGGGGACCGAATCCAGAAATTCCGTAACGAAAAAAACCTAACACTCATTTATTTAATAAAAGAAAAAAAATGTTTTTTTATCGGTCACCACGCTCAAAGTGTAACTTGAATTAATATCAAAGAAAAAAAAACAAAGGAAAAAAAATACTGCCTTAATAAAATAAATAAATAATTATAATTGCATAAGTTTATAAAAAATGCTATGCAATAGCTTTACCGCGGCAGTCTCCGGTGCCACACGTCTTTTTTTTTTTATGGTGGGTGGAAAATCATCAAATAACCCCTCCCGTTCTTGGGCAGAGCGAAAGGGAGTGTCAGACTTCTACTGACTAAAAACCACCCATGTTTCTTCTTAGCCCTTCATGTCGAGGCCGCGGTATCTCTTGCGAACAACCCCGACGGGAACTGCCCTTGTCCCAAGTTACTTGGCTCCGTTTTTTTCTTCTATTCTCCTCTGTCAATCGTGACGCTATCATTTACTCCTGTTTCTTTCATATCACACCATTCATCCATCATTCTCTTGGTCTTTTCCTCTCCCTCTCTATCCATCAACATTTTAATCACATGCAATTCGTTCCTCTTCATCACATGTCCATACCAAGACAGTTGAAGGTTTTCTTTCCATTTATCCGAAAAATGTAAAATACTGGTACTCAGCTGCATCCGGTTAGACTGGAAGCCGACCCCAACATAGTTGGGAAAAGGCTAGGCAGATGATGATTATCCGAAAAATAAATGCTGTAAATCTTCAAGCTCAAGGTGTAAACAGAATAAAAAAGTTATTTCCTCACTGTGATTGCATCTCACGGGCACTTGCAATCGACCGTCCATTAAACTGAAACAAATTGGATAAACACACCACCCCAGCGGAATGAAAGTTTCAGTAGAAAGTCTGTCCTTTGCTTCACAAAGTCTGCTTTAAATATACTTTGTATTAATTCTCCTTTTTTGTTTTCATTCAAGATATTATACTTTGTAGAGATATTAAATGAAAAGATGGGAATAAGTGATTTTGCCTAAAGAGGTGCTTTTCTTGGCAATTTTCTGTTCATTGTAATTAAAATGTTGTTTCGTAGGATTTTAATGGTTTTATATTATATTAGGTTCTTGTATATGAAATTGGCGTGTTATAAAACTGGCCACTTTTAATTACTGGTTAGGAATACCGAATTCAAATATATTTCAAAACGCATTTGTGTTTCGAATTTAGTGATGTTTTTTCTTTCGACTGCATCGTTCTGTTTTCAATAACGAAAATTTAAAATATCGCGTTGGTAGTTTACAAATACGAATTCCACTGTGGCACCAGCGCTGCAGAAACAGCTAGTAGAATCAATGATGTGCATGGAGAAGTTACTGTAAAAAAAGGCTACTTTTTTCATATAAAACACAATTACAATAATAATATGTTTAATTTCTCCATCGAAAGGCAAATTAGTGGTTTTTCAGATATTGGATTTAATTCAGAAACATTGTCTGCGTGTGATAAAACAAAGCCTGCTAGTAATAAATGATGACTTTATTACACTAGGGGTGTAATTAAAAAGCAGTTCTAAATCGAAAGACCATAATAATGTCCATGCAGGTTGGACATGGACTATGCATTAGCCATGGCCGACAGTACGGCGTAGGTGATGTTCAAATAGACAATCTTGAACCTTACAAATTCAAACAATACGTCACAACATTCCAAAAGAATCGTTGAACTCTTTTCTACTCTTATTTGACATTCCAATTTTCACCACTTCAATTAACCTCACATCATAAACTATTTCTAAGTTAACACTACATTGACATAACACATTTAATTATGTATATTTTATTAGGTGTTAAGTTTAGCCGACTCTGTCCCAGTTAATCAGTTAATTGGCTAGCCATTTGCATGTGACCTACGCGGCGTAAACCTCGAAACTGTTCAAATTGTTTACTTCACCTTGCTTTATGGGGTTAAGCAGAGTTACAAGACTTGTTTATTGTTGGTCGAGTGTTTGGGGAAAGTAATGTTTGCTAAACAAAGGTTTAAGTTGTTACGATGTACGAAAAACCAGTTGCTAGGAAGAGTGAGCTCGCGCATAACGATAGATATTCAGTAAAGACATTTGACAACGCCAATGACATTTCAATAATATAATTCTAAAGATTTCTGAAGATTTCGAATCTGAAGATTTAAATTTTATCCTTAACTGTAAGTACTAAAAGTGTGATCACAGATAAAAGTACTAAAATGGTACTAAAGTACTAAATAATTTGAAGTACTTAGTAGAACTTTAATGTGGCAGTTTGAGATGATAGCCGTATGTCGAATCGTATTTAAAATCTCAAGTGATTTGATAAAATTAATTTTTTCACGGACTGTACTTCTCACTTTCGTATTTATGATATTACAATTCCAGCAAATAGATGATAGTCGTTAAAGCCGATATCAGACAACAAAAGCATTTGAGGCATTGAGTGCCAAAAACCATCATCGTTCCTCAAAATATTGTGTTAAATATTTTAGTTGAAGCCTAAAAACTCCAAAAGAAATACCTTGTGACCCAAATAGAAGCGTTCACAAGTTTAATTCTAAACAATGAGTGGTCTAGTTTTTTAGTGTAGTTCAGCAGAACACGTAATAAAACAGCCTTGAGTAAGTGGGTCAGCGTGTCGGGTGATCCTGCAAGGTGAACGGTACTATGTCTAGTTACTTGTGTTTTCTTCACTTGCCAATCAATGAAGGACTAGTGTGATGTTTGGGCTAGATTATCTACAGTAGCCTTCATCAGCTCCTGTGATGTGCAAATAACAGGGGGTCTAAAATGGCCACATTAGCAGATAAAAGTTAAAAAGCCTAAAATAGACCTTTCATAATAGTGACTGCGTATGTGACCGTTTTACTAATTTTAACGCAATTCATATTATTTTCCTATTAAATATGATCTATTTTCCTTAATGGTCACAGACGTAGTTACTATTTGAAAGGTCAATTTTACGCTTTTTAACGCAATTCACACCTATTATGATCTGCTAAATTGGCCATTTTAGACCCCCAGAACAGGCAGTACACGATATCAAATGCCCCATGGTTTGTGGGGCAACACCACATTTACACTCCAGGGCCGAGTCATCTATGAATATATAGAAAACTTATAGTATTAATACAGGTTCATATTTGTTTAGTACCATTAAACTAGAGATGGTTTATATTAGTACTCACATTCGTTTAAACAACATGTCTGAACAGCGGCGTTTAGTGGCGGCTAGTGTCGTCATTGTTATGGAATACTAGATTATGATAGTGCGGTAGTTAATTAATTGTTCCATGTGATCGTATTACCGGGATAAAAAGCAACTTATTTGTTAATCCAGGTTTTAAATTGTATGTGTGTGAAGGGTAATTTAAATCCGTTCAGCAGTTTTTGCGTGAACATCCATTAACGTTTACTATTCAATACATCGATCAATCAGCACAATATTTTCAGAGCGCTACATTAAGTTTTACTGTAAGACGTGATTTTTCATCACCAAAACGGCGTTTCCCAGCAATAATTTTTCCGTAGGGTAACGTATAGTTCATTGTCTAGAATTGTTGTTTGACGGTTTCGTATAGGGTCCATTTACACCTAAGATAGTATACGATTATACAGGAAAGACAAGAAAAAAAAAAAAAGAAAAAGAAAGAAACTAAGTTCTAAGTCCCCCGTAGTCACCATCTGCCAAGCCTTTTCCCAATCATGTTGAGGTCGGCTTCCAATCTAACCGGACGCAGCTGAATACCAGTTTTTTACGTGGAGCGACTGCCTATCTGACCTCCACAACCCAATTAGCATTGGGTCTATGATATCCCTTGGTAAAACGGGTTGTCCTTCCCCCCATAGTAATCCTAACTAAAACATACAACAAAGCACATAATAAAATCCACATCGTGATACTTTATTCTCAGTAGAAACTGAGTAAAGTGTCGTGTATCGAATGCAACAACGGTGTAACCTACAAAACCGTCGATTGTAACTGTCTGCCCCACTCGCCTCTCGCCACACTCGCCGACCGACAATTTGATATTAAACGTTACATTATTTTACTTATTCTTTTTATTTCTTTCTTTTTGCTATTACATGGGACTTGAAACATAACTGGCGAAATGTGTGTGTACTATTAGGTATTGCACCTCTGCCTAAGTCTTCAGGGATTTTATATATATGACCGAAAGTTGATACTGCATTATTATACTTATTCTTTTTTTTTCCCTATTATATGGGAATCAAATATAAATGTGTGGGTGGACTATTAGGTACACCTTTGCCTTACCTTTAACCTTTGCCAATACATATCCATGATTACTGTATGTTCAGATCTTCAAATGTAGTTCATAACCTAGTACCCTGCATATAAGTCAATGTTTATGTAAGTCAGAAGAAAAAAGTTCTATCTGTGCTGATTCTATATTTGGTAATTTGTATAAACATGCTCCAAGTAACATACGTAATTATCCAAGTTATTCAATTTCAGTGATATAAAACAAACAAAGCGTTTTAGTCGGTTAAAAAGAAACATGGTATCTATACCAACACAGGGTTCCTAATGTAGTTCACATAAGCTCTGCTTCTAGTGTAAATGTTACAGGTAATCCTAGCAGAAGTAGAAAACCTAGTTTTATCTGGGTTCATCATCATCTTCCTGCCCTAATCCCATTCTATTTGGGGTCGGCGCAGCACGTTTACTTCTTCCATTCTTCCCTGTTATACGTCACGGTTGCATTTACTCCTTTCTCTGTCATATCATTCCTCACACAATCCATTCATCTTTTCTTTGCCTTCCTCTCCCTCTTCATCCAACAACATTTAGTTTTTATCTGGGTTAACTTAACATTATTCGAGTTTGGACGGTAAAGTTCGCAAAGTAACTACGTTACGGCTAAAAGACAAAGTACGGTTACTCCTAGTTCTACACCTAGGTACGGCTGATAGCAGTTGGTTCAACATAGGTGTTTCTTTTTTATTGTTAGGGCACAACAAAGGTGCGGTACCGCGCACCTTTGTTGTGCCGCGCAGAAGAGATGGCAAGACCTCCAAAAATTTTTTTTTTGCGATAATTTAGATTTGACTCAAAAAGCTTGGAGAATAGTAAGTTAACCCGGCTAAACTTGAGTTTACTTCTTCTTCTAGCTTAACCCGAAACATAAACAGAGACAGATAATATGATGAATGTTTTGTCCGAATTCCAGAGGCTATCGAACGACCAAGTGTAATAGGAATGTTTGCTTGCTAAAAAAATATGATTCTAATTAGTCCGTCTGTTAGATTATCGAAAAATATTGAATACGTATTTTTTGTTTTATCAAATCAATAAAAATTGACGAAGATAAAACGCGTCAAAGATTTGTGTGACGTCACTCACCGGTAAAAAATGTCATACTAATGTCTTAGAATATGACGTCACACGAGTTTTCAAAGCACTATATCGTTTTCATTGTTTGTTTACGTGGAAAAAGAAAAAATACGTGTCCAATATTTTTTTGGAAATCTATCTGACTACCCTATTGCGCCATTACAAGCCATGACGACTAAACGGATGTTTCATTGATGTTTAGAATATAGGTAGACCATGACCTGGTATTTCAACCCAGTAGTACGTCCCTATTTCCCGAATAATTTTCCACCTTTATGCAGGCGAAAACACAGCCAAAGCTAATACGTAGTAAAGTTTACAAAATGTTTCGTTCATAATCTTCAAGTAATTTAACCAAGACTTAACTCTCAAATTCACACACAACCAAGTTTCACATGTTTATCAATGAACAACAAATATTACTGCATTTACTTACCAGGTAATTCGCAAACATTGGTTGTGGAAAAGCGTCCTTTTTTTTTTTTTGGGGTGGGAAATCATCAAATAACCCCTCCCGCTCTTGGGCAGAGCGAAAGGGAGTGTCAGACTTCTACTGACTAAAAACCACCCATGTTCCTTCTTAGCCCTTCATGTCGAGGCCGCGGTATCCCTTGCGAACAACCCGCAGCCTCGACAGGCGTCGGCCCTTGCGCCGTGGAACACGAACGCGCCGTTGACACGGCCTGTCGTCGTCATAAGACGGACGGACGGCGAGCTTACCCATCACTCACCGTCAACAGGCCCGCGTCTAAGGTGGCCGGAAGCCATCACGTGGCCCCCGACGCCCGGATCGCCTCCCGCGGCGGGAGGAAAAAGTAGCTTCATTCTTTGATTGGCTGAACTTTGAATGCAGGGGGCTTAAAAAGGTCGGTTTGCCAAGATCAAAATCATTTTTGTATGAATTGTAACGAGATTCACATTATTATCCTATTATCATTCTGTTTAGGTTTCCAGCCCTTAGTTGGGTTTAGTTTCTTGAAAGTTTTTAGGTAATGTATGTAAGTAGAAAGGTACCTTATTATTGAGATGTTCATTTGCTCTGGCAGTTCTGTACCGTGCGATAACTCTATTTAAATAAAAGCCTTTAACTGTTAATTCTAAACCACGGACTGCACTTATTCATTTCTCAGATAAAACTGATATTTTATCAAAAACGTTGAAATAAATATAGTTTGAGCGCTTGAATGTGGCCAGTCTTATTAATCAACCATGCAGCCTGCACAATTTGCATAAATAAGGTTGGTTGGAATCCTGGCTGGAGGCCTTAAACTCAAGGCATCCACAGGGATTTGTCCGGTTAAGCAGAAGCCATTCTCATAGACTGAACTGCGAGATGCAGTTACAAAAAAAAAGGTTGACTACAAACTAACTTACAATACCTATCTACCTTAAACGATATTTTCAAGTATTCATAAAGAGAAGATCGCTGTGAAAACGACCTTATCACAAAAAAAACCTTTATATTCAAAAGATCTACAGATATGGTAAGTATAACCATTGTCATTTTCTTTTGATTATAAAACAGGCCTTGTAAAGAATGACTTAATTATAGCCTGACTGAAGAACTGATCATTTCCATAGTGAAAATAAACTGCTATCTTGTCTTGGTGTCTTAATATATGCTTAAACCCAGAAATAGATTCGCTACATGTATCAGTTCTTATTGGGTAGGATATTGAAATGACGATAATACGTGACCAGAAATAGCTACAAAAGTTGAAAAGCTCAGGAAATGAATCCTACTTTAATATACGAACCAGGAATGTCTCCGGAACACTAATAAATCACGTAAAGAAGTAACTTCATCGAATCATTATTTTAATGACTGAATTATAATTACTTGTAAGTCCTGTAATATCTTTAGAAAATGTTACCGAAAAAACATGTAAGTGATTACAATTTCATCGTTTTATTTGTTTCAGAAACACCATCATCTGGCGTGACTAGCCTTTTCCCAACTACGTTGAGGTCGCCTTCCAGTCTATCTGGAGGAAGCTGAAAACCAGTATTTTACATGGAGCGACTGACTAATTGTATAGAAACTTGTTTCCATATTAATTGCTTTCTTTTTCAGTGCATGCAAACTTCCCAACTCAATACAAAGAAAACAGTTCAATAGATGCAGGGAGCAGATTATTATAACTTGTACGAAGTTTAATTCTGTTTGTATAGAAACTAGGTCCGCCTAAAGGCGCTCCTACACCAGAGCATTCGGCTGTAATGTAACCAATCCAAGATTTGATTTTATACAGAAACAAGTATTTTTCTTTATTGTGTGGTTAGTGCCTAAACTGACTTTTTTATGTCACCCATGGGCTTTACATGCCGTCGGCAAATTTATCTCAGGCATGCAGTTCAGTGCAGTGTCGGGGCTGCGGGTTGTTCGAAAGAGATACCCCGGCCTCGGCGCAAGGGCTAAGAAGGAACATGGGTGGTTTTTAGTCAGTAGAAGTCTTACACTCCCTTTCGCTTCGCTTTCCGCGGTATCTCTTTTGAACAACCCGTAGCCCCGACGGGATGCTGAGTTCTCCTCACTAGCTAATGTAATGTTCGAGTCTGAACTGTATTATAACATGCGAAAGCTCCCGGTGAGGGAGCGCCTTAAGAACAAAACAATGTATAGGTACTTACGTTGTTTTGTTGTTAATGGGAAAGTTTTTTCACTTACCTATTAATGTTAGCAAGTAAGTTTGTTAGTTTATTTCGAGTACATAGATGTTTAAGGTTTCTCCTATACAACCCATTCTTTTCCATAGAGGAGAAGAATAGGCAAGAAACTCCATGGACACTCATTTTAATCAAAATATTGTTACAAAATCTTAGAACTTACATCCACACAGTTTTTTTCTTTTTTTTTTTGGCGGATGGAAAATCATCAAATAACCCCTCCCGCTCTTGGGCAGAGCGAAAGGGAGTGTCAGACTTCTACTGAGAAAAACCACCCATGTTCCTTCTTAGCCCTTCATGTAGAGGCCGCGGTATCTCTTGCGAACAACCCGCAGCCCCGACGGGTACATCCACACCCTTAAATCATATTTAATTACACCATTCTGATACACGCTGTATATGGGGACGTTCTATGTACAACTGCACCTTGTTCCCATAAATTGGTTTTCTGCTAAAGGGTTTAATTTTGTTCGAGGAACTCAATCAATATACATATCTATAACAGAGTACGCCCAGTCTCTGAACTTCGCAGAAACAAAGGCGTTGACAAAATTTTATATGAATCTTTTTTTTATGGTGGGTGAAAAATCATCAAAGAGGTCCCGCTCTTGGGCAGAGCGAAAGCGAGTCAGACTTCTATTACCGACTAAAAACCACCCGTTCCTTCTTAGCCCTTCATGTCGAGGCCGCGGTATCTCTTGCGAACAACCCGCAGCCCCGACGGGCATGAAGCTTGCCGTGTTGTTCTTATTTTGCTTTTTTTCACAGTTTAATTTTTTGAACGCAGTGCATACACGTTAGCAGGTAGGTAGTTCTTCTTTATTTTTAATGTCATACATACATAAACTCAAGCTCTTTTCTCATGGGGGTAGGCAGAAACCACAGAACGCCACTTGCTACGAACCTTACTACTCCTTTTGCCTCGTCCACATTCATACATCTCATCATACACGCACGCCAGTTACGAGTACTACGCACCTGTCCTTTCTGAAGAACAGCTTTTCTTTTCTTTTCTTTTGTTTCACTTTTAAAGCCACTTTGAATTTAAAGAGAAAAGTAATTTTATTTTCGGCAAGGTTGAATTATTTTTAGAAATTGTTTCGCTGCCCACCACTGGTAGACCAGTCATGGATATGGAGCTGCTGGAAAATGCAAATTCGATTAAAATAAACCAGCTTTAAAAGCAAAAGTCCAATCTGTAAAATTAATAGTTACACAATATATATTATAAATCTCCTGTAAAGGTTTTCAGTTGATAGAGAGAATATTACGATTCAAAATGGCGGAAACACTATTAAAACTTTGATATAAATGGTAGGTTCCGTACGCACGACGAAAAATCCAACTATTCAACATCAAAATAAGTTGATCTCTCATTGTGCAAGCAGCTTATTCAAAGTGAGGTCAGGTTATACTGAATATGTATAGTTTGTGTCGCCGTGTTTACCAAGAATAAAGTATGTTATTGATTAAAACTTTTACAATAGAACAATGTTATGAAGACTAAGAAAGAAAGAACAAGAGACAAAGGCAAGAAGATGATGAATGCAATATACAGGGTGTAAATCAACCCATCACACAGCCGTCAACCAAGCATTCTGTACATCAAACTAAGTAACCCTACGCAATTTTTTTTGCTGGGAAACGATTTTTTTTTTTGGGGTCAAAAATCACATTTTACGGTAAAACTCAATGTAGCACTCTTAAAACATTGTGCTAGTGGATGCTTTGAATAATAAACGGGTCATGGAGGTAATTAAAGTACCTAAAGTTATAACCTGAAAAACTAGTATTTACAAAAACAGCTCTGAAAAATTTGGAACTTTGACCCCCAATATCTCCGTAACTAGGGGGTTCCCAAGTATGGTCTAGAACAAAAAAATGGTCGCAGTGGTGGGGAGAACAAGTGCCCTTCGTTTGCGTTAAGGGTACTTTTACACCCTATATATACTTCAAGACTGATCTGAAGAATTCAGCAAGCCTTTTTTCTGAAATAACAGAAGTTAGCGAAAAGTCAGTCTGATTTCAATGAGTTTTGACTACCAAGCTGGCGTCTACACTTATGTGTTGGTTTAAAATCGCCATGTTGGACCCCACGTAAATTATTTTAACATTACCTAAAAAGCACCTACAAAATTCTTCCTATCTTACACTTGTATCTACAGTCGAAAAAAGTAATCTTGAGTTAAAGTAATGCAACAACCAACACAAACATTTTTATGCAATAGACAAGAATTTGAACGAAGCTCCGTATCGTACGGTACGATACGGAGCTTCGTACGTACGAAAACCTTAAAAGAAAGCGAAGAACTACAGAATAAAAATCGTATATTTTTTAAATAATTACTTTTACTCAAGTAAACACTTTGACATATTTAGAAATACGGGTCTGACCACCCGTATCAAACAGTTTCGTCCGTAGCTCGGAAAGCACTTTAAATCGTTGTTCCCGGCTGTCATTATCGTATTACCTAGTTTTAACTGGGTTGTGGAGGTCAGATAGGCAGTCGCTCCATGTAAAATGCTGGTATTCAGCTGCATCCGGTTAGACTGGAAGCTAACTCCAACATAGTTGGGTGAGGGCAAGGCAGATAATGATTGGTAGTTTGTTTGACCTTAAAATTCTATATACACATTTATTTTACGGAATCCCCTTACTCAATAATGTGATAACCAAAGTAATCTTGGAAATCGAATCATAAGAAACGAGCTGAAAAGCTGACAAATTTATTTAATTTCATTACTTTCTGAATCGGCTGTGTCAATCTTAATTTTCCGTGTTTTCAAATCAACAATCAGGAAAATAACTTACATAAATATGGACATTTTGTTAAAGTAAAGTAATATTTAAATAACATGAACGTTTGCCCAAAACTTCCTTATGTGACGAAGGTGTGTTCTAATATTATATATTGGAAATGTATCCCTAACGGTGTTAATTAGGGGATGATGATTGCTATTTATGTCGATGAGAAATCCCCAAGGGGGCTTCAAGATAAAATATGCCCAGTGCTAAGATACCAATTATGAGGAACCTTTACGAGTCTATGTTTATACTCGTATGTGTGAGCCATATAAGTTTTTATGTGCTTTGAATCTGCTTTATTTTTTGCGTTTTGATTTGTAAAATAATTCGATATTGGACAATTAAGACGGAGATTTCAAACTGAAACAACTCTATGTTTTCTATCAGCTCATAATTATGAGTACTAGTTACTCACTAAGAAGTACTTTTGGCAATAAAAGAAGTTTATTGTGTGAACAAAGCTAAAGAAATGATGACCAAGATTCTAGCACGTGTGGAGTCATGTAGTTTTACGCCATCGGAAAAGACTTGAGTTTATAATTATGTGGTGTATTTCTTGTTGTATCCAATTCATTAATATATCTTCGGGATACCCATATACCTATTAATACAAATGTACGTAAACTCAAGCTGTTTTTGGATAGGGGTGAGTAGAAACTATAGATCGCCACCGCTACGATCCTTTTTTTTTTTTGGGGGGGGTGGGAAATCGTCAAATAACCCCTCCCGCTCTTGGGCAGAGCGAGAGGGAGTGTCAGACTTCTACTGACTAAAAACCACCCATGTTCCTTCTTAGCCCTTCATGTCGAGGCCGCGGTATCTCTTGCGAACAACCCGCAGCCCCGACGGGCACCGCTACGATCGTTACAGTCCTTTTGCGTCGCCTACGTTCAAACATATCTTTATACACACGCCTATATACCTATTAAATGTTCTGAAAAACGTCATAACACTGTAAATAGGCTAAGAACGACGCAAAAGAACTCTGAATAATATAAATAGTAAATTATACTAAAGCAAAGTTTGTTATAAAAATAAATGTACAGAAGTGGAGCTGTGTGGGCAGACAAACGATGACGTCACACTATGACGTCAGACTTACCCACTAACGAATGTAATTGCGTTGGATTGATAAATCTTAGCCATTGAATGTTTTATGTTTATGTACCAAGGCTTGAAGATGTCCTGGAAAGGGGTACACTGAAATGTTGGTTTACTTTTTAAAAAAGAGAATTTATCAATATGGTTTTGCATGTCATAATAGGGTAGTTAACAAAAAAAATCTAATTAGTCCGTCAGATAGATTTCCAAAAAATATTGGACACGTATCTTTCTTTTTTTTACGTAAAGAAACAATGAAGACGATACAGTGCTTTGAAAACTCGTGTGACGTCATATTCGAAGACATTAGTATGACATTTTTTACCGGTGAGTAACGTTACAACCCTCCACTGAAATCTTTGACGCGTTTTATCTTCGTCAATTTTTATTGATTTGATAAAACAAAAAATACGTATCCAATATTTTTCAATAATCTAACAGACGGACTAATTAGAATCATATTTTTTTAAGTCAGGAAACATGCATATTCATCATTCTCCTGCCCTTATCCTAATTTGTTTGTGGACGGCGCAGCATGTCTCCTTCTTCCATACTTCTCTATTATTCATCATCTTATGAGACACCTCTTGTCTTGCCATATCATCCTTTACACAGTTCATTATCGGTTTGCATAATCAGCCTAAATTGTTTTCACTCCTGGGAAAGTTATTTCCTCGCTATGAGGGATGTGGGCTCGAGGGGAGGGAACGAGGTCTTATGGTTTCCAGTAAAAGGAAAATAGCTATTTGTATTGATGGACAATACTCAAGGCGGCAACTATTAGCCAAATTCTGGGTTGACTCAATTGAACTAGCCATTATTTGCTAATTAGAGCAGCTATTTGTAGACTTTTAAAATTATATTTAGACGTAGAGTGATTATTGTATGGATGTTAAAACTATGCTTTATAAAACGTTGCATTTATCAAACATGGCTTCGGTGTTAGCTAATTTGATATTTTTTTTTATCTGAGGCTTTTCAGGAGCAGTCTTTATCTGCAGTAGCATTCCAGGCTGATAAGATTGAGCACAGGAATAGAAAGTTCTGTCTGTTAACAAGTAATAACAAAATGAAAGATAAAGAAAGAAGAGTGAATACACCGGTCGAGAGGGAGACAGAACGAGTCGATATACTAGCGTGCAAGTATAAGCGTCTATCTAAAGTAAGAACGCAAGTGGAAACAATATAGCATTAAATTACGTATTCGATATTCCTTTCAGCTTCCAGTCAAACAAAAAGTCGATGACGTGCGAGTCTCAACTAATTTTTTGTACACATTTTGAAACCGGCGACCCCCTTATGAAAACTTTAACCCTCCGGCTGCAACGCGGCACAAAATTCCCCTTCCACGCATGAAACGATCCCAAACTCCCTATAATTTAACACCCCAAAAACAAATAGGATTTACACTGCGTTGCAATACGACCCCTGTGCTCCCAGCGCCATCTATCTGCGCCGACGAAGAGTTAAAACGCACACATGGAAAGATTGTGATATACTACAGATGTAGCTGGTACATAATGATGTTATACTATGTTTTCATAATATGAAATCGTGTCGCTCTCGCAATGAAGAATGTTAATTTTAGTAACATGTCTCGCTACGTGGTCTGCGTGGCTGTGTGCTTCGTAGATTTGTCGAGGTATTTTGTTTCTTTGTGTGTCGATGTGACCGTTATTCGGGGTTGGTTGAAACATGAGTAGCGTTGGAGGGTTGTCTTACGGCCTGTCATCATTATAATAAGAATACGCGTAATAAGATGTGCTTTACATCATTTGTAAGGATGCATTAAAGAATATAATCATGCAAGAAATATTTTGTTTGAAGTCTTGTTTGCACAAAGGACTTATTGTAGGGGTCAAATACAGATGAAGTTTTGTTTAGTTTAATTTCGTGGGTAATCTTTACATTAATTTTTGTTCTTTCAATTTACGACCTAGAAGCGTTTGTGACAAATTCGACGGAGAAAGCCACACAGAAGGAAGAGTGGAAGGCTATGAGGGGAGGCTTTTGCCCAGCAGTGGGACAATATAGGCTAAGATAAACAAAATCTTTACATACATGTTTTAACAGAAACCTCTAACCGGATAAAAGTCGTCGCATGGATTGTTTATTGCTAACCAAATGCAACTGATTGTTTCAAGGACCTAAAACGTGCATTTTCGTAATTTTTGTATGGGGTGGTTATGATGTTATGTTTCCTGTAAATGATTCAGCAATGTTTGTATACTTATTGCATGTTTTATCAGCATGCATGTCACGTTGATTTAATAACGAACAAAATGACACTGTGACGTCAGATGTTGATGTTTTATTAATTAGCTCACACGGCGTGTTTTATGTGAGAAACTTTCGAAAACATTGATTTTAATGTCAACATTCATCGTGATTGAAACATTCATGGACCTGCTCTGGGCCCGCGTAGTGGAGCCCTCTTTGTCTCACAGATTGGCGTTTTGTGTCCCAGCATTGGGAATGCTATAGGCATCAATATCTAAGCTATGTCGTGTAAATATTGCTTGAAACTGGATAGCGAACGAATTTAGGTTAGGTTGGTTTTGAGCATAACTAGGCCTCTTTGGTACATTGATCCTACTCAGATGGGAACCGCGGGATGAATCTACCAATTGCATTATTTACATTACTTTTCTTTGGTGATTGGACCCGCTGTTTAAGATGAATAAAAATTTGCATTGAATTTCACCACTTTCTGGAGTCCTGACACAGCCAGAAAGCGTCGTGGCAGACCTAGTAGAAGATGGCGGGACAATTTGGACAAGATTAGCGAAAATTGGTCCACATTGGCCTTGTATCGAAACAACTATAAATCATGGAGAAACGCCTTTGCCCGGAAGTGGGATGACGCAGGCTAATAGTATCAGTAGTAGAACCACCTTTATTGGCTATTCAGAAAACAAAGATTGTATTCTAAGGATCATGAGTTTGATAACCTATGTGCCTTCAGAAAAATAACATCACGAAGTGCAAAGTATATTCCTGAACTCCGCAAAAACAGCAAAATGTCCAACCAATCAGATTAGCGATGCAGTACACGTAGCACGGAACGTAACGTAGTTACGTAGAAAACAAAGTTAGCGCCCGAACTTAACTGGGAACACTGTATATGAAAAATACGAAAAACCTTTACAAAAACTTTTGAGTACACAAAACGAATGGCACAAAGGTCATTATTACTTCGATTTTAAATTGACCTTTAATCAGTATTGTTAGGGTCTGTTTCTACGAAGCAGATGCTACGCAGATAATAAGCGTCACCTCGTGCATGCTGTAGGATGCGGCCGAGTCCAATTTCATACTAAATTACAATGCTGATACAGTCCTTTATTCAGTGAAATCTAAAAATTCGAGAGGAGTTTTCTGCTTGAAGGAAAAACGGGTCCTTAACTATGCAGATGGTACATTTTAGCGGGGATGATTCAAAAAGTATTACAAATTGTGTTGCAATATCTTTTTATCATATTGATATTTAGCACGCCTGTAATCCCCTAAAGATAAGGCAGAGATGTACCTATTATTAGTACATTCACGAATAACGTAGCCACCAGATTTACTCGGGAAAAAACAAATCCTATCAACATGGTACGTATCTATGGAACGCTTCATGGCCCATATTATGTTTAATGCTCATTAGACACTTCTGGAGCAGAACCTGCCAGGGGTTAACATAATGTAATCTTAGCCCGTCGGGGCTGCGGGTTGTTCGCAAGAGATACCGCGGCCGCGACATAAAGGGCTAAGAAGGAACATGGGTGGTTTTTAGTCGGTAGAAGTCTGACACTCCCTTTCGCTCTGCCCAGAGCGGGAGGGGTTATTTGATGATTTTCCACCCGCCAAAAAAAAAACCTCTTTGGTCTAGTGGTCGAAAGCGCGACTGCTAAGCACAAGATCCTGGTTACTATTCTCAGGCCGGGCAAAAAGTTATTGGGTTTTTCCATCAGCAAATTCTCATTAGGGTTTTTCCATCCCTTCGGGGATTACAGGCGTGATAATGTTATAAAAGATAGACTAAATCTATAAGTAAACTATCATTTCAGTAAGAGGACTCGGTGTAAAGCTAAAATATATACTTATTTTCATTCATCTGTAAATAAATACGTTTGCATGTCCAATGTAAAAAGAATATCGAACGACAGAATTGTAATGCAACCTACGTAATCGTATTTATCTGCTACCAAATGAGATTAATGCACTTCTGACATGTTCAATGGTAATGCCAATGAATGACTGGCCTGGGGGTATTCGAATAATGTATTAACAATTTCAGTTTGATTTTGCATTCAATAATCGACCTACAGGGCCTATCAGTGGTTATCATAGTGTCCATCGATCAACTGTCAAATGGTGCCATTTTGTACCAAACCATAACCATTTGACAGTTAATCGATGGATACTATGATAGCCACTGACATTTAAAAAGATACGCAATGGCCCTGCTGATGTGTTGTGGATTATATAGTAAAAATGATTTTCGATTTACCTAGTAATTATTGTAAGGGGTTGTTTCATTGTTTTCAGATATAATAAGCCCTTATATCTATCGACAGCTTCGGTCGGTCTGTGGATGGGTGACCGTCCGACATACCGAGTTTCCTGCATGCCTCGGAACGCACGTTAAGCTGTTGGTCCCGGCTGCCATATATAGATCTTTGGCAGTCGTTACAGGAAGCCAGTGACCTGAAATTCTGACATCCAGTCTTACCAAAGAGTATCGTATTATTCGTACCTAGTATTAACTGGGTTGTGGAGGTCAGATAGGCAGTCGCTCCATGTAAAATACTGGTATTCAGCTGCATCCGGTTAGACTGGAAGCCGGCCCTAACATAGTTAGGAAAAGGCTAGGCAGATGATGATGATCATCTGCCGCTTCACCTGTTTAGCCGTTGTTGAGGTTGGCTTCCAGTCTATCCGGGTGCAGCCACTACTTATTTATTGTCTATTGAAGCATTGACATGCGGGTTGTTCACAAGATAGATAGATAACAGAAAACAGAACAGAATTGAGATGAAAAAATGAGCTGCTTTTGCCAACCTAGAGGCCAATAATACGGCAGGCCCATAAGGAAAGCGGACTCTTCAGAAACCCTAGCATCAAGAATAGTAGTAGGTTATAAGGGCAAGCCAAGCTATTAGGCTTGAAGGTACAGCCACTACTGAGCTGCATACGACATCAGGCACTTATATTGATATTGGCTTAGTAAAGCCTACCAGAATACCAGCGCTGTAACATTTGTCATAAATGTTACAGCACCACGCTGAGATAGTGGCCTTTTGGCCTCGTACAGGACTAAGTTTGGTTTAATTTATTATGTTTGGATTACCGTTCATTATGTTTTTGGGTTATTGTTCTTTTTTATCAAATTGTGTGGTGCTGTGTGAGACCAATAAATAAATACATTTTCTTTATTTCTTTTAAGCCTGTTGTTCATCGCTCTACAGCTTTGTTAGATCATCATGAGTAAGCCAGCGCCCTCTACCCACTGAATATGAACGCTTAGTCACCAACCACGACATAACTAAAAGAGTGGTTTATTTTTGGTCAAGGGTCGCACTGAACGACGAACTTTGTGTTTCATGAAATTCGGAATACAGACAATGGTACAAATGATAATGCGCTGAATACACTGAAAAACGTTGTTGAGTAGCATACTCGTATATATCTACAATGCAACATCATAACGGTTTTAAAGTTTTATAACAAGACACATCTTGACTTCGAGTGAAGTCTGGATTTGTCTCAGTTGATGGCAATAGGATCGTCCCCTATTACATGGAACTTGAACTACTATTAGGTACACCTCTACCTAACCCTTCCAGGATTACAGGTGTTATGATATCTTGACTTCAAACACAAGAAAACAAACTCGTATGAATTGTAATACTTAATCAGATAAAACAGATAATTCATTCAAGATAAACAATATTATCATTCAAGGCTTCCCATTCGATACTAATCAGTAACAAATGGCTATCGTTTCGTATTCCTAAATACCTAAATACCGAGCAAAATCTTGTAAAGTCTCGATACTTAATCGAGCATTTCTATTCGCACCACGTCAGCTTCAAGTGGCCGTAATTCAAGCCAAGCCAAGACAACTACACGAGAACAACGTTCGACTTTATGTCTCGAAGTTAATAATAATAAAAAGAGAAAAAACGAGCTCCCGACAGCGAGGGGTTAGCCGTCTTCCGTGAGATAGTGTAAATAGACGGTGACGGACAAAAAACACCATGTGACAATCAACGCGCATAGTTTTAACTGCGATTTCTACCAAAAATCTGTCTGAAATCCCAGTCTTAGCTGTAGATTTAACTGTAAAACAATTCAAACTTGTATAAAAAACCTCAAAACACAAGTTTCCAATTGCAGAATTCACTAAAAACTCAAAAACAGTAAGTTGAAACACATTCGCTGTATTGGGCACGCACTCGGTATCGCTCGGGTGCGCTCGGCAGTTTCCGCCGTCGTTCGGTTAACGGCTCTTTTCCCCAGCGCGCGCGCAGACTTTCGCTACAAAAATAAACGTTCCTTGGCATCAAATCAAGGCGAGCCTTTGGTTTTTAGCATTATTGGACTCAGTTTATGGGCGGACTGCCATTTGAGTTACGTATTTGTTTTGTTAATTAGTAAATACTGAACTTTCTACTTAATATTGTAGGTTTGATGACAAAAGGCCCTCTAATTGCTTAGTAATCGGTCGGCAAGTGTGGTTGTGTTGCCCAAGCGTCGGTTCTTTGTTACGTAAACGTGACAGCTATTTCAATATCGTGTGATAGAGACCTTTGGCCAGTAAATACGAGATATTAATTAGCTGTCGTGTGTTTATCAAGTCTATGATACAAACGACGATTTTATAACGCTCCTTCTTTGCTCTGTTCAGTAAATATCTATAACGATATTATGTATTTTCTCAAGGAGAGTAAATAGAACGTAGATAGCGTTCTATTTATTCGGGATCGAATGCTATGAAAAACAAGACAGTCATTTGCGACCCGATTCTGGACAAAGGATGGTTTAAGTCGTTATAGTATTCGGTATTGTATAACTGGTCTTTTTAAAATACAGGAGGCAATTGTATCTTTCAATGCTTCCAAATAAGAGAACGGACTGGGCTATGAAGACTTCGGTTTTGATGTCGACTGTGTGTGTTTGATGTTGTCGACCTGTATGAACTATTGAAATAGCCGTTAGAAGATTCGGGTACTATTGAATGATGTAATAATAATGCAGTGTGGTACTTTTAGAGCTTGAACGACAATGTTAGTGATAATAATATATTTGTAGGATTGTCAAAACAAGATGGCGGCGTTGCTTTCTTTTAATACCAAGCGCCAACAGCAACATGCAGCACTATTTCAATGTTACAGACTAATATGAGTTATTTAAATGTTTTAGTTTGTTGTATTTGAATGACTTACAGCTAACAATACAAAAATGTATAGTGAGGCAATTAACAGCGAGCCATTTACAAACCTACGCAGTTACTTTGATTAATTTAAATATATTTTAATATTGTCATAAAAACTTTAAAATAAATAAAATCTGTATTTTCGACCCGACCCGAAAAGATATTTAAATTTAAATTAATCAAAGTAACTGTGGAGACAGTTACTTTGATTAATTTTAATATATTTTAATGTTGTCATAAAAACTTTAAAATGAATAAAATCTTTATTTTTGACCCGATACCAACTTTACCATATTTTGTTCACTTTAACTCAAAACGCAGCTTTCAAATTACTTGCAACATTGTATGATCTACAAAAGGCTGCAAACAATGATATAATTATCTGTTATAAGTATAACACTTAAAACTCCGCAACATGGCGGCAGTGTGTTCCCACACTCGCGCGCATATCCGCGAGAATGTTCGCACCTGTCACTGTAGGCTCAACAGTTGCCACATACGGAGTAATGAATAGGTCGGTGTAAAAATGACATGTTTTATTATAATAAGGGCTGTACTGTAATTTGGCACGTCCATATGTTCGTTCTCATATTCATGCTTCCTTATTTATGCATTTTTAACCGACTTCAAAAATGAGGAGGTTATCAATTCATCGCGTTCGTTTTTTTTTTAATTTTAATTTCAAGAAACACCATCAACATAGCATGTTCCCCGAAGGGTTAGCTAGAGCTGTAGGTGATAGTACACCCACATTACGCCATATTTTGTGTTATAAGTCTAAATTATAATACGGCCCCGTATAACGTCTAAAAATCAAAAGTCTTTTATTCAAACTAGGATGATAATCAGCACAATTCGAACGTAAAAATTTACTTTACTTGTTTACAAGAGACAGTCCCCCAAAACGCCCACCCTTCGACACTTCCTAGTGTTTTAGCTGGAAAGAAGAAGTGGCGGAACAAACTCTCCAGCAGTTAGGAACCAGACTCGATACAATAGTAAAGTGTAAGTTAAATTAAGATTTACTTCAGACACAAATCAATAACAAAAAAAAGTATATAATAATAATATCACCCGACAAATCTGGATTGCGTTGCAGCTACTGAGAAATTCCTTGCTTTCAGTATCAAGCCTCTGATCTAACTTTCTTGATATGATATGATAACTTTCTGATAAAATATAATAGGGTAGTTGACCGACTTCAAAAATATGATTCTGTTTAGTCCGTCTGTTAGATTATCGAAAAATATTGGATAAGTACGTGTTTTTCGTTTTATCAAATTAATAAAAATTGACGAAAATAAAACGTCAAAGATCGTGAGTGGGGGCTGTTAAAGTTACTTTCTTGTAAAGAAAAGGAACCAAACTGTGACGTCGCGCGACATTTCGAAGCACTGTATCCTCTCCATTTATTGTTTACGTGAAAAAGAAAAAATACGTGTCAAATATTTTTTGGAAATCTTAGATTTTTTTTATCAACTACCCTATTAAGATTATTTTACTCGTCTCAAATGAGCTTTATTAAATACACCAGAACATTCTGCTAAAACTTTAGCTTATTTCAGTTTGAGATTCCAAGAGTACATATTTCTACGCTAAAAAAATCATGTTACGACCAGAATTAAATACGAAGCAAAGGTACTCTATTACAGAACAGACTGAATTTTCAGAAAAGTTATTAATTTGGATGAAATACCACAGAAATGCTCTGCTAGAATATAACAAAAAGCTCCTTAGGTTTCAGATTTCAAAAAGAAAAATTCATAGACGCCAATCTTGGTATAAGGATTAAATACTTAGCAATAGGAAAATAGGAGGGCAGTAAAAGACGGATGAATGCTAACAATTGGGTGGCAAACTAAGGGTAAATGTGTCAGGAGACGAATTGTATCCATTTGTAAAATCTTTTCTGTTTTGATGAATTGCAGTTTAATTATGATAATAATTTATCGAATCGATCGAACGTAATTAACTTTTTACAAGGACTCTGCCAGATGGTATTCTCATCGGCGAAAAACACAACCTTTCATTCCGTATTTAAAGTTTCTTGAAGGACGTTTTGAGCATTCAAAATATCTTTCTTAAGTTACCTCGACCTCGGAATTTTTGAGCAATACACGGTAACAGGTATGACATGCGCCCTATCAGCCTTTGAAAGGTCACTGTTACTGCTGGTATGTGTCATCCCAGTGCTGGGCAAAGGTTAATCCTAGATCAGACAGACAGAACCAACGACCAGTGGTCTACATTACCAATGCGTTGGTTGTGTCCAGCTCGTCACGCCATCTATTGCGAGACGCCTAGGTCGCCATGTTGCTGAGAAGTTGCTCTAAAAGCCAGCTAAAGTAGGACTGGGTTGGTCATGTCTGCTATAAGCCCGACGAGCTGTGAACCAAAATACGCTACGATGTGGAGTTGGACCCTTTAGAAAAGTAGGCAGTAGAGAAAAAGCCTATAAGTACATTTGGATCTATGTAAACATCGAATTAGAAATGTCAAATCAATATCTATAAAGTTTGTCTTGAAAGCTAAACAACAAACGTTATCTAAAGTATACTTCTCAAAGTTGCCAAAGTTTATTCGACCAAGTTCCGAAGGTTTTTAGAGCAGTGGAACTAGGACGGGCAGAGCTATACAATATGTTATTATGCGAAGATTAGAAACGAAAACTAGTGTTGCCAATGAGAGAAGAACCTCTACATCACGTTTGAAACTTTGGTTATGATTTTCAGTTTAATTGTTTTTAACGAGACAATGCTTTTTAAATGGCATTGTTAATAACGAAACAGGAAGTTAATAATTTACTAACGCTCTGTAGGGCGTTCGTAACGTGACATAACATAACGACTGAGTGTTTTGTTTTGCATGGGGCATTATTTTAGTAATCAAAATTCATTATTTTAGTTTGGCATGATAAAATATTAAAAAAATACTAATTAATATTAATTCGCCACTGAAAAGGCGAGTTGAAAGGTTTGGAGAATCCAATTAGGTAGTAATATTTCTCGTGGTCTACACAAATATGAAAACTGCAGTGAAATACTTTTCGAAAGCAATTTAATTTTGATAGAAAAAGCAGTTTGCTTCGTTTTGAAATAGTAGGTTTGAGTAAGTAGGTAACACCGGCTTTTTGGCAGGTTTGTTTATTTCTTTCTCAAGATATCACTATCGTACGTAACTGCTACTGAGAAATTCCTGATCGACAAACCGAATAACACTTTGCCCGACCTGGGAATTGAACCCGTGACTAATCAACAGTAGCGTTACACCACCGATGCAGTCTTATACTACCTAAGTACCTATCTAGGCCGACACGTGCCAGGGTCGGGCGATGTAGCAAAGTTAAGTAAGTTAACTTTTAACGACATCGACGCTACACGTGTGACCTGTATTGTAATAATAATATAATAATAATGATTTATTTCTCACCACAATATAGGTACATAATTGTGGTAATAATTGTGAGTTTATGTATTTTCATAATGCTGTTATATTATATTTCAGGAAAGAATATTTTGAAGCAGCGAGTAGCTCGTGGCTAGATAATTTGCGGTCGAATCAATCGTCAGGTCAAGCTACGCTACCCTAGGTTGGTCTGTGAATGAGTGACCACCCGGCACATTGTCATACCTACCGAGTTTCCTTCGTGTCTCGGTTGTGAAGGTTAGAAAGGCAGTAGCTTCAAGTAAAATGGTATTCAGATGCGCTCTGTAGGCCGGAAGCCGACTTCAACATACTTGGGAAAAGGCTAGGCACATGATGAAGATGTCAAGATTTATGCATTTGGTTAGGTCCCTAACATCCGCTTACCATGTTTCATGGGTCGCGGGTCGATGTAATAATAATATCATTGCCAATTATCTTGATACTAGCTGATGCCCGCGGCTTCACCCGCGTGGATGTCGGTCGAATTATATACTAAAACCTTCCTCTTGAATCACTCTATATATTAATAAAACCGCTTCAAAATCCGTTGCGTAGTTTTAAAGATTTAAGCATAGATAGGGACGGACAGACAGCGACAGCGACTTTGTTTTATACTATGTAGTGAGTAGTGATATTGAAGTACGAGCCCTGCCAATTTTTGAGAACCTAGCTCAAGAAATCACGCTCAGCAATAGCGTTTGCGACCACTAGAGCACCGAGGCTCTCTAATACTACCTAACTTACGTAAGTTCACAGGTCACGTGTTACGGACCAGCGATGTATGATGTGGCAACGTATACCTTTCTGTTAGTAAATAACGAGTTAGCCGTAACTTTTAACGACATCACGACTACACGTGTGAAGACGATATTCACACGTAGTTTATTCAATTTCACAAAAGTTTTAAAAGGCAGAACCTTTTTTGTCCCACTTTTGGGCAAAGGCCTCTTCCTACTCCTTCCACTTTTCTCGATGCTACGCCTTTCTTTATTGGGGGGTGGGAAATCATCAAACAACCCCTCTCGCTCTTGGGCAGAGCGAAAGGGAGTGTCAGACTTATCAGTTGAATACCAGTGTGTTACATGGAGCGACTGCCAATCTTACTACACTACTTCCTATACTACCAACTTTATCTTAGCTTGGGTTGTTCGCAAGAGATACCGCGGCCTCGACATAAAGGGCTAAGAAGGAACATGGGTGGTTTTTAGTCAGTAGAAGTCTGACACTCCCTTTCGCTCTGCCCAAGAGCGGGAGGGGTTATTTGACGATTTCCCACCCCAAAAAAAAAAAAAAGAGGTCTTGGGTTCGATTCCCGGGATGCGCAAAGTTTTATTAGTTTTTTTCCATCACGAATTTCTTAGTAGCAGTCACTGAGTCTGAATTTGTGGCCGATTCATGGCACTGGGCTGGCCCTCTGTTACATAAGACTTAAACATAACTGGCGAAATGTGGGTGTACTATTAGGTACACTTCTGCTTAACCCTTCGGGGATTAAAGGCGTGATGTTATGCTTATCTAAGTTGCCACGTGTGTGGGTCTAGCGACGATGTGGCAATATCTAACGTTCTGTTGGTGACTATAGAGTTAGACATAACTTTTAACGACATCGGTGGCACGTGCGAGTGCGATATTGGAAAATAGTTCATGTATTTTTCATGACGGTATTACGGTAGTTTTCAGCACAGAATATTTCAGTTTATTGTGGAGATTTTAATCTAGTTTTCATTCAGTTCCTAGCACTGACTGATATCGAGAAATTATGATAAAGGTCTATGGTTGTATTTCCCAAAGGAAATGCATGGTTACGAGGCTGCGGGTTGTTCGAAAGAGATACCGCGGTCTCGACACAAAGGGCTAAGAAGGAACATGGGTGGTTTTTAGTCAGTAGAAGCACAATATAAATATGGACAGTACGGAAACTACCTACAAACGCTCGAAACCGCACACTCACACAAACATGCGCATCGACGGGGCATCTCGGCCGACTTCGCGGTGCTCTCAGTTGTGCGTGCCGCGCCGAGACGAGTGGTCAGTTGGTCACGTATAAGTTTATATCTCCCGATAATTTTTTTAAATGCCACGAACGTGTTGCGCGATATACGACTGTGTGAACTCGGCTTCATTTAACCGACTTCCAAAAATAAGGAGGTTCTCAATTCGTCTGTTTGGTTTTTTTTTGGAAATTTGTTTCCGCATAACTCCCTCATTTATGAACCGATTTGAAAAAAAAAAAATAATCGAAAGAGTATACTCCCGAGGTGGTCCCACTGTTACCATGTCAGGATCTGATGATGGAATCTACGCGAAATCGAGGGCAACCCTCAAATTTTATAGGCACGTATTACGTGTTTCGTACTTTTTCTAAAGCTATTTAAGTATTCACATCTGGCAGTCATTACCTCGTGTTGATGAGCTGATGACGGAAGATATAACTCCTTAACGGTTAGGAGTTCGAGGATAATTCTTGAATAAAATAATATGTGGACGTATATATGGTTGTATTCTTTCAGGTTATCTAGGTTAGCTGATTTTGGAAGGTACAACTCCTCAACGGTTAGGAGTTAATAGCAATAATAAGGGAATCTTGAAGGTTAAGAAAACTTGTAAAAGGTTACGCCGCGCGCGCTGAAATGACAAAGTTAAAGATCAGATAAGTTCTACAAGTTATTGTGTATTAATACTAAACTGTTTTCCGTGTTTAAACTACATAATGTCTTTTGTTAAGATTAACCGACGCCTTAAGATAACCTATTTAGATTGTATTTGTAAGCTAGTTTTTTTAAAATTCGGTTGATTGATCACAACAGAATAAAAATGTTTTAATAAAGAAAAAACAATATCAACAACAAGCTTAATTTTATTGAATCAATAGTTAATTTGATCTCTCGAACTGTATCGAGAAGTTATCTGGGGACTTCAGCAACCGTGCATAAATGGGACAGCCCTATGGCTTCAATGGAGCGTAGGTAGTTATCGCATCAACTAGGCTTAGTTTCGGTACTGTCCATATTTATACTGTGGTAGAAGTTTGACACACCCTACCGCTCTGCCCAGAGCGGGAGGAGTAATTTGATGATTTCTGACCCTGCACAATGTCCCTTATTTTCTAAGTACTATGACTAAACTTGTCTTCAAATTGAAACAACGTTAAGCAGTCACATTAACTCCCAACACGTCTCGATTTACGATTACGTGGGACTTTAAACTAAACATAAGTGGCGAAATGTGGGTGTACAACCTACTAAAGGACAAGGCACACCTCAACCTATCCCTTGGGGATTACAGGAGTCATGTTATGTTATTACATCACGTATTGTCGGTAGGTAGAGGCGCATTACGTACATATAACTTCAATTTACGAAGCTTGTTGGCATAACTCTAAACATAATAATGTCTACTTTATAATAATATGAAAAAATAAACAGTAAAGTCGAGAAAGAACTCTTGTCAACAAATAAGTAAAATGAAAGAGCCTGCTCTTTTTATATTAATTTATAACATTTGTTTCCTTATCAGAAATAATAGCGTTCTAGTTATTTGATAGCGAGTCCAACACTATTACCTTACATAAAAGGGTAGGCAGAAATCCTCACATTTCCTTTTGCTACGTCCACATTCATACAATTGGTCTTTTGCCACTTGATATTGCAATAACGTAACTAATAAATACTACACTCACTTTTCATTGTTAATATTCAGGCTGCAAACTCATAATTCAATCGGTTTGCCGATTGAATTGATCAATATTGAGCATCGATATTGTTAGAAAATCAAAAAATCATGCTTTTAAGTAACTTACTGAAAACTTTTCGAATATAAGAGATATATTGATCACAAAATGACATCACTAAGCTAACCATGCATAAACATGCAAAATGTCAGCTCAATAGGTTGGGGACTGTTTTGAATTCAGCTGCAAGATTTGACCTTAACCAACAAAGATAATATACATACTAACATTGCACGTCAAATAAAAGCTCGTAAAAAAGCTAACCAAACGTCAACACAGACTGCATAAAACATGGATTCGTCGATGTCATCATCATCATCATTTGAGCCTTAAGACGTCCACTCCTGGACATAGGCCTCCCCCAGAAGGAGGGGATTTGCCATAATCGCCACGCTTGGCAGGCGGGTTGGCGATCGCAGTATGGTTGTTACGAAGGTACAGAGAACGCTGCTGCCCATTCTCTGGTAAGTCCCTTAGTCGCCTCTTACGACACCCACGCGAAGATATGGGATGGTGCTATTCCTTACGTCGATGTATTGAAAAAATATTTTTACCCACTTAAGCACTTGTCACACACACTTAATACTTAAGTGTTTATTACTACCCTACCCTAGTCAAAAGAAGCATCAGTTTTAATTTATAAACCTGCATATTTATGTCATAACAACTTTGTAAACGTAGCGTAAATACGTTGATTTTTGAATCAATAAAATACAACTATCCCATGGCACTTTTTTGTTCAATTGTCTGCAAGAAGCACAATCAATATCAGCCATAGATATTTTTATTTTATTTTTTAAAAACGTTGCCCCACACTAGGAATTTCTCCTGTATCGTGGGTGCTTTTACAAACATATAAAGTCACATACACAAATACCCATTGACTATCAGCGTGTTAAGGCCTCTGAATAAATAACTTGCCCTGTCTGCCTACCAGCTAGGCCTATGTTTAAACTATCTTCTCAGAACTAGACCTAAAAATATACCATGAAATAGGTGCGTGCCTATTACAGGGTATATTTTTAGGTACTATAACATACTTTTTGAATGATTTAGTTATTTTTATTGTATGATTATTTTGAATTATGATGAATTGAATTGTGAGTGTTGTGGAATTGTATTTGCTTTGTGTGACGTTATCTAATGTTTTAATTGTGTTTTCTAATATGGGTTATATTAACTGAATTAATTTTTTTTTTAAACATGACTGGCAAAATGTGGGTGTACTATTAGGTACACCTCTTCCTAACCCTTTGAAGATTACAGGCGTGATTGTAAAATACTAAACTGTTATGATTTCGCATTGTACATAATATGCTACTCTACAACGTTTTTTCAATGTATTCAGTGCATTACCATTTGTACCTACCCTTGCCTGTTTCCAAATTTCATGAAATGCAAATTTCGTCGTTCAGCGCGACCCTTGACTAAAAAAAATAACCCACTCTCTTAATTCGGTCGTGGTTGGTGACTAACTGCGGTACTCAGAGATATTTAATGATTACTTAAGCCGCCACTTAGTAAAGATTTGACATACCTTTGTATGACAAAACTGTCAAAACCTTTACTAAGTAATGGCCTAAGTAATCATTAAAAAGCTCTCTGAGTGCGGCAGTAAGGGTTTATATTTAGTGGGTAGAGGGCAGTACTATAAGATACACATCTGCCTATCTCTTCGGGGAATACAAGCGTGTTGTTATGTTAGACCCAAAAATACTTTTTTAAACTGTAAACAAAATTAATCAGCCCTTTTCAGTAAACAGTTTTTCCACATAATAGAAAGAGCAGTTTTCCACTTATGCTGGCCAGGATCTCGAAGCGATTGTGGGTCCGAATATCAAGACTGGAGCCCTGATACATCTCATCATCTTTCATCTGAGGGCCGCGGTTTACCAAGGAGGAGATGGCGGGATGTCTTGGATGGCTTCCTCGTCAATCGGCGAGAAGAAGCACACCATGGTGAGAAATGGCAGAAATGAGGCTAACTTAAAAAAAAGAAATTGTTCTCTGCCTGCTAGACCTATGTTCAAATAGTTATAAAATAATTTGAACATAGATCTAGCTTGAGCTTGTTTCCTAAAACATTGAACCAAATGACTATTTTCTAACAGTATAATAAAGGTTATAAAATAAGTTTACCCTTTTCATAATACTGTATATAAGAGCAGCTTTCCACTTATATGATGGCGAGTTCAACATTATTAGTTCGTGTTATTACGTAAATTGGATTTAGTGCGACGCTGCTCCAACGTAATTACATGTTCCAACTAGTCTTTGTGTTGCCGCGGATATAATATAAACTAGGTTTGTCATGTTCTATGTTTTATTTCAGCTTTGTTTTTATATTAAAGGGGAATACAGCTGTGTAGGTCGTTCTTCTTTTTTACCGACAATTAATTTAAATTTTGTTTTTGTTGTTATGTGATTTCAGTGTACGATTAAAAAGCGCATTTGTTTAGGACTAATTAAAGTTTCTTTTACGGCCAATACTGCCTTTTTTATTGTGCCTTTTTATAAAACAATGTGACAGAGTGGTCTTTTTCAGCGAAGACTACATTTTGGCTTACCACTCTGTCACTTTCCTGAGATCCTGAGTGGGCTGTACGGTAATCCACCATACGGGCACAGTGCGGGTTGGTAGACGAAACGACTTCGAATTTCTCCCTCTAGGACATGTCGGTTTTCCCAAAATAAATTTCCGTACCCAGCACGCCTCAGAGATATTTTTCAAAGGCCCCTTGGGCGACATAAAACGCTAACACCAGGTTAGGCACTCATCATCTGCCTAGCCTTTTCCCAACTATGTTGGGGACGGCTGAGGGAGAGGAAGGCCAAAGAAAAGATGGATGGATTGTGTGAGGAATGATATGAATGAGAAAGGAATAAATGCCACCTTGACGTGTAACAGGGAAGAATGGAAGAATAAAACGTGTTGCGCCGACCCCAAATAGAATGGGATAAGGGCAGGAAGATGATGATGTTGGGAACGGCTTCCAGTCTAACCGGATGAAGCTGAATACCAGTATTTTACATGGAGCGACTGCCTATCTGACCTCCACAACCCAGTTAATTTAGGTAATGCGATACTCTTTGGTAAGACTGGATGTCAGAATTTCAGGTCACTGACTACCTGTAACGACTGCCAAAGATCTATATATGGTAGCCGGGACCAACAGCTTAACGTGCTTTCCGAGGCACGGAGGAAACTCGGTATGTCGGGCGGTCACCCATCCACAGACCGACCTAGGCAATCACAGGTTTACCTAAAGATCGACCCGAGTGGCAGTTCTTATTAAGCCACTGGCTCCTAAGAACACCAAGTTAGGCACTAACCACACGATAAAAAAAAGAATATTACAAACAAAGATAGTCGCGAAAAACATTATTACCCTTTCCTTGCAGTCGGGTAATAAAGAAAGAAGATGACATTGCAACTGAAATGAAGCGTAGAATCACGATTGCATTGCAAATAAACCGAGTTCGTTTACATGTGAGATGTAAAAATAATCGTGACATATTAATTAGTCGCATTTATATACGCTCATGTTTTTCTGCGTATAAATAAATCAGTGTAATTCTTGGCTCCACATCGCAGAGTAAAACGTGTAATGATGGCTTACATGTGTCTATTACGACTAATTGAACGAATTGTATAGCAAAACTGTATGAATTAGGTAAGTAGGTAGGCAGGACTCGAGCAGTTTTTTGGAAAAGCTCTACTAGCGGCAGCAGAGTTTTTTAGTTTTACTTCTTTCAAGTATTAAGGATAGTTTTCTGAGCCTAGGAGAAACTAGTATGCCTAATTTAACTAACTGGCGACCCGTCGGGATTCACATGGGTGCGATGTAGTTACTAATGTGGAACAGTGTGGAGTAATTATAGTGCAAATAAACCTTCTTCTTGAATCACTCTACCTATTGCTGAAAACTGCATTAAACCTAGTTGTGTACTTTAGAAGATCTAATCTATCTCGGGCAAATAGCGGGAGCAACTTTGTTTTAAATACGTAAAGATAAGGCGTAGAATCGGACAACATGTCTTTTTACATAGTCTTCTTAGTAAAATTATATTCACGTAGCAGCCGTAAAGAGATGGCAAAGTGTCTATCCCACGCTATAGACTTTGAGGGGTAAATCGTTTTGTTGGCATCAAAGCCAAAAATACAAGTACAGCTACATTAAAAGCATAATTCCCATGACTACGAACACGCAACCCACCTGTTGCAACCACTAAACACGTCATTGGAACCCCACACGTTTCGCCATTGCATGCCATATCTGTCCGGCCCACTCGTCTCAATTACTGGACAATACAGACAGGATAGCCGCACCTACGTCATCCATAGCATTTGTACACGCTCAGAGTTTTGTACGTTTGTTATTGAATATTGGAATAAGCTATAAGAGCATTTGAAAAAATATTTGTTGTTGCTGGTGAAATAGAGGTGATGATGAAAACATTTATCTCGTTTAGGTCAGTAATAGGTCTGACTGACCAAGACACGCCTGATTTAACATACCTGTGTAACTAACATCCCGCCTGTAAGATTACAGGCCTTTTTTTTTTAGGGTGTGGGAAATCTTCAAATAACCCCTCCCGCTCTTGGGCAGAGCGAAAGGGAGTGTCAGACTTCTACTGACTAAAAACCACCCATGTTCCTTCTTAGCCCTTCATGTCGAGGCCGCGGTATCTCTTGCGAAGAACCCGCAGCCCTGACGGGCGTCGGCTCTTGCGGGCCCCTTCCATGTTGCTGACATCCTCTTTGAGGCGCGCGTGGAACACGAATGCGCCGTCGAGACGGCCTGTCGTCGTCATAAAACGGTCGGACGGCGAGCTTACCCATCACTCACCGTCCACATGCCCGCGTCTACAGTGGCCGGAAGCCATCACGTGGCCCCCGACGCCCGGAGCGCCTCCCGCGGCGGCTGGGACGAGAGGTTCTCTCCCTCTCACGTTCCGCCACCTCCTTCGCTAGCATAAGATTACAGGCCTGATGTTGTTATAGAGGTGTCTGAAGGGTTAGGGAGGGATGTTCGTATTAGTACAATCAACATTTCGCCAGTTATGTTTAAGTTCCATGTAATAGGGCGAGCCTATTGCCTTCGATCGGATACAAATCCAGACTTATTGGGTACTACTGAGAAATTGATGAATGATGGAACAACCTCGATAACGTTTTGTCCGACTCGGGAATGGAACTCATGACCACGTGCTCCCCGTCCGCTGCGGGTTGTTCGCAAGAGTTACCGCGGCCTCGACATAACGGGCTAAGAAGGAACATGGGTGGTTTTTAGTCAGTAGAAGTCTGACACTCCCTTTCGCTCTGCCCATGAGCGGGAGGGGTTATTCGATGATTTTACACCCGCCAAAAAAAAAAAAGGACCACGTGCTCAGCAGTCGACCTTGCGATGATTGATTTACTTAAGTGCACGCATAGTCAAGACAGTTTTCAAACCTGTTTTGACTATGAAAAACAACATTTTTCTTATCGCACTTTATTTTTCGTGTGGTTACTGCTTAATCAGGGTTTTTGTGCCGCCAATGGGCTTCTGTCTTTCCATTACATGCCGTCGAGAAAAATCTCTCAGACATGTTGGTATGGTTTCCTCACGATATTTTCCTTCACCGAAGCAACTGATAATTATGCATACACCCGTGAAATCAGAGGTTTATTAGTGACTCGGCAGCCGAACGGTCACACAACTAGACTATCAATGCTTAAGCTGCTTTGCCCACTGTCCAAGAGTACTCATGGATATTAGAAATAGGCCAATGAAAATGGGAAGGAAATCCCCACTTGTTAGCATTCTTAATTATCATTACGTGGTTAAAAATAGCCTCCAATTAACACAAGGATGACGATTTCAACCTGGTTGTCATCAGTGTTTTTCTTGGCATAATGACAAACTGCATTTAGAACAAGCGTAACTAATTAGCTATTACGAATAAGATTAGTCCATGTAGCCTCGAGGTATTGCATAATATATACTAATATTATAAAGAGGTAACATATTTTGTCCGTAAGTATGTATATATGCAGGGGGTTAATTCCAGAACTAATGATCCAATTCTAAAAATATTTGCACTAGAAAGATACATTATTCGTGGGTGCTTTAGGCTGAGCTATTGGATATAAAATGTTGATGGATGGAGAGGCAGAGGAAGGCCAAAGAAAAGATGGATGGATTGGGAGAGGAATGATATGAAAGAGAAAGGAGTAAATGCCACCGTAACGTCTATATAACAGGGAAGAATGGAAAAAGAAAACGTGTAGCGCCGACCCCAAATAGAATGGGATAAGGGCAGGAAAATGATGCAGTGATGAAGATTGGCTGAGCTATTACAATTTTAGCCGGACAAAGTGCTATTACTGTAATAAATCGGTGTTTTAAAAGGCCGATTCACATCAAAATTGGCCTCCCTACCACAAAACATGTAGCTAAAATGATATCACAAAAGTTTTTCTTCAACAAACCTAAATTAACTACTTACTGTACTATCAAAATATTGGTCTGCGGTATCAGTGACTACAGTAACGTGTTAGGTACATCGTTATCAGTTGTTATCAGTCTACGTGCCAGCACATACGGTCGCAAGTCGATGCCCGGAATGTGGAATAGCTTTTAAATTATAGAACACGTTATGTCAATAATTATGACACCAATTTGATATTGTGTTATTGTAATTGCATTGATTTAGTTTTAAGAACTGGAGTAGGTATAAACAGATAAACGTGGACGAAACTAAGGTTTCTGCCTAGCCCTAAAGGAAAAGGGTGTTATTTTGTGTTTATTGAACCGGTTTGTTCTATCATCATCTGCATAGCCTTTCGCCAACTATATTGCCGGATGCAATTTGAACATCAGTATTTTACATGGGTCATTGGCTACCTATCTGAAGTCTAGGGAAATATACGTTGTGGTAACACAATGGGGGAGGTCTAAGTTTGTAAGTAGTTTGTAAGTATTGATGGATGTTTGTTACTCTTTCACGCTAAAACTACTCAACGGATTTGGATAAAATTTGGTACACAGATAGTTTATAACTTGGATTAACACATAGAATGATTTTTATCCCGATTTTATTTTCCTGTGGGCTAATTTTCGAGTTGTAGCGGGCGAAGCCGCTGGCAACACTTAGTCCTCCATATATGTATGTTGCCTCCTACACCAGCCATCCTTGACAAACCCATACTTGCATTCTGCTTTAAATAATGCTAAAGATGTCATATGTCACTGTAGTCAATGTAAACATTATAAATAAAGTTAAAGTTACAATGTCCTACACCGTGTTAGTTATTCAGTTCAAATGTTTAATTTTATATTTCCCATTAAATAAAGGAATCGATAAAGTGTTCAAAAACACGTGAAGCAATAACGATAATAACATCTTTTATGGCTGTTTCCTTCAGCGGATTTCATTATTTCCGAGCCATTGAAGTGGTTTCATTCTCCTTTGCTACAAGTATAAGAGCTCTCGTTCTCATAAATAGGTTTATCTAACTAAAGGTTTTATAAGTGTGTGAGAAGTTCGTTTTTTTATATTAATGCAAAGCAATATAAAAAAAAAAACGAATTTGCTGTAAGGAGCTGAAAAAAGATTTTTTCCTTTTTACCCTTCCAACTCTTCTTTGTTCTGAAAATACGCTGAAATATTGTTAACTAGTCATTAACTAATGATTCCATGAAGGTAATCAAGTAACTTGGTCAGTTACTTCTTTACGGGAGGTTAATTAATAATATTTGAAACGAATAAAAGATATTGAGATTTCCAAAGGTCCTAATTCTAGAAAACTTAACTTACACGTGAGATTACTTTCCAATAATTTCCAGCCATTAAAACGAAGGTTACCGCCATAACCACACGCATAAAGGCTGAACTAAATAAGCCAAGTTATCACTATTTAGGTGACTAAAACAATCATTAAAGCTGAAACTTCATCGTAGGACGTGACTCCGACACGGTCCGGTATCGCCTGAAACTGAAAGTTACGTAATCTCGTGTGACAATCTACGGGAAGACTGTAATAATGAACCAGTTTGGGAATTATCGGTATTGACATCGGTAACCAATAAAGGCTTGTTTATGTGAGAAAAATACATACGTGAAAAATTTACAAAAGAGTATGAAGTAAAAGCTTGGGAAGGCCGAATGTATGATGGAGTGTTAAAGTAAAAGGCTGCGGGACTGTTCTAAAGAGATACCGCGGCTCTGGAACAGACAGGGCTAAGAAGGAACATGGGTGAGATTTAGTCAGTATAAGTCTGACACTCCCTTCAGCTCCACCAAGAGCGGGAGGGGGGGGGGGGTTCATGTTCTAAAGAGATACCGCGGCTCTGGAACAGACAGCGCTAAGAAAGAACATGGGTGAGATTTAGTCAGTACAAGTCTGACACTCCCTTCAGCTCCACCCAGAGCGGGGAGCGGGGTCATTTGTAGATTTCCCATAAACAAAAAGAAGTGTTAATGTAAAAAGCAAACTGGGAATTTATACCTATTTTATTTAAACAGTATTTTATATTATAATCATTTGGTTTGTTGCATTTGTGGTTTGTGATCTTATTGTACGAAAATGCAAAGTACCGAATTACTACACAATACAGCATTCATGCGAAACACGTTTCTTTTATTCTTACTCAAAAACTAAAGTTCCGGTCTAAACGCTGAATTGAAGTACTTATTTTACATGGAGCGACTGCCTATCTGACCTCCACAATCCAGGTAGTACTGGGTACCTTATACGATACATCTTAGCAAGACTGGTTGTCAGACATTCAGGCCACTGACTATCTGTAACGACTCCCAAAGATCTAAAAATGATAACCGGGATCAAGGGTGTAATGTTGGACAGAGATCATTTATTTAAGTACTAAACTTCAATCATTTTGCAAGCCACGAAGCTTGCCTTGTGGTCACGTGTTTCTGTAAAGGTTGAAAAAATTCACACCTTTTCGCAATCTATATTAATGTAACACGAGCATGAGTAAGACAGAAAAAGCGCATTATCATGTAAGTGAGGATGATGCGGCTTTCAGTTTGTAGTTACCTGAAAGTATGGTAATTAGGTATAGGTACAACACACGTAACTGCTGAGAAGGTTTATAGAATCTCTAGATACTTTTTTTTAAATATCTACAGTTATTTTCAAAACCATCGAGGTTTTGATAATAACCACAGTTATTTTCAAAACGATTGAGGTTTCGAAAATAACTGTGGTTTTCAAAACCATTGAGGTTTTGAAAATAACTGTGGAATGAATTGTTTTAAAAGGGAACGTTTTCAAAGGTGCGAGAGAAAGGAAAGCGTAAAAGATTAAAATAGAGAGAGTAAGAGAGCGAAAAGAATTATTATGGCGAGACATACGAAAACCGATGTGATGATCATAGACGTTTTTTTTAAAGGTTTTTGAAGTTTTCTTTTATTTAACAAAAGGATACCTAGTTTTTATCAAAACATCTTCATTATTTTACCACACGATCCCACAAAACCAATATCTAAAAAAACGTATGAGTACCAACCAACCTAAAAACATGATTATGTATACTGAAAACGGGATATTTACCATGGTTACCGATTGTTTCGAGTTCCCGATATTTAAAAAAAAAAAAAATAATAATAGTGCTAGTGACCATGTCAGTTTAAGATCTTGTATCTAAAAACATGAGTTTTAAAAATAGTTCTCACGTGCATTTTAAAGTGACATAAAGGACAAAACAATTCAAAACTTATTCTAATACAATGGAAATCGAAAACTAGTCAGTCAGGTCTGAATGCACTCTCATTCTGATATCGCCAATGCCAGTCCAGTCGATGTATTCATAGCCACATTATTCATAAAAACTTCACATTTATATTAGCGCTGTCCTTGTCAATTTAATATCATTTAGGTGAGAAGACACTATTGCATTCTAGTACTGCGCTCTACTATAAAAGATATGATATATTATTAATTAAAGCAATTAACATCAAGCCTGTTCTCCCCGAAGTATTCGGCGAAAGTTTAAGTACCGAAAGTAGTCTTAAATTCCCTTTAGGTCCCTTTCATTCCTGTCTCTTTCTCAAAATTAAATAAAACCTATGGCCTAAGTACACCTTAATTCAAAGGAGACATGTTTATGTCCCTTGCAGTCCTACCTGTTTTTTCCTAAATCTAGAGTGAAAGATGATGCTAAAATTATGACAAAAGAAAAAAACTAGTAAATTGCAACTATGGAAATCCAAGAAATGCAGGAGTCATCTTTTATCATGATGACCTCTGCCCACCTCGTTGAGTGCAGTGCCATTATTTAATTACTTCAATGCTATAGAAATAAAGAGCTAGTTGTAGCGCCAGCGATGTCTGCCAATAGGTAATGAAGCTTCAGGGTCTTGTGTAAAACGATATGTTTGTAAATTCATTTGATACTCCGTGCAGATAATTATGCCAGATTCCTGTGTTTTAATAGCCATTATTGGTTAAATCTAACTGACTATACTATTTATTATGATGTGTCCCACTGCTGCGCAAAGGCCTACATTCCCTCTTTCCAATCATCTGTCTTTACCTGTAACTATGCTATAAAGATATATATTGACGACTAGTTTTTAAAGTTAACCATAGAAGATCCTGTCCCTTATAAAGGTATCATTGAATCATACAAGATGATTTTTTAGTCACCGTCCAAATTCTGATATGTTAATCATCATCATCATCATTCTCTTGCCCTTATCCCAATTCATTTGGGGTCGGCGCAGCATGTCTTCCTCTTCCATACTTCTCTGTTTCTCGTCATCTCATGAGACACCTCCTTTCTTACCATATCATTTTTAACACAGTCCATCCATCGTTTCTTTGGTCTTCCTCTACTCGTATATCCTTCCACATTCATATTTAAAACCTTCCTCACAACATTTGTCTCATGCCTCCGCATCACATGCCCATATCACGACAACCGATTTCCACACAACTTTTCAGTCACCGGCGCCACTTTCAGACTTCCTCTTATGTACTCATTCCTTATTTTATCCATATTCTGATATATTAATCTTTGGCGAAAATCACTGAATACGTGTTTTTTTCTTTTAGTAGGTCACTCAATACAAAAATATTGAGATATCACATCACAAAGTTTTAAAGTTTTACGGAGAGCGGATAGTTCTTTCGAGAAAATGATTTAATATGAAAATTTTACGTATCAATATTTTTTTTCAAAAATGGTATTACTGAATAAAATATTTTACATTGTGTGTACTTGTGGCATGTGCCAAATAACTGCATTTTCTTTCTTTCATATTACATAACATAACATCACGCCTGTTATCCCCGAAGGGTTAGGCAGAGGTGTACCTAATAGTACACCCACATTTCGCCAGTTATGTTTAAGTCCCATGTAATAGGGGGCGAGCCTATTGCCATCAACCGGGCACAAATCCAGACTCCGTGGCTGTTACTGATATATTCCTGATGGAAAAAACCAATAACACTGATCCTGATAGCAGATAATGAAATCCTGTTTCTTTCATATTATTTATAACTTTTTATTGTTTTTTTAAGTCAGGGGTTTTTTAAATTTTACATTTTATTTTAAACTAAGATTTAGGTTATTTCAATATACAAATTTAATTCTTTATACTCCACTCGAATATATTCGTTTACCTTCTTTACTCTTCCACCCTCCATAACTATTAAACGGCTATATCCATTTTCTTCAAACATACCTAAGAACACTCCTGACTAATTCACCTTTCAAACAAAAGAATCAAAATCGGTTAATACGTTCGAGAGCTACGATGCCACAGACACACACACACACACACAGACACGTCAAACTTATAACACCCCGTCGTTTTTGCGTCGGGGGTTAAAAAACAATCTTAACGAGGCCGAGAGGCAATTGTTCTTCCAGTCATTGCGATATTTATTTCTTGACCGACTTTCTAGTTACAGAGAAGTAGTAGTAATATTAGTTATTGAAGGTATTACGTTGTCACCCCTGTACTGCTCTCATCAGCACAATATTTGACTAGGTATCAGACGAAGACCTGTGAGCGAGTTACTTTAGCGCACTTACTGCCGCACTCAGCTTTAAAGATTACTTAGGCCATCACTTAAAAGGTTTTGACAGTTTTGTCATACAAAAGTATGTCAAACCTTTACTAAGTGACGGCTTAAGTAATCATTAAATATCTCTGAGTACCGCAGTTAATCTTGCCTCGAAGAGATTGAGCTTTAATTTTATGTAATACTCTCTAGCTTGTGCCAGCGGCTTCGCCCGCGTGGAGTTCGATAATTGTCCCATGGGATCATAGGTACTACCGGTATAAGATCCTATGTGTCAATCCAGGTTATAAACTATCTGTGTTCTAAATTTCATCCACATCCGTTCAGTAGTTTTTGCGTGTAAGAGTAACAAACATACACATTCTCACAAACTTTCGCATTTATAATATTAGTAGGAAGTAGGATTTTTTTATAACGCTTATGAAAATAAATACTTAGTTTGTATTTTTTGTTGCTTTACAAATTTTTTTTTAATATCCGTGAAATAAGGCTGCTAAACTCTTTTTGTTTTTCATACAGCTAATATCCTGGTAGTTTTGTAATATGATGAATAAAAGCGATGGAGAAAGTTGAGGAAACTTTGCGAATGGACCAGAGAACAGTGAGTTCTGATAAGCTATTCCAGTTAAACTTCGCCAAAGACAAAAGAACAACACAACAAAGATCAACTTGAAATAAGTATTTCTCTTTGTTTGACCAACCTTCAGAAGAATTCTAGTGTTGCACATAATGTAAATAAATAGTTAACTCGGTCGAACGCGTTATCTAATATTTAGAGAACCACAGAATTATATGCACATTGCACGAGCTAGTTTTGTTCCATTTAATTACGGAACCGTAATGTATCAGTTAAAACTAGATCTATTTTATGTTTTAAGCTGAAACTGACGTAGAACTAGCACTTGCAACAGAATTGTTTCTCGCCCTATTTTATATTATATCATGTTTTTAGACCCTGAAAAGCCGGAGATTAAAAGGAGATGCATCCGTGTATATCACTGGAAACTAGTTTCCGTTGCAGCTTCATAAGAAAAGAAAATATTCCAATACTTGTCTTGTAGAGGGAGTGTCTGAGTAAATATACAAACTTCAATTTTTATTCATCCTCACTGTCTCATGTTGCTTCGTTGGTCTAGTAGTCACAATCAAGACTACTGAGCATAAGGTCCTGGGTTCGATTCCCGGGTCAGACAAATTGTAATTTGGTTTTTCCATCAGAATTTTTTCAGTAGCAGAATCGGCGTCTGGATTTGTGTCCAGTTGAACATACCTAGCGAAATGTGAGTGTATTAATAGGTAAGTACATCTTTGCCTAACCCTGGACGGGACTTGGGTATTACTGGTGTGATGTTATGTTCAATAGGGGATCGGACTGAGTCAAAAAAATATGATTCTAATTAGTCCGTCAGTTAGATCATCGAACAATATTGGATACGTGTTTTTTGTTTTATCAAATTAATAAAAATTAACAAAGATAAACCGCGTCAAAGATCATGAGTGGGGGGTTGTGACGTCATTTGTAACTAAAAAATGTACTGACATGTGACGTTTTCGAGGAGATCACGAGTTTTCGAAGAACTGTATCGTCTTAATTTGGAAATCTATCTGACGGACTAATTATTATTTTTTTGTCCAATTCCCTATTCATCAGCATCCTACACTGCTTTTGTTCTAATTTTATGTTTATATTATCAGTCGTCATCAAGTTGTTCGTGCAACCTTTAACATCTATCCGCTCATATTCTTTTTAAAGCCTACTCAAGCTAAAGGAAACTTAGTTAACAATATCACGGAGCTCCATTCAACCGGATCGCACAGGAATCGAAATAAACTAAGCTAACAAGATGGAAGTGGCGGTAACGATAGATTTAGTCATTTCCTGATATTCAGCCGTCTCCCGCCAAGTCCCCGTTAGGCCTCATTTACGGAAACGCGGGGCGTCGCGCGGCGCGTTGTGCGTTTTTAATTCAAACACATGGCGATGTATGAAAACGTTAACGATTTGAAACGTCGATTTTTCGCTCGTTAGTTTAAAATGCAGCGTTCGTTGCGGTAGACGCACCTCTCAGTAAATTAATAAAAAAGCTCGAGACGAGCCTTCCGCACACGCCGTGCGACGCCCCGCGTCTCCGTAAACGAGCCCTTAAGGTGTGACACGGGGAAAATCTTATTTCACTTTTGCACTTTCTTGGGAGCTGATTCCATTTTCGTTTCCTTCGTAAGTTCATGATAAGTAAGTGATAAGGCATCCGTTTACTGTTAAATTTTTCTTTGGCAATCAACAAGTTTGTATTTCTTATTCAATTTGATAAAATTATAGAAGTACCTGAACTATCAGGACGTCGCCTAGTAAAAACCCCTGAAAATGTAAATATTATAGCAAGACAGAGAGAGACACATTGTACCTATGCATTGTACTCACTCAATGTAAAGGCTAATTTAAAACTGCTATTTGAAATTCCATATCTCAGTATTTTTATTTTATTTATTTAGGTCTACCAACAATTGTTCACACTTGATACATCGACATTTTTCATTATTACTTAAAGATGCACAAAACAATAAATTGGATAGCTAAGCTAATTTAGTAACTACCAAGCGCCAATTCCAATACAATGAATATTAAAAGTATGAAAATAAAATTTATTGAAAAATATTATAAATTAATTGTATCAGTAGGTCAATTAAGATGTCAAAGACAATACGAACAAAGTCACGAGACCAGCCTGGCAACAAAACACAACCATATTATTATATAACACAGGCTCATATTTTAATTCATCCGCCTACAAAATCATCTCTTCATTACATAACACTAAAACAAAGCAAAACGCAATAAACTTAATATGCAAGTTAAAACTTTCTATTAGGAGGCTCGTGGCTAAATAATAACAATCGCTCAAGTTGATATTTAGGTTAAGCCGCGCTTGCCTAGGTTGGTTCATAGATGGGTGACCACCCTATAGATACTCAGTTTCCTTCATGCCTCGGAAACACGTTAAGCCGTTGGTCTCGGCTGTCAATTGGGATGTTTCCAGACTAAAAAAATATGATTCTAATTAGTCCGTCTGTTAGATTATCGAAAAATATTGGATACGTATTTTTTGTTTTATCAAATCAATAAAAATTGACGAAGATAAACCGCGTCAAAGATTTAAGTGGGGGGTTGTGACGTCACTCACCGGTAAAAAATGTCATACTAATGTCTTAGAATATGACGTGACAGGAGTTTTCAAAGATCGTCTTCATTGTTTGTTTACGTGAAAAAAGAAAAAATATGTGTTCAATATTTTTTGGAAATCTATCTGACGGACTAATTAGATTTTTTTAGTTAACTACCCTATTATAGGTGCTTGTCAGACAACTTAACAAGTAGTCAGTAGCCCGAAAGTCTGACAACCAGTCTCACTAAGGGGTATCGTATTACCCAGTAATAACTGGGTTGTGGAGGTCAGACAGGCAGTCACTCTATGTAAACTACTGGTATTCAGCTGCATCCGGAAATACTGAAATCCAATCCTAACATTGTAAGGAAAAGGCTAAGCAGATGATACAACATCATAATTATATCTTCATTACACAACACAAAAACAAAGCCAATGGTAATAAACTTTATATGCAAGTCAAAACTTTCTATTAGCTAAGGAGTGTTACATAAACAGTATATAACAGAGTTAGGCTAGCCTGCTAGTTATACTGAGGTAATAGCTGATTTGCATCTAGTTATAACTTGGTCGGACCAGGAAGGCTGAGTGTGAAGGATTTTGGGAATACGGGTTTGAGTTTAACCGTTTGAGTTAGGGTAAAAGGGATGTTTACTGACAAAAAAAAATATGATTCTAATTAGTCCGTCTGTTAAATTATCGAAAAATATTGGATACGTATTTTTTGTTTTATCAAATCAATAAAAATTTACGAAGATACAACGCGTCAAAGATTTCAGTGGGGGGTTGTGACGTCACTCACCGGTAAAAAATGTCATACTAATGTTTTAGAATATGACGTCACACGACTTTTCAAAGCACTGTATCGTCTTCATTGTGTGTTTATGTGAAAAAAGAAAAAATACGTGTCCGTGTTTTTTTTAAGAATTGTAAAAGAGTAAGTATTTAAGCCTTGAAATAAGGAAGGCTTAAGCCGAATAAAAAATATGTATTAATATGATACTCTACGGATTTTCATAATGATTTTATCTGGACACAAAACATAAAAAAAAACATTGAAACCTCGACTACCACTGTTGATTGTTTAATATGACTATTCGTTTCCTGGTATTAATTTTTCACGCGTCCTAAAATCTAAACCTATTGAACCTTACAAGAGTTATTAAGTGCAGCGTGACAAAACAATAAAAAAAATTGTTTCATTGCACTATGTTTCTTCAAAACACCTTGTTCCATTCAGTGATAAAAAATGTTTTGTCAAATACACATAACATCACATCACGCCTGCAATCCCTGAAGAGTTAGACAGAGGTGTACAGCACTCGGCGATAAATATTGCACATCGACCTTTGGAAAGAGACAATACAAAACAGTCCGGTATCTGTTAAGAGCTGTTAAAACAATTATGATTTTCTTCTTTTGTATAAAATGCACCACTTTCCAAAGGTCGATGTGCAATATTTAACGCCGGGTTACTGTACATCATACTATACCCACATTTTATGCCCCGCCAGTTATGTTTAATAGGAAGCCATCACCCGTCAAATAGGTTCTTACAAATATTTTTACACGTCGACTTTTTTGAAAAACTACTTGGATGAGATCATGAGACCCGTTTTCCATTTCCCCCCTATGTAGTGCACAGGATACACAAATTATGTCACGGTGTCAATCCTATTTAGCTGAAGTTAACGTGATTGTCGCGACTACGGAAGAGATTGTTATAAGTGAATAACATTGCATAGTTCCCGGTTAAGTCTATACGACAAAGTACACGAGAACTGTTTCATCTTTCATAATTATAATTAAATATTATAAAGAGGAAAGATTTGTATTTATGTGTGTATGTTTGTAATGAATAAACTTAAAAACTACAGAACCGATTTGAACAATTCATTTCACCGTTGGGCAGCTACACTATTCCCGGATGACATAGGCTACTTTTTATCCCTGTATTCCCACGGGAACGGGAACTACGCGGGTGAAACCGCGTGACGTCCGCTAGTCTTCTATAATTATGCTGAAAGGCAGATGATGATGATTATGCTGTATTATTTAGCTAAGAAAACTCATTAACAATGTATTAATTTATGCAAAGTTAAGCTTCCTATCAGTCTTTCACGTTTAGGAAAAAGAAAATTCCATCGAGACTTAATTATTTCTTCAGTTTATTAGTGAGCTCTTTCAGAGAAGACGTGGGTAGTAGTCGAAACCGGTGCGCATGTATGACCGGATGTATGAACGTGGACGAGGTAAAAGGAGTAGGAATGTAAGGATCGTAGCAAGTAGCGTTCTGTGGTTTTTACGTACCCACATGGGCAAAGGGCGTAAGTTTATGTATTTCATCAGTTTTTTAACTCAAAAGGCCATGTTCTCTCTACAAACATGTTTTCTTACAGAACTCAGCTATGCGGCCAGAAAGTACCAAAAATAATAGGTTTCATTTTAATTTTTGCTTATTCCCGTGGGGACAATTGGTATGTATTACAATTAGTCAGTCATCCAACACCATTTTCAACCCTCTCGCAATGAATTTAGGTGTAATTTTCAACAAAAATAAACCGTTCCAGTGTAACGTTAAAATAATTCCCATCGCATCCCGGCCTAATAACTCAATTATCTACCAGCTTCCCGCCTACCACTAAACAATTTATTTAATAAATAAAAGTAATAAACAATATAATAAGATAGACATTTTGAATTTCCTCCGCCTTCACAGTTCGTGGGAGGATATTTTTAATTCGTAGAAGACCTTTGTACCAATATTATATTCAGAATTTTCCTGAAGCTTTATATTACGACGTTGCAAAATGAATTTCATTTTATATACATTTTTACTTAGTTTCATTTGATTTTGAGGCTTCTCTTTTATATAAATAACGATAAGTAAGTTTAAGCTCACATAATTGGATGAAATTAAAGCTTTCATCATCATCTGACTCTGCCTAGCCTTTCCCCAACAGCCTAGCCGACCCTAACTGTGTTAGGGTCAGCTTCCAGTCTAACCGGATGCAGCTGAATACTATTATTTCAGTGGAAGATCGTCAGTAAGATTAATGAATATATCGAGGTGAAAGATCTTATCTTTATTAGATACTCATTTATTCATTTACATTTTTCTCTTTTTTTTTTGTTTAAGCAGTAAATTAACTTCATAATGCCACGATCGATCACCTTTATTAATGATAGTTGATAACCACACTATCGAATTAGGTTTAAGATCTGTTTTGGTATTTGTAAGACGAATCTATCTACTTACTTATTTGTTTGTTTGTTCGTACCTACAACTACAAATCAGATTTTGATAGAATTTTGTACATACGCCAGAAAAGGTTTCTCAAAAAAGGCTATTCCAAGCAATTAGTAAATAAATACAAGATGTTTTTATTTAAGTTTAAGTTCAGTTTCTACATACTTAAAGTTAGACATATCTCCTTTATGTCATTACTCAAAACCTATTTGACAACGGTCGTAACATAATATTATAATCATAACCAAGAAATTGAATAGCCTTCAGAGATAATTTAACGAACCGTTTCCGCTTCTGAAGCTTTATAATGAAGTTTAATAATATCCTTCCTGTAATAACATGAGAAAATCAACCACCGAAATATACACCATTTTGTTTACTGTAACATAATTACTTTTGCTTTCGATTTTCGTATGTTACAAATAAATCATTAGATTAAATTATCATTTCTTTAGCAGTTTTCACACTACGTATGTTGGGGTAAAAATCCAGTCTAGCTTAGCGTCGAAAATGCCGAAAGTTAAAATTAAAACAAACATGTAATTTGTAATTTTTCTTATTGGTGCCGTTCTTCAGAAAGGACAGGTGCGTAATACTTGTAACCGGCGTGCGTATATGACCAGAGGTACGAATGTGGACGAGGAGTATGTAAGGATCGTAGCAAGTGGCGTTCTATGGTTTCTGTAAAAAATCGGTCCAGCCGTTCACGCGTGATGCGATGACCAAGGAAATAGCGATTAATTTTTATATATATAGATATAGAGATAACCTTTTATTTCATTAATTAATGAGCTTGTTAGAGTATATTGTATGAGTAGTGTATGAGCTTGCTTATTACAATAAGTTCACAGCCCCTAGTCCTGTATTAAGTTATCAAAGGTTTCCCTATCATTAATTCGCATTGCTTTCCCCAACAAAACTTATATAAGTATTCATACCAAAGGATCAATAACTAGTCTCCAACTTAGAAATAACATTATGTTGCTCGCTATTGCGACACTATAGCATACTCGAATAACTAGAGCATTTCCTGATCAATTCATAGTATTAACGTCGCCCTTTATTGTGCTGAGACGTTTATGCTTGTATATTTCAACACGGAATCGCGAGAAAGGCTTCATTTTAAAATAAATGGGTTTTATTTGAGTTAAATGTACAAAGAATAATTTGCAGATGTTTCAGAATGTACAATAATTATGTTACTTCTGGAGTTATATTCTTCTCTGTCAACAACTACCATTCACAGACGTTTCTTTATTATCAATGCCTTCTGAAGGCACCTTTTCTTGTTTAAAAAAGTGATGTTATGAAGGCAGCCTTCATAACATCACTTTTTTAAACAAGAAAAGGTTTTCGCCCTGCTGGGGATAATATCGTATCGATCTCACATATGTATGATCTTAAGAACCCATTCTTGCCTATTCTTCTCTACAGAGATCTACGCCTTTGAATGGGCAACTACAGTACTTCCACAAGTTTTATATAATGCCTCGTCCTGTGACTGTAAAAACAAAGAGGCGCTTTCTTTGTTTTGCTGACATTAAAAAGTGCCTGTATTTCTGTTTAGTACCTAATTGAAATAAATGGTTTGAGTTTGGAACATACCTAATCAAAATATTAAAATCACTTATATATAGGATACTAGCTGATGCCCGCGGCTTCACCCGCGTGGATGTCGGTCAAATTATATACTAAAACCTTCCTCTTGAATCACTCTATCTATTAAAAGAAAGTGTTTCAAAATCCGTTGCGCAGTTTTGAAGATTTAAGCATACATAGGGACGGACAGACAGCGACAGCGACTTTGTTTTATACTATGTAGTGTTAATGAAGTGCTTTAACTAAAATTCGTAGTTAAGTTATAATTAAAAGCAGACGCGTATTATTAAGGCCACCGAAAAGCAAGGTTTAAAAAAAACTACCCCGATTTTATATCAATTTTCAAGTTAATCCTTTTTATGTGTATAACTTACTTAGCTAAGTAATTAAGCTAGCGTATGCTTTGAGAGAGCAGTAGCCTTGCGGTCTTTAACCCTACGGGCAATTTCCAACTACGGGCAATGTCGCCTTTTAGGGGTAAACCTAGGATTGGATTGCGATCGCTCGACTTAATAGATTTATAAGCTGATACGGATCTGTGATGCTAAAGTGTGGTCAGTTGAGGACTACCTTTTAATGACAGTTTGGATAACATCAATATGTCATCCAAACTAAAACTAAAATCCTTGTAAAGCTTTAAGTACATATTTGGTAATCATCATCATTCTCCTGCCCTTATCCCAATTTATTTGGGGTCGGCACAACATGTCTTCTTCTTCCATACTTCTCTATTTCTCGTCATGTCAGCAGTCACCTCCTTTCTAGCCATATCATCCTTCACACAGTCTATCCATCGTTTCATATTTGGTAATCAATATTAGCAAATACTTACAAGCTTTACAAGGATTTTTGATGAAATCACTGTGATGGCACCATACTTAAAATACCAGTTAAAGGACTGTGGTATTAGAAAGTCTTTTGCCTCTAAAAATGTTTTTATTGTATTGTTTTCAAGTGTTTTATTTTTCTTCCTTATGTTCATTATTTCGAAAGGTGTACTACGTTCGCAATTATAGCTTCCAAACATGTTTACAGCAAATGTTTTGAAGTGAAAACTCGAAAACCTACCAAATAATTAGTTTAAGCTACAATTTCAAACATTTTTATGACTGTTTCAACAGTACGAACTAGTTATTCTGAAATCAACTACAACTACGTACCTACTCTATTATTATAAAATTAATGATAAGATATATATTTTATGTGTAAATAACATCGACGTTGAGCTCCTTAAGTTACAAGTCGAGCTCCACGATAAATGATAAATGCTTGCACTGACTGGACGGGTCCACTCAAATCTGTGTGGTGCTTTCTTCAAAAGACCATCTCAGACACTAATCTGCATAGTCTTCATGTGTGTATAACAAGTTTGTGTCTGGACCTTAAAAGAGACTATGACCTGACTCTGAGTTTGTTTCGGATGTTTCTTCTCGGAGTAGTCAGGTACGAAACACCGATCCCATCTAGTTTAAAAAAAGTGACTTGTAAAAGTGTTTGTTAAAACCTATTTGCAAAATAAACATCATTTATCATCGATTGGAAACAAATATTCGACTAGACTGTATACCAGTCTACATAAACGCCTACAAGTCGTAATTAAAATCAATAAATCGTCTCATTGCGCCACCACTGCGAGTTATCAAACAATTTATCAAGGAATCATCTTACGAGTGAATCACGGCGACTCACTGGCGTCATGTTTCACCATTCACGCTTTTATTCAGGATTGGGGCAGTCCAGATTCGTCAGCGCAGCGTTTAAGGAGAATGCGTCACGATTTGTCGATGGGTTTGAGAGACAGAAACAGCTTTGTCCTTCGATTACATTGATAAATAACTTGACATCACGCCAGTAATCTCCGAAGGGTTAGGCAGAGGTGTACCCAATATTACACCCAGATTAAGATGTAGGGGGAGCCTATTGCCATCAAAAGGGCACCGACTCCGAGGCTGCTATTGCGAAATCCCTGATGGAAAACTCAAATAATACTTTGCCCTACTTGGGAACCGAATTTCACGCTCAGGAGTCGAGCTTGTAGCCACAAGATCAACAAGGCAGTCGGAAGTTGAAGTCGCAGTCGCTTTTTTAACCGACTTCAAAAAAGGAGGAGGTTATATGTTCGTGTGTATGTATTTTTTTTAAGAACATAATCAATAAGTCAAACTATGACTTTAAGCACCATGGCGTCATTTCTCTGTATTTACACTCACATAAATATTAAGACAACAATCAGATATACAGCGCTAAAATTCTGTCAAATCTAAAATTTATTGTTATTTGTTTTAAATGTTTGACAAAGGATAACTTGAAAATGTTCTGAAATAAGCTTCTATCTAAATAAATATTGATATAGTAATCAAATCATATTAAATTGTTAGTGTGCGTCTAAAATATCACAATGTGTTGTTACACATTCCTAAATCTCAATAAAGGACCCCCTCTGTTCGCTCCCCATGGTTCTAAAACCGATGCTTCCGGTCGCCATTGTTTCTGGACTTAGTCGGTGTCATTAGTTTGGTTGTAACGTTGTATAAGAATTAATATTTAGATACTAACTGCCGCACTCAGAGAGCTTTAATGATTACTTAGGTCATCACTTAGTAAAGGTTTTGTCATACAAAAGTATGTCAAATCTTTACTAAGTGACGGCTTAAGTAATCATTAAATATCTCTGAGTACCGCAGTAAGTCACTAAGCAATAAGTTAAGTTTATATTTTTCTTTGGGAAAATGACTATTTGACTTTTTTGTGAATATTGGATTTGAGCTTATGACGTCTATCTATGATACATATAACAACCTAAAAACATCAGCCTGTAATTGTATCTATAATTGCAGGGCAAAGACCAAAAGAGAAAAGAGTAAATGATGAATAGGGAGGAATTAAAGCATAAAACGTGTTGCACCGACCTCAAGTGAACGAATGAAACAAGAGCATGAAGGTGATGATGATGAGCGGCAAAAACGAAGAAGAAGTTTAAGTTTTTAGCATATAATTTGTCAAGTTCCGACATCCACGCGGGCGAATACTCGGGCAAATGCTAGTCTCCTATAATCATTTCTTGTTACTCTATGTTACAAAGGATAGCCTCGGGATGAATGGACACCAAACAGTCTTTGAATTAGTTAATAGAAATTAGCAGTCTTATTGTTATTTATTTGTATTCCGTCGACTATAATAATTAATTAGATATTTGTTTTAATGACGAATTTACGAGATAATTGGAAGTTGCTGCGGTGAGAACCTTTTGTGTGACGATGCTTAATTAGATATGAAGTACCTACGTTTTATAATATAGAACTTGATTGTTTTTTACTTAGATTATTGAGTTATTCGCTCATAACTAGTGTAAGGATGAAGTTTAATCTAAGGGATATAGCGACAATTCGTCGCTTAGGTACTCTTAGTTTTATTTTTTTTTGTATTAATTACGCACGCTGAAAATAAAAAAGTAAATGTAACAACTTACTCTCAATAAATCTTTAACTGGAAATTACCTGAAAAACAAAAACAATTGTTAATATCTTGGTAAGCAAATACAATAAATAATTTACTTATTAGTTATATTAATAGATACACATATAAGAAAATTATTGTCTGATAAAAAGATGATTCCGTGCTTCCGAAGGCACGTATAAGCCGGTGGTTCCGGCCGTCAAATGGCGGTCGTCAAGCCATGTCAGAGGCCCTTGATGCGGTTTAGAAACTCTGACACTAGGGTGTGTGGGGTCGTTAGACCTTACTACCCACACGATAAGAAAGAAAGAAGAAAATAACACGTAGATAATATTTATGAGCATTATTTGACGAAAACTGTATCAGTTAAATCATACCATAATAGAACATTCAAATTGTTCGTACATGGGACTCACTCACAACTGGCGAAATGCGGATGTAGGTCCTATTAGATACACCTCTTGCTAGTCCTTCGGGGATTACAAGCGTGATGTTCTGCTATGTCGAAAAAAGCTTTAAACACAAGCTTTACGTACTCGCGGCGTTGGTTCTAAGCTGTCGCTGCCGCCTCCAACGGTACCACGCTGTGTTCATTCACCCCGCAACGGGAAACAGCGTGACAATGCCCACGTGCATACCAATCTAACTTACTTTAATTATAATTAATTACTTTAGTTAATACTTTATAAGCTAAGGAGAGAAGATTCAGGGGAAATGTTGGTTTGCAACTAACTGCGGTACTCAGAGATATTTAATGATTACTTAAGCCGTCACTTAGTAAAGATTTGTCATACTATTGTATGACAAAACTGTCAAAACCTTTACTAAGAGATGGCCTAAGTAATCATTAAAGCTCTCTGAGTGCGGCAGTAAGACATAGAAATTTAAGATTTTAAACTGATATAGTTACTAAAAGTATCCTAACACTCAAAACTACACACACTAAGTAGTTAATTCGTGATCATAGTGCTTGTAACAGCGCCGAAATATACGGGAGTTCTAAACAAAAAGTATACATGGTATATATTCCGCTTTCAGTGTTAATGATTACATAATAGAAATCTTGGTCTGGACCTTTTAAGAGACTGTGACCTTTTTTTTTTTTGGGGCTGGGAAATCATCAAAAATAACCACTACAGCTCTTGGGCAGAGCTAAAGGGAGTGTCAGACTTCTACTAACTAAAAACCACCCATGTTCCTTCTTAGCCCTTTATGTCGAGGCCGCGGTATCTCTTGCGAATAACCCGCAGCCTAGACGGGGCCTTCCTTCTTAGCCCTTGCGCCGTGGTCGCGGTATCTTTTTCGAACGACCTCTGAGTATGTTTCAGCTGTTTCTTCTCAGATTAGTCAGCTACGAAACACCGGCTCATCTAATTTAAAAGAGTGACTTGTATGTGTTTGTTAAAGCCTATTTAAGCAAAATAAACATCATTTATAGCTCTACCTCTGTCAAGCCCATCGGTTTCTATTGGCGTGATGTTTAGTTTGGAATACTCTAAAATTTAAGACGGGTTTGAAGATGGTTTCGGGCGATAACATTGAATATACACCTACAGTATATTGTACATAAGTAGTTCGATTTTACTATGCTCTATAAATTTTTACTTGGTGTTTAAGGATAAAAGTTTATTTGCAGTGTAAAGATAAGTTTAGGGATAGTTTAATTACTTAATATAAAATAAACCGAATAATACGGTATTATACAGTTTCTATCAACAAAACGCCTTAAAATTGCCTGAAAAACATCAAAATTTTAGCAGACCCGAGCTGTATCTAAGTTGTCTTAAAAATTTTCATAGCTCGTTGCCCCACCCTGAGGCTGACGTGTCCAATGACAAATGATCGCGATCAATGCACGAACGAGCTGCGTGCTGCCATCTGTCGCCTTAACTCTGCGCGTGCGCCGGTTAGAGGACCGTTTATGTAATTATGTTTGTACATAGCTCTGCTTTTAGGATATCAGATAGCATGGTTATTTTTAGATTCCTTCGCTGCTTTGTTCCTTTTTGACGAGTCTGGAAATAGGTACTGTTGAAATAAACAAATTCTAATAATCAGTATTTTTTTAAACATCTTAATCTGTAGATATTCCAAAACTTAGCTATATTATATTTAATTGATAAGATTAAATGAAGAAAGTAACATTTTCAACTACAGCAAGATAGTGTATTAATATACATTTCAGATAGTACATAAGTAGTAGCTTTATAGTTTATACAACTACCTATTACCTATTTACAGTTCGTTTCATCAGTTAATTAAATGTGTTTCACGGACGTACAATTCAGGATACGCGTAATTTATATAACATTGACGAAACGTGAAGCCAACTTTCATACGAAGCCACCGATAACAAGGATACTAGTTAAAATAATATATTTATCAAGCAACAACATAAAAATTCATTCGGGAAACTAAACTTTATAATTCATAAGGTAAAAGTTACAATATAATACCGTTTTCCTTCTAAATATCACAGATTTTCCCCTAAAATGTTTATAGAATTGCAACATACAAAGCTACGTTTCGAAGAATTTGCACGCGCCGATGCAAATCGTGAGTCATTCTACCAAACGGTTCATGCTACCTTAATATCATCTATAAATAGAACTACAGCGTCTATGCAATGCACAAACCTTTATAAAAACTCAAACCGTCAACCACAGAGGTCAGTTCCTATTAAAAAAAACGTTGACATCCCAAGCGTTAGAGAGCATTCGAATTTTTGAAAAGAGAATTCTATGTAAGCGTTGTACATAAAACAAAATGGTGGTTCGGTTGTCCGCGCCGCCCAATGCACTCGCGTTTATCGCCCGACATATCGAGTGGCGACTTGGCAACGCTGCGGCCGCATTCCTGCAGTATACGGCAACGTCGCAATCGCTGCCGCGATCACTACCCGTGCCTTTGTTGATGGCTGTGACGTCGCGAAATGATAAAACGTTAAATGTTCGTAATGTGAAAACTGATCAAAATCTTTGAGAAAATCGATTTTGTTGATTTTTTGTTAGTTAGGTGCGCGTGAGCATGTTTATTTCGAGTCGGGGGTGGAAAGTACGCTTTCTCTCGCAGCGCGCTTAGAAATCGATGTGCATTGTTGCTTCTAGACACGTCTCTCCCATGTTAGTTCTACATTATGCGGATTCTTCGCTTTTTCCGATGTCATTTGGATCCTTAGCAACAGTTTGAGTTATAGACACAAATAGGTTTGTGTTTGCGATGATAAATACGTTCCGGGCGTGGTCGTTACTCTAAATACTTCCTAATTGTACTGATAACTTCGTTCGAGAGGCCAGTATTTGGTTGTCAATAAGACAACGATGTATTTTCTGATGTTGGTAGCTTTGTCTCTCAACATGATCATTCATTTAAGACAGGTAACATAAGCGATGACGTCATTACTGAAGCATTTTAAACAAAAGGTTTCATCTTCGATTATTTTTATAATGTTGGCCAACTTACAAACCTAGTCTATAAATAGTAGCAACGACAAACCCTTTAAATGCTTACTTGTATTTTACGAGCGATATAAAATGTACGAATTTATAACGTTAAGAGTTTGTTCACTTTAGTAACTAAATTTATTAATTAATTGGTTTGTAATGGCAACCCTGAAATCAATTTTTGGGTTTAGCAACATTCCTAGAGATTCTCTCTGCTTTTTCGTCTCGTGGTTGAAGAGAGCGCGTCGGCGCGAATAATAGTTTTTCTCGCCATATTGAAAACCGTCATGATATTTCAAAATTCTTAAAAGTTGTGCCAACAACATCAGTTTCTCGTCTAATCGTGAGTGTGCTATTGAATCGGTGTTCAAGCTTGCACGATACCTGGGTTCAGCCGGACCGATAAACAAGGAAGGTAACTTGTACAGCGACTGGGTAAGTCTGGCGTCAGTACTGGGTAGCTGGAAGGGTTCCTTCGTGAAGGGTTCTGGTTTCGAAGACATCGCCCAGGGAGCAATCAGGTGAGTGCCTATTCAAAGCACACCCTTTTGTCGTAACGTAACATTTTGTCGATTTTTCTCGTTCGGGCCTTATCGTTGCCGCCCCAAACATTACAATACAGTCCATTTAATATCTCGTTAAAAAACATTGGTCCTTCTAGCCGGATCTGTGTGAAAAGCATCCTTTTATCGAAGTAGTTATCGCATTTTCGTATTTTGTTAAATCATAATCTAATTTTAGTTACTTTCGAAGGTACATCTAAAATAATTATTGAGGTGCCATGACGGTGTTTTGGTGAGATTTCTATCGTAGGATTTTTTAAGTTGGTAGCTTCGGTTGCGTCGGCCGTAGACATTGCCTTTTCTGTACTTTATGTTGGCAGCTTTACAAGACTGTCAAAAGTGACAGATTCGTAGCTAGCTGTCATTTGTCATTGTGAAAACTTTGTTTATATTATTTTTTGTATTAAAATTGTTTTCGTTATTGTTTACAACAATGCCAAATGATCAAGATATGTCGGAAAAGGGCAATGAAGGTGCAGATGTCAACAGAATCGCGCGCGATTACGCTATGATGCGATTAGAGTTTATGGATAGCTCTGATTTAGTAGGTTATATAGATCAGGATTTAAGCGATCTAGCAAACGATTTCCATAGCGCACAGCGAAAGCTTCTTTCATCGTTAAGTCCGTCGTTACGGAATACTGAATTGCAAGTTATGGCAACGTTTGAAAATAAATTAAAAGCAGTTAAAACTCGCGTTCGAGCGAAGTTATCGCAAGTTGACTTGAAGCCTTCTGGGACTGTAAGTAGTGAACCAATGCCAGCTAAATTGCCTAAAATTAACATAAAAACCTTTGATGGCAAGTTTGAAAATTGGATATCGTTTATACAGTTGTATGACTCACTCATTCATAAGCGTACAAATATATCAAATGTTGAAAAGTTACATTATTTGTTGTCAAGTGTCCAAGGGACAGCATATGATTTGATAAAGAATTTCCCTCTCACAGATGACAGTTATGTTGACTCCTATAATATTTTGTTGAAGCATTACAATAAGAAATGCCAAGTTGCAATGATGTATTATGACAAATTAATGTTTTGTGAGCCAGTTAAAACCAAATCTGGTCCTGAATTGGAACGAATTTATCGGACATTTTCGGAGAACTTGTCAGTTTTGGAAAAGTATAATTTGCCAGACAAAAACTTTATGTTGTTCTATTTACTGTGGTCAAAGCTGGATAAATCTACCCGAGAATTGTTTCAGCTGGAACATAATTCATCTGATATTCCAAAGTATGAGGATCTTGGATCATTTATTGAGAAACATTTTAGGGCATTGGAAATTGCCAATGTTAGAACTTTGACCAGTAGTAATTCTGTAACTTCCAAACCTGCAAGTCAAAATAATAATAAAACCAAATCGAAGGCTGTTCTTGTCGTATCAAACTCGACTTGTGCCTTTTGTTCTGGCCAGCACAGTCTCACCACATGTGAAGGTTTTTTAAAATTGGACGCTCGTTCTCGTTTTAATGTCGTGAAAGAAAAGAAACTTTGTATTTTGTGTTTCTCGAGTAGTCACGGAGTGAAAAGATGTAATGTAACTTCTCGTTGTAAAGAGTGTAACTACTCTCATAACACATTACTACATCTTAGTAAAGAGCCTGTGCCTCCCCCCGTGGTGACAGAAACTGACAATAAAAGTAATAACACAGTTTTAACTTCCATTGCTGGGGCTGAAAATTCTACTGTTTTATTTGCAACTGTTAAAGTTCTGATAAAGGATAACACTGGTCAATTCCAACCGATTAGGGCCTTATTGGATTGTGCCAGTGCATGCAATTTTATCTCAGAGCATTGTGCAAAAAGACTGGGATTAAACATAACCTGCAGTCAGCAGTCAGTCAGTGGAATCGGTCACTCGGTTGCCTCACCTCTTGGATTGTTATCTTGTGAGGTCAAGACTCTCAATACAAGTCAGATATCAAATTTCAAATTAGAAGCACTTGTTCTTCCTTCGATTTGTGCCGATCAACCATCTCAGCCTGTCGATTTATCGGGTTGGTCTCACATAAATAAATTGGATCTCGCTGATCCTGGGTTTGCAAATCCAGGACCTATAGATATGCTGCTGAGTGCAGACGTTTTCGCTTCGTCGCTCTTGCCTGGTCTTAGACGGGGTAAGCCTGGTCAACCAAGGGCATTAAACACCGTCTTTGGTTGGATTGTGATGGGTGGTTGTTGTGATGTTCCTGCGATCCCCACTCACAATAAAATTTCTCGTTCTCGCTGTCGTAGCGATGATTGCCTTATCGTGTCGCAATCTTCGTCAAATTTGTCGTTAGATAATTCCCTTAAAAAATTTTGGGAATTAGAAAATGTTAATTCTCCTGCCAATTATTTCTTGTCGAAGGAGGATCAACTATGCGAAGACTATTTTGTCAAAAGCTATTCTCGTGATAGTAAAGGTCGATTCGTAGTGCCTTTACCTTTCGTCGATCCTACGAACAAGCCTACCTTCTCAAATTCTCGTGAGATTGCTCTCAAAAGATTACTCTCGTTAGAAAAGAAATTAAACTGTAACCCTAATTTTCGAAAGGCTTATGCCTCTTTCATGGAAGATTATGAAACTAGTGGCCACATGGAAGAGGTAGAGCCTCCGACATGTAAAGATGGTAAATTTTATTACATGCCTCACCATGGTATTCTGCGGCCTGGGTCTGTGACCACTCCTCTTCGTGTTGTATTTGACGCTGGCGCCAAGGACGCACGTGGAGTATCGCTAAATGACACTTTGTTGTCTGGGCCAAAGCTGCAGACAAACATTTCTGATTTGTTAATTCGCTTTCGTTGGCATGAAGTTGTGTTCACTGGTGATGTAAAGCAGATGTATAGGAATATTTTAGAGCCCGACGAGGACATGGAGTACCAACGCATTTTGTGGCGCTCCACTCCTGAAGACCCTGTCCGTGATTACAGGCTTCGTACCGTCACGTATGGAGTGTCGTCGGCTCCATTCCAAGCTCTACGCACTATTGCCCAACTGGCCAAGGACTCTGCTGCTGATTATTCTCGTGGGTCTTCGGTGCTCAGCCGTGACATCTACGTTGATGACGTGGTTTCGGGCGCAGACTCTATCGAATCGGCTCTACTTGTGAGATCCGAACTTACAAAAATATTGTCGTCGGGTGGTTTCCATTTGAGGAAATGGACCTCCAATCATAAAGATTTCCTTGCTGATCTTGCTTCTTCAGAACTCTATTCGGAGAGTTTCAGATGCTTTGAGGACATCTCTGATGTTTCTCTCAAAATCTTGGGGCTTTTATGGATGCCTCAGACTGATAGCTTTCAGTTCAAGGTTACCGACAAGGGAGACCAAAGATGTACGAAACGAACGATCCTATCCTGTATAGCTCGTATATACGATCCTTTAGGATTCCTCGGCCCTGTTACGTTTCATGCTAAATATCTTATGCAGCTTCTTTGGACTTCTGGGGTCTCTTGGGACGATGATTTGCCGGAAGCTATTCAGTCTGAGTGGTCGCGCTTCAAATCTCAACTGCCTTTATTGGCATCAATTTCGATTCCTCGTCGCATGGTTCGGTCCTTCATCGCAATGCAGCTCCACGGTTTCGGTGATGCTTCCGAGCGTGGTTACTGCGCTGTGGTGTATTGTCGTGTCGTTGACGCGGAAGGTTTCGTCTCTGTTCGTCTTTGTTGTGCAAAGTCTAGAGTTGCACCTCTTCGCAAGCTGTCTATTCCTAGACTAGAGCTCCAGGCTGCAGTGTTGCTGTCAGACTTGTTACAATCTGTAGTGGAGGCTCTCAGGCCATTTCACACTGTCACTGAACTCTTCGCCTGGTCTGACTCCAGCGTCACTCTGACTTGGATTAAGTCGTGTCCCTCCAAATGGAAGACCTTCGTGGCCAATAGGGTCAGCCACATCCAAGAAATTATCGCGCCTGATTGTTGGCGTCATGTGAGTACCTCTATCAATCCTGCTGACAGTGGTTCTCGTGGAATGCTTCCTGCGGATCTTGCTGCTAACGAAGTCTGGTGGAATGGTCCCTCGTTCCTTGCAGACCCCGAGGAAAACTGGCCGGAGTCGTCGCTATCGTTTGACAAAGAGGACACCTTGCAAGACGAACAAAGGATTTTCAGCCTTCTGACTGACATTGATGTCAATTGCGTTGACGAATTGATAAACAAGTTCTCGTCGCTTTCAAAGCTTAAACACGTCCTATCGTACTGCTTCCGTTTTGTACAGAACTCGAAGAATTCTGCTCCTAAAAATAAACTTGTCGGGCCTTTGCAAGTCTATGAAATTAATAGAGCTTTCCTGTTCTTAATAAAATATGTGCAACAAGGTGCATTCTCACATGAGATTGAAAACCTTCAAAGGAGTTCCCCCAACTCTCTTCCAAAGGGCTTGCGCAAATTGTCGCCTTTTCTCGATGATGCGGGTCTTTTGAGGGTGGGCGGTCGCTTGGCCCATGCTGACGCAGAGTTCAACGTCAAGTATCCTCTGTTATTGCCGCGCAGTCACCGCCTAACCGTTCTCATTATCGATGAATATCATAAAAAATTCATGCATCCTGGCGCGCAAACATTGCAAAACTTGCTTGCGCAATCCTTTTGGATCTTGTCGCCGAAACGAGCTATTCGTTCTGTGATTTTGGGTTGCTTAAAATGTTTTCGTGTAAACCCTACACAAGCTTCAGCTCCTATGATGGGAAACCTGCCGTCATATAGAATAAACCAAATAAAACCTTTCTCGGTTGTCGCTGTCGATTATGGTGGACCTTTTGATATTTCTCTGGGTCGTGGTCGTGGATTAAAAACCTATAAAGGTTATATCTGTGTCTTCGTTTGTACCTCTACTAAGGCGATTCACATAGAAGTCGCTTCGGAACTGTCAACGGAGGCTTTCTTGGCTGCGTTGAAGCGGTTTATGGCACGCCGTGGTCGATGTAATCGCGTTGTCTGCGATCAAGGGCGAAACTTCGTTGGTGCCAGTAACTACCTTGACAAGCTCATGCAGAATGCTGCTGAGTCCCAAGAAATAGAGTTTTCGTTCAATCCTCCTGGAAGTCCTCATTTCAACGGACTTGCCGAAGCTGGTATTAAGTCGGTTAAAACGCACCTTTCTCGTGTTGTTGGTACGCAGCGATTGACGTATGAAGAATTTTATACTGTTCTGACACAGGTAGAATCTATGTTGAACTCTCGTCCCCTCACCCCTCTCAGCTCAGACGCTAATGACCTGTCTGTCCTAACTCCAGGTCATTTTCTAACTCTGGAACCGTTGTCTATTATTGCTGAAGAGAATTTCGTGGATCAGAACATAAGTGTCCTCCACCGTTGGAAGTTGATTCAAAGGATTCACCAAGATTTCTGGCGTAGGTGGCAAAATGAATACCTTCACACACTACAACAGAGAGCTAAGTGGAATAAGAATAACACAAACGTGACTGTAGGTATGTTGGTTCTGATCATAAATGAGCAAGTCGGTCCGTTGAAGTGGAGCATGGGTCGTATCACAGCCCTACATCCCGGTGCTGATGGGGTCTGTAGAGTGGTGACTGTGAGGACTGCTGCTGGTCAATTCAAAAGGCCAGTCGTAAAATTGTGTCCACTGCCTATCCTTAGTTAAATAACCGTCTATCGATGAAATAACCTTTCGCTGTCGTTAGTATTTAAGACTAGTTTAAGTTCGTTGTTTATATTTTATAAATACTTTGTATTTAGGTGGGCGGAATGTTCACTTTAGTAACTAAATTTATTAATTAATTGGTTTGTAATGGCAACCCTGAAATCAATTTTTGGGTTTAGCAACATTCCTAGAGATTCTCTCTGCTTTTTCGTCTCGTGGTTGAAGAGAGCGCGTCGGCGCGAATAATAGTTTTTCTCGCCATATTGAAAACCGTCATGATATTTCAAAATTCTTAAAAGTTGTGCCAACAACATCAGTTTCTCGTCTAATCGTGAGTGTGCTATTGAATCGGTGTTCAAGCTTGCACGATACCTGGGTTCAGCCGGACCGATAAACAAGGAAGGTAACTTGTACAGCGACTGGGTAAGTCTGGCGTCAGTACTGGGTAGCTGGAAGGGTTCCTTCGTGAAGGGTTCTGGTTTCGAAGACATCGCCCAGGGAGCAATCAGGTGAGTGCCTATTCAAAGCACACCCTTTTGTCGTAACGTAACATTTTGTCGATTTTTCTCGTTCGGGCCTTATCGTTGCCGCCCCAAACATTACAATACAGTCCATTTAATATCTCGTTAAAAAACAGAGTTGTTTATGATAAAATATACTCATATCGAAATTATTATGTTACATAATGGCTTTACGGGTACTAAATAGTAGGTGAAGATAAATATGAATAGCAGTAAGGGGGCGTCCATAAATTACGTGAGGTGTTTTTTTAAATTTTCTGTCCCTCCCTCCCCCCCTGGTGAGATGTCGTGAGATTTTATTCAACCCCATCCCCCATCCCCCAATCTCACGTGAGATTTTTCAAAATGTGGGTTTCTTACGTAAACGCGTTGGATTGTTTTTGTAAAAAGAAATAAAAAATTTGCTTCGTGCTTTTATTTACGACTAGTTAAGACTAGTAATCAATATTGCTGAGAGTTTAATAATAAGTGTAGTAAAAATTTAATCGTATTACGATTACGCTTAAGATTAAATCTTAAGCATTTACAATCTGGATTAAATGGACCAAAGTAGTATAATTTTTTTATTGTTTCAATCAGAAAAAAATTGCGTGATATTTGCCGAGACCCCCCCTCTCTCCAACGTAAGATTAGATGAGATTTGACTCGACCCCCTCCCCCCCTTAAACATCTCACGTATTTTATGAACGCCCCCTAATAGTAGGTAATCATTTAATCATTTTAGTGTCACAGCTATTCGGATGCATTTAGAATATTTTCGATGTATATTTTAACCAACATGTGTGAGGAATGATATGACAGAGTAAGGAGTAAATGATGACGCGACATCTGACAAGGAAGAATGGAACCAGAAAACGTGTTGCGACGACCCTAAGCAGAATAGGACAAGGGCAAGAAGACTCCGTCGGGGCTGCGGGTTGTTCGCAAGAGATACCGCGGCCTCGACATGAAGGGCTAAGAAGGAGCATGGGTGTTTTTTAGTCAGCAGAAGTCTGACACTCCCTTTCGCTCTGCCCAAGAGCGGGAGGGGTTATCTCTTGCGAACAACCCGCAGCCCCGACGGGCACGCCTTAGGCAACCCTTAGGCGCCAATCATGACAGTCCTGAGTGTCACAAATGTGATGTAATAAAAGTGCTGATCAGCTCTTCTGTACATGGAGTGATCGGATGCTCACGTTTAAAATTGACTTCGCTAGTACAGCTCATAGAGGAAAGAAAGATAGTCCAAATCTGCTGTCACCAGATACAGTCACATCAAATCATTTATTTCTTTGCAAATAGGTCTTACATGGTTCTTCTACACTTCTACACTAATATTAAAAAGAGGAAAGATTTGTATTTTTGTGTGTGTGTATGTTTGTAATGAATAAACTTAAAAACTACTGAATTGATTTGAAAAATTTTTTAACCGTTAGGAAGCTACACTATTCCCGGGTGACATAGGCTTTTTATCCCTGTATTCCCACGGGAACGGGAACTACGCGGGTGAAACAGCGTGACGTCCGCTAGTTTATAATAAGGTAGCTGATAGCTGCAAGCTCCATGTTCCATATTCTGCGGTACACGGGCATGCAAATAGTAGGTTTACAATTATACGTTTAAAATAAGTGGCATGTCTTCGGAATTACAGTCATGATATGCGTAGGAGAGCCACAAAACAAAGACGTTCAATAATATGTACTCGTTACTTTCTTACCTAAAAATATATAGGTATACATAGAAATTGATCTGCAAAACCACAAAAAAGAAAATTATAAGGTATCAGTAATTTGATCTCGTGAGCGTGTCCTAAGTAGGTAAGTATTGGTTTCTAAGACATTCTGAATAGACAGGCATTTATATTGATTCATAAATTCATCATTTATTATTATACGAATATGATGCCTAACGACTTAGATTAGGTTACTTACGTGTAAGGTACTGGCTTGAAGTATCCTGCGTCAGCAATTTTGTTTTTAAATATTTGAATGAAAAATAACGACCACCTAAATATAAATTCTAGTCAAACCGAAATCAATTTAATTTAGGCTGGAGTCAAGTTGATATTTGTTTAAACGATAATAACATAGTTTGAGAGCCTTTTAATTCTTACCCTGCTGATAAGAAATAAGCCTCTGCTTTTTACACGACTGCCCCAAAAAAAGAGTGTTATGTTTTTTTAAGTCTATGCTCAGCAGTGCATCATTTGGAACCAAATATTAAATATGGAATACATTGTGAGTGTATCTACAATCATCTTCTTCTTCTTAGCGTGTCGATGGCAATCTAAATTGTGTCGGCCCAGAATTGGGCTACTAGTTTGGCGCTTTCGGTAGCGTCCATCAGTTCCTGTAGTGAACAACTAGCAGGACAGGCAGGGCACGATATTAAGTGCCCCATTGTTTGAGCAACAGCACCACATTTACACTCCAGTGCAGAGTCATTTATGTATCTCCACCTCAGCAGGTTTTCTTTGCTGCGACCAACCTGGGTCCGGAGTATTTTTAAAGACTTCCAGGTCAGCCACGGCAACTCTTGTCCAGGTGGGAGATGTTCAGCAGGTGGAACAAATCTACAATCATGAGCTTACGTCATTATCATAATTCTATTGGCCGGGGGGTCTTAAATGGCTACTTTAGCAGATCATAATATAAATTGCGTTAAAAAGCGTAAAATGGACTATTTATAATAGTAACTGCGTCTCTGACCATTTAGGAAAATAGATCTTAATAGGAAAATCACATGAATTGCGTTAAAAATTCGTAAAATGGTCACAGACCCAGTTTTTATTATTAAAGGCCATTTTAGACTCCCTTATCCTAATTTATTTGGGGTCGGAGCAGCATGTCTTCTTCTTCCATACTTAGTCTTCTCTATTACTCGTCATCTCATGAGACACCTCCCTTCTTGCCATGTCATCGTTTACACAGTCCATTCATCGCTTTTTTGGTCTTCCTTTACTCTTATAGGTACCCATCCATTGTAACGTTACATTTAACAGGGGGAGCCTGACAAATGTAAGGCCACAATAAACACTTTCCTACCTAGGAGGAGAGCACAGTTTAAGAGAAAAAGGGAAAAGGTAAACAGTTATTTAATATAAGAAAATAAAAACAATTAAACCTAAAATATCTATCAGGCCCTACCTACCGGATGCTGGAGAATTCTAATTGAAAATACTATACAAAGTCAGGGAAACCGGGGTGAAGGTCCTTAGATACGGAAGTCCAGGGGTTTCTTCAGATGGAAAGCCTCAGGTCAGGCCTTCCAGTCGTTGAGCTCGCAAAGGGGCCGGTTGAAGCCTGCCGTCAATCTTCAGCTTCCATCAGACGCAGAAGAGGCGCGAGGATCAAGGTAACGTCCCTCCGGCTGTAGCAGTAGCCGGCGGACGTCAGGAGTGCCGAAGAGGAGACCCGTAGCGGAGGATCGAGGAGGAGGGCCGAGGAACGTCGTCACTCGGGCACTTTTCTTTACGACGCAGACCACCGTAATGAAGATTATATTATATTGCTCAAGAAACTAGTAAGCTTCGTAGCTGAGATGTTTATCGTACCGAGCCCTGGCGTAGACTGATTCTGACGACCCGGTTCCCAGTCATGCGAACATTTTGAAATTTCGAGCTTTTGTTCTAGAACATTAAAAATAAAATCAATTTATAACGATGTACAAAGAGGTATCAATTAGCTATACTACCTACTCCTAACTCCAGCAGCGAATTAAAAATAAAACCCATACAGAAAAACACAAACATTACACCATATTCATTCTCGAAACATGAGCTGACCATAGTGAATGAATAGAGCGGCAGTTTGAGGTTTAAACACATTCATAAATGATTATTAACGCCATAATCAAAGTAATCAAACAGGCATAAAGTGTAATTAGCGTTATCAATTCTACAATAGGGATGTTTACTGACTTTAAAAAATATGATTCTAATTAGTCCGTCTGTTAGATTATCGAAAAATATTGCATACCTACGTATTTTTTGTTTTATCAAATCAATAAAAGATCACGAAGATAAAACGCGTCAAAGATTTGAGTGGGGGGTTGTGACGTCACTCACCGGTAAAAAATGTCATACCAATGTCTTAGAAAATGACGTCACACGAGTTTTCATAGTACTGTATCGTCTTTATTGTTTGTTTACGTGAAAAAAGAAAACATACGTGTTCAATATTTTTTGGAAATCTATTTGACGGACTAATTAGATTTTTTTTGTTTACTACCCTATTAGATATCAGTAAGGCACTGCAAGCACGACGTCATGGGTTCGTTTCCAAGACAAATAAATGTAAGTATCAAGATTTTTTTAAGTAGTATCCCAGTCTGGATTTTCATCAGCTTGCTTGCCCCTATTATATGACACTTAAAGTTAATTGCTTTAATGTCCTAGTAACAATAAGTACGTCTTTGACTTCGATAGTAGAAAAATAGACGTAATATTATGTTATTGTTTAAAGAAAAGACAATATAATATGTCTACACTTAGCAAAGTTCAAACGCGAATTTCTCCTGAAATAACGATTGCAACATTGAGACATCTCCTATTTTAAGATAATATGGGTTCCTTAATATAGTTTCGTCACATAACCTGAAAATTAAATTAATAGTTTAGACGAAAATGGCTTCTAATCGTAAATAAGTGTAAACATATTTGTGCCCGTAACTGTTACCGTAAACAGAATCAGGTGAGAGATTGTTTGCATTTAAAACTGTGATATCAAAACAGATATACTCCAGTGTGGGTACTCCAGCGTAATGTTACATAATACTTTATAATAATAACACAATATTATTATTATTATTTTTCTGGATTTAGCACACGAGGTTGTCGATATGTGGCATGTGAACTCGGCTATCATTGTGCCGATAGTCGTAACGGCCAATGGCCTTATAGCCAAGAGTCTGGACGACCGCCTGTCCAAACTCTCACTTGGCGGTTGGATCAAGAGCCTGATTCAGAAGGCAGTACTCCTCGATACGGCTCGCATTGTGAGGAGGTTCCTGTCTCTGGAGCCCTAACCACCGGTAGCTTGGACCCTGCTCCCGTCACCGGTTGACGACTATTTTTTATATTTTTAAATGTTTTTTTATTACTTTATATGAAATATTTAAAAATGTAAACTATGTATGATAAATGATAATGAATAAAGGACATAACACAATATTACTGTCACATAGCTGGGCAAAGGCCCACTCACACAGAGAAGGCACTAGCACTAATCACTGCACTTGTTCAAAACGGGTTTGTGATTTCAGACTTTAATTATGAAATTCAGGTAGTCTAAAATGGTCACTTTCTTTCACCAATGTCTGTAATGACCAAGATAAACTTGAAAACTTTTTTTCAATGAGCTTAAATTATATTTATTTTAAAGTACGAAAGCGCAAACGATCCAGTTTTACTGCGGTACTCAGAGATATTTAATGATTACTTAAGCCGTCACTTAGTAAAGATTTGACATACTTTTGTATGACAAAACTGTCAAAACATTTACTAAGTGATGGCCTAAGTAATAATTAAAGCTCTCTGAGTGCGGCAGTTAGTGCCGGAAGTACGTTAATCTAATGAGTACATTCGTCTTAGCAGGGGAAGGGAGAACCATGACTGATAAAAAATTCCGGTGGAATATGATTCAAAAATAGTCCACAGTATCAGGCAGTTAAAATATTTAATAAATTACCGCTAGAGCTAAAGGGCACACTCTACACAGGCTCATTCAAGGGAAGGCTCAGGGCATTTCTACTGGAAAGATGTCTTTATTCAGTGGATGAATTGTAAATAATTTCAAATTTATCCCGGGGATTTCTGAATTGTATATCTTTATTTATGTATATTTTTTAATTATTTTAATGGATTTGTGTGTTGTGTTATGTTTTAAATTTTGATGTTTGATGATTTTTTGGTATGACGATGTAATTCAATGTTTTTTTATGCACCTAAATGGTTTTTGGCAACAGAGGAATTTGAATTTAAATTGTAGTTAAGATTTACTTTTAAATTAGTTATTAATGTTATTATTATTATTATTAATAGTTAATTTATATTTTATTTGACATGTTTTATTAATGGATTTGTAGTATTATGATTTTTAATTTTTGATGTTTTTGTTCGATTTTAGTGTGACATGTTTAGATATTTTTATATTTCTTGTTGTGTTGACATTGTTTAATTATTGTGATTTTAATTATTTTACTTTAATTTGTGATAGTGATGGCGTATTCTTCTACAACTGATTAATCGAGTAATTTTTATTTTTATTTTTTGTTGTCTATTATCTATTTTTTATGTACCTTCCACATTCAGACACAATGTAATTTGTTGTTGAATAAATGAAATGAAATGAAATGAAAGAATAAAGAGCTGAATGCAATTAAGTTTATGTTCTACTGATATAAAAATCTAACTTTTATCATCTAAAAACAGAACCAGAGCTTACTTACATACTTGGAACATTGTAAATAGTTTAGACAAAATGGGCCGTTCCTAATGCTGAAATTGATGCAGAGGCCACACTTAAGGTGAATGCTCCAACTAGCCCGCGAAATTCAATTTTTTTTACGTTTTTTGCAATTTGCAGGTCAGTGTTAGTTTGTATGTTGATTAGAATATTAACCTCTTGAACGTCCGCTAACATTGCTTGAATGTCTTATGATCCACCGGGTGATCATAAGGACGCTCGAAGACTTAATTGCGGCTGTAAGACGTATGTAGTTACAGAAATATAATCATCAAAATCATCAATACAAGCCTCCAAGTTCATAAAGGTGCAGGAACTTGAAATAGTCATTTTTGCACCTTTATGAACTTGGAAGCTTGTATTGATGATTTTGATGATTATAATTCTGTAAGTACATACGTCTTACAGCCGCAATTAATATTCTAATCAACATACAAACTAACACTGACCTGCAAATTACAAAAAACGTAAGAAAATTTGAATTTCGCGGGGTGGTTGGAGCATTCACCTTAAGTGGCTTTATTACTGCAACGCAAACGTCCATTTGACTTTTATAGCCCCAGTGTGAGTAAATTTAATAGATGGAAATTATGCGTTTGCCATTCGGGAGAGACGATTTTACTATTTATAAATAAACAGATACATCGAGGATGTCAAAAATACCTCACGAGAACATACTACCAGGATAATAAATTTAGCTTTAGTAAACATAAAAATATCTTTGAACATTGCACGCGTATACAAAGTTTCGTGTCCGTGCTATTAACCCTTTTTTTTTTTTTGGGGGGTGCGAGAGGGAGTGTCAGACTTCTAATGACTAAAAACCACCCATGTTCCTTCTTAGCCCTTCATGTCGAGGCCGCGGTATCTCTTGCGAACAACCCGCAGCCCCGACGGGCGTGAGGAGTTAACCCTTGAGGAGTTATATCGTAAGGCAATCCGAGAAGTAGGATTGAGTCATGTTTCTTATACTCGTAAAAACGTACTGTCACCGGAGCTGAATTTTTTCAGAAAATTTCAGCTCAATCGTATACCAACAAATGTTAGAAAAATGGTTTGCTAATTTTGAAGCAGCTATACATAGAAACAGTTAAAGTTAAACCAAATCTTGTAAAAAGTATCCATGTCTTAAACCTAGGTCACAATCTTCCCGTAAGCCAAATTTATCGGCTAATAAGATTGAATACGACCGGACTAGGGAGGAATGTCAGTGGAGCTCGTGGCTTAATAACAACTGCCACTCGGGCCGATCTTTAGGTTAAGCTCTACTTGCCTAGGTTAGTCCGTGGAAGGGTGAGCACCCATTCATCATCAGCCTAAAATGTTCCCACAGCAGGGACTCGGGCGTCCTCTCTAGGAGAGGGATGGGCTATAATCCACCACGCGGGCTCAGTGCGGATTGGTAGATGTCACGTGTCTTCTTTTGTGGTTCTAAGACATGCCGGTTTCCTCACGATATTTTCCTTCACCGTTTTGAGAACAGTGGTGATGAAATAAATTACACAAAGTAATGCGCCTGACTGGGTTTGGACCGCCACCACTGGGCCACCATTGCTCTCTAGTGTGAGACCCCATTTCATACGGAGATTTCTCCGTGCCTCACAAAGCACGTGAAGCCGTTACTAACAGGGTTGTGGAGGTCAGATAGGCAGTCCCTCCACGTAAAATACTGGTATTCAGCTGCTTCCAATAAGACAGGAAACCAACTCCAACATACTTGGAAAAAGGTTCGGCAGTTGATGATGACTAGGGAAGAATGTCAAAAGGGAGGAGCCCTATTCTCAGTCGGCGGAACTGCTACATGATGATGGTGATGAATACAAGAATACGTGTGTTCCATGACAAATAAATAAACAGAGTTACTTTCACGTTTATAATATAAGTATGGGTGACTTTCTCTTTAACTATGCTACGAGTAAGCATTCTAACGAAGGATGGAACGTCGTTTATTGTCACAACTAAGATAGAGGCGACATTATTCGCAACGCTAAATTGGTATCATAAAGATTTTGTTAAGGTTCAAAAAGAATATCACAATATCCATGGATTATGGAGATCAATTGAAGCTGCATATTATATAAGGTGTAGAAATACCCTAAACAGTGTTTGTTCTTCCCTTCACTGCGATATTTTTTTCTGGACCGTTTTTTACTTTCGAACTGTTTTGTTACGGTATTGGAGTGGAACAATTTGGGCTATTTGTAGGAAAAAAACGATGAACACTTCAATACTAAATACATAAGTATCAGCTAAACATGTATAATTTTTTATTGCTACTGACATTTTCTAATAGGCTTGTACTCAAATTTGAAATTCGACGCAAATTTTTATTCATCTTTGACAGCGGGTCCAATCGACTAAAGAAAAGTTATATAAATAATCCAATTGGTAGATTCATCCCGCGGGTCTCATCTGAGTGGGAAGAATTTAAAAAAGAGCCATTATTGGCTTTTAAATACATGTTGTGAATTTTGTAACTTAAAATACCTTCATGTACTTATTCATTGCATCCATCAGCACAATGTATTGAGGGATAGCTGATATTTAGCCATTTTCAGCGCAGTGTTACTTAGTTTGATTTACATAATGCTTAGTCGACCTGCTGAAGGTTGTGGGGACCCGCTGGATGCGAGACGCACGGGACCGGTCAATATGTCCAGCAGTAGACGTCTTTTGGCTGAAATTATGATGATGAAAGTTTAGTCAACGGCTTTCTGAAGGGTTTTGCTGTATAGGTGACACTTCGACGCTATACGACTATAATTATCGTAAAAAAGTATTGATTGCAAATTATGACCGCCATCATAAATACGTAAGTAGCATACAGTATTTTCAGCGAGAATTTAAAAACGAGTACGTTTATATTAATAGGCTAATGTAATGACCTTTATATTAACCTCGATACCAACTACTTAACTGACAAATAAAATCAATATCAAGTCTTACTGCCGCACTCAGAGAGCTTTAATGATTACTTAGGCTATCACTTAGTAAAGGTTTTGACAGTTTTGTCATACAAAAGTATGTCAAACCTTTACTTAGTGATTGGCTTAAGTAATCATTAAATATCTCTGAGTACCGCAGTTATTGATATTCTACTAGTATTTTCTTCAGGTGGACAGTCATTTCTTTGCTATTTACAAAAAGAGAAGGTATTATTTTTGATGGTTATCATTTTACAGAAAACCTGTACTCTCTTAATCTATCCAGCCTAGTTTTTTCCCAACTAAATTGGGATCGACTTTCAGTCTACCTGAATGCAGCTGAATTTACATGGAGGGACTGCCCATCTGACCAAAATCTAGTTACTGGGTAACACGATACCGTTTGGAAAGACTAATTGTCGGAATTTCGGACTTTTAAAAAGTTGTAGCGAACTAATGGTAATGGTATCTACTACCATGAATGAACAGGAAAATTAATGTAAAGTGTGTGTTCGGTAAAACTATGTTACATCAAGGTAACATAATTTTCCCGAAGAGATACAGAAATATGTGTTTTCCTTCCGCAATTTAAATTGCATCGGTTTCTATTTAGTGTAAGTACTACTTTCATAAAATATACAACCCACACAAAGTGCCTCGTTGGTCTATTGGGATCAAGCGCTACGGCTGAGCGAGGAGATCATGGGTTCAATTCCTAAGGCAACTGTCATGTCCAATTGATGGCAATAAGTTCGCCCCACATTTATAACATGGGACTTAAATATACTGGCAATATGTGGGTGTACTATCATACCCTAGAAAACTGCAGACGTGATATAAGATATAATACACATACATACATACATAACATCACGCCTGTAATCCCCGAAGGGTTAGGCAGAGGAGTACCTAATAGTACACCCACATTTCCAGTTAAGTCCCATGTAATAGGGGGCGAGCCTATTGCCATCAACCGGGCACAAATCCAGGCTCCGTGGCTGTTACTGATGAATTCCTTTTTTTTTTTTGGGGGAGTGGGAAATCATCAAATAACCCCTCCCGCTCTGGGCAGAGCGAAAGGGAGTGTCAGACTTCTACTGACTAAAAACCACCCATTTTCCTTCTTAGCCCTTGCGCCGAGGCCGCGGTATCTCTTTCGAACAACCCGCAACCCCGACGGGACTGATAAATTCTTGATGAAAAAAGCCAATATCACTTTGCCCGACCCGGGAATCGAACCCAGGACCTCATGCTCTCAGCAGTAGCGCTTGCGACCACTAGACCAACGAGGCAGTCTATAAGATATAATGTTATGATATAAAAGTTATCTAAAACAATACCGATCTCAGACATGCCCAAACGACCTACTTATCGACTCAGCCCCGTGTGAACGAAGCGTGAAGTTTCGTAGAATTGTGCCGTGTGTGCCGTGCGCCGGATCCATTCTTGATATTAGTTCGAACATAGTTCAAGCTCGGCTTCCGACTATGTTATGTTATGACGTTATGAATTTACAGTTGATCAATGTACAGAAATCTAAGTATAATATAGGAGATAATTTATTGAGTAGGTACGTACATATACCCCTTTATATTGATAGGTAAAATTCTATTGGCAACGGCCACCGTTTTTCGATTTTATGGTTCCGTACCTCAATAGGAAAAAAACGGAACCCTGTTGTCCGTCTGTCTGTCACGGCCATCTCGGGAACGCAGCGGGAACTCAGGTCTACAATTCGTTGAAGCGGCTAATAAAATGACACTTCTAAGTTAATGTAAAAAACTTATATTTAGACACTCTCAAGGGAATAAAACTGTATGTATAGGATACTTCTGTTAATCTAGCTAGAATAATGAAATTTGGTGAGTAAGAAAATGTAAAGGCAAATATCTAAAACCGGAAATAAGAAAGAACGAAAGAAAAAATATTTATTTGTCGCAGAAACATGACGAGCACACGTAATACGCAGTTTAATGACAAAACACTTACAAGTTTGTACGGAACCCGCGATGCGCGAGCCCAAGTCGCACTTGGCCGCACTTATTTTCTCTTAATTCCTTGGAAAATTGCATCTAGCTCGTCCATAACAACCAATTTCCGTGCAATTGCTCTGGGAAATGACACTACTGGCAGCACCCAATCACAATGATGAAGGCTTGATTGGTTTACACTGATAAACTAGCTGTTACCCGCGACATCCTTCTCGTATGTGTGAAAAAAGACAGCCTATGTCCTTCCTCCTTGCCAAATTTCATTACGATCTGATCAGCCGTTTCGTCGTCAAAAGGTAACCAACAAACAAACCGAGTAATTTGCCAGTTTATAATATTAACTATTGATAGAACGGATATTCATATTAATGGATGGAGAGGGAGAGGAAGGCCAAAGAAAAGATGGATGTGTGTGAGAAATGGTATGAATGAGAAAGGAGTAAATGCCGCCTTGACGTGTAACAGGGAAGAATGGAAGAAACGTGTTGCGCCGACCCGAAATAGAATGGGATAAGGGCAGGAAGATGATGATAGAACGGATATTCAACTACTTTTTAGCAATAATTTTTTTGACAAAAATCTTACCAGATCTGTCACATCTTTTCTCATTTACCCAGCGCAGTTTTATAGTACCCCTTTTTAGGCAAGAATCGATCAAGTATTAAATCAAGATAAACGGGGATTATTTTCATTCGGTAGGTTCCTCAGGTTTTTGGAGAAACAAACGGATACGCTTAAAACGATGGAGTATATTGCTTGAAAATTCCTTTTACGGAGTGCAACCAGACGTGCATACGAAAAATCTCTTTGGGAAAACAGACAAAATAAAAAAATACAATAACAAAGCTACGAAGACAGGTTGGTGACTCCAGTATGCTATTTATAGGATATAGTCCAGAAAGGATTCTCCCTATCAGTCTGCGGAGAACTGTCCCTTGCACCCTGTCCTCATCATCATCATCAGCCTATAATGTTCCCACTGCATGGACTCAAGCGTCTTCTCTAGGAGAGGGATGTGCTATAATCCACCACGCGAGTTGGACGATGTCACATGTCGACGAAGTTTTTGGTTCTAAGACATGTCGGTTTCCTCACGATGTTTTCCTTCACCGTTTTGAGAGTCGTGGTGATGAAAGAAATAACACAAAGTAATGCTCCTGCCTGGGTTCGAACCCACGACTTACTGATCGTAAGTCGTGGCCGCAACCACTGGGCTACAATCCAGTATTTTCACGAAAATATTAAGTGTGTGGACAAGAGGTCAAACGAACCTTTGACTTCACATTACGATCAATGCATTTGAACTTCTTAGTATTACATGCACTTACGTTTTCCAGTTTCACCAAAAAATCTCGCAACAAATTCTCATATTTCATCATCTGCCTAGCCTTTTCCTAACTATGTTAGGGTCGGCTTCCAGTCTAACCAGGGGGTCTACTCTCTAACTCCGTCAACTAATATACGGGCCCGTACTAAAGTCGTTCGTAACTACGGGGTGAACCCTACTCCCTAGTGATCACGGATCAATGAGGTTCGAACGGAGTCGTAGACAAAATTAGTTTAGATAAGTGAACGAATGATAAAAGTCGTTAGCGTTGCACCATTTTTTCGATTGATTACCGGTTTTCTTACTTTATGGTTTTCAAGCATTTAAATTGAAAAAAAACATTGATATTGTTAAAAAATGGCTGCATTTGCACAAAATACTTTTATTATGTCTTTTAAGATATAATTTAAATATTTTTGTTCGGGTTGTGGCTATGTCCTGTTAATACCTTTACCTTCTTTGTATTTCACATTTTGACGTATACTGATTTGTCAGTTTGACTGAAATGTCAAGTTTTTTATTTACGATAATTACAATAAACATTAAACTTAATTGGCATTAATAATACGAGTTACGATTAGGAAACTTTTCGTAATAAATTGTAAAATGGCCTCAACCGCTCCAGTAAGAACTCACGCGCTAAAATACCTCAATTTTATAAACGTAAACAACGAGTTGGCAGCTACCAACAAAAGCATTAGCGGTATCAAAAACAAACAAATATTGGGTGCCTAGGAGCCCTCCAAGCTAGTTACAAGTACGTTGCCACCACCGGTAACAATCCAAGGACAGGCTGCTGAAGAAGTCTTAATTTGTATGGACAACATGTTGCGCCGTCCCGCTATACACATCACATCATGATGCCAGAGGACGTTTTGGAGTATCATCATCTGCCTAGCCTTTTCCCAACTATGTTGGGGTCGGCTTCCAGTCTAACCGGATGCAGCTGAATACCAGTATTTTACATGGAGCGACTGTCTATCTGACCTTCACAACCCAGTTAATACTAGGTAATACGATACTCTTTGGTAAGACTGGATGTCAGAATTTCAGGTCACTGACTACCTGTAACGACTGCCAAAGATCTATATATGGCAGCCGGGACCAACAGCTTAACGTGCTTTCCGAGGCACGGAGGAAACTCGGTATGTCGGGCGGTCACCCATCCACAGACCGACCTAGGCAAGCACAGCTTTACCTAAATATCGACCCGAGTGGCAGTTCTTATTTAGCCACAAGCTTCTTTGGAGTATGTAAGGAGTATTATTAGTGTATTGTATTTTCTTTTCAATTTCATTGGTGCAAAATAAAAAAACATTCTGTTCAAAATTAAATTATACTTTATTGGATAAATCTTTGTTTTTATCAGAATCTTCTGCCAGTCTCAGCGCTCATTGTATCCTGTAAGCAAAATAAACAGGCTGTAAAATACTTATTTTACCCTAATCAATAATAAATATAAATACTAATATCCTATGTATTTCTTGAGATGTATTAGTAGGAGAGTTGTTTTTTATGAGACTGCATTATAAGTCTGTACATACTTTTTTTTTTCATCAATTGCACTAATATGTCTATATATTATGTCTATTGAAAAGAAGTCATCTGTCTTGGTATGGAAATGTAATGAGGAGGGATGAAACGCAAGTGACTAAAAAAGTAATGGATTTAGAAGGAGAGGAAAGCCAAAGAAAAGATACAGGGATTGTGTGGGAAATGATATGAAAATAAAGTGCTTGTTTACGGACACACGAGGTGTCGGGCGGCGCGTGCAGCGAGGCGACTCGCGGCGCGTCGAACGTTTTTTGTGTTTACGGAGAGGCGCGAGGCGGCGCGTGTAGCGGCAGATATCATCGCACGCGTAAACACAAATGTATAGCAATATACCATGTTGTTCATAGCGACGCGGGGCGGGACGCGTGGTGGTGCCCACCGCGGCGCCCGCGGCGATCTCAATCAAACCGACTAGTTTTATGATAGCGAGAGATGCGAGCGCACGTGTCGCAACAAAATGAACAACGACAAACAAGAAGAATTTATTGTTGCAATACAGGAACGTCCCCAGTTGTGGATGGCAAGCCATCCACAACACAAAATCCACAACACAAAATACAATCCATATCCACAATTTCGGAAGTATCTGAAATTGTGGATATGGATTGTAGGTTTAGACAATAATTATACGGTTGTGCGAATTCGAAATAAGACTGCAAGAAAGTTCCGCCGCGGGCATCGCTTCATCGAGATTTGCCGCTGCGAGAGCCGCCGCGGGCACCGCCTGCAATTCAAGCAAACGCGTATAATATCGCTTCTCCGTGAACGCACTCATACAACGCCATATGTTTGAATTTAGTGCGGGCCGCGGCGCACTATGGGAAAGCCCCATACAAGGCCGTCTCAAAACCGTTTCACGTGAAAGTCGTTGTTATGGAGTAAAACTAATTAATTAATTTAGTCTTATAAATAAGCTTTCTTTTCTATATTTTTTTAATTATTTTTTGCTAACCATAATGTATATAAAAAGGCATCAAAGCTAACTCATGTTCAATGATGTGATTTTGGCATAATACATTACTACAATTCAACGCCACATTACTCGAAAGTTTTTGATGTAAATGTATAAGTATTATACATTTTTGAAATGCTTATAATCTCCTCATAACGTTTCTTAAATAATATTATGTATAATAAATAAATAAATTAAAATTAACCAATATAGTTTAAGATGGTATAATTTTCGGGTTACTTTTTTTTTAACGAGACTGTTACCCGTTGCCGCTGTTTGCCGATGTCGAGATATTTATTGTATTACGATCTTTATACATTGGTTTACACAAGGAGAAAAAAAAAAGTTGCGCATACTTGCGCCTTTTTTGACACGGTGGCAAAACATATCGCGAGATAAAAATTTTATTTTTTTCCAATATCTTTTTACTTCTCACATAATCATCTGTTATCTATTAAGGTCAAATTGATAAAATGGTCATTACAGTGATGAGTTTTATTAATAGTTATTATTTGTGATTTTGATATAGTTTTGACCACCTTATTTGATAAAATATGGTCACTTTATCTATTAGGGTCAAATTAAAAACAGGTTGGTTATGGGAAGAGTGCAAATATTAGTTTCTAATTTTTTTGCTCATAGCACTATTTCATTGGCCTATAAAAGAAAAGCGAACACCCTGAAACATCCACAGTTGTTCGTCAGAAATTCAGTTGCCTTAAAAAAGCAGTTAATACCTATTTTCAAATATTCACAGAAGTTATCTGATTTGAAAATAATGGGTGAATTTGTTTGTAGTAAACGAGAGTGGTGCAATTTGTTGATAAATGGGAATAATATAGAAGACTAGTCACCAGAGGATATGGCTACTGTGGTCTCCTACATTCAGCCAACTGTACGTAAATATTTATAATTGGTATTATATGCCTTCCTCCGTACATAAAATACTTATTCACGGAGAAAAAATCATTGAGTACTATGCTATTTTACCTATCGGACAATTGTCCGAAGACGCTCAAGAATCCCGCAACAAGGATTACAAAAAGTTTAGACTTCATCATTCTAGAAAGTGTTCAAGAGCGGCTACCAATACAGACGTGTTCCATACCTTATTGTACACTTCTGATCCATATACGAGTATATCAAGTTTGAGAAATACCTCAGAAACAATATCGAAAGAACTTTTCGATGAAGCCAAGTCCCTTCTTGCTGTCAACGAAAATCTGTAGCAGCTTGTTGAATTATGTACATTATTTTTTTCTCGTTAGACATTGTTTATATAATGATATTAAATTCTACTTTATGTAAGTAAATTACAAAAAAAAAGTATTTTTTCTTATAAATGCATGTATTTTTTTAAGTTTTATTTTTTAAATAAATTAATAAACATAATTTTCAAAATTATTATTTTTTCTATTAAACCTTATACTTTCACGTATATGTGTGCAAAATTACAGATAATTTAGTTTTGAAATAACTGAGATACGGAGTTTTGAGACGAAACATACGCGATTTTCCCATAGTGCGGCGCCCCGCACGCGCCGCTTAACTCCCCGCCTCTCCGTAAACAAGCCCTTAGACATTTAAGGAGTCCAACTGCTTCCTGTTTAACAAATTCTCCACTCACTGGGTTTCACTAATGCCACATGCATGCAGTCTGCCAATTATGCCTGGCAGGCCATATTTTCATAAAATCTGTACACATTACCAAGTGTGGCTTATTAAAATTTAAAATTCTTTATTATTGAAAAATTAAGAGAAAATTCTGATCTATTTTAGGGTATAAACAACTAAAATTGATCAGAATTTTCTCTTCAATAGGTAGGTCATTGTTCAAATGACATGTTTTAGCTCAAGTAGTTTCTGCTACAGATACATCATGAAACAGCCTATTAATGTTCCTACTGCTGGGACACAGGCCTCCACTCTTTGAGAGGGAATGGGCTATAATCTACCACGCAGGCGCAGTGTGGATTGGTAGATGTCACAAGTCTTCGAATTTTTGGTTCTAGGACATGCCGGCGGTTTCCTCACGATGTTTTCCTTCATGGTTTTTGAGAGCAGTGGTGATGAAATAAATTACACAAAGTAATGCGCCTGCCTGGGTTCGAACCCACGACTTACTGTTCGTAAGTCGGGGCCGCCGCCACTGGGCCACCACTGCTATAGGTACATATTTTATAAAATAACAACTACAGTACTTTCACAAGTTATTATGAATTGTGACTGTGATTGTAGCTTAGGAGTGCAATGCGTCGTCCCGGGGGTTGCTGCGTCGAGTTGCGCGTCGCCGGATGTCTGCGGCGGCGAGTGCTGTGGGTGCGGGGGCGCGCGGCGGCGCGTGCCGTGGCGGTGGGTGTGCGGGAGCTCCGGGTCGCGCGTTGCGCGTTGCGGCGTGTATTCGTTGTTCCGTGATTTGGAGTCTCGTGCATTCGTTGTTGCGGTGTGCGTCGCTGCGTGCTTTCGTGCACGCAGTGTTCGTTGTTGTGGGCCATTCGGCGGCGTGTGGCTCAGCGTGGTGGCTTTCGGGATGACGTATTGCATTCGTAGTTTAGTTTTGTTTTATGAATTGTTCTTCAAATTTCAAAAGTGCCTGTAATGGTTTAATTGAAATAAATGCTTTGAGTTTTGAGTTTGAATATCTGGGTTTGTTTTAGAAAAATAGTTCAGGCTTTTAAACTTACTCTATTTTAAAAGGTTCCTCTCAGTCAAATGCTGTAGAAACTTTAGTAAACTTTAATAATTTAACAACCCCAGATAGTCTGACACTGTCTGTTGTGCCATTGGAACATTTGGGACGTCACTGCTAAGGCCCACTGCACCTTGGTAGATCAACCGGGATAAAATAGAGGGCAGCAAGGAAGTATAAGTAAACAAAAACAACAGTAAATATGTAGGTAGATGGGACAGATTGGTTATAGAACTCAATAATTTGCAGAATCTTCATTTTGTTTATTGTTAGACTTAATTCTTAGATCAAACCATTACCTACCTTAATTCTTGAATCAACACAATTTCGTCGCTTTTGCCGAGGCAAAAAAGGTAATAGTTCCTCGCAGGCTCACACAAATCTTCAAATAATTCCATTGTGAGGCTATAGTTCCTTTAAACTCCGGTGCACACATACTCGACAACCGAAAGTTTTGGCACAAAAACAACCGGCCGGCGAATCTTCGGTCAGTGGGTCGTCTTAGGGGCTCTTTTAGAGCTCGTACTAGCATTAAAAAAGCAGCCATAATATTGTTTTATTATAAAACTTAAACTTTCGTGGCCTACACGATAACTATTTTGTTGTCGTATCAAATGACATAAATATCCGTGTAAACAAATGTCAAATTCAACTTTTCGAACGGGCAAAGACACATCGGGAGTAAGGCCAACTGTCAAATCGAGTAGTCATTCATTCTTAGTTTGGGCCTCGAACTAATCTTATGTCCGTAGGTGTTAGAGAGTAGGAAACGCCCGTAAATATGGCCGTATTCACGGGTTTCGTGCTTAGCGAGTAGACCCCCAGATACAGCTGAATACCAGTATTTTACATGGAGCTACCTTTCTGACCTCCACAACCCAGTTTATTACTGGGTAATACGATACCCTTTGGTAAGACTGGTTGTCAGACTTTCAGGTCACTGACTTCCTGTAACGACTGCCAAAGATCTATACATGGCAGCCGGGACCAACAGCTTTACGTGCTTTCCGAGGCACGGAGGAAACATAACATAACATCACGCCTGTAATCCCCGAAGGGTTAGGCAGAGGTGTACCTAATAGTACACCCACATTTCGCCAGTTATGTTTAAGTCCCATGTAATAGGGGGCGAGCCTATTGCCATCAACCGGGCACAAATCCAGACTCCGTAGCTGTTACTGTTAAATTCCTGATGGAAAAAGCCAATAACACTTTGCCCGACCCGGGAATCGAACCCAGGACCTCATGCTCAGCAGTCGCGCTTGCGACCACTAGACCAACGAGGCAGTCACACGTCACACGTCAGCACGGAGGAAACTCGGTATGTAATGGGTGGTCACCCATCCACAGACCAGCCTAGGCCTAATAAATTCTCATACTTATTCAGGCTATATTGATTTGTATGTTACCTTTCTAAACGCTACTAATTAACAGAACCACGACACTTCTAGATTATAATTACCACGAGGACCAATAAAACGCATTGACATGCATTATCAGGTGTCACATTGACACAGATTAGTTGGAGTGTCATACACTTCACGTTACGGCGTGTCATAAATCCTTGAGCTTTTCAAATATCACGGCTATCTTCATTGGTGATAGGTAGAGATTTAGGTCTGTAGTCGATATTTAAAGTTAAGGTCACAGTTTTCGGTAATCTACTAAGCCTAGTTTCTATCGTCTTAAAATGGAGGCTTTAGCTGCATCTTTTCTTTCAAAATGAAAAAATAAATAAAAAAAATCGTATGAAAAACAACAATATCGGGAACTCGAAACAATCAGTAAACATAATAAATATCCCGTTTTCAGTATAAATAAAGTGCTAGTGACCATGTCAGTTTAAAATCTTATATCGTATGAAAAAGTTAAAACCCTTGAAATTGTTAACAAAATCCGATCGAAATAGAGAAGTCTGCTTGGTGTGCATGAGGTCCTTGGTTAGATTCCCAGGTCGGAACTGTTATTGGGTTCTTCCATCAGGAATTTCTCAGTAGCAGCCACGGAGTTTGGACTTGTGCCCGGTTGATGGCAATGGGCTATTACATGGTACTTAAATATAACTGGCGAAATGAGGGTGTACTAATGGGTACACCTCAGCCTTAGCCTTCGGGGATTACAGGCGTGATGTTATACACAGTAGTCAGCTTCTACTACACCAATTTCGTAGTATTTAAATAAGAGTACGCAACTACACAAATATCCTATGGAATTAATATGCTATTTATTAAAAATCAACTTATCAAAAATCATGAACAAACGAGTTTGATACTAATCTCTCCACAATCTAACAATTACAATCGCTTCCCCTAATATTTTGAACCGGTATTTAAACTTTATTCGTCGGTAATCGACTCAAGTGGTCCATACTGGCCACTTGTGGGGGATCATGTGAGGGTGCGTTAATTAGGCTAGAGTGGATGTTTCACGTACACTCGAACAAGCTATTTGGTACGTAAGCAAAAACTTTCCAATAAACAAAGAAAGAAAAAAAGTATTTATTAGTCTCACGCAGGACAAAACAAAATTATAAAAAGTGATCCTATAAGGGTTCCGTTTTTTTTTTTGAGGTACGGAATCATAAAAATTAACAATAAACTATAAAATGTAATAAGTTAGACATACACACAACTAAAATTGGTCACTACGCAACCAATGGACCACTTTACTGTCGATTATGGGTAGTATATTCTACTTTACTTTTCATTCCCAAAATGTCTTGAAACTGTAATTGCCTTTGGCCATATTCGTTAGAGAACTAAATTAATTTACTGGTACACAGCTTAATAACCTCTGGGTGTGGAAAAGGGAAATTTTCACAAGCTCAAAGTCTCCTTATTCCACAACAAAAGTTACCAGAACTTCTTCGTTTTCTTAGCTTACCGATGGCAAAAAGTTCAAATGTGGTTAGGCCCTAATTCAGCTACGCGAAATCCGCTCACTGATGCAAGAAATAGATCATCAAGTGTGCAGGTTGCAGGGCATGCGGTGCACGATGGAAGGTTGCCCATTTTTTTATGGGGAGAGAGCATGAATGGAACCTCCCCGAGTAACGTGCCCTCTGACCTCTTGTTGCGCCTAGCACACGCTGGGCAATTTTATTTGGTTTTGGTATTGCTTTATTTTCTTTGCCATTATGGTGAAAGGCCACCGTGATGTTAATAAATATGAAAATTGAGCGCACTAAAGAAAAGGGTTTGTCAATACATTTTCTAAAGAAACTTCAAATATATTCCCTTATGAGGTTTCTCTGGAATAAGTCATTTTTGACAATATCCCATCACACGGCATACTTAAACATAAGATTTACCTACTTAAGAGAGTGTGTAAAGGTGCTGTATACCAAATAGGTTGTTCGACTGTACAATTTCCCCTATGCAAACTAGAGTCCTGTTCATTGCTCCGTTGAAAAGCACTTTGGAGGACATTTTGCATACAAATGCACCGGTGCATTTACCTCTTTCGTTGTTGGCTCAAATTGGCAGGGGTTTTAACTGTTTGGAACTTGACAGTGTGGTAAAGAGAGTTCTATCCATTACTTGGTTAGCAAGTGCTTTATAAAATATTTTGCATACAAATGCATCAATGGTTGTCCCACTTGCAATGTTGGTCCGACTTGGCAGGGGTTGCAACTAACTGGTGAATGAGTTGTAAGAGTTTCTACCCCATCTAAACGAGAACCACATACATACATTGCTTTATTGGTGAGTGTATTGAAGAAGATTTTATACGAATGCATCAATGGATGTAAACTAAAGGTGTTCTTCATGTTTGCAGGGGTGTGGGGATGCGTTTGAAGTTGCATTCAATTATTCTATTATACAGCTTAACTTTTAACTTGTTGAATGCTTCAAAGCTTTTGATTTTAATCTATGGGGTAATTTTAATGTGTTATCGAAATTGAGTTAATTATTGTCAAATACTTTATGGTTTCTACTGATTTCAATAATCACTTCTGGGTTCTCTGAAAACTGTAATTACATCATTTATTTCGTGGAAAACTGTTACTAGATTTACTATATTCTATGATCCTGCGTTAAAGGCTGAAATGTTCCAGGGTTTTATAAAATGCAGGGACGTCTAAATGTGTGACACAACAAATAAAATCATTAACAGTTCACTTTGCATGAAAATTGAAATTTAAAAGGGTTTTGACTGACAGACGGACAATGAAATGGCAATAAGGGTTCCGTTTTTCCTTTTGATGTAGGTACTGAACCGAACGGAGTCTGGATTTGTGACCGGTTGATGGCAATAGGCTCGCCCCTATTAAATGGGACTTAAACATAACTGCCCTAACTCTTCGGGAATTACAGATGTGATCTTATGTTATATACTGAACCCTAAAAAAAAAAAGACGTGTGGCACTCGGAGACTACCGCGGTAAAGCTATTGCATAGCATTTTTTATCAACTTATGCAATTATAATTATTTATTTATTTTATTAATGCAGTATTTTTTTTCCTTTGTTTTTTTATCTTTGATATTAATTCAAGTTACACTTTGAGCGTGGTGACCGATAAAAAAACTTTTTTTTTTCTTTTATTAAATAAATGAGTGTTAGGTTTTTCTCGTTACGGAATTTCTGGATTCGGTCCCCACGCTCAAGGCCCGCGATAGAAGCTATGCAATAGCTTAATATAAAAAAAAAATACTTTAAGTAAAGCAAATGTCCGTATTATTATCTTCTAATATTAAAGATCATCAAAGCTATAAACTATAGATACTTATCTAGACATCCTACAATCGAGCGTCAATCAACCAAACAAATCCCCGACCGCAGGTTGGTCTGTAAGTACATTAATTAGCAACAGCCGTCCGATTCCGCATACGAACCGGACACCGGACAGATCTACGCCTAAACGAGCTCTCTATTAATTGGATTAACCCCTATTATGGTTTACTAGTGCTCACTGCTCACCCTAGCGGTGTAAACTCGTTATGTTATGACTTGGGTTTATGTTGGTATTGTAGTTTAGTTTAAGGCTAAAATTGTAATTATTAAGGTTTATGGTAAGTAGTTAAAAGGTTTTGGAAGTGGTGTGCGGCTGAATATGTCAATTTTAAATACAATAATCAATTATTGCTACTTTGAGGAAGTGAAAATGGCTCCTGAATAAATGGCTGTGAGAAAAGTTCAAGAATTAAATATGTATCTTAGGCTCGTCTACGCGTCTGATGAGATTCAGGTATCTATTTGTCATTATAGAACGAAAACTTTGAATTAGGAAGGTCTGTCAAAGATGGCTTGACCAATGACCAGTCTCAGCCCCCCACCCCCCCTCACGGCGACTTTTTGCAGCGCTGACGCACGATAGTTTTGTAGGGGAGGAGAAACAGCTAGCGACCGCATCGCGACCCTATCGATGCGGACGCGCGACAGCATCGCTACTCCATCTCTACAAAATGTCGCCGTGGGCGAGGGGCTTACACCCGTATCTATAAACAAGGCTAAGTGATTACTTGAGTAAGTAATTATTTAAGACACAAACTGTAAATGGCTTGTCTTTAATAACCTTGTTATTCATTCTTGTATTGTTAACACAATTACCTAAATAAAAATAAAATATATTCTGTAGTTTAGTGATTGCTTGAAGTTAGAACTGTCAAAACTTAGAATTCATAGCTTTGCTTTCTTTGATAATTTTTTCTTCGTTTAAATTCTTGTCTATTGCATAAAAACGTTTGCATAAGTAATTACTATTACGAACCACAACATAAAAGCGATGCTTAGTTTGTGCCTCCAGATTATGTATGACACGATTGTTTTGTTGTTATTGATTATTATCCTTACTTATTTAAACTATAAATATATTATTATTAAGCCACGAGCTCCGGCTTAATAAGAACTGCCACTCGGGTCAACCTTTAGGTAAAGCTGTACTGGCCTAGGTCGGTCTGTGGATGGGTGACCACCCGACATACCGAGTTTCCTCCGTGCCTCGGAAAGCACGTTAAGCTGTTGGTCCCGGCTGCCATATACAGATCGTTGGCAGTCGTAACAGGAAGTCAGTGACCTGAAATTCTAGCATCCAGTCTTACCAAAGAGTATCGTATTACCTAGTATTAACTGGGTTGTGGAGGTCAGATAGGCAGTCGTTCCATGTAAAATACTGGTATTCAGCTGCATCCGTTTAGACTGGAAGCCGACCCTAACATAGTTGGGAAAAGGCTAGGCAGATGATGATACGGGTATTACTTAGCAATGAGTGATTCCATACATTCCATCAAATCCCTTAATCATACCGCCAGTCTACTTCTAACCAAGAATTCCTGCTAAACACTATTTCCTTTCTACATTTCCAACGCTAAACGTTCCTCCAGACTAGGGTAACTTAATTTAAAAGTTCCAGACTGAATCGTATGTAAGGGTAATGGATTAAGTACTAATACAGGTAGTCCTAAGTGGTAACTGGAAACTGTGGAATAAAACATGAGGTGTCTTTCAGGGTGCTGGGAAGTACCCCTTTATTGGAAAAGTTAAAAGTTAACTAAGCTCCTCTCTCCTCTCCATGAAAGTTCAGATAAGACTTTTAAAGCATTTTATCGAGGTGTAAGTTTTAAAAATTAAAACACGAATGGTATTAACGAAGATTCGTCGTTTTCAATTTTTATTCGTTCTATTCTATTCTATTTTTGTTTACTGGCAATTAGAGCCGGTGTCGACTATTCTGCCAATGTACAGTGAATTGGAAAAGCAAGAGTGTGCAAGATAAAAAAAAAATAAAAACATGAATGTAATGTTAGATATAGGTACTAAGGTCGCAAATTAAATTCTTCGATACGAACTTTTATTCGTTGAAATAACTGCAAACCAGAAGTGTGGTCTTAATTTATTGCAGGTAGTGACGTTAGGGTATTATAAATTTAATTGTTAAAATGAATTGACCAATTTAACATGGCATTGAATGAAAATAAAACCGAAGTGTTTTCCTGTTAATGAATATTGCTAACAAAACCATTTTCAATAACTATATTCAGTTGGCAACACATCGGTTTTACATTTTGTAGCAAATAATATGGCCCACCAGTTATTGAGGACTAGGTATTGCCTGCGACCTCCGTCCGAGTGAAATGATTATTAAAATATTACTTCTCTATTTATATTAGCTATCTGCCAGTAAGAGTCCCGCTGAAATTGGTCCAGCTGTTGCGAAGATTGGCAGGCAGACATTTAAAAAATAAGTTCGGTAGGTATAAACATTCACAAGAATGCATTTAGTAATAGGTAAATTGTTTTGTTGTTACAAAAAGACATTTCAATTATTTTTTTTTTTTTTTTTTTTTAGGTACACCTCTGCCTAACCCTTCGGGGGTTACAGGCGTGATGTTATGTTATTTGTATGTGTAGACAAAATAAAGGGAAGCAAAATTATAAAACTGGCCTAGTGCAAGTCGGACTTGCACATGAAGGGTTCCGAGCGATTGTAGATATTGAGAGATTTTCCATGTTTTATAGCACCATAGACTTCTTATAGGGTTTTCCTGGAATCTATAAGTGTTGAACTAATTTCTGTATTTTTTTCAAAATTTTAGCCTCAGTAGTTTCGGAGATAAGGAGGGGGGAATGGTCGGACAGACAGACAGACACACGAGTGATCCTATAAGGGTTCCGTTTTTCCTTTTGAGGTACGGAACCCCAAAAAACACAAGTCGCTTTTCTGTCCTTGTGACTAAGGGACGCGATGATATTTGGGTAAAGCAAAACAAAAATCAAATCATTTCATTTCATTTATTTCAGTAACAATTTTTACATCGTATCGAAATATCACACTTAGATAAAAAATAATAGATTTAAATATAGAATCATTATTAGAACTTCAACATTATTAGAACTTAACTCATTGCAATAAAATCATTTTTATAACAGTAACCAAATAAATAAATTAATAAGTATATTACAATTCCCCAAATAAAACAAATAGATTAAGATTCCACCATTACAAAGTCAAAAGTAGATATAAAGTCAATTAAAATACTAATGTTCTAAAAATATATAATTATGTCACATGGAGAATGTCAAAACAGATTCATTAATTACAATACAAATGTCAGAAATGAAATATAATATCAATAAAAATAGTAAGTGTAATTATGTATTAAAATCTAGTTAAATGTGTCACAGAGAAACTCATCAAGGGTATAGTAGCACTTTTCTATCAAAAATAATTTTAACTGCTGCTTAAACTGATTTAAATTGTATATTGACTTTAAGTGTACAGGTAGTTTATTAAACAGTTTAACTGATTGATAACCTGCAGCATGACTCACTACTTTTAAATGCGGTTGCAACTTATTTTGCAAGTCCCTACGTCTAGTAGCTTCCCGCTTACTTCTTTCCTCTAAGGTTTCAAAATTCTGCAGCTTTTTCATGAGATCAGTGAGAAGAACTAAAATGTAAAGACAAGGGACCGTAAGTATCTGAAGTTCTGTAAAATACTCCTTACACGAGACCCACTGAGGGATTCTCACCATGGTTCTTATGGCCCTTTTTTGTATGATAAAAGCTGTATTTATATTATACGCGTAACTACCTCCCCATAGCGTGATGCTGTACCTAAGTTTCGACTCAACAAGCGAGTAATATACTACTTTCAATTGTTCAATAGTGATCACGTCTCGAAGACTTCTTAGGGCATAGCAAGCTGAGCTAATTGAGCTTTCTATAGCAGTCAATTCTGTTTTCCAGTTTAGGCTTTCGTCAATGTAAATACCCAAGAATTTTACGTTGTCTACCAATTTTATTTTAATTCCATTCAATAATATGTCAATTTTATCTTTGTTTCTCGACGTCGTCCTAAATAACATCACATTCGTTTTACTGATATTTAATTTAAGGTTATTGATACTGAACCAGTGATGGAAGAGAGCAAGAGCATTATTTACCTTATCACTGAGAGTATCAACATCTTTAGCGGCTATAATAGCATTCGTATCATCAGCAAAAAGCACAAGTTCAGTATCACTTAGTGCCAAAATATAGCTAATTAAATCATTAACAAATAAAATGAAAAAGATTGGTCCTAATATAGAACCTTGCGGAACTCCTAGTTTTATTAGTTTAAGTCCCGACTTGAACACTTTTTGAGTGTTATCATGATTCACTTTCATTTCCACATATTGCTTTCGATTTTCTAAGTAAGATTTAAATAGACATAGGACCGGTCCTCTTACCCCATAATGTTCCATTTTTGCTAATAGCAGCGTGTGATTAACCGTGTCAAAAGCGGCACTAAGATCGAGGAATAACCCTGCGACTTTTAATTTATCATTAACTCTGTCAATTACTTGCTCCATTAGCATATTAATTGCGTCATTTGTTCCAACATTTTTCTGATAGCCGAATTGTCTGTAATTAAGTATTTTATTAAGATTGATATGTCTTTGAAGCCTTATTTTGAGTATTTTCTCAAAAATTTTTGAAAGGATTGGTAACAAAGAAATCGGTCTATAATTATTTGGATCTAATTTGCAACCTTTTTTGTAAAGTGGTAAGACCCTTGCTATTTTTAGCTGTTCAGGGAATACACTCATCTTTATGCATGAGTTTATAAGATGTCCTAGAGGTCCTGCCAGTATGTCAATGTGATCTTTGATAGTCTGTATAGGCATTTCATCATGACCAGAAGATTTCTTGGTAGCCATAGAATTAACTATTTTTTTTATTTCGGAGGCTGTCACGAGATCGCAAGTCATTTCTTGATCTACTCTTTTAACGCTGTCTTGTAGAGTTTTTATAGCTTGATCAAATGAATTAGCGTCGCCAACTATCTCTGCACCCTCGAAAATGTCCGAGAAGATGTCTACTATTCGCTGGGAATCTGATATAATTGTGTTATTTACTTTAAGATGTATGTTTTTATGGCCTTCTTGTTTTGATTTTGTTTTCCTATGCCTATTCACAACCTGCCATATAGCTTTTGAAGATACATTTGCGTTGGTTAGTTCTTTACTGACTGCAATGCGTCTAGCTTTTTTTAAGACTAGTCTGTACATTCTAATATATGATTTAGTATATGCCCTTATTGTCTCTGCACAGGTGACATTGTTTATGGATTGGATCAAAAATCGCTTCATTTTACTGGATACTCTAATTCCTTTCGTGACCCAGGACGACTTTAGACAATTATTAGTTTTAACCCGTTTTTTCTTTTTTTTGAAGCTTAAGCGAAATATTTGTCCAAATTTCTTTAAAAAGCCATTTATACCTTCTTTCAACCAATTTATATTCATTATACGTTGTCTAAAACTATTTGAATTTTTGTCACTAAACTGCCTCAACTCTATATTTAGAAAGTCCTGGTCGCCACCGAGGTGTACTTTTTCAGTTTTTAAGCGACAAAATAACCCTGCGTGTCCATCAGCCAAACAATTATGATCAACAAACTGTTCATTGATAAAGTCATCTGGTAAATTCGTCAAAAAATTGTCCAAACATGATTGCGCATTTTTCCGTTTATATGTCACTTCGTTTATAATTGGTCTAAAATTGTACGATGTCAGTAATGTCAAAAAGATCGAAGTTTTTTTGTCGCTTTTAAGCAAGTCAATGTTAAAATCTCCACAGATAATACATTTTTTGCTGAAGAAATGTTCTAACAGTTGTTCTAACTTAGATATAAATGTTTCAAAATTCTGATCGATAGGATTTCTGTAACAACAGAAGATGTAGATGTTTGTACTAACATCTTTAACACCGCATATTTCAAAACTTTCGATTTTGTATAATTTTTGACAAAAAGGTACCTCTTCACAAGCAATATCATTCCTCGTCATAATGAGGCTACCACCCCTTTTTTTGTTTTTTCTTGCAGTGAAAGACACCATTTTATACTTTATTAAATTGAAAAGAGGAGCTGACTCCGTGGTCAAGAAGTGTTCTGTTATGCACACATATAGATTGTCGATATCAATTTCTTGCAAATACAATTCTAATTCTTCTTTTTTGTTACTTACACCACACAAATTTTGGAGATAAATATTAAGGGAGATGTAATTATTAGGGGTTACAGACATGGGTAGCATATCACGAGAGTGGCTGAGCCATTTAGGCACGAAAAAAGTCATCAGTATTTCCTAAGTCATCAGTTTGAGTGCCGATGCTATTTGTAACTAAGGGACGCCTTGATGAAGTTTCAATGTCCGTCTGTGTATGATTATTAATGTAACACTTTTGTACCTTGCCTCTTATTCCATACTGGTCATTAATTTGAATTTTTTTATAGTTTACAAAGTCATGTCTGTATTTTAAACGAAGTATTTCCTTATGAATTAGTCTACTTGCTTGTATTGTATTGATATATTTTGTAAACATGAATTTCGTACGAAAATGATCCTGATCCAGAGGCAAGAATATTGAATTAACAAAATTATTACAAAGTAATTTCAAAGAGTTATTTACCATATTAACACCAAGATATTTGTTTTTATAGATTTTCCCAACTAAGACATTAGTGTGCCCAACTTGAGCCAGAGTATGATACAAGGTGGACTGTAAATTCAAAGGGTTTGAATCGTTAGAACCCCCTAGTATTAGTATATAGTCGGAGTTGGTAAAATCTTTACATTCGGCAACACATGTCACAATCTGTTAGCTAGTTAAACTACATAGCTAAGTTACTAACCTAACTTCTATACAAGTTATTTCGCCTTTCATGAATTACAGTTAGATTCACAGGCCAAACATCGCTCGACACGAAATTAATTCAACATGTACCCAACAAAACGTTTTTAAGTATGTACCTATTAACATAAAGTTTCTAAATTACTAAACACAATTCAGGTGTGTTTTTAGCAATCACCATCATCATCTCTGCCCTTGTCCCATTCTACGTACTTGGTGTCGGCGCAACAAGTTTTCTCCTTCCATTCTTCTCTGACAGACGTTACGGCATCATTTTCATTGAAATAGCTATAAAAACAAATATTATAGGGAAGATAGTAGTCTACACTTTGTTTGTATTGTAGAAAGAAAAGATTTGTATGTTTGTAACAAAAAAAAACTCAGAAACTACTGGACCGATTTCAAAAATTATTTCACCATTAGACTTGGATCGAAACAACTGGAAGTCATGGGAAGAGGCCTTTTAGTTAAATGTTGTTTTATTTATTTATTTAATACTAATTACAGCAGCATTACGAAATCATTCAAAACGATGCTATAAAACACAAAAAAGAACAATTAAATTAAATTAAACTATAGCTTTATCTACATAGATATTGTACAGGAACAAAAAAAAAAGTTAACTTTCGTGCATCATCAATCAAATCAAGCTCAAGAAAAATCATCTTTCGATCATCCTCTCACAGAAACTCAAACACACGAAAAAAATAAAAGTTATTTTTATAAAATAAAAGTTCACCCGGGCGAAGCCGGGACGGGTCGCTAGTTTATACATCCACGCTTTATATCACTATCACTATCACTATCACTACATAGTATAAAACAAAGTCGCTTTCTCTATCCCTATATCCCTATGTATGCTTAAATCTTTAAAACTACGCAACGGATTTTGAAGCGGTTTTTTTAATAGATAGAGTGATTCAAGAGGAAGGTTTTAGTATATAATTTACCGACATCCACGTGGGTGAAGCCGCGGGTATCAGCTAGTATTATATAAAGCGTGGGAGACGTTCACGTGCCAGATCCCCGTGGGTGAACTGTGTAGGAAGCTGCTAGAGATGTTTATTGGAATCTGTATTATCTCAGTAAATGGGTTCTTTTGAAAGCGGAGAGACAGAAAGTCTTAAAGCTTTCAGGATACGAACTGTTTTCGATTTTCGATGTTTTCTGTAGGTAACCGACACAATTTCGTAGTAATCGCGTGTAGGTACTTTTCTTTGAGAAAATAGTTATCGCTATGGAGTTGTTTCGCCATTTACTGCCTCGCTGGTGAGTGACTGCTGAGCGTGAGGTTCGGTTCTGGATTGGGTATATCCACCATAAATTTCTCAGTAGCAGCTTCGTAGTCTGGATTGGTATTCGATAATGGCAATAGGCACACCCCTATTACATGGGACTTAAACATAACCGGTGAAATGTGATTGTACTTTTAGTTACACCTCTGCTTAACCTTTCGGGGATAACAGACGTGATGTTACGCCAGTTCTTATTTTTAAGCCTACGCTTTATTTGGGCATTAATATGTTTCGCCTACGGTTAGCGAAATTGGGCATTAGGTCTATAATAATAGAAGTTTGTTTCATAACACATAGCGGAACAATTAATGATTTTCATTTACTTTGGGGAAGGAAAACGCCGTCGTGAGAAAACCAGCATGTCTGAGAGAATTTATCGACGACATGTAAAGTCCATTTCACGAAAGAAGTCCCGCGGACAATTGTGGAACTAAATTTAACAGATCGGCCATGTTGTCGTTTGTCGATGTTATCAAGGTGCGTTTGTTGTGGTAGATATTTTGTGAGTTTATTATTGGATTAGTGCGTTATAAGGTTTATTTACGATGCCCAAAGTTGTGAAACAACATTATGTCGCGCGACATCCAGCGCTGCGTCTGCGGGACTTCTTTCGTGAAATGGACTTTAAAGCTAAGTTAGAGGCCAATGGGCGGTATAAAAACTCTGACACTAGGTGAGGCACTCACCACACGATAAAAAGAAGAAAGCGGAACAATAGGGTAGTTAACTAAAAAATCTAATTAGTCCGTCAGATAGATTTCCAAAAAATATTGGACACGTATTTTTTCTTATCTATACTAATATTATAAAGCTGAAGAGTTTGTTTGTTTGTTTGATTGTTTGTTTGAACGCGGTAAACTCTGGGACTACTGGTTGGAATTGAAAAAATCTTTTAGTGCTGGATAGTCCATTTATCGAGGAAGGCTTTAGGGTACATAACATCACGCTACGATCAATAGGAGCGGAGCATAAATAAAAAATGTTGCAAAAACGGGAAAAGATATTCCTTTTTGAGAGCTTCCGTTGCGTGCGTTGCGAAAACGGTTTAAGTTACGTAAATATCATGTATGACGGAATTGTTCCTCTTTAAAAGTTCTAAAAAAAAGTCCGCAACAGCATATGTTTATCTTTTAAGATTGACTCACTGTAACCATTTTTTAATATTAAAATGTTAGGTTTAAAAGAATGATATTTTGCGAAGCTTATTTAACCCATATGGTATTAATCTATATCTAAATAAATGTGTTTGTTAGCACGGAAATTTAATATAGAATATTTGTGCCCTTTACTTTATACAGTTTAAACAAATATCTTAGAAGATATCGCAATGTAAAAATATACGGGCGACAAAATAATTAAGCGCGTGGCAGTCATTCGGTTCGGTGCAGTAGGTAGGTATGTACGTAGGGATTCTGGCCTCTGGGGGCTCCGGAGAAATTCAAATTCAAAATATTTACTGCACCATAATGTTTACAAGTACAAGGTGTTACTGTATGTATATTAAACAGTAAGAGATACCTATAGTAATTGTTACTTTAATAATATAATCGAAGCCAATCTAAACTAATAGGTATTATAAAGAGGAAAGGTAAGATTTTTTGTTTGTTACGAGTACGATTTAATTCAATTTAATATGTTAGATAGTCGATTTATCGAGAAAGGTTATAAGCTATATTATGTGACGCAGACGAAGTTGTGTGGGTCAGCTAGTATCACATAAACAAACAATGAAGACGATACAGTGCTTTGAAAACTCGAGTGACGTCATATTCTAACACATTAGTATGACATTTTTTACCGGTGAGTGACATCACAACCCACTCAAATCTTTGACGCGTTTTATCTTCGTCATTTTTTATTGATTTGATAAAATAAAAAATACGTATCCAATATTTTTCGATAATCTAACAGACGGACTAATTATAATCATATTTTTTAAGTCATTAAACATCCCTATTGGTTTAAAAACTTGATTTTAGTAGTGATTTCAGTAATGTAGTGGATCTGATGATTTACTTGAACAATCAGGCTACATTAACGAGAAACAGAGAAGTATGGAAAAAAAAAGAAGACATGCTGCGCCGACCCCAAATGAATTTGGATAAGGGCAAGATAATGATGAATCAGGCTACTTTAACACAGATTAAACTCGAAAAATCAGCTTCTGAAGTCGGTGACATTTATTTGTTTGATTTCGTTTTTTTGCCACCGACTTCAGAAGCAGATTTTTCTTCTGAAGTTTATTTTTCACTTTTTGGTGTTTTTTATTTTTTCATTTTTTTAGTTGTAATATCCTATACAAATATTTACAAAAAATGTTCATAAAATTAAAAGTACTGGGCCAAACTATGTTAATTTTTTATGGGACCAAATGGCTAGTATTCCGCATCAAACGGAAAAAGAATCACGTAAATCGGATCATAAACCTCAGCGTAATGGGTGTACATACATAAAAAAAAACATACCGATCGAATTGAGAACCTCCTCCTTTTGGGAAGTCGGTTAACAAAAAGGAGCGTTTACGCTTGAAGTAGAACCTCAACCAGTTTGTGTAGCATGGCAAATATTTTATAGAACTGGTATTTTCCATTTATGCTCGCAATAAAGATTTTTATGATTTAAGATCAATAGCAGCTCTTTCTTTTTCATTATTTTCAAAGCCTTTCTAAGATCTGTTTTTGTGGCGAGTACTTAAGGATCGTTTATGAGTTTTGTACTATTTTCAGCCTACACCAATGGGAAATAGGCGTGAATTTTTGCATGTATGCCATGCCTATTCCATTCTGTAAGTTTTTTCGTAGTCGACCGAGTTTATTGAAGTCCTCTTCTTAGCTTTGTGCCCAGTCTATAGGGGGCGAAAGACCAGAAGTAAAGTTTTAAACAAATGTGATTGGCCGATTTCCGCACATCTCCTCTCGTCTCCGCTCCTCTCCGCTTTGGTGTAAACCGGGCCTCAACCAGAGTTTTTAACAGGGGTTGTATGTTTATACGTAGATATGGTCTTCTGTAGCACTAACAGGTAATGCCCATTTTTAAAAAGAACCTTTACAACATATTTCATAGAATCACGATAATAACAAAATCAACTTTATTTATTCCATGAGAAGGTATTTTCTTCTTAAATACACACTATACAATACATTTACCTACAGAAGACGGCCCCTATTCACTACGGGCGGCGGCGACGTGGGAAGAACACGAGCACAGTTTAAATGTCAGTAACTAAGTAATAAGACTTTGTTGACATTCAATTGAAAGCTAAGTTTTGCTTTTAAAATAACAATCAGTAAAAACATAAAAGGTTAGTTTATCGTCAACGAGATTAAACTTGGAGAGCTGGCAATCGGCCGAGTCATATCAGTCGAAATAAGTACATAAGATGAAGTCTGAAAACTTGTGTGGTAATCGATTGTCGAAGGAATAAGGATAAAGTCGTGAGGAAAATTTTTAGTATTAATGAGGAAGTTTAGAGGAAAACCCAAGGAACGATGGATGGACTGTGTGAAGGATGATTTGGCAAGAATAGACGTGTCTGATGAGATGACGAGAAATAGAGACTCCAAATAAATTGGGATAACGGCAGAAGAATCATGAGTAATTAGTATTTCATCATCATCATCATCATCATCGTCATCATCATCATCATTTCAGCCATAAGACGTCCAGCGTTGGACATAGGCCTCCCCCAGAAGGGAGATTTGCCATAATCGCCACGCTTGGCGCCTTCGGGTTGGCGATCGCAGTATGGTTGTTACAAAGGCACAGTTGACAGACAAGACACAGGTTGCTGGCTTTTCTCGGGGAGCTGGGGTGGATCGAATAAGATTCCCACCCGCACGCAAAATACGCGCTCAAGGCGTGGAGTTGCGGACACTAGCCCGATGCATCTAATCTACAAAGGCACAGAGAACGCTGCTGCCCATTCTCTGGTAAGTCCCTTAGTCGCGTCTTACGACACCTACGGGAAGATATGGGATGGTGCTATTCTTTATGTCCGACACCATACGGAGTTGGTATGTAACCTTTCGTATGCCGTGTAATTAGACACAATTAAAAAGCCATTGTGTCTCGCGTGGATCTACGTTCCGGCCATACGAAAGGTTAATTTACTTTAAAAGCGTTTCTTATTTCTACAGCGTCTTCTAACGAATTGATTTCAAGATTTTCTCTTGCACATGTCAGTCTAACCCAAAAACCACCCTTATGAATCTTTGTAATAATGATGCTCAATTTTAATTATTTGGGAATCATACAGGTTGATGGATTGTAGGTTATCGTAATTATAAGCCTGTTGCTGTAGCAGTTCACTGAAACTGAAGAACCGCCCGACCAATCATGTGTCGTTTTAGTTGATCTTTAGCTACGCTCATACAACTACATTCGTCACCCATATGAGCCCTTTTTTTTTTGGCGGGTGGAAAATCATCAAATCTCTCTGCTCTGCCCAAGAGCGGGAGGGGTACCTCCCGCTCATGGGCAGAGCCAAAGGGAGTGTCAGACTTCTACTGACTAAAAACCACCCATGTTCCTTCTTAGCCCTTCATGTCGAGGTCGCGGTATCTCTTGCGGACAACCCGCAGCCCCGACGAGCAAATTAATTACCCTCAATTTTATCGGTAGTAAAGCATTAGTGTCTAGTTTAAAATTTGCATGATAGAAGACTATAAATCATAGATGAATATAATCGATATTAATAAATGATATTTTGTAATGTTTATGATATATTAGCATGTTATCCTTAAGTCATCATAAACCTAGCCTTTTCTAGTCTAACCGGATGAAGCAGTACACGTAACATCGCGCTTGTTATCCCCGAATGTTTAGGCAGACGTGTACCTAATAACTATTAGATTTCACCAGTTATGTGTAATTCCCATGTAATAGGGAGCGAGTGTATTGCCATCAACCAAGCACAAAACCAGACTGCTCGTCCTGAGAAATTTATGCCAGAAAAAGCCAATAACACATTGTCCGATCAAACCAACGAGCCTGTTTAAACGAATTTTGAGCCGTTAATACGACTTGACTAGAAAGTAATGTCAAAAGGTAGAATCCTGAACTCAGGACCACATGCTCAACAGTCGTGCTTGCGACCAATAGACCAACGAGGTAGTCCGACAGTCGAGCAGTGGAAAGAGAAAGAAGAAGAAGCAGTGGAAGCCGTGGTAATGTCAATATTTACATGTTACAGATAAGATAGTACTAGGCTTTCTCGTGCTCGAAAGAGATACCGCGGACACAAAGGGCTAAGAAGAACATGGGTGGTTTTGAGACAGTAGAAGTCTGACAGTCCCTTCCGTCCCGGCAGAGCGGGAGGAGTCATTTGATGATTTCTAATACCTACTACAAAAAAAAAAAACAATTCCTTCTCGTGCTGTCTTAGTACCGCCAATAATCTTAAATGACTTTACGTGCATTCCGAGCCAAGCACGATAAAAGATGGCCACCCATTCACAGGGCGACCGCGTCAAGGGTAGCTTAACCTTCGACCGATCCCAGTGGCTGTTATTATTATAAACACGAGTTCTTAGTTTAATATTCCATAAATAGATATCTAATGACCTAATAACCGATGACATTTGACAGATATATTGAATTGTATTTGTAACGATACTAAACAATACACAAAAAGACGATGTAGGTCGAAATAAACATTCTGTACTGCGTTATCATTGATCGAATAACACCCGAAGACTTAACTAATATGAGTGCATTAGTAAACTAACGTTTTTTTGTTTAAACTTTGCCCCACACTATGAATTTCTCTTGTATCGTGGGTGCGTTTACAAACATTTAAACTCACAAACCAAACAACAAGTAACTAACTAATAGTTGACAGTGTAGCCAACTTTGGAATATTTCAAGAACTAATCCGAAATACGGATTAAAAACAACAACTTTTTTCTATCGCTACAAAAGACCGTCAAAACAGCTTCACAAAAACAATTTCAGACCCAATTTCATCAAGTAAACTGAATACAAACGGCAATTAACAATTAAAAACATCATCTTTCGTCAGCTATAAAACAAAATCCGCAAATTGGAACAACCTCGTCGCGCCTGTACAAGTTTGCGCGTGCGCAAGGGTACGACACCTTGACACGAGGCCCCACGGGGTACTCTCGCATCCCTCTCACACAACTGGGCAGACAGCCAGCAAGACAGAGACACAAGACATCCGTAGACAGACGCTTTCAGAAACGCTACGCCGCTTATTTGTGTCCGCCATTTTGTCTGTTCCTTTTGTCGACTGATTATTAATTTGAGGACCTTATTTATGATGCATTATTTTTAACAGCATATCCTTCTACGGTATATATATGCATTCGATGATCAATGGGGAATGCAATATGCGTTTTAATGTATTTTTAGACGTCGTAGCTGTTGTAACAAAGCGTAAAACTGAATATTTCTCAATTTAGCGTGTTAATCTAATCTGTCTTGACCCGGAATAACGATTCCAACGACCTCGCTTACTTCGAGTACTTGTAATAGTCTTACTTATTCATGTTTAAGCATTTTCTTGGTAAAGAATAGTTTTCAATAGAACAAGAAGAAGGTCTAGTAATTGACGTCATACAAAACCCTTTTACTGAATTCCGATGAATGCATTTATCGAGATTATAATAATATAATGAAACGATAATCTAATTAGTTGTGACGTATGCTCCATTGTGTAATGCGCATTAGCCGGTAAACGTATATATAGTTTAGACCACAGCACGTAACGTGACATTACAAGAAATTGCGCATTTCAATATTGAATAATTGAATATATAATAGCTACGTGTATCTATATAACAGATAAGATAACACAAACATTGCTACGATATAAACTTTAAAATCGAATTCTATGTTAATTTTCGTTAGTAAAATACACATTTTGCGTTTCTAAAACAGCTATTTCGCAAATAAAATATGTTAAAAATAGTTTATATAAGCGAAAAAAGTGTCAAAACGTGATACCTGACGTAACCTGAAAACTGTCGCGAGTGTAAAACTTTTCGGTACTCGCAGCGCCATCTATTGGTCAACTTGGGAGTCTGGCGTGATCTTCACAAGGTTAGGCTGTAAGCCCACTGGCTGTGCTATTTATATAAACACTCAGGTTGTGACACGTGTTTATGATATCTTTTATAACGCCATTAAATGTTTATGTGTTAATTAGGAAAATTGGGGAAATTAAACTGTACCTATTGTTTTCGTAGAGGATTTTGTCTTTGATTTTCCATAGATTGCTCGAGTTGACGTCACGAGGCGACGTGTTGAAATACATCGTGAAGCGTAATGAGTTTATCAGATATTGTTTATAGAACTTTATGAGCGTTCCTTGTTGAGGAAAACTTTTACAACGCAATTGTGTTTGTGGTTGATGAACCATAAAAAAAACTATTTAGAAACCTAATATCCGTGTTTATAGCCACCAAAACTATCATCAGCAAAGAAACATTCAAACCGAGAAAACAGCTACAGTTACCCTTGAATGTCTATGGACAATGTCAGAGATTTGACAACAAAATGCTGAAGGATTCACGTACAATACATTCGTAGCAACGTAGCACGAGAATTTGCGCTAAAGACAATTTAAACAACTGAACTAATTACGTATTCGCTTTTAAAAACAAATGTTGGCATGACCGTGTGAACGTAATCAATATAACGTTAAGAATGTAACTGCGCATTAAATAACTTGACAAATACAGACACTGGTTCAAATGAAACTTCTAGTAATAGTTTGATAATTAAACACATGTAGCTAACTGGAAGAGTGATTATTATAATTTGATTGTTGATGGCGGAAAGGGAAGACTAAAGAAAATAAGGATGATTTATGTGAAGAACGATATGATAGAAAAAAATATTAAATGATGTTATGACGTCATACAGGGGAGAATAGGAAAAGAAAACGTATTGCGCCGTCCCCAAGTAGAGTGGGTCAAGGGCAGGACGATGAGGAATGCATAGATACTAAAATATTATTGAGTTATAACTATAAGTCAAGCTACACGATAATTCCCGTCGGGGCTGCGGGTTGTTCGCAAGAGATACCGCGGCCTCGACATGAAGGGCTAAGAAGGAACATGGGTGGTTTTTAGTCAGTAGAAGTCTGACACTCCCTTTCGCTCTGCCCAAGAGTGGGAGGGGTAATTTGATGATTTTCCATCCAAAAAAATATAAAAAAGCTACACGATAACTGACAAATGCTTGCTTCTTTCTTCAAAAGACCATCTCTGACATTTATACTCGTGTAAGTTGGCCAAGATTACGTCTGGACCTTAATAGAGACTTTGACCTCTAAGTTTGTTTCGGCTGTTTCTTCGTGTTTCTTCCCAGAGTAGTCAGGTAAGTACGACCCACCGGCCATAAACAACACTTATCATTTAGTTTTAAAACTCTTTAATTAATTAAGTTACGAGTAGGTACTAACATATAACTCACAGCTTAAGTAAACTGCTGGGTCAAGGTGCATGCAATTTTGCACAAGAGCTCCTATTTTAACAAAGGTGAGCACAATAGAAGGTAATTAAATAGGGGTTGAAAGTTTGCACGAAAGTACGTTCTTTTTGCCCATAGGGTACATTACAAACGGTTTGTAGTAAATAAAATATCGTAGATCGAAGAACCAACTTGGCATAGTTTTTATGTCGTATTATATAATTATATTAGCAATTCAATTTTCTGCTAAAAAGAAATAAGTAGTAAGAATTAGTTAGAAGCCTTTATGTTATCCAAGAAAGGCAATCACGTAAGTCGTGGTACTTACAAATCATGGTTTATATTATAGGTTATTGGCAAATATCGACCGATCGAACATTCGAACTTGCTACGTGATGTTTAAGGCAGAGAACTATTTTTAAAGTGTTTTAGTGACATCGTTACTAAAATTATCATTAACATAGAAAACGGGTTATTTGCTATGTTTACTGTTTTGTTTCGAGTTCCCGATATAACACATTGAAACACTAAGGCCTGCAATCGAAATATCTAAACTATAGTAATGTAGTAAATAACTGTCAAATATTTCTCTGTTTTGATTAATTACTTCCTCAATATTATTTACAGAAGTTATGAAATATAGCTCTGTGTTACATTAAAATATTGACAATGACTTGCAATAAACACTGTCCTTACTATATTTTGTAACGTTTATGATATTAACTCTAATTTGGTGGTTTATAATAATATTCTGGGCCACAAAATTAGTTGAAAATTCATGATGAAGAAGGATTAACTATGTGAATATGTGGTCAAGGTTAGGCCATAGGAACCAGGGCCGTCCTAAAGCTCGTTGGGTTGACGACATCGTCAAAGTCGCGGGAAACACCTGGATGAGAGACGCACAGGATCGAGACATGTGGCGGAAGAAAGGGGAGGCCTATACCCAGCAGTGGGTGATTCCGGGCTGATATGATGATGATGAATATGTGATGAAGGCGGGATCTGCAAGTTGAGTCGGATGTTGATAATGTTAGTCCTTCTTTTGTAAATACCATAAACAACAGAACAATGCAGCTGATGACGTACTTATGTCAGCAAACTGCACCTGTTTACACTTTCGTTACACGTGATCAACGAGCTATGGTACCTAAGGTTGAAACTTAGAAAATTGTTTTAGTAACAAGATTTTTTTTTAAGGAAAGCTTGTATGGACAACATTGTTAGAAACATAATTCTTTAGTACCATGAACCTAATAGTTTAATTTATTAAATCTACATACCTAGTGCAAATCGCTCATGTGCGACAAGGATGACATAATCAAAAATTTAGTTTTTTCGATGTTGTTTATAGTTGAATATAAAATTAACGAAACTAAGTATTAAATTAAGTAACGAAATACATACAAACAAAAAGAAACGAACGAAATACGTACGTAAATAACCTCCTCCTTTTTTGAAGTCGGTTAAAAAAACCATCCATTTTTAACCTTTGATAAATAAAAGGTTTATATGCAAAAAGAAAACTTGGGTATTAGTACCTACTATAAATATTTTTAGTCTAAGAGAGCGTTCAAATATTACGTAACGAATTTGCGGGGAAAGGGAGGGCCTTTTAAAACGTAACGATGCGTTACAGGGGCTGAGGGGGGGGGGTTGAACTATGCCTTACGTAACATTGTTTTTTTAACCCTTCAGAACGATCGCGTAAAGAGATTCTCCCACGCATTTCTTTAACTTTTTTTCTCACAATTTCAAATTTTAGGTAAAATGGTCACTTGGTGATTACCTAACGATTTACTAGGGGGGAGGGGGGTACAGAAAAACGTAATAGCGTGTTACATGGGGGTGGGGGAGGGGGGGGGGAGTTAACATTTCCAAAAATTGCGGTACGCAATACTTGAACGCAACTTGTAACTTTAAAAAACGATGACGACGCAAACAAGCGAAATCTTAAATTCACTAACAAGTAACGGACAAGTAATAGCCCTGGGTCAAGAAGCATGACATTTTCCGCTACAGCTCCTTCTAAAACGAAGGCGAGAACATTTAAAAGTTCACCCCCTACAGCGGGTAAATAAGGGATGAAGGTCTGTATAGAAGTTTAGTTTAATATTTATCATAATCATCATCAGCCTATCATGTTCCCACTGCAGGGACTCAGGCCTCCTCTCTATGAGGGGGGATTGTGCTATAGCACATCACGGGCCCAGTGCGGGATGGTAGATGTCACATGTCTTCGAATTTTTTGGTTCTAAGACATGCCGGTTTCCTCGCGATGTTTTCCTTCAATTGACAATAAGGCGGGGTTGTTGTAGCAATCACGTCCAGACGGGCACTGACGAACGGCAGCGACTGTCCGGCGAGCGATATAATGCCTAAATTTTGACTGTTTTTCTTCTTGGAGAAAAATGATAAAGAAATTATACAATATGTTTTCGACATTTACTTCAGAATAAAAAGTTCTATCTACTGATATAACTTTCATAAAAATAAATGACGACATCTCTTAGCAGTACACGTTTAAAATTGTGATTTAGTGTCATGTTCGATAAAAAATATTATCGAGCCGATCATTCTAAATCGCGTTTTTATCTTTACGATTTACTTGAGGGTATGTTCAATTTTTATGTAATGATTTTTATTTATTAAAAAACTCATATTTAGTTAAGTTTTCATAGGTTCAAAAATCTTAAAAAGTACTGCAACCTCGCCTTAAGCGCATGACTTGTTAATGTAATATTACGTCTCTTATTTCGACACTAGCAAGCGTATTTGCCCTTTAATAAAAATAAAAAAATATTAATATATCCGGAAACCTTCACAACGATCGCTTTCTGTGACACACAAACGCAGAAATGTTTATGCTCAAATTAGATACTGTTTGGTATGCATCGCTTGCACTCGGTAAGCAAGCAAGCAAGCGGACTGTTGTTTGTTATCAGTTAATTTGATACAGCGAGGTGCAAACCTCTTATCATCTAAAGACGTTTACATGCATAACATACGCAGAGAGAGAGAGAGAGAGAGATGCATCTCACCCTCGTCGGGGCTGCGGGTTGTTCGAAAGAGATACGGCTACCTCGACACAAAGGGCTAAGAAGGAACATAAGTGGGTTTTAGTCAGTAGAAGTAAGCGGTAGGGAGTGTCAGACTCCTTACTGCTCTGAGCGGGAGGAGTCATTTGATAGCTCCAAAAAAAAAAGCTGCATCTCACTACGAAATCTTGATTTTGAATATCCTTGCTGTAAAACTGTCTCTCCTACCGGACACGAGATCAGGATCGACTCAATAGTTGTTAACCCTAACCCAAACACTGTGGCTACTACTGAGAAATTAACGTAAAACAATGACGCCTGGAATCATTGTTATGTCCCATGTAATAAGGGACAAGCCTATTTACATCAACCGGGCATCTAAACAACATCTAAACTCCGTGGCTGCTACTGAGAAATTTCTGATGGGGAACACACTAACACTTTGCCTGAACCCCGAATTGAACCCACGCTCAGCAGTCGCGCTTACATCGACTACACCAACGAGGCTGTAACGTTTACTTATACTTTTTTTTTAGAATGTGTGTAATCATCAAATGACTCCTCCCGCTCTGGGCGGAGCGGAAAGGAGTGTCAGACTTCTACTGACTAAAAACCACTTATGTTCCTTCTTAGCCCTTTGTGTCCGGAGCCGCAGTATCTCTTTCGAACAACCCGCAGCCAATAACTCTGCCTGACCCCGGAATTGAACCCAGTACCTCTTTTTTTTTTTGCGGGTGGAAGATCATCAACTAACCCCTCCCACTCTTGGGCAGAGCGAAAGGGAGTGTTAGACTTCTACTGACTAAAAACCATCCATGTTCCTTCTTAGCCCTTCATATCGAGGCCGCGGTATCTCTTGCGAACAACCCGCAGCCCCGACGGGAACCCAATACCTCACCTCTTGCTTAACATTCGCCGTGGAGGCCACTTAACCAACGATGCAGTTAGAAACTGAGAAATTCCTAATAGAAAACCCAATAACACTTTGCCCGACCCGGGAATCGAACCCAGAACTTCATGTTCAGCAGTCGCACTTACGGCCACTACACCAACAAGGCAGCAACGTTTATCCTCAGATTACACCGTTTGGTATGCATCGCCTGCGCTCGGTAACTGCATGTAACCAGACTGCCGTAGTCAGTTCATTTCATACGAGTTGGAGACGAATTGCATGCTAATTGCCTTATCAGCGGTTTGAGGAACTTCAGTTTAAAAACATGCAAATTGTTGTCATTAAGCAGTTTTTTTTTGTAATAAAAACTGTAAGAGGTAAGCAAATTTGACGGCTTTGACGGCACGTTTAGCGCAGTGGCTCAAGCAATAGACTGCTGCGCTGCGAGTACAGGTTCGATCCTCGTACGGAACAAATACACACATCAACACTGTCTAGGGATATTTTGGATTTACTCAATTTACTCAAAATGTATTAAAAATAGCATACAACATGTATATATTTTTATAAAGCCCATTTATCAGACTACACTCCAGAATAAAAGAAAACAATGTTTTTTGCGTAAACAAATTTTTATTCAAATAAAGAAAAAACATGAAATAATGGTAAAACTAACAACGAATGTGTTTCTCAAGAAAAATTTACAAATAAGGAAAAAATAATTTGTTTTTAACAGTTCTGTGAAAAATCAGTAGTCAGTAAAACCACCCATGACGTTAATAACGGTCCTGCAACGGTTTTTCATGCTTTGGATTAAGTTATCCAAGTCTTGCTGCGGTATATTGCCCCAGGTCCGGCTAAGATGCAAAAAAAGTTGCTCTTCCGTCGCAACGTTTGCAGGGAAATTGCTCAAAGCCCTTCTTTGGAGCATGTCCCACGCGTGTTCTATGGGGTTTAGGTCAGGCGATTGAGCGGGCCAGCCTAAGACCGATACGTCGTGCTCCTGCAACCAGCTCGTCACCACTCTCGCTGTGTGCGGACGGGCGTTATCGTGCATGAGCGTGAATTCTTGGCCCATTTGTAGTCGATGGGGGTAGATTATTGGTACTAGCACCTCGTTACGGTATTTTTCAGCCGTCATGGTGTTTCTGATCCAAACGAGGTCTGTTCTTCCACCAACACGAATTCCCGCCCAAACCATAATTGTCCCGCCGTGGTATGAATGGACTTCCTGAGGATATTGCAGACGGCTCTCACGACCAGGAACTCGCCAAACACGCACTCTACGTGTATCGGGATGGAAACCGAACCGGGACTCATCGGTAAACAGCACTACAGACCACTGGTTTTCTTCCCAGAGCAAATGTTCACGAGCCCACTCTAGTCGTCGTCCACGATTTCCTCGGCGTAGTGCTGGAGTACGAAGCGGTCTGCGAGCATGAAGGTTAGCTTCATGCAGCCTTCTCCTCACAGTTTGGTCACTCACAAGCAACTGGTGCTCTGACTGGAGCCTCTGAACCAACTGCATGGCCGTAACATTTGGTTGTCTTCTCGCGGCAACTTGCAAAAATCGGTCTTGTCGTTGAGTGGTTATGCGCTTCCCGCCTGGGTGTCTTTCAGCCACTTCACCAGTAGCACGATAACGTGACCATAACCTTGATATCACGTTTTGTCTTGTTCCAAACTCCTCAGCAATACTCCGTTGAGTAGCCCCAGCTTGGAGCATGCCTACTGCCCTTAACATTTCTTCTTTATTTAAATGGCGCCGCTGCATGATGCACACAATAACATTAATTCGGAATTAACCGATAACTTGTTATAAAACTTAAATTGGACACAAAAAAATAGCCACAAACTACTGTAGGTAAATGAAACCTTCAGACTTCGCTACCATTATGCCGCGTAAATCTTTTGTTTTTAATGTATTTTTTCAAATTCAAATTTAGAATCGTTCAAAAAGGCTTACAAAATAAACTTTCTTCAAAAGAATTTAAAAGTGGCCAGTATTTTTTGAGTTTAAGAACTTTATACAAAATATCCCTAGACGGTGTTGATGTGTGTATTTAAAAGTGGCCAGTATTTTTTGAGTTTAAGAACTTTATACAAAATATCCCTAGACGGTGTTGATGTGTGTATTTGTCTGACCTACAGATAGTTGTTCCGGGTCTGGGTATTTGTGTATGTGAGTTTAAATGTTTGTGGAACGCACCCACGATACAAGAGAATTCCCTAGTGTTGGGATAGGTCGTTTTTTAAAAAAAAAAACTGGCTAAGTGCAAGTTGGACTTGAACATGAAGGGTTCCGTACAATGACTTCTTATAGGTTTCCCTGTAATCTATAAGTATAGAACTAATTTCTGAATTTTTTTCAGTATTTTAGGCTTAGTAGTTTCGGAGATAAAGGGGGGGGGGAATGGTCGGACAGCCAGACACACGAGTGATCCTATAAGGGTTCGGTACGGAACCCTAAAAAAAAATTACTCACTTTTCAACAATAAAGATGTAAATAAGGAAGTTTCTTTTGATTTGTTAATTAGTATTATAATGGCTATCTTTTTCTATAAGTACAAGTAGATCTTGTGATCAGTGGTTAATGGTGTTGGTAGTGCACTAAATAGAGAGAGAGAGAGAGAGAGAAGACTAGAGACGTTTAATGATAACTTAAGCCATCACATAATAAAGATTTTGACAGTTTAGTGAAGGTTTTGTATGTCGAATCTTTACTAAGTGATGGCTTAAGTAATCATTAAATATCTCTGAGTACGGTATCCCTAATAAATAAAATAAAACTTTGCCTATTTTTTTTTTTTCTATAGTAGGTAAAGATTATAGAATGCCAATTACAAAGATCCTTACATACTGCTATTCATTTAGTTTTATGTTTTATCAGAAAACCAGACTATAATAAGGTTTTTCCAACATCTCTTCGCTGTGCCTAATAACTGAGAAGCCTTACTTGTCCAGACTCGTATTGGTTACGTCGGGTACACAAAGGAAAATCTCGAGATTAAGGTATCATCTACCTAGCGTTTTTTGGGTTCCGTACCACAAATGGAAAAAACGGTACCCTTATAGGATCACTCGTGTGTCTGTCTGTCTGTTTGTACGACCACCACCTTATCTCCGAAACTAGTATTGAAAAAAATACAGAAATTAGTTCAACACTTATAGATTACAGGAATACCTATAAGAAGTCTATGGTGCTAAAATAACATGGAAAATCTCTCAATATCTACTACAATGGTACGGAACCCTTCATGTGCAAGTCCGACTTGCACTTGGCCAGTTTTTCTAACCATGTTGGGGTTGGCTCCTAATCTGTACACAGTACCACCAGGATTATTATTATTATTAAACTTTAATTAAGTACGCACCCCAGGCATTATGACTGTGATGGATAAAAGTCAACTAAGTGTACTGATGCTTTAAAGAATTTCGTAGCACGGTAAACACAAACCTTTTTTTTTCTTTAGCCTACACTGTCCCACTGCTGGGCAAAGGCCTCCCCCATGGCTTTCCAAGTTTTTTTTACAATCTGCCTTCTCCGTCCAATCCGTTGAGAATGAGTCCAGATCGTCACGCCAGCGTTTCTTGGGCCTGCCTCGGTTACGTCGGCCGTCTTCAGGCACCCACTGTGTTACTATCTTCGCCCACCTGTCCGGCTCCATCCTAGAAACGTGACCCGCCCAGTCTCATTTTAACCTGGCTGATTTAGACCTATAATTATAAACCTACTGGAAATTATGGCGCTGGATAAACCTTTACACTGTTCTGTCACACTGGTGTGACGGCAAGGAATTTTTTTTCCTAACCATCTCACCAGTGTTTTGGATATGAAATAAGATTTATTAACCTTAACACCGTTATGATTTTTAGGGAAATTTGCAGATTGTCATTTGCACCAAATACAGGAGTTACCATGATTAATGTGTTATGAAGTACTAGGGTATCATAAGTTAATAGAAGATTTATCATTTCTTTCGGGCTGTCACCCCGCAGCAAATCTTTAACTGAATTATGACACCCTGGTACATAGGTAAACTTCAAAGTTGTTTTAGTTCTTTCAAATAAGCTCATTAACCAGGTAAACAAACTGAAAGGCAAAGCAGAGTAATTCAATACTGAAACTTTCAGGACTGCTGACATAGTTTGTGTTTCCGTAGCAAAATGGTATCAAAAAGCTTTTTTGTTTTTCGACGAGTTCCATCTCCACGTTACGAAGTTTTAAGTCCTTTTATTGCCAGTAAAACGTACAAGCTGGCTACCGACGGATTTCCAAGCACAGTGAAGGTGATTAAAGGAAAACTCTTTTTGATAGACCTTCATTTCTAGAGTATTAATAAGCTTTATATTCTTAATTTTTGGTGTTAATTTTTTATATTTTTTTTTTTAACTAGCTGATTATTTTTTTTAATTTTAACTAGCATCGTTCACATGGAAATTTTGATGTGTGACTAAAAAAATGTTTGGGGTGGGGTATTAAAAATAGATTACGACCGATTTTTCATAAAAATCGCCGAAGTCATTTCCGAGGAGTATGGCAATTAACACTGTGACACGAGAATTTGACATACAGGGTGTAAATCGACCCATCACAGCCGTCAACCAAGAATTCTGTACATCAAACTAAGTACCCTACGCAAAAATTTTTGCTGAGAAACGACTTTTTTTTGGGGTCAAAAATCACATTTTACGGTAAAACTCAATGTAGCACTCTTAAAATACTGTGCTAGTGGATGCTTTGAATACTAAACGGGTCATGGAGGTAATTTAAGTAAAGTTATAACCTGAAAAACTAGTATTTACAAAAACAGCTGTGAAAAATTTGGAACTTTGACCCAGAATATCTCCGTAACTAGGGTGTTCCCAGGTATGGAAAAAAAAATATCGCAGTGGTGGGGAGAACACGTGTCCTGCATTTGCGTTAAGGGTACTTTTACACCCTTTATATAAAAGAAATAGGCTATAATATTCTCAATTTTTTACTTTAAATTTTGATGTTAATATTATAATTATAATTTAATGTTCTAATTTATTATCAGTACTATAACCGTGTTAGCTTACAATTTGATTGTGCAGGCCGTGGTCTCCTGTAAGTGAAGGAGTACACCCATGTGACACTTTTGTCGTTCACTATTTATTTCGCATGATCTGTGAACATCCGTTGTTGGAGATTGGAGAAGAAAAAACCGGTTTTTTTTTTCTCAGAGACCACGTCTGATTGAACAGCAATTCCGGACTCCGTGTGCTTTTACAGCATCCTAAAATAACGTCTCTTAACAGTATTCACGTTTTCAATAATCTATCAATACATTTCTGTTTTCTTAATGTCCAAAATGGCCATGAACTTATTTATGACGTGTCTCGATCAATATAACGCTGTAACAGTAAATATTGTCCAAATCTACATTCAGAATATAAAGCGGGCATATAACGGGATTGCCTAGACTTAATAGTAGGTATTAACGAAGCTAATACTGAGAAAGACGAATTGTTGGAAATGATACAGAATTTAGATAAGAAAGGATAATACAAACTGATTATAAAATTATGAAGAGAGAAGTCCATGAAGTAGAGTAGTGACTGCCTTATTGTTGGTCAAGTAGTCGAAAGAGCGACTGCTGTGCATAAGGTCCTGGGCTCGGTTCCCAGATTGGGCAGTATTATTGGGTCATCCATCGGAAATTTCTCGGTAAGTAGCAGCCACGGACTCTGAATTCGTGTCAGGTTGATGCCCCTGGCTGCGGGTTGTTCGCAGATACCGCGGCCTCGACATGAAGGTCAGTAGAAGTCTGACACTCCCTTTCGCTCTGCCCAAGAGCGGGAGGGGTTATTTGATGATTTCCCACCCCCAAAAAAAAAAAAAAAAATGTTGATGCCCCTATACACGAGACTCAAACATAACTGGCGAAATGTGGGTTTACCAATAGGTACACGTCTGTCTAATGTTTTGGGGATTAGATGATCCCCAAAACGATGATACTACTTTGATGTTATGTATGTAAGAAGAAAACATGCTGCGGCAACCTAAACTAAAAATTGAGATAAAGGCAGGAGAAATGTTTTATATAACTAAGAATGCCTGTAATCAATAGGATCGGCTATCATTTCTTACGTTGGTTAGTAAGAATTACTTATTTATTTCGAAGACTCCATACTCTAAAGAGTAAAAAGTTTACGAATAACGCCTCTAGTTTATATCATTTAGAGCTCATATTTGTAAACTGAGTGAGCTCGTGGCTTAATAAGAACTGCCACTCGGGTCGATCTTTAGGTAAAGCTGTGCTTGCCTAGCTCAGTCTGTGGATGGGTGACCGCCCGACATACCGAGTTTCCTCCGTGTCTCGGAAAGCACGTTAAGCTGTTGGTCCCGACTGCCATATATAGATCTTTGGCAGTCGTTACAGGTAGTCAGTGACCTGAAAGTCTGACAACCAGTCTTACCAAAGGGTATCGTATTACCTAGTATTAACTGGGTTGTGGAGGTCAGATAGGCAGTCGCTCCATGTAAAATACTGGTATTCAGCTGCATTCGGTTAGACTGGAAGCCGACACCAACATAGTTGGGAAAAGGCTAGGCAGATGATGATGATGATTTGTAAACTGAGTCTAGTCAATAAATCAACACATATCACTATCAGTAGGTAGGTCTATTTTTAATAACTTTGCGCCCACTTTTACTATGAAAGAAAAGTAGCAGGAACCTATGTGAAAAAATGAGAACGTAAACGGTTTAATCCAGATAGCATAGTAGAGCTTTTCCCTAAAACATCAGCATAATGCTTATGGATCTTCACATGCATTTACTAAGATCCGAATTTAGATAAATTAAGTTATTGAATTTAACACCTTAAAACATTATAATATAAGAGTAGCCAGTTTCATGAAAATTGGTTTCTAGTGTGGGGCAAAGTTTTTTTTAAAAACTGGCCAAGTGCAAGTCGGACTTTCACATGAAGGGTTCCGTACCATCGTAGTAGGGAAGTCCCCTTTAATTTGTATTATTTCTTGTTGTGATAGGTTTGTTTTTCAGTTATTGTATGAATGACAAAGTTTTAATAAATGTGTTATATCTCGAAAACTATTTACTATATTTCGTTCAAACCAATTTTGGTTGAAAGTTTTCATTGCGATCTACAGCATACATATTTTTTTAGACTTTTCACTGTCTTAGTTTAAAAGTTAGAGGGGGGGGGGACACTCATTCTACCAATTTGGAAGTGTCTATCTTTCAAACGAATGACTGAGAAAAAACAGTTTTAGGAACCTCAATGTCATTTTTGAAGACCTAATCTATAAACACCCCACACGATTAGGTTTCATGAAAAAAGTTTTTTTTTGTTTCAGTTCTATGTATGGGGAGACCCTCCTTCCTTATTATTTTTTTTAATTTTTGTACAAAAATCATGAAGCTGTTCACAGAATACATCTACTTACCAAGTTGTAGCTGTGTAGTCTTAATAGTTTCCGAATAAAGTGGCTGTGACATACTGACATACAGACAGACGGACAGACAGACATGACGAATCTATAAGGGTTCCGTTTTTTTGCCATTCGGCTACGGAACCCTAAACTAAACTAGGGGTTATAGTCAATCGTATGTAAGCGATCTAGCCGCAAACCAGAAGGCGTTTCGTTGGAAGGCCTCTCACTAGGTTAACCGATGACCTGGTGAAGGAAAGGCAGCCGAGATGCGCTGGATGCGAGACACACGGGAGCGGTACATGTGGCGACAGTGGACAGTGGACGTCTTTCGGCTGAAATGATGATGATGAAGCGATCGAGAAGGTAGTTGTGTATTTTGGTCGAACTATATTATAAGTACACCAACAGTCCGGAAAAATTTTCTTGCACGATATAGGATTTAACGTGACGTCACATTATCATGTTTTCAACATGTTTTCTCATGTTTTCCTCGTAGACTAAACAGATGTTTGTATGTTCATAACAAAGTGAAGTTAAAGAGGTAAAGATGGAGATTTTCCCGAGAAACGCGTACATTATATTCATAAATACAGTGTGATACTATCATCATCTGCCTAGCCTTTTCCCAATAATATGTTAGGGTCAGCATTTAGTCTAACCGGATGCAGTTGAATTTTGCATGGAGCGATTGCCTTTCTGACCTCCACAACCCTGTCAGGACTAGGTAAAACAATACTCTTGATAAGACTAGTTGTCAGACTTTCGGACCTTCCGTCGGGGCTGCGGGTTGTTCGCAAGAGATACCGCGGCCTCGACATGAAGGGCTAAGAAGTAACATGGGTGGTTTTTAATAGAAGTCTGACACTCCCTTTCGCTCTGCCCAAGAGCGGGAGGGGTTATTTCATGATTTTCCACCAGCCAAAAAAAAAGACTTTCGCACCACTGACTACCTGTAATGATGAAAGATCTACAAAATGAGAGCCGGGGCCAACGGTTTAACGTAAACGCTAAAACTTGGTATGAAATGGGTGAACACCCATTCAGAGACCAACCGCCAACGCAAGCGCGGCTTGACCTGAAGATCGACCAGAGCGTCTGTTGTTACTTAGCCACGAGCTTTTATTCTTGTTCTTTTGTGTAACTTCACAAAGCGTCAGCCAAGCATTATGTACATCAACTAAGTCCATTGTGCTAGTGGATGTTTCGAATAGTAAACGGGTCATGGAGATAATTTAAGTAAAGTTATAACCTGAAAAACTTGTATTAAAAAAACAGCTGTGAAAAATTTGTTACTTTAGCCCTCAATATCTCCGTAACTAGGGGATTCCCAGATATGGTCGAGAACAAAAAAATGATCGCAGTGACAGGGACTAAAGGAAAGGGTACTTTTACACCCTTTATAACAAACATACTTATGTGTTACTCATTATTAGTATAAACATACGTACACAGAAATCCTACTCATATAGAATCGGTTTCAGCAAAGAAGCATTCTCTCTTGAATGTAATAACGATGATTCTGAAGTCTATAATAGAAGCATAATTATAGTTAAATATGATTTTACCGCATTTAAAGTTTATTTTAGCCTACCAGCTACACAACCAACCAATTATTTCAGAAATATTCATCGTAATCTAAAAAAGTAAGAAAATGTAAATGTAGTGAGGAATGTAGATCGCAATAAGAGTAGAAGTAGACCAAAGAGGCGATGCTGAGATGACGCGTCATAGAGAATATATGGAACAAGCTGTGACGAACGCAAATAGCCCATCTATTTGGGTTCGTCACAGCTTGTTCCATAAGGACAGTAGAATGGTGACGATGATGATTTAAAGAAGTAGGAAAGAATGGATGAAGTAAAATGTGACAAGGGCAGAAAAATGTGACAAGGGCAGAAACAATGTGACAAGGGCAGAAAATGATGATGATAGACAATACTTGCAAAAGGACCTACATCTAATTACCGAAGTTAGAAGGACGATTGCTTGGCTGTAAAAACGATATTATCTTTGAAAGTAAAACTACTACGAAGGAGCTTAGTCATGAGTCTTTACTTAAACTAGATTAATAGTCTGGTACACGATGCTGCCAGCCGGAATAAATCTAATCGTTTTATGGAAATTCTGTGCCATTTTTTTTAAGATAAATTAAAATTGTACCTACCAAGCTTTCCGGGATTCTAGACTAGTAAGCTCGAGTCTTGTTTGGTCATAGTTTTATTCTAGACTGCAGGATTAAATGATACAAATTACAAATATTTCTATGAGTAACTTCCGTAGCAAGTCGCATTTCATTATAATCGATTGCAAAACATTATAATTTCATGAGTATCGAAATAGTGTCAGTCCGGAGCTAATCTGCAAATAGATTTAGCATGCTATCGCCATCTGCCTATTATCCGAACTATGTTAGTGTCAGGTTCCAGTCTAACTGGATGCAATAGGGGATCGGACTGAGTCAAAAACATATGATTCTAATTAGTCCGTCAGTTAGATTATCGATACGTAAATAAGTAAAATATTGGATACGTGTTTTTTGTTTTATCAAATTGACGAAGATGAAACGTGTCAAACTAGTTCACGAGTTTTCGAAGCATTATATCGTCTTCATTTTTTGTTTATGTGAAAAAAGAAAAAATATGTGTTCAATATTTTTTGGAAATCTAATCTATTTTTTGGAAAGTAAAAACTCCGTAACTACCTGTAACACTGTTTAAGGCGTTCTCAGTTTGGGAGCTCAGATGGAAAGATATCCCATAAGTGAATGAATTATTTATATTTCAGTCTTAAAGCCTAACTGCCGTACCCAGAGATATTTAATGATTACTTAAGCCGTCCGTTAGTAAAGATTTGACATACAAAACCTTCACTAGAGTGTCAAAACCTTTACTAAGTGATGACTTAAGTAATCATTAAACGTCTCTGAGTGCGGCAGTAAGTCTCAAAGTCTAACTGCTGCACTCATAAACGACAGTTTTGTCATACAAAAGTATGTCAAACCTTTACATACTGCCGTACTCAGAGAGCTTTAATGATTACTTAGGCCATCACTTAGTAAAGGTTTTGACAGTTTTGTCAAACAAAATTATGACAAATCTTTACTAAGTGACGGCTTAAGTAATCATTAAATATCTCTGAGTACCGCAGTAGGTGACGGCTTACGTAATCATTAAATACCTCTGAGTACTGCAGTTAGTTTATGTTTGTTGCCATAATATAGGTAATATCACCAACATGCATACACTCAATCATCGTCGGTCTAATAACAATATTCGTAAGTCCATTTGAGAAAATGTATACAGGAGCAACAAAAGACTGATTTTCTAACATAAATGGGTGTAGATTGACATATTGTTACTAATAATTTTTAAAAAAAATTCTAGGGAATAAAAATGTGGCAGAAAAATGGCGTTTCTGGAGATACGAATTCTGATAATTAATTAGTCCGACTACGGTACATTGCCTGCTGCGATTCTTACCTACACACATCAAAAGTGTCTAGGGATCAAGCATTTTTATGCGGATTTCTTGAGATTGAGATGTGGCTTTGTAATAAATTTATGATTTTATAAATTTATATGGATCCTTTTTGGTGCATTTCATAATTTGAATCAGGAACTGTGAATCAAATTCGAGTAAAAGATGAAAATCAGCTGTCAATATTTTCCCTATAAAAACATACAACGCATTGAAGACATTATTAGTGCTACTGTTTCCCTACTACTGATTAAAACCAACGTTATTATGGAGCGGCGACGTCATTTAAGCAGGGAAGAAATGCTCAGAGCCGTGGGAATGATAGAAGCTGGTTCCCGGCAACGTACTGTGGCTTTAGCTCTGAATACAAGTCAGAGTGTTATCAGTCGACTTTGGACACGTTACCGAAGCACTGGTACCGTGGCTGAGCGCCATGGAGGACGGTATCGCTGCACCACACGGAGACAAGACCGATACATTCAAATCTTAACTCGAAGAGCTCCAACAATAACCGCCATGATGTTAGCCGTGAGGCTTCATCACTCTTCAGGGAACTTAATTAGCGACCAAACAGTCAGAAACCGCTTGCATGAAGTGAACCTTCATTCCCGAAGACCGCTACGGGTACCACCTATAGCAATGCACAATCGTAGGATTCGATATCAATGGGCTCTTGAACACAGAAATTGGGCAGAAGAACAATGGCGTTTCGTGTGTTTTTCTGATGAGTCTCGTTTTGGTATGAGACCGGATACAAGACGTATACGACACTGGAGAACCCCTGGACGCCAACAGCGATTAAAATCCTGCCAGGAAGTCCATCCTTATAGTGGTGGAACCATCATGGTATGGGCGGGTATTTGGATCGGCGGAAGAACTGAGTTGATTTGGATCAGAGGCAACCTCAACGCTCAAATTTATGCTGAGACGATTGTATCAGACGTCATCGTTCCTCTACAAGTGCAAATCGGTCCCTTATTTCAGTTAATGCATGATAATGCACGACCGCACACCGCAAGAGTTGTAAGACAGACTCTCGCCGCAGCTAACATCAATGTCCTGCCCTGGCCTGCTCAGTCGCCAGACTTGAACCCGATTGAGCATGCATGGGATATGCTACAGAGAAGAGCTCTGCCGAATATGGAGGGTATCCAGTCGCAAGAAGACCTTTTTTTGTTGTTGCAACGAACATGGGCGGCCATTCCACAGCGTGATTTGGATGAACTCATTTTGAGTATGCCAAACCGATGTTCTTGTGTTGTTAGTGTTCGCGGTAGAAACACGGATTATTAATTGTTTAAGTTACCCAATAAAATTTTAAAGAAAACTGTTATTTCAGTCTTTTTTTCGAACTTTAATGTTAGTGGTTCAAATGTCAAAAATCCCTTTATTAGGAAAATGGCAAATTTCTTTATTAATGCAAAGGTGACTTGGTTTATCGTTACTGTGACAAACGAAAACACTTTATTTGATGAATCCTTAAAGAAAATTTTAATTAATATCAATCAGTAGAAAAGTTATTGCAAAAATATATGTTGATCCCTAGACACTTTTGATGTGTGTACTTTTCCTTCGTAAACATTCATACACACACGCTGGTTGCGACTACTACGCAGCTGGCTTTTCTGAAGAGGATCAACTGACTAAGAAGATAGAAAGAACTAATGCACAAAACGTATTCTGCAAGAAAGACATTCATACAGGTACAAAAAATATGACTACAAATTAATAATCATCTGTACGTTCAGAAACTAAAATCCTCATTCTAAATATTTTATTATAATAAGTTTCCAAGCCCTTCAAACCGTAGCGGTGGCGTCTGAAAACGACGAGCGTCCGTTGACCCCGCGGGCCGTTGAACCTATTTCGGGGCACGGTACTGTTCCGAGTACGACTAATTTGGGGTCATTTTGTTATACAAGGCCATTAATTGCCCCAGGGCTATTATATTCGTAAGTGTTTTTAGCTTTTTGAGATGGTTTTACATGGTAAAAGGATAGAAAGGTTATGTGGAATTTGGAAGAGAGTAAGCCACGTGGTTTACGGGAATCGTAGACAGATTTGATTCTTTGTCCTTTTCATCTATAGCAGGCCATTGAGCTCTGTGCTCAGCCTCTGTCTGTTGAAATAGATAAAAGGACGGGGCTTGATGAACTTGGTAGATTTAATTTGGAACACGTCATGAGCATGAAAATAGATTCGGGTTGAAACATTCTTCATAATTTATCATAACCTCCAACTATGCCGCTATCACTCAAGTTTCCATAGACATTATTTTTCTAAATGCTTCGTTGGCGTAGTGTTCGCAAACGGGACTGCTGAGCATGACGTCCTAGCTTCTATTCCCAGTTCGGGCAAAGTGTTATTGGGTTTTTTCAGTCTAAGCCACGAAGTCTGATTTTGTGCACAGTTGATGGCAATAGGCTGGTCCCAATTACATGGGTGTACTATTGGGTACACGTGTACATCTCTGCTTAAACTTTCGGAGATTACAGGCGTGATGTTTTGTTATTAACATAACATAACATCACGCCTGTAATCCCCGAAGGGTTAGGCAGAGGTGTACCTAATAGTACACCCACATTTCGCCAGTTATGTTTAAGTCCCATGTAATAGGGGGCGAGCCTATTGCCATCAACCGGGCACAACTCCAGACTCCGTGGCTGTTATTATTTGTCTAAAATCTGAAATGTGTCATGTGGCCACAATATTAATTTGAAACAAATCAGAAACGAAATCGTAGTAGTCTTTATAGTTCTCATCGATAGTAGTTCATGGCCAGACCTCTTCAATTGAGCCATCGAGTTTCATCTGGCAGATAATTTGCAATTGTAGGCCATTTGGGTTCATCGTCGGCTGGTTATCTTTTCAATCATTTATGAAAGCAAGAAGGAAAGAGATGAGATCGACGATTGAACTACTCGTTCAATCGTCGATCTCATCTCTTTCCTCAGGACAATATTGAGTTCAAGAGAAAGCCCATTCAAAATTAAATAAACGGAGAATGGTCTAAGATTGAGCTCCACGATTCTCGTATCCTTTGTCAGGCCATAAAGATAGGTTGTGAGGCTTAATTCCCTTCTTGAATAAAAATCACTAACCAATGCAATGACTAAACAAATTAGTACTAATTTGCACGTGTAGAACAATATTTACTGCGGTACTCAGAGATATTTAATGATTACTTAAGCCGTCACTTAGTAAAGGTTTGACATACTTTTGTATGACAAAACTGTCAAAACCTTTACTAAGTGATGGCCGTTAGACTCTCTGCAATTTGAAATGTTACCTGGTGGAAAATGTCGTGACTTCGTGAGGTGATCGGGGGTCTTCGAGTTGTGTGTATTTTAGATGGGTATAAAAGTAGAGGAAGACCAAAGAAACGATGGATGGACTCTGTTTAGGATAATATGGCTAGAAAGGATGTGTCTAATGAGATCACGATTAAGAGAAAAGTATGGAAGAAAATATTTATGGTGTCGGACGTAAAGAATAGCACCATCCCATATCTTCCCGCGGGTGTCGTTAGAGGCGACTAAGGGACTTACCAGAGAATGGGCAGCAGCGTTCTCTGTGCCTTTGTACCAATCATACTGCGATCGCCAACCCGCCTGCCAAGCGTGGCGACTACGGAAAATCCCTTCTGGGGGAGGCCTATGTCCAGCAGTGGACGTCTTATGGCTGAAATGATGATGATGGTGATGCAAGAAAAAGACATGCTGCGCCGCGCACAAATGAATTGGGATAAGGAGAGAGAGGAGACAATGATGATGGTCAATGAATCAGCTCGACGATTGTCATAACCTTACTAGTCCGGCATTTGTTAGGCCAGAAAAATAGGTCCTGTGGCTTATTACAGTCCCCTTTTGGATAAAAATCACTAAGACCATATCTACCTGTTAATAATATCGAAATATAGGGCCCATTCGATTCGGATAATCCCAGGTCTACCACGTTAATCAATTGTGATTGTAAAATGAAACAAAGCAATAACTAAACAAGACGCAAGTGTTAGTGAAACAATATTTAGATACACATGCATGACTGTAATTTGAAACAATAAGCTGGCTGATGGAAAATGTCCTGAGGAAAGTTTTGAGTGTGAATTTGGATGGTATAAGAGTGGAGGAAGACCAAAAAGATAATAGATGGACTGGATCAAGGATTTTTTTTCCTTTATTATTATAAGGGGGTTTTTATCCACAAGGATACGTCAACCCCATTGTATCTTAAACTATTTATCATGCACTAAATTACTAAATCGAATACAGAAAAATATAAAAATACTATAAAAATGATTAGGTATTCACTACAGCCAAACTACAGAGTTGTTTTGCTAAATTCGATTTGGGACTTGACAAAATTGTTTGAATTAAACCTATGTCCAATATGTTCAAGGAGTGCTCTCTTTCCAATTCTTCTCTCTCTTTCTTATTTCTAACACATTCCATCATCAAGGATGATATCGCAAGAAAACAGGGAAAAAAAGCTATGAAGAATCATAGAGAAATATATATGTAGAAGAAAATGTCATGCTCCGCTGACCATAAATAAATTAGGATAAGGGCATGAGAATGATGATTGCGACAATGACTCATCAATGAATGAACTGAATGAAGACCGGTGTACTGTTTACCGATCATTTTCTACTGATATCTGTGTTGTCGGAATAAATTTGGATAAACGGAGACGTAGATCTTCCCCCGCCTTTTCTAAAAATAAGCTGAAGAAAAGCTAGACTCAGTTACAGGGTTTACAGTTGTTTTTAGAACCTGTAGTTAAACAATATTTTACTCGACGACTTAAGTGTTTCAGCGAAATAAAAATAATTTCTTTTTAAATGAGATTTTTCTGTCTCATTTGGTTCGGAACGAATTTTCATAAGTTTACAGAACGTAACCGTTACTTCTAAAAATCTTACTATAACGTGGTTTTGTCAAACTTACTGACAAATGTTCTTACACGGTTTGGCCATGTTGAGAGGATGAATGAAATGTGACCAAAGGAGTAAGTAAGGATCCCGTCGGGGCTGTGGGTTGTTCGCAAGAGATACCGCGGCCTCGGCGCAAGGGCTAATAAGGAACATGGGTGGTTTTTAGTCAGTAGAAGTCTGACAGTCCCTTTCGCTCTGCCCAAGAGCGGGAGGGGTTATTTGATGATTTCCAACCCCCAAAACAAAAAAAAGGAGTAAGTAAGGACCATATAATCATAACTGATGCCGTTCTATTATTTCTACACAACCCACTGGAAAAGTGTGAGTTTATGTATGTATGAATAGTTGTAAATCCAACGTTACGACTACTCCTATAAACCAAGTTTTGATGTCATTTAAAAGTAAATTGTCATGATTACGGTCATAACTTGGAACCGCAGTGACGATTTTAGTGGTTATTAATTTACGTTATAATCATACATCGCTAGTGACCGCAGTTTTGGCTAGTCTAGTGGCATGTCAGTCTTATCATTATCATCTGCCTAGCCTTTTCCCAACTATGTTGGGGTCGGCTTGCAGTCTAACCGGATGCAGCTGAGTACCAGTATTTTACATGGAGCGACTGCCTATCTGACCTCCACAACCCAGTTAATACTAGGTAATACGATACTCTTTGGTAAGACTGGATGTCAGAATTTCAGGTCAACTACCTGTAACGACTGCCAAAGATCTAGATATGGTAGCCGGGACCAACAGCTTTACGTGCTTTCCGAGGCACGGAGGAAACTCGGTATGTCGGGCGGTCACCCATCCACAGACCGACCTAGGCAAGCACAGCTTTACCTAAAGATCGACCCGAGTGGCAGTTCTTACTAAGCCACGAGCTTATCATTATAATAAGTCTTATCATTATAACAGTCGTAAAATATTCTGGAAAATACATTCATACATACATAAACTCACGCCCTTTTCCCGTGGGGGTAGGCAGAAACCACAGAACGCCACTTGCTACGATCCTTACATACTCCTTTTGCCTCGTCCACATTCATACATCTGGTCATACACGCACGCCGATTACGAGTACTACGCCCTGTCCTTTCTGAAGTACGGCACCAATAAGATCAGTGTATGTCTGAAAAATACGAGCTATATAATAGTGATAGCTGTACGATTACTTTCAAAAAAACAGTTTTCTTGAAACTATGGGGTATAAGTTAGTCTTATTCTTCATTGCTCACACAATTTAAAGTTGTACATACAAATTGCAATAATACAACTTATGTACAAATGCGAGCTTCACCGAGAAATAGGTTTTCTTTTGGATAGAAGTATTATAAAGACAGATGCAGGGTCGTAACTCAATTATTAATTAAATAGTAATAAGTAGGTTTCTGTAACCGTGGATAAAAGTGACCTCTGATTTTCCCAAACGCTTGCGGACAGGTGTATAATAGTAACGCCCACATGTCTACTACTTATCAATAATTGTGTAACAAAGGGCACCTCGCCGGGGCTACGGGTTGTTCGCAAGAGATACCGCGGCCTCGACATAAAAGGCTAAGAAGGAACATGGGTCGTTTTTAGTCAGTAGAAGTCTGACACTCTCTTTCGCTCTGCCCAAGAGCGGGAGGGGTTATTCGATGAATTTGTACCCGCCAAAAAAAAAAAGGGTCCTACTAAGAAAATTCCAAAATTGGAAAACTCAATGACTTCACGTTCAGCAATCGTGTTTGCTACAAGACCAACAAAGCAGTTCGGCCTGCGCAGTGACTGTCAAACAAGCTATCCTGGAAAAGCCATTTCACTTCAAAAAAAAAGCCTTAGTAAAGGTAATAGTTGTGTATGTGACTTTAAATGTTTGTAAACGCACCCACGATACAGGAGAAAATCCTAGTGTGGGGCAAAAAAAAAAAAAAAAAAAAACGTTTCCCGGGTGGAAATGTTTTTTTTTTTTTTTTTTTTTTCCGGTTAGACTGGAATGGCTAGCCAGATGCTGAAAGGCCCCACTAAAACCCCACCGTAGTCAATAGAATGAACCCGTCCAGCCAGTTAGGTTATACCTAATGGTACTTGGTACTTTCTCGTACCTACTTTGGTTTAGCATAATATTGCTGTCATTGCCGTAAACGCTGTCAAAAAGACGGTAACATTACGCAGCAAAAGATAAACCTAAGCCACATTTATAGATATCGTTACGAGTATTTAGTTTCCGAACATGTAAACAACTAAACAAGCAAACAATTGAGGATTTTCGGGAAAACAAGTACTTACCTATGAGTTTTCTCCGAATGTCGGAAAGTATGTCAGTTGTCATTCGTAATTCTTTGGCACCCGTTACAGGTAGTCAGTGGCCTGAATGTCTGACAACCAGTCTTACCAAAGAGTATTATATTACCCAGAACTAATTGGGCTGTGGAGGTCAGAAAGGCAGTCGCTCCACGTAAAATACTGATATTCAGCTACATCCGTTTAGACTGGAAGGCGACCTACATCCCGTCGGGGCTGCGGGCTGTTCGAGAGATACCGCGGCCTCGGCGCAAGTGCTAAGAAGGAACATGGGTAATTTTTAGTCAGTAGAAGTCTGACACTCCCTTCCGCTCTGCCCAAAAGCGGGAGAGGTTATTTGATGATTTTCCACCCGTTATTTGATGATTTTTCAAAGAAAAAAAAGGCGACCTACATATTATGTAGTTGAGAAAAGGCTAAGCAGGCAATAATGGCTAAAAACTAATACTGATATTCTAGTATTTTCTTTATCTTAAGCCACATTGACTAGTTACCAGCACTTCATGTTTCGCAGCAAACACACAACAACTTTCATCAACAGAAATCCTTCAGCTATCCGTTTGACCCACATCTTTAAACAATAGTAGCGCAATTATCTACGTGTACTACATCTGACGTCACATCCGCCTGCGCAAACGATTGCGTTGCTAAATCGATTTGTAATCGATACGATATTATTTAGAGGTTGTTCAAAATATTACTGACCTTATTAGTGACGTTTTTCAGAAAGGGCCGGTTGTGTACTTAGTACTCGCAACCGGCGTGCCTGTATGACCAGATTTGTGTTGAAAATGCCGAAAGTTAAAAATGGAAAAAAATCGCAATTTTTTTTTTAGGGAAAATAACAAATTGTGGTTTTTTCCATTTTTATCAATGTCACTTTCTAAAGAAACATTGAAAAATACGAAAGAAACGGGATTTTTTTTCGTTTATTTTCAACGCCAGATAATATATGAATGTGGACGAGACAAAAGGAGTATGTAAAGATCGTAGCAGGTGGCATTCTGTGGTTTATGCCTACCCCCGATTACGCACATTCGTAACATCACGGCTGAGTTAGTAATAGTTCACACATGATTTCGCCAGTTATGTTGAAGACCTACGCCCGTCGGGGCTGCGGGTTGTTCGCAAGAGATACCGCGGCCTCGACATAAAGGGCTAAGAAGTAACATGGGTGGTTTTTAGTCAGTAGAAGTCTGACACTGCCTTTCGCTCTGCCCAAGAGCGGGAGGGGTTATTTGATGATTTTCCACCCGCCAAAAAAAAAGACTTATGTAAAGCGGGGTGAGCTTATTGCCAATTATTCTCCTGGATTAAATTGTCAAAATATACGACTTTTATACGGGTAATTACCCTTTTTTTTTTTTTTGGGGGCCCATCACTCACCGTCCACAGGCCCGTGTCTACGGTGGCCGGAAGCCATCACGTGACACGGATAATTACCCTAAGATACGAATAAAAGCAGAGAAGGATAACTCACTTGATATACTGCATTACCTATGCTTATTTCTTATCTGCGGGTAAAACTATTCATGCTTTTTGAACTCTACTTGTACAAACTTGTACTTGGTCTACAAAGTCTTAGTTTGTTAGTGCGGAAATAACGGCATCTAGTTTAACAAAACCAAAGCAATTTCGAAAATGTATCATCGCCTCATATAAAGCTCATTTGCAAAAGATTCTCCATCCGTAATAATTTCAAGGAGATTCATTTAAGAAAAGCTTAGAGGTATTAATTAAGTTCACATCATCATCATCTGCCTAGCCTTTTTCCCAACTATGTTGGGGTCGACTCCCAGTCTAACCGGGTGCAGCTGAATACCAGTATTTTATATGGAGCGACTGCCTATCTGACCTCCAAAACCCAGGTCATACTAGGTCAGACTGGTTGTCAGACTTTCAGGTCACTGACTACCTGTAACGACTGCCAAAGATCTATATATAGCAGTTGGGACCAACAGCTTAACGTGTGGCACGGAGGAAACTCGGTATGTAATGGGCGGTCACCCTTCCACAGACCAACCTAGGCAAGCGCGGCTTAACCAAAAGATCGATCCGAGTGGCAGTTATTATTAAGCCACGAGCTCCTCATTTAGTTTACCGCCATAGTTAATTAGTTATTTTCACTTTTTTACGATCCGACCTAAAAAGAAAAACGTAGCCGTCATAACTCCACGTGTTGTGTAGGTACATAAACGACATTGACGCCAAAGGGACATTAATTTCTAATAGGGTCTGAAAACGAACCTAATCGATACGACACGACCTCTCTCAGACCTAAGTCACATTTCCGAACTATAATACCGAGGTCATCGTCTATGTCAGAATTATTGTTGTGCTATTCACGGATATAAATCTGATGAGGCACGTCCAACTTCATCATACGAATTATTTAATTATCGTATGGTTTACGCCGTTTCTTTTTTTTGGAGGGTGGGAAATCATCTAAATCAATATGGGGAGGCAGGGAATGTCAGACTTCTACTGACTAAAAACCACCCATGTTGCTTCTTAGCCCTTTGGCCCGAGACCCCGGTGTCTCTTTCGAACAACCCGCAACCCCGACGGGCGTATGGTTAATGCCTAACCCGGTGTCAGAGGTTTTATGCCGCAAAATTGTAGGATAAGACTTTTGTTTACATTCAAAATTAGCAACAGTGTACTTATTTAAGATTAATCATTGATTTATATTGCAAGTTTCGCCCTGCAGCGTCAACAAAATTCACGTTTCTGTATCGTTAATTCAGTCCCGTAAAAACGTTTTAAATTCAGCTTGCGCATACCGGTATGCGATGATGTATTCTATTTTCAATATGAGAGACGGTGACATTTGAATAATTTTGATTGAGAATTGCTTTAATTAGATTTAAGTGTCAACGAAACTGAAATAAAGAGTGTCTGAGCGTAGTGGCCCAGTGGGCCACCACTGGGCCACTATGCCCAAACTTACGAACATTAAGCCTTGGGTAGGAACACAGGCAGGAGCATTACTTTGTGTAATTTATATCATCACCACACGCTTCAACGTTTCAACGTCCAAGAATCAAAAATTCATGTCACATCTACTAACCCGCACTGGTCCAGTGAGGTGGATTACAGCCCACTCCTTCTCACAGAGAGGAGGCCTGTGTCCCAGCAGTGGGAAAGTTATAGGCTGATCTGATTATGCTGAGGGCAATTTAAAGAATGAATTTAAAACTTTGACAAGGCCAACATTTTCCGAAGTCCTGTCACAAAAACAACGTCCAATTTAACCGAAAACAAAACAGTCAGTGTTTCCCAAAGATTAGCGCGCCGCTCGTAACTTTTATTTCACTCAGAACAAGTTGACTCTGCCCCAGTTCGAACACAACTTTGGCTTTTACTTATCTTTTAATAAGTTTCAAAGTATATACACAAACTTAGTCAGGCAAAGAAAAGTAAGTTATTAACTTAGATGAGGAATGATTTTATTATTTGGAATATTACTTATATGTACAGAGTGGAATGACCGAAATAATAAAAACTACATATGACTGCCGAAATCATTATCCTTCCTTATGGCTTCGTCGTAGTCGGGTGAAAATAGCTGTTTCCTACACGGTCTAAATGTGTGCAACAACGTATTTTTTTTTTAATAACTGGTTAACAATGTGGGGGGTTTCAGAATGCTGCAAGTACTAAATACGTGGTTACCGTTTGTGCATCGGTATCGCTTCTACCTTATATTGCTGGAGCTTTAAAAGGTGAAAGATAGGGGTCGATCTTCAAGTCATTCAGATTCAGCTTGTCCCCTTGCTGTACCCACTCCTCACTGGGTTGTGGAGGTCAGAGAGGCAGTGACTCTGTGTAAAATACTTTTATTCAGCTGCATCCGGTAAGAATGGACACTGACCCCAACATAGGGTAAAAGCTAAGCAGATGATGAGATCTCTTGAAAACCACTACAAATTGTATTTGGAAACTCGTCTAAGGGATGACGGGCCCCGTCGGGGCTGCGGGTTGTTCGCAAGAGATACGGCGGCCTCGACATGAAGGGCTATGAAAGGAACATGAGTGGTTTTTAGTTAGTAGAAGTCTGACACTCCCTTTCGCTCTGCCCAAGAGCGGGAGGGGTTATTCGATGATTTCTACCCGCCAAAAAAAAAGGAATGAACGGGTTTTACACGCTTAGCTATGAAGACTACATTTAATTAATTATTGATGAAGACACGATAGTTAGTTTTCGTGGCATGTCATGAAGAAAGCTTTGAGAATTAGTGTACTTAGAGCATTATAAATACAGGCAAACGAGATTTGGGGAAGGAGAAATGCTGATGATGACAGTTACTACAACGCAAAAATTAAAGTAACACATCCTTTAATAACTTGGATAAATGCTAAAAGCACTCACGTTACAAATAAACCTTTCTGTGTTCCTATTATTTACTCATACTCATTAACACGTATGTGTTTTAACAGGTAAGACCCAAGCTAACAAAAGTAGTCATAAATTACTAATAGAACCGAAACATCCATCATCATCATCATCATTCATCTTTTATCTCTGAAACATAATCAGAAAACCAGAACTTATAGATCATATATTATTTCTTTATTCATTTATTTGATGCATTTTTTTAATATTTCGTAAAAAAAAAATACTATACAAAATTGTAGCCAACCAATATCAGGTACAGGAGCTGACCGGGTCAGGGAAAGAAACCTAATACGAGCCGTATCCAGGAGTAGCGCTTCTGTATCAAGCCCTTATTTCAACTGCCAAACGATGGCCTCCTCAAGAATTGATCGAGGGAATGATCGCTGAGCTCACATCTAACATGTCGACAACCTCGTGAGCCAAGTCAAGGTACTAAATCATTATTATTAGTTAAAGAAACAGTCGTGCCAGAGGAAATAAAGAGAATTGATTAATTTTAGCCACATCCGTTGTGGAGATGTGTGGACGAATTGGATAGCAGATCGATAGCACGTCGTTTGTTACTGCAGCAAGATGTGGATGAAAGATTTAAGAAAGCTGGATATAATCGTGGCCGTGATGAATAAGATTTTATAAAAAAATACTATCACTACATATTATAAAACAAAGTCCTTCGCCGCGTCAGTCTGTCTGTTCGCGATAAACTCAAAAACAACTGCACCGATTTTCATGCTGTTTTCACCAATGGATAGAGTGGTTCTCGAAAAAGGTTTAATATTTATTAATTCGGTTTAATCTAATATTGCTTGATATATTTTTTTTAAAAATATTAGTATATAACTTGACGCGGGCAAAGCCGCAGGGATCAGCTCGTTTGAGATAAAGAACATCGTAGAATAACTGATGTTATTTGAAAGAAAGGCATAATGATTCTAGAAACTCACTGGTACGTGGTAACTGTTTTTGCGTCGGTTTCCCCCCACCCCGTCTATGAAAGTGGATATTGTTCTCCCATTAATAAAGTCTGGATTTGAGCCCGATTGATGACAATAGCCTCGCCCTTTATTACCCGAGTCTTAAACATAACTGGCGAAATGTGGGTGTATGACGATGTTCGATTCCCGGGACGCACAAAGTGGCATTTGGTTTCTCCATTACGTATTACTCAATAGGGATGTTTACTGACTACAAAAAATATGATTCTAATTAGTCCGTCTGTTAGATTATCGAAAAATATTGGATACGTATTTTTTGTTTTATCAAATCAATAAAAATTTACGAAGATAAAACGTGTCAAAGATTTGAGTGGGGAGTTGTGACGTCACTCACCGGTAAAAAATGACAAACTAAATGTCTTAGAATATGACATCACACGAGTTTTCAAAGCACTGTATCGTCTTCATTGTTTGTTTACGTAAAAAAAGAAAAAATACGTGTCCAATATTTTTTGGAAATCTATCTGACGGACTAATTTGATTTTTTTTGTTAACTACCCTATTACAACCACGGAGCCTGGACTTGTGTGCAGTTGATGTTAATAGGCTAGCCCTCTATTGCATGGAACTTACAACTGGCGGAATGTGGGTGTACTATAGGTGAACCTCTGTCTAACACTTTGGAGATTAATAATGCTTATGTATTATATGTAACTAGCTTATATTCACTGCTCTATAGATTTTCCTAATATAAAAGAAAATGCACATACTACGTACCTACACTTCAACCAAACATCAAAACACATACCAGTATGTCTGGCATCCACAGTCCACACGCCATTACACAAGTATCACAGGAGCCGTGCACAATGCGCGCACGCAGGATATGACGTCAGCGCTTCATGAATGGCCGCAGTGTCGATGACACGGCGCATTGTTCGTACATATGTGGCGGCTTATCTCTCTACCTATCTGTATTTACGTAGGTAGGTATGAAGGTTTATTGCCGTTGAACTTTTATGTGGAAAGGGCAAAGTTTTGTGAATGGCGGATATTTTACTGAGAATGTCCGAAGCGTATTTTGAGATACTGTTGCGTACTTTGTACATCACTATAACCTTAATTGATTTGTGGTATGTTGTGGCTCAGAGTAGCACAGAGCCATGGACCGTTCCATAATCGGAAAACTAGTAGACAATCGGAGACGTACGAAGGTCTTCGATATTGGACACCTAGCAAGGCGCGGTGATGGCAGGTGAAGCAAAGCTGTGACCGAGTGGAGTCCAAGGAATGGGAAAAAGAAGAGTTGGTCGCCCGGCCGGCGCGCGGCGGCGTGATGGGCAGACGGTATTGGTGCCATCGCGGGAATATCCTGAATGGCTGGCACAAGAGCGTGGAGCCAGCAGTGGATGAAGTCGGGCAGTGAATGATGATAATGTAGCATTAACCGCTGTAGGACATATCCTCATCGTTCTCCTGCCCCTTATTCCAATTCATTCTGGGTCGGCGCAGCATGTCTTCTTCTTCCACACTTCTCTATTACTCGTCATCTCATCGTCATTCTTGGCATATCATCCTTTACGTTTACAGTCCATCCGTCGGTCGTAAGTAAGATCCACTAAGCCCTCGCTCAAATCGGACAAAATTTAAGTCAAATGGGCTCATGAAGAAGAAAAATAAGAGTTGGAACTTACAACCATAAACTGAATCAATTTATTATTAAACCTTCGACTTACGGCATGTAAAAAAGTGAATAACTACCTATGTCGAAGTACTTATCTTATAACTAGTTATTTTTCTAAGAAAGTTACCCGTGGTTGTTTATGGTATGCGATAGTTCGGTATTTACTACGCAGCTTACCTGGAAGTTGTATGCTCATGTCTTCCCTTTACAGAAACTGGTTATTATAATATCAATTAAATGATTAATTAAGTGGTAAAATCCTACTTATAACAGTTTTATAGCTTACTAGCTGATGCCCGCGGCTTCGTCCGCGTGGATGTCAGTAATTGCGGCCAAAATTTGTCTTTTCATCCCCCCTTTTTTTTTTTTTTTTTTGGGGGGTGGGTAATCATCAAATAACCCCTCCCGCTCTTGGGCAGAGCGAAAGGGAGTGTCAGACTTCTACTGACTAAAAACCACCCATGTTCCTTCTTCGCCCTTCATGTCGAGGCCTCGGTATCCCTTGCGGACAACCCGCAGCCTCGACAGGCTTCGGCCCTTGCGGGCCCCTTCCATGTTGCTGACATCTCTTTGAGGCGCGCGTGGAACACGAACGCGCCGTCGACACGGCCTGTCGTCGTCATAAGACGGACGGACGGCGAGCTAACCCATCACTCACCGTCCACAGGCCCGCGTCTACGGTGGCCGGAAGCCATCACGTGGCCCCCGACGCCCGGAGCGCCTCCCGCGGCGGCTGGGACGAGAGGTTCTCTCCCTCTCACGTTCCACCACCTCCTTCGCTAGCATCACTGCTTCGCAGAAGGAGGCGACGGCGTCCCATTCCTCCTCGCCCCGGACCATGGCTTGCACCAGGGCCGGACGCGAGAGGTCGCCGCCGCCGATCGCCGCTACGAGAACACGGCGGGGCTCCGCCCAAGCGGGACACACCTCCACAGTGTGCTCCACCGTGTCCTCCGGCCGATCCTCGCAATGGTGGCATCCGGGCGTTTCCTCCCGCCTGATTCGGTACAGGTACCTCCCGAAACAACCGTGTCCGGTGAGTACCTGCGTCAGACGGAAGGTGAGGGCGCCGTGGCGCCTCTCCAGCCACTCCTCAAAGAGGGGACTTACCGCCACTATTTTCATCCCCCCTTACAACCCTTTTTTTCGCACTAAAATGTAGCCTATGCCCTTTCTCAGGCTCTAGTATCTGTGTACCAAAGAACAATAGGCAGATTTGCTCAAGTATTGTAGCGCTATGAGTAATATTTCATTAGAAAGGTAAAATTAAGACAATATTTTTTTTTGTATAGCAGTGATGCTGAAATCCACGTCAGTAAAAAGTTTTTTTATACTTTGACATTCTTTTAGAGTACAAAAAAAATCATTTATCTGATGAGGGCAAGATGACAACATATAACCATATAGTCTACATTGCTACAATGGTTGGGCAAACCTTGATATAAGTAGGCCCATTCTCCTTTAATTTAAAACGGTTCAATAGTTTTGGCGTGAAAGCGCGACAGACAGATTTACTTTCGCATTTATAATATTAAGTAAGGATTGATGCATTTAGATAAATGATGGTGCTACGAATGCGAGTGCAAATCTTTCGGAACTTTATATTTTCATGTTCGACAAACACTTGTAGAATTGAGGAAATGAAAGTGGGTACTTACTGTCACAAGTGTTTTGAGCTGAATTCTCCTGTCTATATGTATCCTAGATACTGTTTAGAGTTCTTTTTCGCTCTTAAGAGCAGCTTTTGTTTAATAGTCCAGTCAAAATATCATTTAAGTCTGTACAGATGTTGAGTAATAAAGTATGGAAGAAGAAGAAGATATTTATGCTGCGCCGACTCCAAATTGATTTTGATAAGGGTAGAATGAGGATGCTTATTATAGTGGATAACTAATTATTGCATGTGAAAAATTGCTGTTTACTAGATAAAAAGTTGACTGACAGAGAATGCCTTGTGGCATTAAGTCTGTCTATGAACCACTATTGTAAATGTAATCCTACTAATCCTACTTCCTATACTAATATTTCAAATGCGAAAGTTTGTGAGTATGGATGGATGTTTGTTACTCTTTCACGCAAAAACTACAGAACGGATTTGGATAAAATTAGGTACACAGATAGTTTATAACCTGGATTAACACATAGGATAGATTTTATCCCGATTTTATCTTCCCGTGGGATAATTTTGGAGTTGAAAATTATCCCACGGGAAAAGCTAGTAAATAATAAAGAAATAATATTTAAAGTAAGTTGGTGGTTTAAATCTAGGCAGGCTCATTACTTTATTTAATTTATTTGGTCACCACTGCTCTCAATAACGGTGAAGAAAGACATCTTGATTTCCTATCGGCATATCCTAGAAATAACATCAAATTTATAGAGAGACTAACCTCATACATAAAATCACGCCTGTATTCTCTAAAAGGTGAGGCAGAGATGTACCCACATTTCGCCAATCTTAAGGGGGCGAGTTTATTGCCATCAAGCGGGCACAATGTAGACTCCGTGGCTGCCACTGAGAAATTCCTCATGGTCATGGATAAACTCTATAAGAATTTGCCCGACCCAGGAAACGAACACAGTACCTCATGCTCAGTAGTCGCAATTGCACCCACTAGACCAACGAGTCAGTAGTTTTCATAAGGAAATGATATTTTGTAGAGAAAGTAAACCCACCTAATTATTGTAAAAACGCAAACTTACAATTTTGATTCCCAAGTTCCTTTTCTAGAGTATAGAGTACAATAATATTCTTAGCGTGTCAAAGGCAATCTAAATTTTGTCAAAAAGCTACTACGAATACTTATAGCATTTCTAGTGACATCAGAATATAGCTCTCTATTTGCACAGAAAGTAGGTCACAAGTCACAAATGCTAAGTTCAAAATGATCCTTATACTAACTACCTTAACATTCTTAGTGGTTTCCGTGACGCTATCGTCTTCTTCATCATCGTCATTCATCATCTTTATTACGGCAGGGTTGGCTTCCATTCTAAGCGTATTTGTTCGTATTCAATTTTGTGCAACTAAAACTATTTAGATAAAAATTAGTTATATTTATGTAACTAGATGGCGTTGTTCTTTTTTGTCATACTTCTGAATCGCGATATCAAGATTTTCCGGCGTTTATATAAGAAGCAAAGCACGTATTTTATTTTTTAGTTTGAGTAAAGAATTTGACAGTTTTAAGTCAGTAAGTTCGTAAGTTTACTTTACTTACCACACACATCACGCCAAAGAAATCTAATACAAATTATTTATATACTATCAAGTAACCGGTTTTTCAATTATCCGAGTTCCGCGAAGTATTATTCACGTATGCAGGTAAATACTATTAGACATAGAACAACTGCTTATCTGACCTCTACTACTCAGTTACTAACACGACTTTCAACAAGGGATGACTAGATTTCAGCTTCCAACTTCTTGTAACGATTGGCTGAAGATTTACGGATTGCATCACATTTGCTCAAAGTTCCTGAAGGAAAGTCCATCTGCAGGCATCCTAAGATATCGCGTGCTTAAACTTGGGTTACCGAAGTTCAGTTTTCATCATTCACAAACGTTACCATTTATGTCATCAAGTTATCAACTGAAAACGGTATACTAGGTATGGTACAAAACCATACAGCCGCAACTTCCAGTGAATCATTGCATTGATAAATAATTCTAATCCAGTGGCAGTGCTTTAGTAATGGCTCCAACTGCCGCACTCAGAGAGCTATAATGATTACTTACGCCATCACTTAGTAAAGGTTTTGACAGTTTTGTCATACAAAAGTATGTCAAACCTTAACTAAGTGACGGCTTAAGTAATCTTGTCCTTTATCGGAACAAGCCCGGATTTTTACAAATCAATAGCTTTTGTTCTAAAATGGCTATAATGAGCTTTTGTTTTAAAATAGTTACTTAGTTGTTAATTTAGTGTTACTGTTGATCTTATAGAGCGACGTAATCGCTCAGTAATAAAGCCCTCTAAATAAAGAAAAAAACCTAGAAAGTCTTGAATTTTAAGACTTACATCTAACATTATAAACCTCATTATTTAAATTGCTTTGACCTACATTCTTATTCAAAGCACTCTTTCATAAAACTTGACAACTGTAAACACGATCTATTCTTGTCGTTTTTATGTCAACAAAGTAAGAGAGTAATACTTTTTTTACTGGGGTATGTGACACGTAGGAATGTGGGGTTCGGAGGCACTATGTAATAGTTTTAAACAAAACATCACATCACGCTAGCCTGTACCGAATCGTTTCACTGAGTTGAGTTGTTCAGTACAACTACCTTTTACTAGGATTATTTAAGACGCAAGTGCTAGGATTGCTTACGAAATTCTATTTTTTTCATAGGGTACGCTTTCAAACGACTATTTCTTGAAATCATGACTTTCGATTTCGAGGCCTATTCGAACGTAGATAGTTGCAATGGTCTTTCTAATAATGATAATACATATTTGTAACGGTCGCATCTCAGTTAGATCAATATTCTCCTCTCGTCCTATTCTATCACCTCTCATGTCGCATATCAAATAGAGAACAAGCATATTTCTATCAGCCGGGCATAAACCCGGAGTCAAATTACAATGGAAAACCAAAAAAACACTCTTTATGCCCCCGGGAATGAAAAATCGAACCCTGCTGGTAAAAAGTAAACAAATACTGAATAAAGAAATAAAGCCGTGTAAAGCCTGACCTTTAATCCAATTGCCTTAGTACGGTCAGCATCAGAAGTAGCTTAACATTTCGGAATTTTAATTATTTGCTGTACAGGACTTCAGCTATTATTTTTAATGTTCAACACGATTATTCTTTAAAATATGTTTAATCTTCAATAACTTGTTAGTAACGAGCAATTTCCAACAATTTTTTATTAAAAAACCTGCTTTAAAACTTTGAGTAGTGTTAATCTACTTCTAATGCTGACTGTACCTAACAACAAAATGTGCTAGTCATATAGCAAATCAATAAAACCAATCTAGCTACTTCTAACTTGTCTAAGTGCCCCCCTAGACGGTGAGAGGTCTTAGAAGCCACTTTTAGACATCCTAATCACATTCTAAGTTAATTGACTGACGTTTTCGGGACTTTGTAAGTAAGTTTAGATGTCCCGAGAGTAGCTGACGAGGGTTTGAATAACTGCACTAGGGAAGGTGGATACGTGACGCAGAGTAGAGGGTAATAATGTTGGTTTTGTCGATTTTATGAAGAACTATAGCTTCCATCTGCTGTTTCGCCCGCGCTTCCTTAAGGATAAATTGTTGTTTTGTACGTTAGTAGATAATTCTAATAGAAAATCCCTTGGCGCAAGACTTTTAACTATAGAATTTTCAACAATAACAACCGAAATTATTATTGGACCGATCTATCTTCGAAGAAATGTCTGACATTCTGCCGTTTCATCAAACGTCAGCTAGGCATTCGCTAAAAAGGCAAGGCTGATGATGGCAAGTCCGTAGAACTTCGTAGACCGCTACGAAACATTTGGTACTTTGTAAACTAAATATCTTACGTGGGCCACCAGACCATGAGACCATACCACCACGCCAGTAATTCTTGAAGGGACACGAGGTGTGATCAATAGTAGCCCACATTTTGCAGGGGGCAAATTAGCAGCCTCTACTCAGCAGTGGGTTATTCCACGCTGATATGATGATAATAATAGACTGCCATCAATCGGACCGGCTACTACTGGGAAATTCCTGATGGAAAAACCGAAACACAATCATATTTCAAACGCCTAGAGTCGAATCTTTAAGTACATACTATAATATGCCTTTTCAGCATTTATGAGACCTAGCTAGATCGATTTTTCGCCCCTGCATTTCCCCATAATTGTTGCAACTTTAATCGAACTCGTTAGACCCCTTTCGAGAACGTGGCTACAAATATATACAAGGTAGTTTTATCAAAGAATCAACTGGCATACGATTTCTTTTACAAGTATCTTTTTGTTTTCATGTTTTGATTTTTCACTCAAATTAATTCGACAAAGTCACGATTATTAATGTAATTAGTTTTTTTGGTAGTTGGGAAATCATCAAATAACTCCTCCCGCTCTGGGCGGAGCGGAAGGAAGTGTCAGACTTCTACTGACCAAAAACCAACTCTGTTCCTTCTTAGCCCTTGTGTCGAGGCCGCGGTATCTCTTTCGAACAACCCGCAGCCCCGACGGGGTTGGTAAAGCACTTGTACACAAATATTGCTCATTTAATAGTAGGATATATAACAAAATATTCTTTCTGTATAAAAAGTAACACAAAGAAAAACCTTCGCATTTCATGGTATGGTGTAGGTCGTGTTATTGATTTTATTACTGAAATAGTGAAGCCACTGTTAGTAAGGCTTCTTTCTATCGTAGGTACTTCGCTACATATGTAAGTAAGTCATGTAAGTCCGCATGTCAGGCTCATGATACGTAAAGGGCAATTATATATCTACTAACATGGCCTTATTTATTAACAAAAGTTTTGCATTTACTTTATAAATGTTAGATTATTATAAGATATATCTATCGGGCATTGCAGCCTGAAATAAATGATGTTGTTGTTGTCGTTATATCTGAGTAAAATAAACAGACATGGGTGATTTTAATATGCCTGTGTGTTCATAGCCTCAATAGGGTAAAAAAATCTAATTAGCCCGTCTGTTAGATTATCGAAAAATATTGGATGTGTTTTTTGTTTTATCAAATTAATAAAAATTTCCGAAAATAAAACGTGTCAAAGATCACGAGTGGGGGCCTGTGACGTCACTTTCCGGGTAAAAAAGTACTAACCTTGTGACGTCACACGACTTGACGCGACTTTGCGAAGCACTGTATCGTCTTCATTACGTGAAAAAAGAAAAAGTGTGTGTCCATTTTCTTTAGAAAATCTATCTGACGGACTAATTAGATTTTTTTGGTGAAATTCATTTGCTTTGGATGATACCGTAACAATACTATTCACGCGCAAATTAATTTTGTAGACTACGTATGCAAAATTTTGTGAGTATGGATGGACGAATAAATGCATGGGTGTTCGTTACTCTTCCATGAAAAAGTACAGGGACGAATTTTGCTGAAATTCAAGATCCCATGGGACGTAATTCGGACAATTACTGAAAGTTACGCGGGCTAGTTTCACAGACAAATCCCGGAGAACCTATTCTGCCCACTTTAGGTATTCTTATAAATAATTATAGCAACCCCTAACAGAACATGAAAGAAAATTTCACTTAAGAGAGGAGGGGTTAGCCTAGAAGGACATACATTGCTCTTGCTGGTGATGTTTCTCATAAAGGTCAGGTGTGACAGGTACCTACGTAGTACTCGCGTGTAGGACCAGATGTTTGGGCACAGACGAAACATAAGGAGAAGATACCTACTTATGTAAGGATCGAAGAGGTGGCGATCGCGTTTTGCAGTACCCTACCTCCGTCAGAAGTCGTGAATTAAACATAACAAAACATAAGTAAATTCGTGGTTCTGTCATGTGGAGAGGATGAATGAAAGTCGATTAACAAAAGGTATTTACAAGACAGATGTGAGTGGTAACCCCGGGAGGGGACGCCCTAGAAAGACATACACTGATCTTATTGGTGCCGTTCTTCAGAAAGGACAGGTGCGTAGTACTCGTAACCCGCGTTCGTGTATGACGAGATGTATGAATGTGGACGAGGCAAAAGGAGTACCTATGTAAGGATCGTAGCAAGTGGCGTTCTGTGGTTTCTGCCTACCCCAATTTATGTTTTACATACTCAGTATGTAAAACATAAATCTGGCTTCCCCTAAAGGTTAAACAGAGGAGTATGTACATAAAAATATGTATGACCGTGCGTAATTTTCACTTTAAAACTATCTGCTGACTACTATCTGAATGCGGTGTGACCTCTGACCGATCGTAGCATTGTGTGAGGATTTACCTATTCATATCTGACCTTCTATTCTGCTCCGAGTCACGTGCCACGTAACGCTACGTCGATTCTCTAGCGTTTATTCTTACAGGGTTGGACCGTAGACGTATTAAACAGGTGTTTTTCCATCCTGAATTAGTCTTTTAGGGCATAAAATACTTCCCGTCGGGGCTGCGGGTTGTTCGAAAGAGATACCGCGGCCTCGGCACAAAGGGCTAAGAAGGAACATGGGTGGTTTTTAGTCAGTAGAAGTCTGACACTCCCTACCGCTCTGCCCAGAGCGGGAGAAGTCATTTGATGATTTTCCACACTCAAAAAAAAAAACCATAAAACTACATACTTTTAAAAGTTTTTTTTTATTTAGACTTGGTTGGTGCTTTATGTCGACCCGAGTGGCAGTTATTTATTATTAAACCACCAGTTCCTCTATCGCTCATTCTTATTTTACAATCGGTATTATTAGAACAGTAAATGGAGCAAGAGAATGTTTCAGGTTCATTAATTATGGTAATTTTATAAGGATTTGTATGTATTTATATGTACTACGTATTTGTGGAACCTAGTTATGTCTGTAATAGTGAAACTAACCATTTCATGGTGTTTATTATATCATTATCATGTGGTTAGGTCGTTTTTAAACACGACCTGACGACCTACCACGCAAAACCACGTTTTTTATACCTATGTATATGTATTTTCCTCCTATTAATATTTTTTTCCTACAAGCTTGATTTAATTAATATTCGCTAATGCCCGCGACTTTGCCTTCGTGGAGTTCGGCAATTGTCCCACGAGATCGTACTACCGGGATAAAAAGTATCCTATGTGATAATCCGGGTTATAAACTATCTGTGTGCCAAATTTCATCCAAATCCGGTCAGTGGTTTTAGCGTAAAAGAGTAAAACACATTCAGACATCTTAACAAACTTTCGCATTCATAATATTAGTAGGATTGTATTTTATTTAAATATTATATTGAAGTAGTAGTTTTAGTATTTATTTGAAGTTTCAGAACTTCAATAAAAAATCAATAAGTACCTACTGCTCACGACAATCGTGTACCTAGGTACTTAGCCATACAATACATTTCATTTTCTTTGTTCCATACACATAGAAAAGTTCGATGAAAATAGAAAAACAATGGCTGAATAATGCGAGCGTTGCGTTGAAGTCTTTTATGGGGGACCTACGTCATCCATAGAGTTGCCATTCTATGCGTGCTATATTCCTATTTCATCAAACAAAATCATACAAGCCATGTTTATGAAGAGTATTGATATCGATAGTCTAATAACAACAATTATATCACACAAGTCAGTTTTGTATAACATAATGCCACGTAAAAAATAATCGATTAAACTAATTGTGCCGATAAAAGTTAATCGATAACAAAATTAGTTTTAAAGAAACACGCTTTTAACATCATGTGGTTAAAATATGTAAAAGAAGACGAGGAATTTAACAACCCCTCCGTGTCGTAAAAAGTTTTACGAATGTATATCACGTCGCCGCTCGCTGAAATTTAGAACTGCTACCGCCATCTAGTGGTACAATTCGACAACATTTGCGAACAGATGTCTTTTGTTTATTGAGAACAGCGCCATCTAGTTAAGTTTGATAGAACTTATGTCGAATTTGCCGCGGAAAACTGATTTTTACTTATTTCTTCTTAAAAATACGTTTTTTCAAAATATTAATGAGCTAAAACGTACCTGCTTATAGTTTAATGTTTCTCTAAAACTCGAAAACTTGAAATTCATTCCGATTATATAAATTATTCGCTATATTTCTGTAGAAAGACGAAATTATCATTTCAGAATCTGATTCTTAAGCTAATCCTACCTTAAAATGCTGGTGCGCTGCCTGTTCCTCTGCCTCGTACTTGTGCTTGATGTTCTCTATGCGCATCTGCTTCAGTATACCAGCCACCTCGATCCTGATACAAGAAAAGAAGAAAAGCTTTATTTTTATACTCAGATAAATTGTTAAGAAATTATTAAAATACTTAGATCAGCAAACCAGGTAAAGTTAATTAAATTAAGAGGGTGCTAAAGGCTGTTGATGAGGTTTTTTGACCCATGTATTTTTTTTTGTTTTGATCAAAAATCAAAATTCTTTTTATTTTGCTGAGTATCATATCACTTTCAATACTGAACTTTTTATAACCAACATAAGGATGATTTATCAACATTAAGTTATCTTTTATCTGATCAATAAATGTGGTGGTTTGACCATTTTTATAAACAGGGTGAACTTTTCAAGTGGGTGGGCAATTACGAAACCATGAGGAATTAAATAGTGAAAAACACAAATAGGAGTCTCTAACTCTTTAGAACCAATATTCTTAGTCAGTAATCAAAATCTTTAGATTTTGTTGATTAATTCAAATATTTAAAAACACCATACTGTTGTATATGTTTAGTTAAGATTAATTTTAATAGCAAACAATAGTACAGCACTTTTTTATAATTTAATACATTCCTGTTTCATTTATATCAGGAATCTAAATTGGTACAGTACAGTATATTTGCCTAAACTTCAAGGCAGTCTCAGTAACACATGATACTACCTGTACCTAAATCCCTGTAATCTTTTATGTTTTTTAATACAGCTTTCTGCCCTTATCCCATTCTACCTTTTCTTCACTTCTAGCACCACACATTTTCTTCTTCCATTCTCCCCTCTCAGACGTCACACTATCATTTACTCTTTTCTCCTCCATTAAATAAGAGGAAGGTATTATCCTATTATCCATAAATATATCTAACATCCCTGCAGTTAGGGAGAATAATTATTCTCTTTGTAATCAGTCACTTTACAATTACAATATTGATGTTGTCTTACATTGTACTAGGAATTTTTAGGTAAGCGAAAATATGTGAAACTTTTTTATTTTTAAGGTTGATGCGACAAGGTAGCCCGTGAAATTCGAATTTCCTTACGTTTTTGGCAATTTGCCGGTAAATAGTCAGTCAGGAGACCTTCATGAACTGAGACGGTTGTATTGGTGATTTTACTCATTATTACTCAGTAAATAAAGATTTGTTATTGCCGCAAATCCCATTTTATTTAACATACGTCTTGACACTGACCGGGAAATAGCAAACAACGTAAGAAAATTCGAATGTCGCGGGGTCGCCTTGTCGCTTTTACCTTAAGACCATATATTTGTACCATATTTCATGCAAATAAAGAATCTTATATCATGAATCATTCACCTGATCCTCATATTCTCCTGCAGCCTCCGCAGAGGTCCGAGATACTCCTGGGAACGTCCTCCACGCACCTCGGCTAGCTGGTGGTCCACCTGCTTCACTCTCTCGCAGTACAGTTGCTCACGGAGAACCGAGAACTGGCGCTCCAGGTTGGCTGGAAATAGTGGGACAGGTTTTAGAAAATATTTTATCCTTAAAAACCGTTCAGGGTTATACGTTTTGCATGTAGAATTTCCCAGTTATGTTGATTTAAGTCCTATGTTAGGAGGATCTACAGCCATTAACAGAACATAATTCCCAACCCCGACCCTACCACTGAGAAATTAATTAATGATTGTGCTATAACAAGTTTAAAGGCAAAGCAGGGTGTAGGGTTGGGCTGCGGGTTGTTCGGAAGAGATACCGCAGCCGCGGCCTGACACCTGACACCAACCTAGTTTGATGGGGATGACTATGTGATAGGTCTTGTAACACTTTGAAGATGTAGACACATGCTATTGCTAATCCACATTCTGATATGGTACACTTTAGTACAATATTTGGAAAAGTAATTGAAACATGTATGAGAATGTCAAATTTATAGGTAAGAAGAAAGATAGAACAAACAAAGAAAGATTGTCAAAATGGGAATCTAAGATCCCCACCGACCTAACTGCTGTACTCAGAGACATTTAATGATTAGTTAAGACGTCACTTAGTAAAGGTTTGACATACTTTTGTATGACAAAGCTCTGAAAACCTTTACTAAGTGATGGCCTAAGTAATCATTAAAGCTCTCTGAGTGCGGCAGTTAGACCCTTTCATTAGAATGGTTACAGTATGACTTGGCTACCGATCACGATAAAGCAGCCCTATCTTTTTTGACAATAACAGAAACAAACAAAATGTTCCAGTCTTGTTGTATCTTGTAGGAGATGTCTCACTCTCTCATAACAAGCAGAGACAATGTATTCTAAAGAAATATTGAAGAGTTCAGGGTTCAGACAATCTGGGTTAAAAGGCAAAAAACCTATATCTGGCCAGAATGCCAACCCATCACCCATCTTCTATTAAAAAAAAAACAAATACAAGCACTTTTCCTAGCTGATAAGCAGGTATAACTTTCCACAAGATTCCTTCAGAAACAGATAGCGAATAAAAACAAACAGTTATCAACAATTCCGCCAAAAACATTGATGTTTTGTAAACATAACCTGAAAACATAACAAGGGGTACTAACATAAGTTATCGAGGCACTCGTTTCTTCGCCTCTCGCACTCGCTTTCGTCCAACTCCGAGGAATCATCAGAATCGGGTTCATCAGCCTCTTCAGCGCTGGAATCTCTATCAGGTCCTCTCGACGATCCATTAGAACGTTCAGTCTCGGCCCCAGACATTTCCCCGTCCCCATCACTGTCACCTTCCACTTTCATGGACGGCATTTTAGCTGAGATCCAATGATTTAGTGGAGTTTCAAACTGTTGAGAAGAATAATTTAACAGTTTGTTGATTTTCGCTCCCTTTATTTTAGAAAGTAAAACGTCAGTTGCCTACAAAATGTCACAGAATGTCAATAGTGTCAAAGTCAAATTCTGGGTTGCCAGCGTAGAGATTATAAAACTACTAAAATGTTTGTCATTTAAAAACTTCATGATTTCAGAAGCCCAATGGAATTTCACATTAACACAAGAAGTCAACCTCTCTAGACCTCCTTGAGGAATCAGTTTTCAAAAATGTTTCTATTGAAAAAGCATTTTTTAAGCCTTGCGTTCGGAAGTATTTTGTAGAGAATATCTAATGTTTTAAGCGTAACGGTTTTGCCGTGCGTTGTCGTCATTTGCGTGATTTTTTATGGGTTAAACGATGTGTAGGTAGCATTGACTTATTTAATACTGCTTATGGACTGGGCAGACGGCATGTTAAAATGGCGCCTCGAACGTGGTCCCAATATGGTCTTTCCTAAGCCGAAGTGAACTAGTCCACGATCGGCTCTCTTCGGGTGCGGTCGTAAATTTTATTAAAAGCTTTATTTATGTTCTTTATACCTCGAAAATACCACGCCGCTTATACAAGGTTACAATAACGAGCAGACTACACCGATTCTCTGTATGGCGAACGCGTCGAGCAAATGTTTAGACGACCGTATCTTTAGTTTTTATATCAATGGTAGGTAGTAAATCAATTAATTATGTCGTTGTAAAAACAAGACAGTAACTTTGCTCTGCAAACAACTTTCACGTAGACAGTGGTGACTTGTTTATTTATTGGTGAGTTGATGAGTTCATATGAGTTCGATGAGTTCATATTTAGTATTCATTGATATTTAGTAATGAATTGGTAACCACAACATTAGCATTCATTGGCTACAACTCCTTTCACCTGCCAGTTTTAGATAATTATGGAATTTTAATGAATAACGGGGCATTTCGAACTTTGGTTCACTGACTTTTCCCATAAGCAAGCCGCAACTCTTAAGCAAACAGCGCATTCGTCACTCGTGTAGACCTACATCTACCCGAACAGACTACCATTTCCCCATGCTCTATACTTTTCCGTAGTTTAGTACCGTCACCTGTCGAGCGAGAAAAAGAGCATGAGTGCTATCGTTAGTTATGGTCAATGCCGCCTGCAATAGAATAGACCATGAATAAATTCCATTCTGTGCTGTTATGATGTGGTTCAACCGTTCAACCGTTCATATGACATGTGTTTCTTAAAACATCTGGGTGAACGATCTGCCTTATGGTCAGTTCAGACGACGCGAAAATCCTCGAGCGGGCTCGAGCTTCCTCTGATCGCAATATATTTTACATCGTGTTAGAAAAACTATAAAAAGGCATGTTTATGATGGATTTCGGAAAAGTAAACGGGAAACGGCAAAACCCGGATGAGGCTTGCACAGGACCGTGGAGATTGGCACAAGAAAAGAGAGGCCTATACCCAGCAGTGGGTGAGTTCGGGCTGTGGATGATGATGATGATGAAACGGGAAACGTCAATATTTATTCATAAAAATGCAATGTAAATTTTATAATTCAATTTTAGAAAATCGACTTTTCTAATCTGTTCTTCAAATGTCTAAAACACCATTTGCCATAATTAATGGGTTCCGACGTCACGTCACTTCGATAGTAAGCAAACTATTAAAACCTTATTGAATTCTCAATTTTTGTGACGATTTTACACTTTTTATGTATAATTGCATTCAGGCACAAGACACCAATGATATACATTCTCTCATTATTTATCAAAAACCTTTTAGTAGGTCTTTCACAGTCGTATTGTTTAATAAAAGATTCAAAATCACAAATAAAAAATGGATTTAAAGACATTTTCCGGTATTTCAAATTTAAATAAAAATTGTACTGGTTCAGACCTCGGGATTGATTTTAAATAGTTTTCATAAAAGGGTGTAATACCCTATTCACACCAAGAGCCGAAACGTACTTAAATATACGCGTCGATATTCATACAATTTTCTACTCTATACGACAGTAATAAGGTGCAATTTGCAATGCAGCTACTAAATTGAGCAACCTTTTTTTCGTTCTGTCATAATTGACCCTTAAACACAAAAGCAACAAAGTATTTTATACTTTGTAAAAAAATAAAACAAACATTTTATCTGATATTAAATTTAATAGGTATTCTATTATTTACAATAAATTGTTCACTATTAACATGTTATTTATTTATATCATTTCCTCAATTGTTAATAAATTATATACATGGCTATTTATAAATAAGATAATATCAATACTGTGAAGTTTACTAAATCCACAATTTCGTATTATGAGCACGAAAAATAGATGGAACATTGTTCTTTGATGAAAATTGAAATACCTAGGTACACTCCAAACATTGAGCTTGCTCATAATAGTTTAACAATAACTTATAACACAAATAATTATGTTAAAAAAGAAAAACAAATTATAGTTTACAAGTTTTAGCACCTCCACAGGTTACAACTGATTTATGTTTTATTCAAATACGAAATAACTTACCACAACTAATGCTATTTCGCGATTTATTTGAAAACAAAAACTTTATATGACACTATGTCTCAAAATCAGTACACATAACATGAAATTATTGATAATGATGAATACCTACAACAAACATATAAAATAACATAATTATTTAAAAATTGTGATTACGTTAAAAATGAATATTAAATCCACATTTCTTCGTGGCCTTATATATTTGGCACTAAATTATTTGGATGCACATGTCTATCTACATAGATATACAAATATTAACGGAACTAATAATCAGGACATTTTATAGAATATTCTTGGCATTTGTTAATTTGTATTGCCATGAACTATATCGCAGTGTTATGTTCGTAACCAGATAATATTAATACTAATAGTAACACGTCATTTTTTATCACGTCTTTCAAACTTTGTATCTAGTGTAGTAACAGCTTCGAATTCATTTTAGATAATGTTAATAAATCTATTAATTTTTCTTTCATTATTTCCAGAATCGGTGGTAAAATCACTTCCTCGAATATTAACTTATTTTATTATTGTCTTGTACAGTTTGAATGGAACTTATTATGAATTTAATCCATTTTATTAAAATAAGTCTCACGGATTTAGTCTACTTATTTGAAAAATAATTCATACAGTATTTTTTGTTTTAAATACTTGCGTAAAGATGTAAATTATTAATATTTTCTGGTTACACTAACGAAACCATTTAGTTGTTGTATAACACACCCAGTTCGCGAATATTCCTTCTAATATTATTTTATCTATACGTTAAATGGGTAAACTTGCCAAAAAGAATAATTTATTGGCCGAAAATATTAATTGAATAGGTATACTATAAAAAACAGATATGTCGTTGTACAGTAGGTAAATTGATTATACGGATATAAAATATTGCTTTTCTACTCACTATAATAGCAGTGTTAATTTTTATTGGTTTTATTGTAACTATTAACGTCCTACCACCGAGTCGTTTCTTTATAGAGAAATCCACAAGAAGACTACAGGAGAAATATTTCAAAAAATTCTATTTTTATAACTACGTACCGTATAAATTTGGCATTTAGAGACACATTTTATTGTTTTATCTTCGTATTTATTATCTATCTATTTTATTCATCGCAAACTATAAATTCCTCTGCATTATTGTTGATGTAATAGTTTAGAATTTTTAACAATCTTAGTATTTTTTTAACATGCTTAATATAATTTATTCGGACTGGCAATACATTATATTTTTATTTGTATAATCACAAACATCTTTGACGACGTAATTTTATAATTGGAAAAGTTAAAAATTATGCAAGACAGCAAAGTAAATAGAATGAATGTTTGCATTGAACAGTCTTCACAATAAAATTCATAGTAACGAATTTAAAAAAAAATAGAATTACTACTAAAGGAATGTATTCTACAATTACTTTGGAATGTATAAATAGTTTCGTAGTTCAGCAATTTATTTGTAAAATTATAATACCTTATCAAATTATTAAAACCCAACGGTATATATCTGGATCATCTTTAATATTTTTACACATAACTTTTTTCTGCCAATTTAGAGGCAATAATGTAGGATTTTTAATACAAGAAAAAAATATTCCATGTACATTAATCCATGGGCTTGTATAAATTATCATTATATCAAGCAATAAATATAATTAATAACATGCCTTTATTCAAAGAGGGGACTTTAGTTTACATTTTATTGGCGCTTAAATACACTCATAATTTTTAGGTTCAAAAGTTTGGGGCGTGCGTTGCCGAGTCAGTCAGGATAAAACGTTGAAAATATTATCTCGAATTTTATATATAAATGTCTAAACTACCGAAGGATTTAATGACTGACTCTCGGGGTCATTTTTATTATAATAACTATTTCTAAATATTATTAAAAAAAGAAACAAAGATAACACTAACCTTACTTCGTTTCTAATTTTAACAAACAATTACTTAGAAGTTTAAAATGACATAACATCCACGAATAAGGCAGTATATTTTGTTAGAAATTTAAAAAGAATCTCGCTATGGATTTATAAGATAATTAATCACTCTTTTATTGTAATCACTATAATTATGCACGAAACATTCTTACCACCAGACAGTGATTTTATTGCCACCATTATTTATTCTCAAAATCAAAAATTCATCAATTAATACGGATAAAAATGTACGAATTTCGTGGTATATCGTCTTTAATTAATAAATATTATTTTATTTCTCTCATTTTGATTTCATAACACCACCTCTACACTCATCTTCATAAGTAAATCGCACCTCACTTGTAACACTTATAATATTTTTTTAAATAAATCCATAACTTAACTAAAGTGATGTTTGAAACGATAAAAATACACTCGTTATGTAAAAATCGACTCGAAATTCAATCGAGTTACACTAACGTAAAAGATCTCGTATTTTCGCTTTGATTTAAATATTCAATTTCGACTAAACAAGATTTTGGGAACACATTTCTAAATTCTATATTTTCATCTACATCGTTACCACCTGAGAACGCGTCCGTTTCTCTACATGCCTCTCTATCGCTACCGAGTACGCTCTTAGTCGACTTCGATTTATATTTCTTTTTGACGTCGCAAACGTTTAGGAAGTAGAAAAGCAAATGTAAAACCATTTGCGTGATGATATCGAACATCAAGATAAGTTTGGTGAGTCTGTTCCCCCCGGCGCTGGCGGGCGTGGCGAGTGCGTCGAGCGCGGGAGCGTGGCGCTAGGTGTGCTTGAGCCAGTGCGCCGGCACCCACTGCGGCTCGCGCTCCAAGCTGTTGATCTCGTTCAGCAGCTGCTGGTAGGCACGTTGGGTATCGTTATTTATGATAATCATGTCGAACAAGTGGCCCCATCGAAGTTCCATATCTCGTGCGGTTGCGATTATTTCTTTTAATTCTTCCTCCTGAAAATAACAACGGTACGTTAGTTAAATATTCATCAGTATTTGCCACCACATCACGCGAGACTCCTAAATTCATGGTAAATAAATCATGAGATCGCCCACATACCTACACTTTATTAAATAATTTTGTCCGGAAGACAAAAAACAGAAACTATGAGACCATATCAAACCGCTTAGTAAACGGTACTCATTTTCTCAAATAATAGCAACCCGAACGCTCAACAGATATCTCTGGCCTTCAGCTAGTTCTAACTTCTAATATTAAAAACCACCTAGAAAAAAGTTACGCTACCTTGAAAGCCTCTCCGTTTCTAATCTTCTTTTGTCTCAGTTTCTCCAGGCTGGGCGGCGCGACGAACACGGTGTAAGGCTTCAGGTCGGAGTTGCGGAGTATCTTCAGCGACTGAGGGTGTAGGTTCAGCACGCAGATCTTCCCTGAGTTAACTACTTCTCGAATAGCTTCTAGCGATGTACCTGGATATAGAGATTTAGCAAATATTATTTCTTGTACTTAATTTTTTCTTGGCTTAAAAGTATGACATTAAAAATAGGATAAGAAATTTTGATGAACTCTATTGAGACTCAGCCTACATAAATTTAGTTTATTCCCCCATGCCACTTGGAAGTAGAGCAGATTTTTATCATTGCAAGACTTCGAAATTGGATAAGATCCTATTTTCGCAGATTACCCAATATTTCAAAACTTTAAACTTTACCTATTTGATAAATTAAGATGGAGTTTTTATTCTTACCGTAATAAGCTTTCTCGTATTCTCCGTGTTCAACAAACTTTCTGTTGAGAATGTCTGCTTCGAATTGCGTGCGCGATATGAAGTGGTAGTCCTGGCCGGGCACCTCGTGGTCCTTGCGAGGACGTGACGTGTCTGTAATGTGATAAAGACGGTGAATTAATTTCGTTGCTTAGTAAACTTCTTAAGGTATTATGTTGACTTAGATCAACTAACCAATTGTGTATTGAAAATTCTTTATTCAACTGCTTCAAAATACAATTATTGAAATATAGTTTTTTGAGCAACTTCTTATTGCCAGTGTATCTTTCAAGTGCTAGGTTATTTTAACTAGTAAAACTTACGTGGCACAGCAGCGGCAAATCTCGAACTGTCTTCCATTAATCTCTGCCTCAGCTCATGGCGGCCGATGTTAGGAGGACCGATCAGCACGATGGGTCGCTTGTGTGACGCCCGCGGGTAGTACAGTGCGACCTCTTCATACGTCAGGATCTCCTCTTGCTCGTATTCTGGAAGGTTTAATCTCACTAATCTCACTTATAATGTTTTTTTGTGGGATGATTTTGGTGGGTTGAATAATTTTAGTGATAGGTGTGTTTTGGATGCACATTTGGTCATGAGATGACGACTTATGGAAGAAGACAGACAGACCCCAAATAAATAGGGACACTGAATCAAGAGAATTATATGATTTCCGTTCATAATTATTACATTTTGGTATCTTCCTAAAAATAAGGTTGGGTAAAATAGGAATCAATTTCTACAATTTTTTTATTCAAATATAACCCTGGGGACCTTGTATTGATTATTTTGAAACATTAGATATTAGCATAATAACAGTAAAAATAAACTACCATTAGTAATTATTTTCTTTGGGCTGTTCACACTAAAACTTAAATCTGTCAAATCTATAGATTCGGAATATCAAGAGATTTTTTAATGATTGCTGCATGGTACTTTGGGCTCGTGGCCATACTGCCTGTAGTCAGCCTAGTTTTTTAACAATTACAATAAAATTCCAACAGATAATTTCACAAAATTTACCTGCAGCTGTAATGTTCGACAGACAAAATAATCAGACTACACTATTCCGTATTTAACAACAATAGATTAATATTACACCTCTCTCCTCGACGTCTAACCCGTCCGTCACCATATTTAATTATGAGATGTGTAGCAACTCACCATCCCCGCCAGACGTGGAGTACAGCGGATATCCAGCTTCACTCGTGGCCTTCTTGCCCTTCTTCTTCCGCGGCGGTTTCTTAGCACAGAGTAGAGTGCCTCCTTTACGGGGTTTGTCTCTGGCTGCTACTTCACCGGCTAAGGTTAGTTTCATTGATTCTCGCCTGGAATGAGTAGAAGACATGATAGATGAGTTTGAGTTGTTATGCTAAGTAAGGGTAAATTCACCCCCTCGTCGGGGCTGCGGGTTGTTTGAAAAAGATACCGCGGCCTCGACAGAAAGGGCTAAGAAGTAACATGGGTAGTTTTTAGTCAGTAGAAGTCTGACACTCCCTACCGCTCTGCCCAGAGTGGGAGGAGTCATTTGATGATTTCCCATCCCAAAAAAAAAGGTAAATTCATTACGTATTCTTGTTGGGGTGTTAGTTGATGGCTAGATCATCTGCAATACAACACTCATTACAAGGCCATTGCTTTGAGAGACAAGAAATATAAGTAGATCAAATAATGCGATCAAAAGAATTTTCATTCGTCATGATAATAAAATACTGAATGAATGCAAAAGAACTCAATAATCTTAATTAATATTTACGTACAAGTATACTTATATCTGTGACAGAATATCTCGTATTTAAGTGAAAAAAAAGACGTGAGTAGAGAAAAAGTATAGAAAAAAAAAAAAAAAAAATCTGGTTGGGACAAGAAATATTTACTAGCATCCTGCCAAAAAGGGCACACTAGCACTACATAGTTTTTTTGGGTCATCCACTCTAGTATCTACCTACCTACCTATATAGATCTACTAGCTGTTGCCCGCGGCTTCGCCCGCTACAACTCGAAAATTATCCCACGGGAAGATAAAATCGGGATAAAAACTATCCTATGTGTTAATCCATGTTATAAACTATCTGTGTACCAAATTTTATCCAAAGCCGTTCAGTTTTTTTGCCTGAAAGAGTAACAAACATCCATCCATCCATCCATCCAAACAAACTTGCACGTTTATTATTAGTAAGATTTTAAGAAATATTAAGAGTGTCTTACCATGACATTGACATTAAAGCACGATTGTTCCAGTGTGGAAAAGAGATGGTCCTGACCCTGTATAGCTTTGTCGCTTTCCCACACTGGAATAAGGTGACGACGTCACACATGACGTCTTTAAACAGGATTGTAACAGGTTCGATAACCTTGAAGAATTAACAGATTAATAAAAGCTCAGTGTCAATACTCACTGGTGCTGGAACGCCTGGCTAGGTATGAGCCCGGCAAGGGTCTGGTCCTCCTCGCCCTCACGGAACGCTTGCCACCAGTTCGGGTCCTCGCGGCTGATCACGTGGAGGACATCGCCTTTTTGGAAACTTATACCTGGAATTGAAGTTTTAGCTGTTAAGACTCGAGGCGATAGAGAGGATTGACCAACAATTTGTTGTCTCAATGAGAGATATCGTCTAGCTAACATTATCATTTGGTTGTTCATTAGACAGCAAAAAGATGATTCCGTGCTTCGGAAGGCACGTATAAGCCGGTGGTCCGGGCCGCCAAATGGTGGTGTTCAAACCATGTTAAAGGCCTTTGAGGTGGTTTAGATCTAGCATAGCACTCACCAAGTTCCCGACAGGGTATATAAACATCATCCTCAGGATCGTAATCGAAGTGCGCGCGCACGTGCAGCACGCGGTGCGAGGGGGGCGCGCGTGACGTCACGCGGCGCGGCGCCAGCACCACGCACAGCGTGCCCGACAGCGCGCCCAGCACCTGGCACACCTCGTGCACTGACTTGCCGCGCATCGCCACGCCGTTCACTTCTAGCAGCTGGGGGGAAGAGATAGGGGTTAGAAGATTATTTAAGGTATTTTTACAAGTATTTTTTGGTCATGATGAAGGGTAGGTAATGCTGCAGCTGTTTGTCCCGACTGTCGTTTGTGAATCTTTAACAATCGTTGCGAGTAGTCAAAAGCCGAAAGTATGACATCCAGTCTTATCAAGGGGTATCATATTACCCAGTTACCCAGTATTAACTGGGTTGCGGGGGTCCGATAGGTATGACGCTTCATGTAAAATACTGGTGTTCAGCTGCATACGGTTAGACTGGAAGCTGACCCCAACATAGCTGGGATAAGGCTAGGAAAGTGTCTGAAAGCTTTCGTCCTAACCATAGATATAATATTTACATTATAGCCTAATTATACTAAAAGTCTGAAAAACCAGTCTTGGTTAAATGTTATGTAGTTCCAAGCCCCACACACTATAATATTGACTCAACCACTACAACTCTCGTAAGCCAGAATCTACAATGGCGACCACCAGAAAACTATCGTAGCAATGAAGCTCGACAAATCCGGAGTCTTTTTAGCACCCAGTTACTGGGGTGTGGAGGGTATATGGGCTGTAGTTCAATGTAAAATACTGGTATTTTACATGGAGCGATCTCAAGATAGTTGGCAAAATTTACGGATGTGACAAGATGATTGAACGAGTTTACAGTCCGATTAAGGCAATAGCAAGGCTGGTCGACAAAAGCCCGGTGCAGCAAAACACTGGCAATAATATCTAGTTCTTTATGAGTACTAAGTGATGGACTTACCTCATCTCCTTCATGTAATAGTCCTGACTTCTCTGCCGCCCCTCCTCTTACTATCCTACCGATTATTACGGCCTCACCTTCGTTTCTTACAGTAGCACCTGTGAATACAAACAAAAAATGAGCATCAAACTCCTTGGGTCTTCCTTTTCTGTTGAGTTTTGAGTTCTGATAAGTAAACTTTAGTTGGATTCCAGTCCACTACGGAAATTTCGCCAACGCGTTTTAGCGTGATCGATCGTTTTGCATAAGATGATTGGAATGGGTTATTAAACCGGTCCTTTACCGTCTTATCGGTTGATTATAGTTTATAACTAGTTATGCTTACCAAGTGGTTCGTTAGTCTTCTCGATTTTGATAATTTTAATATGCTCGCTGGGGTCGTCGGGTGAGTGCGCAGTCAACGCTTTGTCGTTCTCACCCTTGTGATTGAAATTGTTACCAGTCTGAAAAATAAAAAATAAAACATTATTGTGTGTGATGCTATTATTATACATACCAAGAGATCTGAGATAGGCACGTTATTACGCCCCGTATTCCGTGGGACTTGAAAGATAACTGGCCAAATGGTCCAATTTTCCCAATCAAACTTTAGCAATAAAGTTGAAAATCCATCAAAGTAGTGGCAGATTATAGTAGCTAGATGTACTAGGGTCTGTACAATAGGTAGGATTTATAGACATGATGGATAATCCAAACACCAATAGAAAGATGTAATGTATAAATAAAATTTAAAGTAGATATTGCCGAAAGAATACTGTACCAAACATGCTTGGCTCGACTATTGAACATAAAAAAACACGCTAGCTTTCTTGCCCCAATAGGTAGAGAACGAAAAATGGCGTGGTCACAGTATAAACTACTGTTGAAAAGTTAAAAGATTTTAGACTTTGTTGAAACTTCAGAACTATTGCTAAAGAAAAAAGTTATTGCTGAGTGAAGTTTAGAAATACTGTTCCTGGTATTTTTTTAAATGGATCTTAGAAATACCCTACTTGGAAAATATTGCGTAATTGAACAGTAAGATCATAATAACTTTAAAAAAACATAATAGTAATAGCTGTTCCTGTTTGTTATATTCAGGAAAGATTCAAGGAATTATTACTGAAATCCTTCGCATTTCCAATGAAATGTCTGAAACGAGACTTAAGTAATACAATCTCGAACGAAATATTCTCGTAAAAACGTTATTACAATTTAGACGAGCGCGAACTTTTCAAACTTGGTCGGGAATGTCCGAATACATAAGTACCGTTTATGAATTTTACATTTAAACAATTCCTTATTTTCTCAGACTGTTTTCTAAGATCTTCAGTTATTTTGATGAATGTTGTAGTTTAAGATTTATTTATACACCTGAAATCGTATACCTATTTGTCTCGAAGATACAAAAAACGTTAACAGAAACAATTTATTCAGTAAGTATTTGAACAGTTTATTTATGTTCTGGATCTATCAGAATGTCTACAGGGTGTAACCCTTCACACAGCCGTTCCACCAAGCATTCTACACATCAAACTAAGAACCCCTACGCACACATTTTACGGTAAAACTCAATGTAGCACTCTTAAAACATTGTGCTAGTGTATGCTTTGAATAGCAAACGGGTCATGGAGGTAATTTCAGTAAAGTTATAACCTGGAAAACTAGTATTTACAAAAACTGCTATGAAAAATTTGGAACTTTGACCCCCAATATCTCCGTAACTAGGGGGTTCCCAGGTATGGTCAAGAACACTTACTACACCCTTTATGTGTATAGATTAGTGTTTTACTAGCTGACATTATGCAAATTATGCACCTAACTTGACTTCTTACGATTTTGTTTCCAGACACCAGAAATCTCATCTTCCTCACCTTATGCCTCTTGCCCCTTGTAAAGCACGCAGGGTCGAGCAGTGCCGCGGCCTGGTCGTGCGCCTGGATCAGACTCTCCAGCTCCAGCCCTCCCAGGATCGACAGCAGCTCGGCCGCTAGCGCAGACGACTCACCGCCTGTCGACGTGTGTGCTCCTAGTACGTCCATGCACTGTTGAGAGAGGTGTGTGTTACGATTTTGATTGAGGAATGAAATTATGGAAGAACTGAAAGGTTTTGTCCTTCGAGCCGGATCTGGCCATAGCGTTGACGCAATGCTTAGTGTATTGAAGCGAATAGTGAGTGTTTTCATTTCAATAAGCACACAAAAGCTTCCTTTTCTTTCCTTTTTCACGCATACAATGTCGTGCTCTCTGGGTAGACAGACCAGCATGCTCAATAAATGCACATTTGGAAGCAAAACTGACTATTTAGGTAGGCGCTGCCTAGCAGACCACTAAGTATCGTGAATTCCTGGTAACTTATGATAAAGTATCGTCTATATCTTCTAAAAGGAAGAACAAAACGTCACTGCATTAGCTTCGACCATCTGCTATGTTATTTTTTGATTGCCATTAATCAAAAGCCAAGTTCCACTTACGTCTTTCAATCGATCAGTAGCACGGTGCGTGTGTGGCGGTGCTAGCCCGGTCCGCTTGTGTCTCACTGCCGTCAGGACAGCGGAGCGAGTGGCCAGGGCCGTGCGTAGCGCAGGACACAGCAGTGCCCCCGCCGCGCCCGCCACCCGTGCCGCCAACGCTGACTCCCCGCTCGCGCCAAGCGCCTTCTGCACGCGGGTGAGTGCTGCGCATACTTCTTGGTAGTCTGGAAATAATAATAGGATAATGAGTTGCTGGAGGAAAATGTTGAGCATGATGTAGACGGCTGTAAGAGTAGAGGAAGACAGAAGAAACTATGGATGGACTGTGTGAAGTATGATGTGGCTGGAAAGGAGGTGGAGGAGAATTGATAGAGAAGTATGGAAGAAGAAGGCATGCTGCGCCGACCACAAATAAATTGGGATAAGGGCAGTAGAATAATAATGATGAGGTGATGATGGGCAACATGAAAAGAAAACTACCAGAAAGTGACATCCATCAACTCACACTTACAGAGAAGAGACTTGTTTCTCAGCAGTTAAGACGTTATAGACTAGGGATGTTTACTGACTAAAAAAAATATGATTCTAATTAGTCCGTCTGTTACATTATCGAAAAATATTGGATACGTATTTTTTGTTTTATCAAATCATTAAATATTGACGAAGATAAAACGCGTCAAAGATTTGACTGGGGGGTCGTGACGTTACTCACCGGTAAAGAATGTCATACTAATGTCTTAGAATATGACGTCACACGAGTTTTTAAAGCACTGTATCGTCTTCATTGTTTGTTTACGTGAAAAAAGAAAAAATACGTGTCCAATATTTTTTGGAAATCTATCTGACGGACTAATTAGATTTTTTTAGTTAACTACTAGTTAACCCTATTGTGTTATGATTAACTGCATATTATATGTATTTTAATCCAAGACGCTCCTTCAACCAGTACGCGTACTCGCACATAAATAACGGAAACAAATTAAAAAGTCTGAACGCTGTTATTGCACGCCATTCACAGGAGATTCGTGCTATATTTATAAGACTAGCTGAGGATGCAGAAACAGGGTGTACGTTTGGAGAGACTTTCATCCAGTAGTGGTCTGCTATATGCTATGCAGCAGGCTGCTGAAGATGAATAATGATTGTTGTTGTGTTGTTATTTGTTATGCGTTATATGTGTATTGTTTTTGGAACGAAGTTCCTTATCGCGCGTTGTGAAAGGGGGCTAGACGGAAAAAAATCTTACGAAAAGTTGTCACGACACTTTTTGCTATAGTAAGCTATTGTAAGCTGTGCGGCGTCGCATGTTTCTCTGTCTGTCTCTCTCTCTCTTATAGAAAGCAAGCCAGATTTTTTTTTTTTTTTTTTACATAATTAAAAATAATAACAATAACTTCGTTCCATACGGGTGTTCCTTGACACCTCTCAAGTTTTTTTTTTTCCTGTGTATCTCTTTGTATGCTCGTTATGTTTCTGCGACAAATAAATATTTTTTCTTTTTTGCTTTCTTTCCATCATTCTTTTTTAAAGTCTTATGAATCATCATCTTTCTACCCATATTCCATGTTATTTGGGGTCGGAGCAACTCGTTTTTTTCCTCCATTCTGCTCTGTCAGTCACGCTATCATTTATTCCTTTTTTCGTCTTATACGACTTATGAATATGAGTAAGAAAATTCTTATTGTAATAACTATGAGTAACACACAATGGACATATTATATTCTGAAGGAATTCCATACGATTAGTAATACGGTAATTCAACGATAAGACAAGAACCGAGCCATTTCGATTATTTCACTTATAATTAAATGCATTTGTGAAACATGGCACATATCAGCAATTGTACGTATGTTTACTGATTTCATTCGATATTGATTGCCAAAACGAATGCCAGGGTCAAAGACAAGACGGGTGGATTGTGTGAGGAGTGATATGAAAGAGAAGGGAGTTAATGATGTCGTGACGTCTAGCAGGGGAGAGTGGAAGAAGAAAAGGTGATGCGCCCAACCTACGTAGAATGAGACAAGAGCAGGTGGATGATGATTTAATGCCATAGCTGCTTTTAAGTCATCCAATCGTATGCTTAGGGAATAGCTTTGCCTCTAGCGTTAACCGTCCCCTAGTCATTGAAGATGTTCGTGAGAATGGCCAGGTGCAAAGAACTTGCAATAGGCGTGCTTGTATGACTAGACGTGAACGACGATGGCCGAAACCGGAGAAGTATATAAGGATCGTTGCAGGTTCTGTAGTTTCTGCCTATACCCATAAAAAAGCATAAGCTTATGTATGAATAGTGGCGGTACTTTCATATGAGCCTAAAAGCTTGCCCTAAGGGTTTCTGAACAATGTCAGCTTTCTGGGTTTTCCGTATTGTTGCCCCCTAGGCGCAACACATATATGTACGAGAGAAGTTTAAAAGTATTTACTTATAGAAACTGATTGTGTGTTTACCAAGCTACCCTTTCCCGTATCCATTATGTGATTTGACCTTCGCAACCTTTACAGAATCCTTAAAGATGTTATCAATATACGGGTGGAAACCGCCGACGACCCTTTGATACACCAACCGTTATTGAGAGTTCCTTGTTTGTATAGGTACCTTGGTATGTAGGTAAGGTACCATTGAGAAGAAAAATACGAAGTTTGTGATTGGAATTGATGTTTCGGTACAAATGTTGATGTTGTATTATAAATTTATAACGTTTATAGCGCAACTATAGGTTGTACAACCAATTTTTATCAACCCATAATGGTAAGTTCTAACCGATCCTGTTAAAGTGATCGGAAGAAGCTGGACAGCTGTAACACAAAACCACCAAAAATTTTGTTTGGGTGAGACCAATACCTACTCAGCATTAGCTGGCCAAAGAAGAAGAAGCTATTAACAAAATTAGAGAGATTTATGTTACCAAAATTGTATTCTCCTAATTTATTTATACAGGGTGTAAACGAACCCTTCACGCATCCATCAACCAAGCATTCTGTACATCAAACTAAGTACCCCTACGCAAAAATTTTTGCTGGGAAATGACTTTTTTTTTTGGGGTCAAAAATCACATTTTACGGTAAAACTCAAAGTAGCGCTCTTAAAACATTGTGCTAGTGGATGCTTTGAATAGTAAACGGGTCATGGAGATAATTTAAGTAAAGTTATAACCTGAAAAACTAGTATTTACAAAAACAGCTGTGAAAAATTTGGAACTTTGACCCCCAATATCTCCGTAACTAGGAGGTTCCCAGGTATGGTCTAGAACAAAAAAATGATCGCAGTGGTGGGGAGAACAAATGCCTTTCGTTTGCGTTAAGGGTACTTTTACACCCTATATTTGTACTCTACCACAGTGCTGTTCTATTTGACCCTAAGGTTGACTGGTGGAGAATGCCTTGTGGCATTAAGTCCGCCTATGTACCACGTTTGTGCATGAAGTTTAAATAAATAAATAAATAAGAAGCTCTAACACGATCAAGGCAAGAGTCTTAAACGTAACAACATACAGTAATGGAATACAAAAACACTAAAAATTACGGCAGGTCTCCTACAGAAACAAACATTAGTCTCTAAAGCTAATCACCAAAACTCTAAACTTGGCATATATTGTTGTAATCAGGGCCGTATCTACGTGATATGAAGCAAGTTTAACCCTTACCTTTGGCACCCGTACATCAAACCCTCAGGCTCAATCAAGGGACCATTTTCCACGTGAGCCCGACACTTAGAGGGTTTGTGTTGATATCTGGGAGTCCCCGCAAGTGAGAGGTGTAAGGAATATTCAATTTTGACGTGTAAGAAAACCATAGCTAGGAAGTCCAACTGGTAATTTGTAAGGATAAGAGATTACGCGGATAGAGAGAGGTAGTGCAGAATTGTACCAGTGACAGCAATGGAGAGAGGCTGCAGGACCTTTAATTCATACATCGAAATAGTCCGTCTAGGTAAAGTTATTTAGGAATAACGTATTTGTTATTTAGCGAATCGGGTATTCATAGTTTCACAGCGAAAATTGTATAATATAACCAGTAGACTCACTTTCTTCACGATTATCAACCGAAGGCTTAATCTCCATTCTTTATTACTTTTACATTCTTTTTTTCAAATCTCCGGGTGTTCTTCTTTTCCCATAAACTAAGTAACCGTCTTAACTCCCAACCAAAGTGACCAAGTGACCATACACACCGAGAACCTTCTTAATACCTTTATCAGTTCATCAGCAGACAACTTGGCACAACTTTAGCTGGGTGTTATAATTTTATCAGCCATCTTACGCCCATTTCACAACCTCAGGCGACACCACTTGCATTAAACGACACTCGAGTTTTTTTAAGCTTTTATTTAACTTGCAATGTTTGTGCGTTTTCTGTTTGTTGTGTCAAATCTTGCAACTAAATTTTAAAACAATTATCCTCAACTGATTGTGCTGAAATTTTGCAAACTTTTGGCTGCATTGTCGTCCAAAGTAAACACTTTGGACAATGCAGCCAAAAGTTTTATCATTCTAAATCCAGTATGGTGAACTCCAAAAATGGCGGACTTGTAACTTTTTATGCACCCCCATGATATGGGTAGTAATTAAAAAGTTTTAAACAAGAGGAATACGATAAATAAAATGTCGTCGCGCCTAGTTAAGAGCTAATTATTATTATTTTTTGTTACAGTAAGCTTGTGTTGTTTCCCAAGTCACTCCGCAGTAACTCGTAACGACGCGTCTAAGCAAATTCTTCTTTAGGTTTCTCCGCTGTCGCTGTCGCAAGACACGCGTAGTTTGTGGCTAAGCCTTTACGTCCCAGTTCCTGAGTAATGTCGTCCGAACGGCGAGTGAACTAGCGACAAGCGAACTGGAATTAACACGACCCCTAGTTGGACGGGAAAGTGAAAATATGGGCCAGTGGGGAAAAATATATCGGGGGATAGCGGCATGCACTTTTTAGGTGTGCAGGATTTTTGTTATTTATTTTAAAACTGGCTCCTATATCGGTTATTGGTCGAGAGTTACATGATATAGTAGGCGAATACTCGTGCTTTGATTAAAACATGTTCCCGTCTTTGTTTCGCGATTTTGAGAGAAACACTTTTTTCTGTATAGATTTTTTTATTTGTTGTGTGCATTTGTGGCATACATGTGCCAAATATAAGTTTTCCCACCCTTTCTTTATTTATAGATTTTAGCCTAAAACTTACGAGCATGCACGACGTGATATTACTTCGTTCAACTTCGATTCCAATGGTCTGGCAAGAAAGGGTTTCCCCCTCAAGAAAACCCACTTCTACACTTCTACTTACTCTAAATTCATCAATTATTTTTGCAAACTATATCAATTTATAGTCTCATCATCATCATCGTTGTCTTTCCAATCATTTGGGGTCCTCGCAGCATGTATTCTTCTACGTTACTTCTCTATTACATCTATTTATAGACTTCCGTCCTAAAATAACTTAACTGGACTTACCTCAACTTTGTTTGGCAGGTAGGTACTTAAAAAATCATCCCCACCACCGTTTACAAAAAAAGTTACATTTATTCCCTTTATCCTACTAAAAAGGGTCCCGTACCTTCTCACAAGGGTCGTAAATCCCAAGGGATTATATGAAGGGAATTTTGAAGTATTATCCCGTAAATTAATAGCACCATACAGTAAAACCATGGTCTCCCTAGCGGATTGTAAAGGTCGAGCTATGATATGGATGAATATTCATAGTATCGTATGAATATATGTGCCTTTTAATAATCTGAGTTGGCAATTTTTTGGCGGAGTGGCAATATAGCTCTGAACTTTAGGCCCTGAAACTGGTTTAGAGTCATCATCTGCCTAGCCTTTTCCCAATTTTGCTGGGGTCAGATTCAAGTCGAACCCAATATAGTTGGAATACTAATATTTTACAAGAAGTGACTGCCTATCTGGCCTCTAAAAGTCAATAAGTACTGGGTAACATGATACCCCACTGAATTAGATTACACTGTTGTAGAGTATACAGCAGAAATACTAAGATGTAGGGTGTAGAATATTATTATGTTTGATTAAACACCATAACTAAAGCAGTTACGAATAGTTGATTATGTTATGCGCAGCTTTTGCAAACGTGCATTTAGAACAAAACAAACTATTTTTTCTTCGACCCTCAAGTCAGTTAATTTTCGCACACAATAAATTACACGCTGCTTATCTATCTAACTGGTATATCCTCCACCAAGTTATTTTCATTATTCTTAGAACTCAAAGGCGGAAAGGTTTGCAAGCGACAGGGAAATAAAGATATCAGAGCGCGCCTTAAAAATCCAAAATCTAATACATTTTCATGCAAAGTAATTTCAAGCATCACTGAATTATTTGCTTCACTTGAAAATTCCGCTGATCCGCGGGAAAAATTACCAAGAACGGACGTGATCTGAAAATTAGATTGGTTTCTTGGATTTTTCTTGAAATTCTTAAAGGATATCGCCACTTTTTATGCGAATTCGATTCAGATTTCAATATGGAAGAACAGCTGCTATGTTTGCAGATCAGAAAGAAGAAAAATGCAGAGGATATCCGTATGAGATGTAAATGAGATTGGAGTACTGGGACTAATTGATGGATGCCTGCATCCAGAACTTGCAACTTGGTTTGTAAGATGCTTGACAAATATAAAATAAACCTTTAGGATTGGAAGAAGTTCTCTGAAACCAAACCATCTATCTAGAACTAGTGCTTAGAGTATTCTTTGAAGATACTACGAATAGTGATAGAATCCTTTATGTCTATTTACACCTAACAAATATGATCGAGCAGAACTCTCTCGTTTTGCTTTCCTAACCGCAGCTTTAAATGCAGACGAATCTTGTCCTTACCGTGTTACTATTTACGGATTTCAGAATTCAGTACTACGTGATAACCGTTTTACCGATGGTGTCCCTTCCAACTTGTATAGTGTCAGAGTCTGAAATGCTACGTATTAATATTGTAACTTACCGACAACGGCATAAAGCTGCGTAGAATCGTCACTGCCATCGTCTTCGTACGCGTCGTTGATGAAGGCAGTGCCCGACGAAGGGGGGTTGGACTCCAAAGCCTGGAGCTTGTGGGACCCTCGCAGGGAGGTGCGCAGGAACTCGTTCTGTGCAGCGATCCTTTCCTCAGCTTCCTTGCGTTGTCGGAGCTGTTCCTGTAGTCAAAAGAGAAAGTGAGGTTAGTGATATCACCATTGTGAGGATCGGCCGGAGGACACGGTGGAGCACACCGTGGAGGTGTGTCCCGCTTGGGCAGAGCCCCGCCGTGTTCTCGTAGCGGCGATCGGCGGCGGCGACCTCTCGCGTCCGGCCCTGGTGCAAGCCATGGTCCGGGGCGAGGAGGAATGGGACGCCGTCGCCTCCTTCTGCGAAGCAGTGATGCTAGCGAAGGAGGTGGCGGAACGTGAGAGGGAGAGAACCTCTCGTCCCAGCCGCCGCGGGAGGCGATCCGGGCGTCGGGGGCCACGTGATGGCTTCCGGCCACCGTAGACGCGGGCCTGTGGACGGTGAGTGATGGGTAAGCTCGCCGTCCGTCCGTCTAATGACGACGACAGGCCGTGTCGACGGCGCGTTCGTGTTCCACGCGCGCCTCAAAGAGATGTCAGCAACATGGAAGGGGCCCGCAAGGGCCGACGCCTGTCGAGGCTGCGGCTTGTCCGCAAGGGATACCGAGGCCTCGACATGAAGGGCGAAGAAGGAACATGGGTGGTTTTTAGTCAGTAGAAGTCTGACACTCCCTTTCGCTCTGCCCAAGAGCGGGAGGGGTTATTTAATGATTTCCCACCCCCCAAAAAAAAAAAAAGGTTAGTGATATCACTCAGGGTTTTTCTCTTAATTTGCATATGCATCGGACCATCGGTAGTTTTTGGATGGTTAAGATTATACCTAAGAATCCCAGGTGTATACGAGAAATCAAAAACAGTTGGCATTAAAATCTAATTAATCATTTGGAGAATTTTCAACCCAATTTTTTTCTTTGTCACAGTAAGTTCGCCATTAGTTACGAGTAAGTACGTACTAGAGATCGAAATTTAATCTCTGAAGAATCTTTGTGTCTAATTTCTAAAAAGGTTTGTAACAACATAAATGTAGGTATTATTATTAGTTCGAAAATTAACGGAAAATTATTTGTTTTTAAAAGGTAAAAAAACATTTAAATTCCCAGAAACGGACACAACATTTCACAATTCCTTTCACAAAACCCACATAGAGATAATCAGTTCACAATGTAACCGAACTAAATGGTATTAGTTCACATGTGGTGTGGCAATCGCATCGATAGTTCACATGGTCAACGCGTAGTTAATTGTGTGACCTGTGTGGTTGTGACCGTTCACACGGTACACCATTGAGTAACAGCGTTATGATACGCGATTACTCTCTCTATATTTCTATAACTTCCACGATACATACAGTTTCGTGGAAGTAAGTATCGCTGCGTGGTGCTTTGATATTACAAAAGAATCCAACCCGGTTTGAAACTGAATTTAAATTTTTCATAAATGTTTAGTTTGAATGATACATGGCCACTGGCCAGGTAAGTGACGTCATTTTAAACTCGGATGGACTCCCAAAGTTGGCGGACTAGTTATTTTTTATGCATTCCCATGCTATGGGTATCAAGTGAAAGGAATAAGAATACGAGAAATGAAATGACGTCACACTAAAAGTCTTTTTCAGTTTTTTTTTTACTTTTTTTATTGAATCCGGATGAATTATAAGGTTATAAAGCTAGGTATTGACAATGAATAGATGAGTCAATTGTCCTTTTTAAATATTATCGTGATACTCGTTATAAATCACATGTTTAAAGACTGATATGAAAACATTACACTCGATGACACACATCATTACCAGTCACTTTAATAGTATAACAATAGGTTTTCAATGTCCAACGGAGTACCCCAGGAGTGCCTACGTCATCAACAGCTGACTCCAACGCCAGCCATTGTTCTAAGCTGTAAAACTGAAGAACATTCGCCTATGTTGGTCCGTGGATGGGTTGACCAACGAGTTTTCTGTGCATCTTAAAACAAGTAAATCTGTTGGTCCTGGTTGTCATTTATACCTGGTTACTTTTAAATCGACGTATTCCTTGCAGGACATCATAGTAGGGTTAAAATGAAATAAATTAAGCCACCAAGTGTTCCCCCGGAATTCAATAGTTTTTGAGTTAGTTTATCAAAATCGATTTTCGTAATTTAGTCCATGAATTTGTATGTAGTTTCATACTTTTTTAGAGAGGAGAATGATTAGGCTGAACAAACTCATTCACCGTGTATCAAAATTTTATAGTACGTGTTGGGATTGTATCCGGATAAATACTCAAAATGGATAAATACTCATAAATGTCCGTTTTTACTTGAGTATTTATCCAAAACAGCGGATAAATACTATCTCCATTTTTTGTAACGTAAATTTTATCAATTTACAAACAAAAGAATTCAAATAAATGAAATCCTGAAAAATTGATATGTATCGTACTTTATTAATCACTTTAACAATTATGAAAAGCCTTTATTAACAATGATTTCACCCAATCATGAAAATGTTCGCCAATCACTATCCAAATCAGAACAAAATATACGTATTTTGTGAGATACTTAAATAATTGTTATATATTTGGAGGATATGAGGAACAGGGGGTAAAGTTCCTCATCCTCCATAGAAAAGGAAGGATCCTCCGACCAGACGTGTGTTGTGTCTGGTGGGCTAACTACCCGACATATGTAAGTCGGGATTTTCTATATTGGCTAATGTCGCGGTTTATGTTTATAGCGTGATGTAGGATTAGCCAATTAGTTCTCATGTGTTGCGATAGATGTCGCTGTCGCCACATCGCTCCCCTCCAAGACTGGAGGTCGATAGCAGGTTGAGTCTTGATCCTTGCCAAGCCAGTGGGAGGTTTTAGTGAGTTGGAACCGAATGCCGCATAGTTTTCGGTGAGTCGAAACTGACTGCGGTGATGCCCCAGTGTGTCGGGGTGATGCTGCTGCTGCATAGTATGTACAGTGATGCAGTGCTGCGTAGTGGCTGGCTGCTGCGTTGACCAGGAGAGAAGTGCGTCTCTGCTTGCTGACCGGCCGAAGTGCAGAGTGCTGTGCCAAGGTCGCTGATGAGGCTGAGGACCAGGTATGTGCTTCCGCTGCAAGCTGGGGGTCAGGATACCCGATGAAGCCGTGGTTGCTGGGTGGCGGTATGACTCGCTGCTCGAAGGCTTGAGGAAGTGATGATGACGTTTGTAGTAGCGGCACGAAGGCTGCGCTGACGTTCGTGCTCGGGGTCACCAGTTTGGGGGGTATGAGGAAATGGGTGTAAAGTTCCTCATCCCCTATAGAAAAGGGAGGATCCTCCGTTTATATAAGTCGGGCTTTTTTTGTGGTTTGGGAATAGTGTGGCGGGCTTGTCCCAATAAAAAAAATAAAAAAAAAGTCGGGCTTTTCTATATAGGTACGTTAATGTCGCAGATAAAGTTAATAGCGCGATGTAGGATTAGCCAATTAGTTCGCATGTGTTGCGATAGATGTCGCTGTCGCCACATACACAAAGAAAATGACTAAAGTAATAATATAAGCGACCACGACTTCAACGGGTATCCTGACCACCAGCATGCAGCGATTCATCAATTCACAAACTGGAACTCGCTTCTTGATTCTCTCAAATCCACTGATTCTTCATCAGTATTTGTCTGTACTGGACATGGTGATGGAACATCTTCATCATAACTGTCCCTGTCTGCCTTAACTTTCACGCTCTTTAACTTTGTCGTAGAACATATATTCCTTTCCACCAGGTTAAAGGGCTGATTTCGTTACTGTTTTCCAAATAACGTAATTTTAATGTAATGTTTTGGAAAGCCCAACTAAATATACTAGCCATTCAATACGAAAAACCAACCCATGCGCAAAAATAATATTTATCCATCATTTTAAGTAAATATCCGATAAAAACGAGTAATAACGAGTATTTATCCATTTCTGATAAATACTCGAGTTTTTATCCACCGAGAATTTATCCTCCGCCCATCACTATGTACGATGATAATATGACGGCAAAACTTCACACACATACAAGTTGGATGACCCTGTTCACCTCGACCATTTAAACGTTATCACATCTATCACCCGTCAACAAATCTGTGTCACTAATACCTCTGCTGTTCTGCATAACATGGCATCACCACATAAGGCAGGCAGCCTTAAAACATGCGCCTTGACCGACTGTGTAACGAGCTTATGTAATGTTTACCTATTTATTATGTTTAAATAAACATTTTCTGTTGTTAACGAGCGGATTAAAAACGAGGAAAAACGAGGAGTCAATTCTTACGTTTTCACTGTCTTTTGTAAAAATCTTACTAAATGCAAAAGCCTCATAATTCCTCGAAGTCCTCTCGGGCCATTTTACGTTTCCGCTCTATTCTTGGTGGGGTTACTTACAAACAAGAAGAAAACAGTTAAAGAACATTCACAAAAACACAATTTCTATTCTAAGACAATGATTTACCGTAATAGTCTTCCGAAACATTAAGCTCAAACTTAAAACAAAACAGCACTAATTGTTAAGTCAAACGACTGCTTTCAAGTCTGCCTAAACAACTGAATTTGGTTTCCATAAACATCTGGCCCAGACTCCTAGTTCCAATTTGCTTTTGGTCTGATTTTCGGTCCAGCGGCCTGGATTCGTTTACGGTGCATCGCACACTCATCTCACTGGCTAGACTGCAAGGCCAACTAAACTTTAAGAAACTATTCACTTCAATTTAAGCTAACTTTGTCTGGATGAGATAGCTTAACTGTTCCGGCCAAATTACATTCAAGTTCAGTGGTAAACCATGGAGTTTAGGAATGATAGACCTTGCACGAAATCATTCTTGAAACCAAAACTGAACTTGAAATGCATACTTTGAAACCTGATATAATGAATGATGATAATGAAAAAGTTATAAAAGCTGATGTAAAAGCGAAAGAGCGTAATAACATCGACCCTAGTAACAATTTTGAGCGGAGAAAAGTTATTTTTGAACTAATAACGAAGTCAGGCTATAAACCTAAAGCCTCCGGCACTGAAGCTCATAAGAGGAGTTGACAATTCAAAGTTCTAACACACATGACGTAACTATGGAAAAAAACGTTTGAGCAAAGTATTGTAATTTAGCTTTAATGAAAACACAGCTTCTACCCTCAGCACCATATACAGTGTTAATGCATGAACTCGTACAAATTCAAACAGAGTATTTAGTTGAGAACAATACGAAAATATTCAAAATTCACGGACCATGACATACAAAGTACAAACTAACCGATATGGTACCATTTGGTCTGCTAAACGTCGCGTTGTTTAACATACAATGGTGGCCGCAGAATTATGTATGTCGTGTATGTTTGCGTGACGTCAGCGCGTTAACTGATAGCCGTGCTGGACAAACAGATCCGGTCGTGTTATGGGGTCACGAGATATGAGAGAGAGCAGATTTTCTAATTTCCCAAAATGGGGAAGTTTACGACGACACATACGGGATATAATAGAATAAACAGCCAAAAGACATAAAAGACACAGTTAAAATTTAACAGTTCAGAAACATTTCGCTGTAATAGATTGGAGAAGTATATCCAATTTTATCCCACTAATATTTTATCGTTCGTGGCTCTGTACCAATATTTAAAAAACCGTAAAGTCTAGGTACTTAACATGAAAAATTCTAAACATATTTCGTGAAGTTATCCCAGATAATCTAAGCGGGGTCATCTGATCGAACTGGCAGCAAACTCGGGCGGAGCGGCCTTCTTCTGCCGCAAAATTTGCTGGAAATTTAATAAAAAACACATTCCCAGCTTGTTATGATCATCAAATCATTTCCTTCGAGTTCTCACTCAATACTTCTAACGTGGGTGTTTCTGCGTCTTTAAGTTATTTCCGTCTTTGTAATCTATTCGTAGATTAACTTAGGTATAAAAGTCTGTAAAAAGATTTAATCTTGTACTAATTTGATCAGAACAGAGCCCTCGTGTTACTTTTATAGACAGCTAAAGATACTAATGCAGTCACTACTGTACCTGAATAGAATGTTTAATAAGAAATCCTCCTCAGAGAGATATTTTTAATTTATAATTCTAGGAAAACGAGAGATATTTTTATCAATAACAAGAGTCGAGAGCTATCGTTTTGAAGTGGCACTGGCGTTATTGATATACGTGGAAACGGGAAATACGATTATTGTAACTTGCATTTTGTAATAACAACAACTAAGTAAGTGATGCATTTAATTCTGTTATTTCAGCTGTATAAATTTCTACTTTTTAAGTACAATGGTTAGAAATCAGAATGCAACAAATTCTTCTTCTTGATATTTTCTGTGTCCCAAATAATGTTCTCACAATCTTAAATAAAACAAAATATATTCCGTCTAATTCGCCAACTGTCCGAATCACAAACTCAAAGTTTTAATCACAAAATGGAAACTTCCATTTCGTTTGGGACATTATGTCTATTAGACTGAAAGCGGTGCATTTACGACAAGCAATTTGATTTTGGCAAAAGTTTAAAGACTATTATTTTAGAAATATGTTTTAAACTCAGTCGTGCATTAGACGTTTGCAAGCGACGCAAAAATTGATCTATGCTTTTATTATTCTTGTCGGTATCTAGTTTCTAGTGTTAAAGTTTGGCGAGAATGCACGCATCAATTTTGAAAACAATTTCTGTTGTCCCAGTTTCATCAGATGATTTTATTATGTGAGTTTCAGAATCGTTTGTATTTGATGCATTGACTGATCATAATCATTAATAGTACGTTCAAATCCTACTTTATTAAATTATCAGGTATCATGCTCTACATTGACATCAACTTTCTTAAGCTCTCATTTGATTTCAATATTATATACAAAGTAAGTTACTTTTAGTAACTGTCTTGCTAAGTCGACCATTTCATCTACTTCCTTATTAGCTACAAGCCTACGCAAACACTCATACAAATCACGTACAACTATATACCTTTTCATCACTTCTTATCCGTGACATATTATCTTTAGTTGCCGGGTCCTTGATTGTGCAAGACTCAAGAGAGAAAGTCCCTGATGCCAACCGAGATTTATCGATGACAAACTGTAATGGTTGCTTATAAACATCACTTACGAGACCAAGATACTGAATGGAGCGATTTAATCAATCAATATAATATGTTTCCTTATAGGTACTGATTCGGATTTATGAATGGGTGGGCATAAATATTTAAGAGGCAGGGACATAAAAGACATTGCTGAAATCGAAATCGATGACGTCACTTCGATAGCAGCACATATGAAACTTTCTGATAATATATCAAAGCTGATGAAACAAATGAAAACCTTAGACTGGGAGTAAAATATGATTGCTACTAAAATGTCACTTTCGTTTCTCTTCTTATCGGTTCAATAAAATCAAGCACACTTCCTCAAATTCTAGCCAATCTGTTTGGCCTAACCCTAGTAAGCCTCAGCTACTTATTCCTCCATAACAATAGCCTCCTCAAAATATCCAGCTTGTAGACGTCACTGGCAGCTATTACTTCTATTTCCACGACGCTGCGCCGTATACCGGCCGGTTCCGAATATCTGTCGCATTTCGCGCCAAACGGCCCGGACATCACGATGTTTTTACGTTCTTACGGAGCCTGCTATGACGTCAGTGAGTAGTTTCACAAGATAAGTGGGAGCAGAAGGTCCACGAAGTAGGATACGTCGTCGCTTTCAGATTATACATGGGTATTTGCATACAAGGTTTAATCCGACTCTTCACGTACCCGTCAACCAAGTATTCTTTAGGTACATCAAAATATTTAAATCTACGACTTGTTTAGGGTAATAAATCACGGTTAACGGTAGGACTCAATGTAATGCACTCACAACATTGTACTGATTAAATGCATTTAAAAGTCAGAGAAAAAAAACGTGTTGCGCCGACCCCAAATACCAAGGGTCAAGAGCAGAAAGATGATGATAATGATGTCTTGAGTGTGTTCGTAGATCTTTGACACTTGACAGTCACTGCAAGTAGCTACAAGCTGATAAGCTTGACCACCAGTCTTTACAAGCTGACCCCAACATATTTGGAAAAGGCTTGGTAGTTGATGATAGTCCATGAGCACTTTCGTTATATCAATTCGAAATCTAAGGTAATTAAAATCACGCAATTGTAGACATGCGTCAAAACACAATCATTCTTTTAGAAAAGAACATAAATCTGTGACAACACGAACACTTATGTCAATCATGCAACTGACTGCTATAATGATATGAAATTATTATTCTAGCTTCTCTAGACAAACTGAAATTCTGTCAGCCAAAAAGATGATAAGATAGTAAAAAGTATAGGACCTAGTGAGAGTCCTTGCAACAATGTTCAACTCTTTGAAAACGATTGCCATTTTTGATTTGTGGAGGTCCTCTGGTTCTTAGTAATACTCTTAAATTACAAAGTTCTCCTTCGGTACAATTTTACTTTGTGATAATATGGCTCTCACTACGAGTTCAGTAACAGCTACTATGAATATTTTTATTCACCAATTTGTACAATTCCGTTATTTCTGCCTTTTCGAGAAAAACAGGTGTAGCGCTACTTTTAGTGTGCTAGTTTTAGAAGGACAGATTTTTTTTTGCTCGTTTTCACTTACTCTAAGTAGTATCTTAGTGAATGCTTAAATACTATTAGAATTTCCACTCTTGGCAAGGGCTTTTTCATTTAGGTGAAAACGGGCAATACTCGTCTAAAAGTTAATCTACACTAATCTATACTAATATTATAAAGCTGAAGAGTTTGTTTGTTTGTTTGTTTGTTTGTTTGTTTGAACGCGGTAAACTCAGGGACTACTGGTTGGAATAGAAAAAATCTTTTTATGTTGGATAGTCCATTTATCGAGAAAAGCTTTAGGCTATATAACATCACGCCACATCCAAAAGGAGCGGAGCATAAATGAATAATGTTGCAAAAACGGGAAAAGATATTCCTTTTTGAGAGCTTCCGTTGCGTGCGCTGCGAAAATGGTTTAAGTTACGCAAATATAGTGTATGAAAGAATTGTTCCTCTTTAAAAGTTCTTAAAAAAAGTCCGCGATAGCATATGTCTATCTTTTAAGATTGACTCACTGTAACCATTTTTTACTATAATATATTCGGTTAAAAAGAATGATATTTTGCGAAGCTTATTTAACCCATATGGTATTAATCTATATCTAAATAAGTGTGTTTGTTAGCACGGAAATTTAATATAGAATATTTATGCCCTTTACTCTATACAGTTTCAACAAATATCTTAAAGATATCGCAATGTAAAAATATCCGCGCGACAAAATAATTAAGCGCGGCTGTCAATCGGTCCGGTGCGGTAAGTACGTGGGGATTCTGGCCTCCGGGGGCTCCGCAAAAATTCAAAATGTTTACTGCATCATAATGTTTACAAAGTAAAGAAAGAAAGAAAGAAAGTCGAAGCCAGTCTAAACTAAAAGGTATTATAAATAGGAAAGGTAAGATTTTTTGTTTGTTATGAGTACGATTTAACTAAAAATAATATGTCGGATAGTCGATTTATCGAGAAAGGATAGGAGCTATATTAAGTGACGCAAATGAAGTTGCGTGGGTCAGCTAGTCTATAATATAAAAATGAATCGCTCAATGTGTTGGAAGGCGCATAACTAAACAACGCCTGGACCAATTTGGCCAATTCTTTTTTTTAAATGTTAGTTGAAGTTCGAATAATGGCCGGAAAAGCCCTAAAAACAGCCCTTTTCTTTTTCCCATACAATCGTTTTCTAACTAAAACTTAAAATCAATTTGAGCTTTAATACCGTACTATAAAGTTCAAGTGTTAGTGGAGAGGTTCCGGGAAGGCAAAACAATTGAGTGACGTTCAGTTGTTCAGTCAACGAATGACAACTTCAAACAGACCATACGACATATCACAATAATCACAAATAATTACTGTTTCTTTCCCAATAGAAAAACGATTTTTCAAATGGTGTTTGCGTATAATATAAAAATTAATTGCTGTTAGTTAGTCGCGCTAAAACTAAAGAACGGCTAGACCGATTTGTCTAATTTTGGTTTTGAAACATTTGTGGCAGTCCAGAGAAGGTGAGAAATTAGTAGTATGTAGGTAGGTAGGTAATAGGTAGGTGGTAGGTAGTTGGTACGTAGGCAGGTAAAAAGGCATTGCAACGCACGCGGGGTACAGCTAGTATTATAAAGAGGAAAGATTTGTTTGTTTGTTTGTAACGAATAGGCTCCGAAACTACTGAACCGATTTCAAAAATTCTTGCACCGTTGGGAAGCTAACAATATCCGCGGATGACATAGGCTACTTTTTATCCCTGTATTCCCACGGGAACGGGAACTACGCAGGTGAAACCGCATGACGTCCGCTAGTTGCTTATAAATCTTCAAAGTATGCACTTTAATGAACTTTGCCTTAGTTTTCCCAAGTATTTCTAATCTTCTAAGCAAGTCTGGATTTGCATTAGTATCTTAAATGCTCTTTACAGTATTTTTTTCTTTTTATTTGTAAATTATTCTCTTAACTAATTCGATATCAATATTTATTTTTTACTAAATCTTTATTAGCTTTCTTTAGTTTTAGGCAGGTATATTATGTTCTATTTCTTTAACGCAAAGTCACTTTGTCCCTTTTGGATTGGTAGAAACTACAGTACGATCCTTACAACTGCGTTTGCTTCTATCACTTCATACATGTTGCATTTATTCCTTGAATGAGAAGCATACGAATTAATTCGTTGAATAACTTTTCCACGTGATATTATTTGGCGGCTCTGACTTATAGCGCCATAAACACAGGTGAACCACACATCCGTTAACGAAATACATCCGGTTCCTAATAACATCATACTTCATGTAGTGGAAGGGCACTCCGAATTATTAATGAGATTACTCAATTAGCAATGCTAATTAAATTCGAAGAAGGCACTGGTAAAAACGTTTAATGTTATAGCTGCAATCATAAAATCATTGAATTAGTTCGTGTGTTTAATGTTTTCTGCGAAATTAATTATTTAAGTACGTAAAGATCAAATTTTTACGGATAAGCTTTTGATTATGAAATGACTAAGTGGAAGAAGAAGAAATGTTGTGCCGACTGCAAATAAATCGGGATAAGGACTGGAGAATAATTAACCTTTTAGTTATCATTCGACTCTGTTACTCGAAAATTACAATCTCGGTTAACCAAAAAAAAAAAACTGGATAGACCAAACAAGATTTAACAGTAAATAAAGTGCAAGGAGAGGCCTATGCCTAGCAGCGGACCGCCGATGCCGGACTGGCAAGAAAAGCGATTATCATCTTTATTGGGCAAATACACTATCCACAGTAGAAGATTACGTTTTCAAAAAAATATAATAGTACACCTCTGCCTAACCCTTTGGAAATTACAGGCGTGATGTCATGTTATGTTGTATAGTAACTTGTAAGCTTCATAAATTGTGTGTGGTCAATTAATTGAAGGAACATTGGACTGTGTACAGGAACGTTGAGGTAAAGTTCTTTCCTAATTTTTATCTTCACCGTATCTAGATAAAAACAAGTTTGTAATTATAACGTTACATTGCAATTACAACATTTTGTAGCAACGCTACATTGCTCCGGGTCATTCCAAACTGGATTGTTACTAACATTGCTTAAATGCTTTTTACAGTTTTCGTTCTAGCTATTTAAGACACAGTAAACGTTTTTAAAGTCGAACATAAACTAGTGGATAAAACGGTTTTAAAAGGTGATTGCAAAGAGATCGAAACTATAAGTAATTGAGGAGAAGAGGTGGCATATAATCGGAAAGTGACCATTGAAAAGATTGATTTAGGAGAAATCATGAAGGAGTGCGATGAATCACTTAATTATATAGTTTTAGAAGATCACCAACATCATCAAGTAAACATAAGCCTTAAAAATAAGACAATCATTGAAGGAGATAGAAGGAAAGAAGAAAGCTTAAAAAATAACATCAAAGAACAGAAACTCGATAAAGATTGATCAGATGATATACAGAAGAACCAAGTAACTAAATACGTAATATATCTGGAGATGTGTAAGTAGAGGCAGTGAAGAATATGAAATGAGATTTCTCTCTCAAGCTTAGTACAGGTGTACTAAAGAATCTGTACCATCTTCGGCGATGTATGGGTGTGACGAGCGGTACACTTCTATCCACCCTTTTTAGGAATACAACCGTGTTAGGAATTCTTATTACCACCTCCTTGTTACTCTGTTTAATATCCTGTTTATCGTACGTGACATTATTACCTGCCAATGTAAGTAGGTAACATTTTTTCAGATGAAATATGATAAAATATTCAATACAGATGCCTTCTCTTATCTTTTCATAAAAGTCACATTTTCATGTCAATGTCATGTTATTTGAATATGGAAATTGTGTGAGTGAGATGAATCAGTACATACATATATGTAATTGTTGCAGAAGCATGTTTCAGCGAGTGGTCGCGTGCGTTTCGTTCGTTTCGTGGTCCCAAAACGGTCTTTCCTAAGCCGAAGTGAACTAGTCCACGATCGGCTCTCTTCGGGTGCGGTCGTAAATTTTATTAAAAGCTTTATTTATGTTCTTTACACCTCGAAAATACCACGCCGCTTATACAAGGTTACGTTAACGAGCAGACTACACCGATTCTCTGTATGGCGAACGCGTCGAGCAAATGTTCGGACAACCGTATCTTTAGTTTTTATATCAATGGCCTAGCCTTTATTTTTGTTGAGGTCTGCTTCCACTCCATTCGGATGCAGCTGGATACCAGTCTTTTACATGAAGCGACTGCATTATCTGACCTCCACAATCCAATTAGTATTGGTAAGACTGGTTGTCAGACTTTTGGGCCACTGACTACCTAACGACTGTCAAAGATCTTCAAATGTAGGCGAGACCAAAAGCTTGATGAAATTTCCGAGCCTCAGAGGAAACTCACCTATCTACGGACCAACCTAGGCAAGTGCGGCTTAACCTCGAGATCGACCCCAGCGACTATTATTATTTGGTCAAATAATAAACATAAATATTTATCAATATAATCGTCATTCAATTATCAAAAATTCATGCAACATTTGTACCACTTACTCACTCGTAGGCGTTCGAATGCAATGCTTACGAGTGTGTTGCAACCAATCATATTTCTTGAATGCGTTCGGAGCTCCACTTTTCAATTTGGAACGATCGACGATGATGGCCGATGGCATTGCGGTTGACGTAAAAGTAACGTTTTATTTTTTTAATTGTGGAACGATTCGAATGGCTTGTTCGAACGTTTTTTTAATGGCTTCCTCTACATGACAGTAGATAGTCGAGTAAATAAATTAAACGAAAATGAAATACTCTAGTTTAGAGGTAAGAATGAATTTTAGACAGTGGTAAGTTAATTACGGTACCTAAGTGCCTACCCGATGATATTTCAACGCTATTTCAAATACTAATGGCTGAAGTAGGTACCATTTTTATTTTTGCCAAAAAAACTAAAATATCCTTCTATTTGCTAATTCAATACATCATCAATCACCAACATTACTTGTACCCACATGCCATTATTACATCGTCACACACTGAGACGTTAAGTGCTTGCCCACGCACCACTAGCGGCGAGTACTGGCGTCGAGTACCAGCTCACTATACTGTACGAGTTACATGGCATTACGTGAGAAACGTTTTACGCAATAGAGCTGTTGGGACGCTAGGCTAAGTCTTGAATTGGGCCCTAAAAATGGCGACGATCGATGACTTTTCAATATATCTAGATTTGGGTCTAAAGAAGAATTAGAATTAGTGACCATAGAGACATAGAAAAATAGTATCTAGGCTAGGCTATAGCCGCTAGGGATTCGGGTACTTTGGACTAGTTACTTATTTTGTGCTCAATTTATCCTAAATGTACTTTACGGTACCTTTCAGCCCAATCGACTTATTCGTCATTAATCCCTTTCGTTTGTGTAATCACTGCAGAAAAAGTTTAAAACAGTATTATCTCCATACAAAACCGATGATCCATGTTGTTTCTACAATTAGATTAGAATAAGAAGCCTCACAAAGTTTCTTTTTGTTCTATTGAATTATGCAAGTTTAAAGAGAATGGTGCAACTATGACGCCTACGTCTTGTCGTTCTACATTGTTTCAAATTGAATTACTTACTTGCAAACAAGCTTGTTGCCGACTTACACTGTGGCTACCTTGTGGAAATGAAAATAATAATAAAACTAGTAAGGGTTGAAAACAAATGAAAGACGATGATGCTTAGCAATTTCGCAAAAATAATAACATGTTAATAACCGTGTAAAAAAAATGAGGAGGTTATGCTTTTGGCGAAATGTTTAGTGTTATCTTGGTTTTGATACTGATTCGAGATGAGACCCTTGTTTTGTTGGTTATGTTCACAGACATAGATAGTTAGTGTAGTTTTGTTGGCATAATCAAGGAAATATGAAACAAATTCCAAGTAGTGTTAACTTAACTTATACGTGAACTTTTGAAGCACTGCTTTAAGTCCATGCAATAAAAACTCAAAAATTGACGGAACGCTAATCCATCGCTATGCTCATGGCCCCAACTGCCGATCACGTAGTATTTCAAGTAACTCCGTCTAACACTACGGGACTGGCGCTCGCACTATCCTTCGATAGCATTACTAGTCCGGCAAACAAATCCTGTTTGCATTGATAACTACGTTTACTTTGCAGGTGGCACCATGACAGAGATTTATTTAGAAGGTTCACTAACTTCACAGGTGTCATGAAATATTATCCTCTTAATTCTAGTTAACGCTTCTTTAAGCAGTGATAGCCTGGTGGTGTGACCGTGACTGCCAAGCCATGGGTCTTTTTTTTATGGTGGGTGAATCATCAAATAACCCCTCCCGCTATTGGGCAGAGCGAAAGGGAGTGTCATACTTCTACTGACTAAAAACCACCCATGTTCCTTCTTAGCCCTTCATGTCGAGGCCGCGGTATCTCTTGCGAACAACCCGCAGCCCCGACGGGAAGTAATGGGGGTCAAGTATGTAACCCAAGATTACATGTACGCATCGGTGGGGGAAAACATCGTGAGGAAATCAGCTTGCTGGAGAGATATTTTTCAACGGCAAGTAAAATCAAGTCAGATGACCATACACGGCATAAATAGTCTGATAGCAGTCTAGGCATATAAATATGCTCGTGTTTCATTGTTTTCTTTGTCTTTCTTTCTTACTTCTTCAATAGAGTGAACTTTGAAAGTGAAAAGGAAACGAAACTGCATGTTACGATTTGCATCTTTCTCTCTGTGGAGAAGTTGTAGCATTCTCAATTTCTCAATATTCTGCACTGTGAACACCAGCTTTGCCTACATAATAATTTTCGGAAAAGTTGGCAACTCGACATAGAGCAGGAATATTGATTTGAAAGTCAACGTTACCATCCAGAATCGCTCTCCTGAATATAGTTTAATAATCAAAATGATTTATTGAGTAAAAAGTAATGTAAGTACGTCGTTATTCTAACCCACTTTTCTTTAATATTATGTACTTAATTATTCAGCGAAGAGAACCATGCTGAGACATTGATTGGTGTTCTTTAGCAGAATAGCAGAAATGGGTTGCACACGAACATCGAGAGATATTTCATTATTCAAACTGATACAGTATCAGTTCCGTGTGTGGATTCTGTAGTTTCTGCTTACCCCCATGGAAAACAGGCAAGAGTTTATGTATGTATAGAAACTTATCTACTTATGCACTCCTTTTTGAGGTTACAACATGATTATTATACCCTGACCCCCCCATAGGTAAAACTGAACCTTCTAAGTAATTCTTTTCTGCTAGAAAATCTACCAAGAAATCGCCGTTGTTGACCAACCGTTGATTGAATTGAGCTTAATTTCGCGGATAATTCGAGTTTATTACATTTTTGTTGGCGATTTTCTCCGCTTTATTGACGGAGTACCTAAGGAAATAAAGTAAAATGTGGAAAGTTTTCGTCATACAAAACTGAAATGCTCCCTCAGGGAAACGTGTTGAAGGCAAATGGGCATTAGGGAAATCTATCGAATCTAATAACTACAAGAGAACGATAGAAGATGCCTTGTTTCTCATATTTGAAGGAAATAAAACGATTCTTGATCGTTTAAAGTTAGTCACTATTTTGCAGAAGTTACATAACATGCCACCTGTAATCCCCGAAGCGTTAGGCAGCGGTGTACCTAAATAGAACACCAACATTTCGCCAGTAATGTTATGTTTAAGTTCAATTTAATAGGAGGCGAGCCTATTATCAACGACCGGGCAAATCCATTTAAATCCATTTAGGCTGCTACTGAGAAATCCCTGAATGGTCCTGAAAGAACCTGTAATAGGTCTTATTGAAATAAATATAATTCAGTTTCGAACAATTTTCCATAGATTTCTATTCTACTGTTAATTCATACCTCAACCACTCAAATGGCGGCTGACGGTAATCAATTCAACTGGTGCTCATAAACTATGTACATTATCGCTCTAGGCAGTAAATTGTAGCAGTTTTAGTAATATTTAAACAATCAATCTGTGAGCCATGTTAGTACTATAATATGAGGTATTAATTTTTATGTAATTTTTTTTTAACTTAGAAGACAAATGTGAAGTTTATAGTAGTATCATAAACATCAATGACTTGATATTTATTTATGAACAAAACAAGCTTCCTCTTTATTAAATAAGGCCTAAACATAACTGACGAAATACGGATGTGCTAAAGGGTACATCTGGGCCTAACCCATCGGGAATTACAGGTGCGATATTATCTGTATGTTACAAGAAAACTAATTAAGGAAAACACAAACATAGAAGAGCACAAATGTAATACTTAGAACATTAGAAATGTCTTCCAGTAATCTTGCGACAAGAGAGACGTAGACACATGTGTAGTCTAATTTAAGTCTTAAAGACCTACCATTACGACTTAAATTAGACTTAGTAACCTTTTTTTTTTTGACGTGAGCCTTGAAAGTAAAGTGTTTGATCAGTACAGAAATATTGAAGGCTCAAGTGACATCTGACAAGTCCCTAATGTTTAGAAAGCCTTTTTTTTTTTTTTTTTGGGGTGTGGAAAATCATCAAATAACCCCTCCCGCTCTTGGGCAGAGCGAAAGGGAGTGTCAGACTTCTACTGACTAAAAACCAGACTTAGTACCTTACGAAGGAAAAAACCTCAAACCAAACTAACCTCTAGATAAATACTAGAAGAGAAAGCAGATGTAACCAACAGATCTTTCGAGAAATGAAAGACACTGAAGGGCACTATAAGTACTGCAATAATCCTTCCGTTCACTTTTATGGTCGATGCATTGAGCGAATGTGCATCTGGGGAAGAACTTAAGTGCCCCGAAGAACTGCAACAAATGTTCGCTAAGAAATTCTTTAAGGTGAATGCTCCAACTAGCCCGCGAAAAAAAAATTAGGAGGTTATACAAGCCTCCAAGTTCATAAAGGTGCAGGAACTTGAAAAACTCATTTTTGCACCTTTATGAACTTGGAGGCTTATATTGATGATTTTGATGATTATATTTCTGTAACTACATACTTCTTACAGCCGCAATTTATATTTTAATCAACACACAAACTAGCACTGGCCTGCAAATTGCAAAAAACGTAAGAAAATTTGAATTTCGCGGGGTGGTTGGAGCATTCACCTTAAGTGGCAAAACCAGTGAACTGGTATTGCTATGAGTAGATACTGAAATTCAGTCTTTAGAAGATACCTGATATTATACTTAGTATAACTATGCATTGCAAAATGTAAACCTAAATGTATTACCCTATAATACAATTATTTGATTATTGTGGACCACCAATTTTTTTTTTGTGGCGGTTGGAAAATCATCGAATAACCCCTCCCGCTCTTGGGCAGAGCGAAAGGCAGTATCAGACTTCTACTGACTAAAAACCACCCATGTTCCTTCTTAGCCCTTTATGTCGAGGCCGCGGTATCTCTTGCGAACAACCCGCAGCCCCGTCGGGATTGTGGACCCCCTCAGACACAATAAAATAGAAGAGAACTCTTTCTGAGTTATAAATTGTCAAATTGAAGCCTTATTTTTATACTATAAAACCATCATTCAATAAGAACTGTTTTATAAAATGAAGGAAACTAGAGAGATTGGCAAAAAGGAAACCTTGGGCTAAAACGATGCGGTTCAGACTCCGATGGAGACAAAAATGGTTGCCAAGAAGGTAAGTTGCTTAAGCTCAAGCTCAAACTCAAATTCTTTATTGCATTCATGTGTTTAAAAGTTGTTACAATGAATTTGGTTCCAACATGAAACCCGGTTAGGGCACGGCAACATAAATTAGGTAATATACTAAGTTATACATAACTTATAAAATATAATTAGGTCCCTACTATGACAATTTTACAAGCATTAAGTTTAATATTTGAGCAGAGACAGTCAAGCAGCTTAGATCAAATCGACCTTCAACTGTTTTCTGTAGGAATCTAAATAATTATGTCTTTCTATAATCCCCAAATAGCCATGCTGACCTATTACCAATATTCGCCAAATCAGTACTGAATACGTACAAATAAGGATAACGCCAATTTCTCTTATTAGCCTGTGAGTAAACAACCTCGCCGGATATTGTGCTGACCTTACCTCTTGACCTCTGAGGACCTTGAGCGAGAGGTATCACTATTATCCTCAAATACGAAGGTTTTATTCAAGATTAGTTGCGAACAATTCGTCATAAAACGAAAACGTCGATTTATGAGGAATGTCTAATAATAAATCAAATTGCTGATACTGTGTTTGCTTGACTTTAATAGTTATTAATAGAGCATTTGGCGTGTGACCAAATTTTATCTTATTTTTATAACTTTTCATAAAACAATTATACACGTAATCCCCGAAGGGTTATGCCCCTATTGCCATCAACCGGGCACAAATCCAGATTCCGTGGCTGCTACTGAGAAATTCCTGGTGGAAAAACCCTATTACTTTTTGTCTGACCTGGGAATCGGAACCAGGACCTCATGCACAGCTGTCGTGCTTGCGATGACTAGGCCTAAGAAGCAGTTAATTACACACAAATGTCGACCAAAAGCGCTTATCCGTCAATGAATTTCGCACCGAAAGATTCTTGTACTCAACTCCCAAAACGAAAGCTAGGATATCAAATTATAGTCGAAATGGTACCAGTATTTCTGCGGAAGCTTTTATATGGCTTTAAGCGACGCCTGTGCCTACATAATACCACATTATTAAAAAGTAGATGAAATACCGGTACTGTTTGATTTGACGCCTACAAACTGGGATAGATCCCCACTCAAGATCGAGAGGGATTTAAAAGGGGAGGCCTTGGGTATTAACATAGATTAAAATAATTTGTTTCAGTGGAAGTAAATATGTAAGGGATTATAGACCCTCCGACACAATGTGAGTGTGTTGCTGTCCAGAAGTTCCAGAACATGACCTACTTACAAGAATGGGCCAAGTGTTTGTAGGTACAACAGCCTGTCCTTTTGGGGACCTTAGAAACGCTATTGTCCCATACTGGACATGCAGGTGAATGATCTTCTTTTCGTAGCAAACTGGATAGCTCTTTCGTTTGCTTCGTTTAAAAGTCCTTGAACGTGCAATAAGTTGGGCACGAAGGGCATGAGAGAAGGTGTGGTATGTCCTGTGTTGGGGCTCCACAACATACAATCAAAGATGGGTCGATTTTACCCCATCTACCCAGATTGGATCGGCAGCGGCCAACTTGGGTGCGCAGTCTATTTAATTATTTCCATATTGGCCACTGCAGTTTGTGACCATATTATATGTGGAGGGGAGGGGGGAGTTTGTTCCGCCACAGTGTGCTTCGTTCGTCTGCTGCGCTGTGCTCTGAAGAGGTGGTGTAGAGAGAGAAACAGGAGAATGGTGATGTGACGACTTATGTGACATTCATCTACTCGCACATGGTGCCCACATAGTGGAAGCCTGTGGCCCAGCACCGCTGTGGGGACTTTAAAGGCGGGTTACTCATGTTACTAATATAATATGTAAGTTGACTGATTAACGGGAACTAGAAGATATCCCAGAGGGTAGTGTTTTTTAAAGGCTTAATTCAGTTCTCTCCAACTCTTTTAATGTACACATACAGTCCTGTCTCATTGTTTTTACACCTGTAATGGCATGGCGGTCAAAATTACAATGATCTTTATCCCCACTGACAACTTTGTCAAAATCACAGTGGTCACTAAAGCTGGACCAATAAGGCTACTTTAAAAAATCGAAAGGTCACTACTAAATGCTTCAAAAACTGGAAAACCACGACAAAATGCCCACTGTCGACCTTTTGACAACAAAGCACGATTTACCTAAAACCTTTGGCTATTACCGTTGCTCAAAGCACAACAAAGCTATCCAGTAAGTCCGGTTCATATCCGGAAGTGCCGAGAGCAATACAATTCATACAGCAGTTCACGTTTCACCGGACCCGGCCCGGATATCAACCGTTCCGATTGTAGACACTTATGTGTTTACTGACCGGTGATAATTGAAGCTAGGGTTGAATGTTTAATGCATTCTGTACAGCATTTGGTGTAATTTCAATATAAACATAACGTCACGCGTGTAATCCCCATAGGTTTAGGCAGAAGAATACCTTTTTTTTTTTTGGCGTGTGGAAAATCATCGAATAACCCCTCCCGCTCTTGGGCAGAGCGAAAGCGAGTGTCAGACTTCTACTGACTAAAAACCACCCATGTTCCTTCATAGCCCTTTATGTGGAGGCCGCGGTATCTCTTGCGAACAACCCGCACACCCACATTTCGCCAGTGAAGGTATGAAAGTCACATCATCATCATCAGCCTATAATGTTCCCACTGCAGGGCTCTGGCCTCCTCTCTAGGAGAGGGATGGGCCATGGATCCACCACGCGTGCCCAGTGCGGGTTGGTAGATGTCACATATCATAATTATACATATATATATATTTTTTGGTTCTAAGACATGCCGGTTTCCTCACGATGTTTTCCTTCACCGTTTTTGAGAGCAGTGGTGATGAAATAAATTACACAAGGTTATGCGCCTGGCTGGGTTCGAACCCACGACTTACTGTTCGTAAGTCGGACCGCAACCACTGGGCCACCACTGCTCTCAAATAAATCTCTCGAATAAGTCTAACGGGTCACAATTTCAAGATGCTTCTGCGAAATTATATAATTTCGTAGAATCCAATCAATATTTTAATGTAACAGATGAAAGCAAACATGTAACAAATTAAAGGAATAATTTCCTGGAAAAGAATACTTATTGTGTTTGTTTTTGTTCAGGACTTTACTATAGAATTGGAATGTTTCGTTAGCATTCCAAAGAAAAATCTCAGAAGCAGTTTCTTAGAAGTATATTGTAAGATTTGAAAGCACAGTTACATAACAACATCTGGGTAAAAGTACCAACCTAATTTGTTTCCTTATGTACCGGAAACCTCTACAATACGGGATAGTGAATAAGCTAAACAGGATTCTATCTCTTTCCCGCACGACGTAAGATTAAAGTAATAGGTCAATGAGCTGGACAGTCCTTAATGAAAGCAGCAGATAAATCAACGCAATTAATGTAAATAAAATGTATATAATCAAGAGAAACTCACTCTCAGTTGAAAGTAAACACAACCAACAATATACTCACAGAGTAGGCCTTTATTCTTTCTGGGTCGACATCGTGCTGCGAGCGAGCCTGCGCGCGCGGCGATGACGACACCATGATCTATGGATCACGATCTATACGCTCAAGTAACGGTTTATCCAAATGGGAATGTTGAACGCCATATCACATTGCACTTTAAGAATTTTCTTTTTTGGTTGTGGCAACACTGTATCACTTTTTTTTTGTTGCTAGAGGACAAAAATTAAATAAGTCATTTTTGAAGTCTATATTTGTGTGTTTGTAGCAATTTTTGTTTGCGTTTGTATGTAAAATTCGTTCATTGGGTATTATGTAAGATTAAATTATGAAACTTTTTATTGTTATAGACATAATTTTGTGTCTGTAGATAATAATGTGCTTGTAAAAATAACAGATTGTGTAAACCATCTTTAGATGAACTTTACTTCACAACAAATAGGTCAATTTAATCCGTATTTTTGTTCGTTTACGTCACAACAGTAATAGATGAAGACAAGACCACGTAATAAATTATGCTGTTACGATTACGACGCCAAGTAAGTAGTTGAGCATTACGTTATGCACGCACTGGTAAACATTGTGTAGGTACTTGTTACGTGCGCACAGTGGGTCGGAATGTCGGGGAAAAATCGGTTGAGCAAAAACAAATAGTTTTGTTTTTATTCAGATTTTAATGACTTGAGGGTCAGAGGATCAATTTGAAAGATTTTCGGAGTTTTTTTTTTTACCTAACTTATTCCATTTAACCACATCACTTAGTTGTTTGAATTTAGTTTAATTGCTATTAAAAGTCCTCTGGTACAGATTTTACAGATCTTACGGAGAGGAAGCTGTGTCCCAGCAGTGGGAAAAGTGAAAGGTGTTTAGTTTAATAAGCACAAAATCTTTAACAAAACCACACCTAACATGGTATTATGCTATTGAAAGTCAGTTCATATTCACACTGTACGTAACTGACATTCACACTCAAGCCTAAATGTCAAATTCTCAAAGAGAATGTTCTAAAGTCTAACTTGTCTTGTGCCTGTATTGTAATGAGAGGAAAAGAGACGGAACTATGCATATGTTTAGCTCTTGCCTACATCGAAGTAACGTAACGTAAGCTACATGTATTTGGTGATTTTAATCCCATTGCACTATACTTACTTTTCTGTCAAAAACTCGATCTGCTTAGCCGTTTCCCAACGCTTTCCAGTCTAACCGAATCGAATGCAGCTAAATGCCAGAATTTTACAAGGATCAACTGCTTATCTGACCTTCTTCTCTGTCTAAAACACTACACAAATATCAAGTCTTAGTGTTTGAACACCTTCTCGTAGTATAAGCAGCACTCGAAATATTACGATAAGAGCTACAAGGTCAGAAATCGATTATGAAACGATTCGATGTGGTGAGTTTAATCGGTAATGTCGATGTTAAAGTATCAAGATCGTAATAGTGGCGGCATAGCGTGAAGAGTATTCGAATATTTTTTGAAATTGGTATGCGAGTATCAAGATGTTTGTGGCTAGTAGTGTGAAGAGTATTCGAATATTTTTGAAATTGGAATGTTATAGTGTTGCACCATCGTCGGTTTTAGACATATATGCGTTTGTTGGACCATTATTAATCTATGCGATCGATAAACCAAGTTATGGTTCTATGAAACCGGTGCGGATAAATTGATACCGGATAGTTAAGTAATGTAGATACTGAAATATCAATGACCATGGTCTTTTACATTAAACTTTCCTAACCTAACCTAACCAGAAGATTACATAGAATGGTTGCTTTTTTTGGAGAAGTCAAGGCTTTATGTGCTGAAGTAATACTTAATAACCTACTGTCTAATATTTACAAAAGTCTTAATTTCCTGTGATAATAGTGCAATGTCACCTACCGTAAAAGATAACACTGATCTCTTATCGTTGTCTCAACAGCATTGGCAAATAGGCTGCAATGTTTCGTTTATAAAAGGATATTTGAATGTTTAGGTAACTACAGTTGATTGCACGTCAGTAATTTTAACTCTTTGGTCATTAGCTGACTTAAAGAAAAACGGCATTCCTACACATCCACTGACATCCTGGTTCATGTTTTGTATGAAAAACGAACTAATTACGTTTCAATGTAGTTTCAAACTACAGCAAATGTTTAAAAAGCTCAGAAAAGTTACATACATTGCTTCAAAATCTAGGTTAAAAGGCTTGTTGGGTATGAATCGGTGTTTCCACTTCTCGTGCTGAGTTTAATATAAAAATGAATCTATAGCTTTGGAAGGGTGTACGTACAAGATGATTGTATCGAAAACTCCGAAGATTGGCTAAATCTTTTGCAGTTTTCTCCTAGAAGCCTTTAGAAGATACAAAATGTTTTGAAGGAGTAATGGAGGAGTTTCTTGCCCAATCAATTCAATTCTGTTTTCGTATACCTATGATGGCTTCACTTATATCAATAATTTTGTGGTGGGATATTTTATTTACTCTTACAGTTCTGGTTGTTTCTGATCGAGAACTAAAACTAAAAAATCAACACCAATATTTTTAACACGTCCAATCTACACACACATCATCTCAATCTTTATCTATTACAAGATCAAAAATCTTAAAAGAAATTCTCAACTTTCATCAAAAGCAAAATTTTCTCCCAAACGAAATTGCTTAAGTGTACAAAAATGTTCACATTTCTTCTATACCTATATAAGTCTATTTGTGTACACGGACATGTCTTCCCGAATATTCGGAATACTTGTACTTCAGCTGTACAGTCACGAACACCAATGTGTAACACACTCGACAATATTTAAAAGTGATAGGTACCCCTTACAGGATGAGTGTATTTTTATGATGCCATTACAAATATATTATTTTGAAACCTATATAATACCTCTCTGCTGTAGGCCAAATAACAAATTTCTGGAGACCTGATACAACCAGAAGACGTTGTGGCTGACGGACACGTGGGGACATTGTAGAAGATGGCGGGACGATCTGGACAAGACAACCGGCCCCAGTGGTCCACCTCCACATTGGCCTTGGATCGAAACAGATGGAAGCCATGGGACGAGGCCTTTACTCTTCAGTGGGAAGAGCCAGGCCAACAGTATCAGTATAATACCTCTTATTTCAAAGTTGTAATCGTTTTTTTTTTTTTGCGAGAATTTCGCTTTTGGCTTTTGCTAAGTGTGCACAAATTGATGCTTGTGAATCAAAATCAAAACCAAAAGTTATTTATTCAAACTAGGCTGATAATCAGCACTTTTCGAACGTCAAAATTAACTTTACTTTACTTTTACAAGTGACAGTCCCCCAAAACGCCCACCCTTCGACACTTCCAAGTGTTTTTGCTGGAAAGAAGAAGTGGCGGAACAAACTCCCCAGCAACACATCTGTCTGTTTGGTTAGAAGAACCAGACTCGATGCAATATAATGTACCTGTATGTAAGTACTAAAGTCAGAAGCTGCGGTCGGCTACTCAAATCCTATTGCAAGGAGAAGGCGACTCTATGTTGTGTCTCGTCGCTTAGGGAATCAAATAAAGAAGTTTTGAAGTCTCCACGAGAAACAATGAGGTAATATGCCTTGGGTTTGAAGACTAATTTTTGTTTTATTTCATCCTTCAGTCCATGTGAAAACGTTAGTATGCTTATGATGTTATTTTAAGTGGTTTTTCAGTATTTAATCAAACTGTGTTCAAGAGCTGCTTTGGAATATAAAAAAAATGTTTTTGAACGTGTTTAGCAAGATCAGTTAGAAAAGCACAAGATCGTCAACCATCATCGTCCTGGCCTTGTCCCCTTCTACTTGAGGTCAGCGGAACACGTTTTCTTCTTCTATTCTCCCTGTACAATGTCACGGCATCATTTACTCCTTTCTCTTTCATATTCCTCATAAAATTGGGTTCTTGACAAAAAAATCTAATTAGTCCGTCGGATATAGATTTCCAAAAAATATTGAACACATTTTTTTCATTTTTCACGTAAACAAAAAATGAAGACGAAACAGTGGTTCGGAAACTCGTGTGACATCACATTTTATACGGATAAGTGACGTCACAAGACCCCCCACTCGTGATCTTTGACGTATTTCATCTTCGTAAATTGTTATTAATTTAATAAAACAAAAAAAACGTATACATTTTTTTTCGATAATCTATCTGACGGACTAAACATAATCATATTTTTTTTAGTCAAGAAAGCTAATTCACACAAACCGCTTATGATCCTCAATTAAATAGTCTTGCACCAACCATTATGCATAAGCAATTAAGCAATGAACGAAGATGATACCTCTAAGTTTACTTGTAAACTTCAATCCCCTAGATTCACTTAAAAATATACCGAGTCAGATTAACGGAGAATTTAATTTCCGTGACAGCCTGGAAATTGAAGAAAAGTAAGCTTTCCAATCTAATAGAAATCGAGTTGCAAGTGGAAACTGTCCTACAGAATCTCTTGATACATAAACAGACTCTATACTCTAAGTGGTTGATATGTTATGGATTGATTGACCATGACGTAGTTTGTGTGTGGAATAAATCTGTTCCATTCCTTTGCTACGTAAACGTAAAGATCAGAAGCATTATTTGAATGCAAACATGGTAACCCCATTAAATGTCAATGTTACTTTCTTTAATAACTTTTAAAATATTAATTCACATAACATTAAAACCAATTCAAATAATTATCATGGTAATACTGCAGTAAAACTCGCGACGAAACAATTTGAGGACTCCTTTCCTGAACTCATCTTCACAAAATGAGACCAAATTAAATAAATGGAACCTTTAAAACGATGGTACGTTAGTAATTTAGCTTTAGGAAGCTGGGCGAAATTCTTATTATTATTGAAGAACTCATTTTAGTCAGAAAAGTTAAAGACTTCACTAAAGTTATGTTTGCACTTTCTCGAAATAGCAAATTATTTAATGATTAGGGCAGATAGGAGTTCTGGAGTTGGTTAGTTCCAAATGGATTGCCAACGCTAGTTATGATGCAGATAACTTACTCCTATCCTCCGGGCTCCAGGAGATAGAGAGACGGAGTAAGAAACAAGACAATAAAAGCAATTCAATTCCATAAAGCATGAGTCGAAAAAATGAATGGATTGTGTGTTGTGTGAGAAATGATATGATGGTAAAAGGAGTAAATGATAGCGTGACGATTGGCAGGGGAGAATGGAAGAAAAAAACGTGTTGCACCGACCCCAAATAACATTGGACAAGAGCAGGAAGATGATAATGAGGCATACATCGGAATTAGGAAGCAGAAAGCCCCACAGTTCTCATATATCAACAGGGTCTCAGTCTTATGAGCCTAAAAAATTACGGCGCGATTCAAAATGAAAATTTGGCAGAAGCTGAACGGAAGGAAGGTAAAGTACCTTACTTACTTACCTTCCTTCCCGCAATATCCTTAAAAGATCGAACTCCATAATTAAATACCGAAATGAATCTCCCAATTTATCTTTAAGATTCAAGGTCGGGCGGATGAACTGTGAAATTAGACGTCTTGAGTCGGGCCATACTTCAGGCAAGCTTCGCGCATGCGTGGAGCCCAATTCATTCATTACTTACAATTAATATAAATGTTAGAAGTTTCCCTGCCTCGCTCGGGGACATTTTATCATGCTCCAATTTCCGGTATCCGGTATAGTTGTCACCCCTAATTAGAAGTGAGAGGAAATTAATATTTGCGAGAAAATTCGCGATGCGAACTTCTTTTTTTTTTGTATTGAGTTTTTCGTTTACTTTTTTGCTTTTTATATTTTTGTCGAAAGTGTCGATTCGTGTTTGATATAAAATTAGAACGAAGAACTTTTAAGGATCATAATTTCGATTTTTTATTCTTCTTATTTTTTGTATGTTTTAAAGGATCGTCGAAAGTAGCTGGTATTCTGTGATTACTGCTTAATCATATTGGATAAAGACGTGGGTATATGTTTTATAAAAGTATGTTATAGAATCAAATTGCCACTTTTTTCATGAATTATCTCCAAAGGGATTTTTGTGTTTGAAAACAGTTTTGGTTTTTTCCCAAAACTGTTTTCTAACACATAAATCCCTCTACGGATCACACGCATAATGTAATGTTCCAAATATACCTCCCAAAAACCAGGTCAAAGGGTTAAGGGCTTAAAGATAACACCTGGAATGCCAAAAGTCATGACATTACAAAGGGATGGGAACACTGAGCTATTTTTAGTGTTCCCCGTTTCCACAAATGTAGTAAGTACCTGCGTATGTTGTACCTATGTACCTACATGAAGCTGTAGGTTTCCAGTATATGCTGAGCTCTTGTTGTAGCGAAAGCCTTTAAAATGTTAGGTCAGCTTATACTCGAAATAAGTACGGCTTAATGTTTGTGTATGTTTTAAGTTTTTTGTAACATTACAAGTACCTAACAGATCATTAGGATTAAAAAGTATAGCAATTTTATAATTATATTTAAAAAAAAAACATGTGTTTCTTCTAGGTTTAATGCTAGAAACTGGACTACAAATTAATTTTATTTTCAGATTAAATTCTTTCACACGTTCATGTCATTTTCTCTCTTTCTACTCTCATTTATAAAGAGAGTTAGAAAATGAAATATTTCTGTCTATTATATTAAAAATATCGATCGAGTTCGAAAACTCATATACATAATGGTCTACATATATGTTTATCTCTTAGTATCCGAGAGAGGGCTACAAAATCAAGAATGCGGATCGTTGTTATCACAAGATAGCGATTGTATCATACTATCTAATATCTAATATCTCGTATCGATCGACAACGCTCTAAATATTCTTGCCAGAACATCGAAATATCTGATGATGGTAAAACAAAAAGAAACTATCAGGTAGAAAATTATTTGCTTCAAACTAAGTATTTAAGCAGAACAAGCCATGGGACAACCAATCACGGCTAGGACATGCGGAACCGGGTTTCCGTCCCATAGTAAATTTGTTTTGTTCCGGGTTTTACTATGGGACCGAAACCGGGTTTCGCATGTCCTAGTCGTGATTGGTTGTCCCATGGCAAAAAAATCTACAAATCATAGAAAAAAGGCAAGAACACCACAATAACAATCAACAAATAGAAAGAGATTGTACCCCAGCGAACGATCACCTTTATGATCCATTAACCTTATTGAATGTTACACTAAAAGAGATACACCATAATATATCTACTTACTTCGGCAAACAATATGAGATGCCCAGTGGTACAAGTCTTTAATCAAATGTGGACTGTGTGTATAAGTAGGTGTTTTATGTCGGTGGAACAATAAAACCATGATATTGAATTCAAAAATTATACCATTACCTACAATGTAAACACACGCACGTGTCGATATTTGTTTTGAAGTTCAGGAAATCCGTAAACCTAGTGTTACTTATTAACTTATAACTTAGAAAATTATTAACTTCCTAATAATCTTGGTTGTGCAGACGTGACAAGCGTTAAATAGTTTAAGAAAATAAAAGAAATATTGACAGTACAATAGAAGGTCATAAAGTCCCTAAGTATTGATGACTAAACATAATAATACCGATACACTACAGCCTAACAGTGATTGCAATATACCGGAAAACCACAACTTGTCAAATGCAGAATTTCCCAATCAATTTGCTGTTATATGTATAGTGTTTACGTGCGTGAGATTAATTGAATTACGAATCACTTCGTCAAATATTTGAATAAGTGCTAAATAAATGGGTTAGATAGTAAATTAATCAAAACTTATTGAAATAGTTATCTGATGGTGACTGTATAGGTTGTGTATTTGAGTCAGTAGTGGAAAATACAAGTATTAACAAATCACTTGTACACTTTTGATAAACAATTGATAATTTCCATGAATTCCATAGATGTTCTATTAAAATACATAAATCAATAAACATCTACAAAAGCAGCGAAGCAACAAAATTTTATTTTTATAAAACAAAGACTTTTGTCCAAATGCAACCTACTTTTAAACCACTGTTTCTGGTATTATGCAAAACAGTGCAATAAAATGTAGTCTTTAATTTTAGTTTCCCAACTATTCTAGATCTACGACACGCTAGATTAGCCTCGTAATAAAAGATTTAGTTCAGTCTAAAACTTTTGTTCAAAATTTCATTAACACAGACATAAAAAGTGTGACAAAAATCACGAAAACTGTGTACTTAACACAATTATAAATTAGATGTTCAACAATACTTGAACAACCGACCGTATCATGGCTATTTTAATTCAATACAAAAATAATGCTTATGTTATGTTCTTTTCTTACACAAATGATTTAATAAAATACGGTAAATGCCGAAGATACTAATAATTTTGTCAGTCACTATTTTTGGAGTTGTTTTTATTTATTTGTTTTACTTAGGACTTCAATTATAATTGTAATAATAATCAGATATATTTCCAATGGTCCTCAAATCAATGTTCACGTGTTCTCCACACACAGCAGTCAGCACAATCCTGTTAATTAATTATATTATCAATACTGTGATCTTATCAATGAATTTATTACTTAAATAAAGTTTCTGAACTATGTAGGTATCTGTTGATTAACCGCCAATCGCAACCGATTAATAAAATGATTTGAAGGCTAACAGATTGATAACGATTTATTGTGTAAAATTACCATAGTCGACCTTTTGTCTATAACTATAGAAATTATTTTTCATTGATTGACGTCGAATAAATGTTTTAGTATGAATCAGACTGCGTTTACAAACGTGCACTGAACAAATGAGAAAAGATTGAACCAAAACACTGAAGTTTTCATAATCGAATTTTGAATGCAAGAATAGTTTTTTTATAGAATAAGCTGTTTATGGCCAGCATTAGTAGCAACATAATTATATTATTACCGATTATACCAATAGGGATGTTTACTGACTAAACAAAATGTGATTCTAATTAGTCCGTCTGTTAGATTATTGAAAAATATTAGATACTTACGTATTTTTTGTTTTATCAAATCAATAAAAAATGATGAAGATAAAACGCGTTAAAGATTTGAGTGGGGGGTTGTGACGTCACTCACCGGTAAAAAATGTCATACTAATGTCTTAGAATATGACTTCACGCGAGTTTTCAAAAAACTGTATCGACTTCATTGTTTGTTTACGTGAAAGAAGTAAAAATACGTGTCCAATATTTTTTGGAAATCTATCTGACTAATTTTTTAGTTAACTACCCTATTATTGAGCATAAAGATTTAAAGAAATCCACGCTTTTAATAGAGTAACGACGGATTTTCTTGCCAGTTCTTGTCCACAAGAAACGACCAACCCGAACCGTGCACCTTTTCCCGACGTTTTACACTTGGGAGCAAATAAATCGAGCCACTACCTTTTTTCACGTAAAATGGTAAATATTTTTGGTAATATGGAACGTATCAATTCGAACTATATATCGCCTAAAAGTTTAGTTAATAACCTTTACAATGAGGGTAAATTATTGAATAATAACCTTATTGAATGATAAATTATTGGCTCTGCAAGAAAAATGGTAATTTTGATAGAAAATTTAGTAGGGCTAAAACAGTCCATAAAAACAATAAAAAACAAAATTATTGCAAAAAAAATATTCTTAATAACTGGTATTACCCCCCCGTGCCCTGATACATTCTTGTAGCCTATTAGTCATCGATCTGATCAGCGTTACGATGACATATTGTGGTATGTTCTCCCACTCTTCAAGCACAGCGACTTTAAGCTCGGGAATGGATGAAACAGCGGGAACCCTGGCTCGGACTCTCCGTTTTAGCTCGTCCCATAGGTGTTCGATCGGGTTCAAATCGGGACTTCGTGCTGGCCATACCATTTGTTGAATCCCGATCGCAGACAAGTATTCCGTAACGATCTGCGCGGTATGAGGTCTCGCATTGTCATGCATAAACAAGAAATTTTCTCCGACAAAACCAGCATACGGCATTACGTGGTTTTCAAGAATGTCAGTTATGTATCGGTCAGCTGTTAATCCACGTCTACCACTGCCATCGTTGGCGGGGTCGACGAAGACAAGTTCCGTTTTTCCGTCTAGAGAAATTCCTCCCCACACCATACAAGAACCACCACCAAAACTCACAGTTTCTCGAATGCAACATTGGGCAAATCTTTCACCAGGACGTCTATACACTCGGTTTCTCCCGTCATTGCTAAAAAGACAGATTCTTGACTCGTCAGAAAACAAAACTGACCTCCAGTCTTCTAACGTCCAATTAATGTGTTCTCGAGCAAACTCCAAGCGAGATCGGCGATGAGCTACAGTCAATTTTGGGCCAGTTGCTGGTTTGTGTGATGTTAAATTTCGTTCTTTTAGTCTTCGTCTCACTGTCCACCTACTGATTGAGACTCCTCGAACGTCACGTAACGCTTGCTGTAGCTGAACAGCATTAAGTCCACGGTCGCGCAACGAATTGGTTGCAATAAAGCGGTCGTCACGTTCTGTTGTTGCCCGTGGTCGGCCAGTTCCAGGTCGCCGAACAAAAGCACCAGTCTCCAGATACCTGCGGTATACCCGCTGTACCTTTGAACGACTCAAATGAAGTCTGCGTGCCACTTCACGTTGTCCGTGTCCAACCTCAAGTAAAGCTACAACTTGGGCAGCTTCCGTCGGTGTAGTATCCATTTTATCAGGTTATTTTGATTACACAGACACAGATAAAGACAACAATAACAAGTAATATGGGTATGATTAACAAAAACCTCAAATTTAATCTTTTCTTAACAGAGTACAATAAAAATGTCATAAGCAAATTAAATGCGATAATTTTATTCTACCCTTTAAACTTTAATTTAAATAAAAAAAAAATGAAATTTTGACAACTAACTACCCTCTTTGTAAAGGTTATTAAATACCCTTTTAGGCGATATATGTTTCGAATCGATGCGTTCCATAATACCAAAAATAATTACCATAATGCGTGAAAAAGGAAGTGGCTCGATTTATTTGCTCCCAAGTGTATAAGTGGCCATGTAAGCCTATGTGAAATAAAATATTTTTATTTTGAATATTAGAAAAACTTGTACCACGCAGGTTTTAGTATGTCCCAGTCTTATTAGGCCTAGATCGAGTTGAATCTCAATAATGATCGAGGTTACTCACGATCGACCGAAGGGAAAGTATTTGTTGTATAGGAACATGCATTTATGTGGGTTGACCATATCGTTACAGGAGGCCTTACTACGAACTTAGAAAGAGATAACATGACGCCTGTATTACCACGAAGGTTCAGGCAGAGGTGTACAGTCAAGTACAGGAACCATTTAAAGCTACAAAACAGAGTAAGCATGTCGCCAAAACCTCCTACACCGGCCGGAATCGGCCGTTTTCTATGTTTTGTAACTTAACATCGTATTTAAATGTATGCCATAAAGGTTGTAAACTAAAAACTGGTTCCTTGTCCGTGTTTACATATTTTTGGAGCCGACTGTACAGTACGCATATTTCGCCAGTTACCTCCATCATACTTCGGAAACAAAAACGATAAATGCCGTGAGCAATCGCGTATTATTTGTTCATAAATATCTTTCGAAGGTCTAAAAACTATGATATAATGCTAGTTTCAACTATAAGAAGAAAAGACAGAAAAATATGCTGTAATCATCTATAATAAATAAGCACAATCAGTCACGCGGCTCAAAGAATTCTCACGTAAAGACAAATCGTGACCAAAGAAAACGATTTTCCCCAAAAAGTAATACAATGAAGATGGAGTTTTATTAATATCTGTGTTGGTTATATTTTCAAGGCATTATCAAGGTTTTATCAGTTGATATCAGCACACAATGGCAACATCCGTAATCTTCAGTGATCTAGGCTAAGTTTTAGTAAACAATCCAGTACTAATCCCGTTCAATAATACATTGTTATGTAAATAGAGACGTCTTAGATCTAAAACAAACACATCATTACCTCAAAAGCCTCATTTTCCCCTTCGTTCCTACGGCATAAGCAGAAGTGCTTCAATCTGTCCACACTCATACAACATCGCGTCGAGTCCAAAAGATACGCGTTTAAGGTCTGCAAAACCTTCGCCATTTTGAACTTTGACACTGATCACTGGCAACACTGAGATGAGAAACGTCAAATTGAAAATGACATGATTACTTTTTATCTTTTTTTGTGGTGTTATGAAAACTTTTTTGTAACATAGGTGTGCACGGTCGGAAAAGTGTGCTAGTACTGACTGCTATCAGAACAGACTATCTTGAGTTCGTCACGCCAGATATTGTGTGTTGTGATGACGATAACGTGAGGGGCGTACGACCGGCTTTGTTTTCAAAACAAAAATAGATTTTTGTTTGAACTGAGGCTGTATTTTGAGAAAACTTTACGTGAGTTTTTTTTTTTATAATGAATGATAGAAATGAGATAGTTCTCTCGTTAGTTTAGAGGTCCCAAGTGCTGTTCCTAGGTCAGGCATATTGTTATTTGGTTTTTCTACCAGGAAATTCTCAGTAGCCGCCCGGATTTGTGGCTGTTGATGTGCGAACAATATGTTCGCTTATATCGCCCTATTACATGCGACTCAAACATTACGGATAAAATGTGGGTGTACTAAAGCTACACTTCTGCCTAACCCTTCGGGGATACTGGCATCATGTTATGTAACGTATAGGTTTTTATTACTTGTGCGTGAATCGTCACGCTTTTATACCCAACACGCGTAGATTTGAATAACTTGTGGGCATTGTGTAAAAATAAAAACAATCAACGGAAACTGTTACCACAAATTAACTTTTATCTTTTAGTTGAACACCTCATTACTATACTCAATTCGTTATGACAAAGGCAATTCATTATTCCGGCGCATAATAGTATCGTTTTAATATTAATTGCAACAACAAACCATTTATAAAGCCTTCGAAGGCTAATAAAATAATGTGCTATTAATAACGTTGGCAACACCGGGTTCCGCAGGTGTCAAAACAGCTGTCAGGGACATCCGCTGACGGAATTCCTTGGACGTATATGGTTTTGAGTATTCTATTGAATGAGAGACAGACTATCTTGGTAAGAATACGATATCATTCAGAAATAAGAAAAAAGTCATGAAGCTGTCCTTGTTCATAAGATGTTAAAAGGATCAAGTTTACTCAATCCTCTTTCAAAATGAAAGCACTAATTAAAACCTTGGTTTAAAAGATTAGTATCATTTTGATGCGGGTTCTTTTAATTTCGTGTCATTTACATCCTTTTCTAGAGAAAATCTGTTTAATGGTTCTTTTCCGTTGACCATTGTAACTTCATCTAGGTACTAAATGCTAGGAATTTCTCAGTAGCCCGGAGTAGATTTGATGAGAATAGGCTGGCTCTTGTTACATGGGACTTAAGTCAACAAAAACAAGACAAAATATAGGCAATATGTACATGTGTTGTAACTTGTATGCACAAACAAAATATCCCATAATATGTAAACCTCTGCCTAACCCTTCTGCATTTACAGGCGTGATAGTTTTTCCATTCTGTTCGTTTAGTTGTGTATATAAGTGAAACGATTGTAAATAGGTCCTAAGACATCTGGGCTGTCAGATGTAATGCCAACCTTCTCAGTAGCCTTGGCATAGAAATCGGTTTTAGTTGCCATCTGCTTTACCGTGCGGCATTCAATGTCATACTCGCGTTTTCTTGTAGTACTTTATACGGTTTATTAAAGAACTAGGCCACTACTTTTCTGAACGTTTTCCATTTAAATAAAAAGAATAGACTAGATGTGTGTTTTTTTAAAAAAAAAAAAAAACGAAATATAGCCTAGTCCCAACTTTATTTAAAATACGTATATTTATTTAAATTCGCGTTTTTACTTCAATTAAAATATCAGTCTAACGCGGAATCAATGTTTTGTCGAACTGTTCTTTTTTCAAACAATTCATGAAGGCCGATTTGATTAATTTAAATAATAGATTTATTAAAAACAATGAAGTTTTTTTACTGTTGCAACATTGAAACATTTAACCAAAAAGTTTTATCACCAGAACCTTTTTATTCTAATTCTGTTTATACCCAATAAGTGGGAACTGGCCACCAGGTAAATAAAATTTATTCCAGTCAGATGGCCGAAATTTTTATAGCGATAAAAAGTTAGCAATAAAAAGGTCCTACATGATGACCTTTAGAGGTACTCTGTGAGGGTACGTAAGTAGTTTATAGGTCTCGTAAATATTGCCCGAACCGAGGATCTAATGTAAACCAGTGTGGTCACATTCGGTTTTACGGTCCTACTGGTGGCAAGTATGGGATATCTGAATTGAAAAAGTTATCAGTTTTTGAAGGTGTGCTGTTTGCCGCATACAGTGCCGCAGTAACAATTATGTTAACTGTTATGTACCCATTGCTCTTTAATTCAAAAATGGTTGGAGTATTCCGTAACCGTTACGGAAATTCATGCAAGGTTTCTCCAGGCAACTCCGAGTATCTTGAAGTAATTCAAAAGATCCCCCAGAGAACAGCTCCAAAATAACGAATTGTGGAAAATTTTTCGTCGTGATCAAATTAAGTTCTCCAAAATGTGCACTTGTACCGTTCAAAGTGAAATACAATAATTTTGTAGATTTTTTTTAGGAATGCAGTAATAACTTTCAAAAGCAATAAAGCCTAGCTGATACACTGGCAGTATTCGAGCCTAGGACCAGCAATGCAATCGAGAACTAATCCCCCAATCGATCACTGTGCCAAGGCTTTCTGTTGGAAAACTGCTACTTATTTACAGTCGAGACGGAAAAAAGTGTAGGACAAATGATAAATTGACGATAGGCTTAGCGTAGGACCCAATCCTGTCATTAGGAAAAGATTGGTAAACAAGAGAAGATCGGAAACAAAAGTTTTTTAGTCCGGTCTCAATATGACGGCTGAAAAATAGGTATCTGAAACCGCTATATTTTCCAACCGAATTTCAGTCTCTTGAAATGATTCTCGAGGACATCTCGACATGGATTTAACATTAAAAGATCTTATAGTATTATATTAAAAACAGTCTCTTTTAGCAACGAATAATTTTAATTCAGGCCATCTTAATACAATAAGGTTATTGTCGTCATCTGATTCTGTTTAAAATCCGTAGGGGACCTAAGCTACACTCTCGACTGACCCCAAAATAGTTGGGAAAAGGCTAGGCGGATAATGGTGGCAATAACACTTCAACACAAGTTTTTTGGTGAAATACAAAATGTAGGTAGGTTGGGTACACTATTTTCATAAATGCATTAGTGTGATTCTATGCTTATGAAAACCATACGAAGACTCATGTTTTGGAATAATCGACAACAAATGTGAGATAAAGCGTGGCCTAAGTCTACAAGCAAAATAGTGTTGTTTCTACCCAGAATTACTTAAGAAAGGCTTCTAAAATCATCTTGTCTCTCTTTGTGTGGGCAGACAGTGAGTTGAATTTAAATAGCTCTGTTAATTGCTTTTCTTACGTTTGTGAAGACGTATTAATTACTGATGTGTCAGTTACATTTATTGCTGAGGAACATTTGGTAGGCGTAATATCGTCCTTTATACAACTTAGTAACACTTGAACGACTTGAAGACATGTGTAACATTTGTTGAGTTGCCGCAAAATCGCGTGTTTCGAACCTATAAATATATTGTAACTACGAATTTGTGGAGCAGCCCCGTTTCTTCGTAAGGAAGGTGGCTTGAACATAGGGGACTGTTTATAAAGATCACAAATTCATGAACGACATGGTTCAGTGTAGTGTGAATGATAAAATACTGACTATTATAAGTACTAATGAAATGATGTTCCAAACATGCTCAATTAACTTACATAGGTCGGAAAGCATATTAAAATCAGTCTATTTCCTTTTGGCTCCCAAAAAGCAAAGAGAATTCACTGTATTACCTACGAACCCGCTGCAGCAAAATTAATTAAAGCAGCAACAATGAACGAATCCAATCTAGGCTCCTTTAATAAATGTGTAGCAGAATTAAAAGCGAGTGTTTGTAACATTTCCGGAACCACCCATTTATATACTTTATTGTAGACTATACCTACAATACACATAGCATCCAATCCAAATATACTGAAGGAGGGAGGTTATACTATCAATAGCAGAAACATTTGAACCAATTATATACTTAAAACAAAACATTGGGTGTAATGAACTGAGTTTAATGGAGTTTGTTTTGATTTAAGATTATTGTTTAAAACAATATGGAAACTTTGAAAAGCTTTGGATCGAAATTAGGAAGCTTAATGCGGAAGGCAGAGATTCGGGTATAGTGACGTAACTTGAATTGGGTTCTACAGGAATAGACTGCGATGGACTAAATGTATTGGATATAGATAGTTTGAAACTTTGAAACGTCTTGGTAGAATTTCTGATACTGAGGTCAAAGAGGACTTGTCATTAGATGCAGCTTTTAGAAATGTGATCAATAAGGTAGAAGCCATACAGAAACCATTGACTGAAGACAGGAAATAGTAGCAGCAAGGATTTAGCTATACCTCGTCAATACAATACTGACCACTCATATAAATTGGATTAGCTTGCACTTACTGAAATGGAATACTGCTGACACCCAAAACAGAACCGCGTGACGATACATTCATATTCATCAATTTAATTTAAAGACCAAACCAGTTATGTACCTCGTGAAAAATAAATAGCCGTACATTGCTCGGTAATTAATTATTTGGAGACACTAAACGGGCTTAAAAACGGACATGGATAACGACTTGTACGATTCAGTAAATACTTTTGGAATCGCTTTACGGATGAATGTTTTTTGAGGTAACATTGATGGTACTAAATTCATTCGGGGAATTTCTGTTAACTGATAAAATAATTGGACCAAAATAATTATGATATTGCTGTATTAACTACTACGACGAATAAAACGCCCGATCCCATGGATTTTCGTAGAAATTCTAAATTAGCTTCATATTTCTGAAAAATTTAAAAGCTATAGCAACTCCATGAAAACTTTTCCACAATTTTCATTCAATATTCATGCCGTCGATATTTATGAAAATGATTGTAGTCTTGGGATTGTGTCTATAACGACAACGACGACGTAATAACGACACAAAACTAGTTCCACATTCAGAAAAACTGCCGTTACATACGTTTTCCATTTCATAGTCAGTAAAAGCAAAGAGCACTGTATTTATTATTTTATTTACATACTAAAAGAAAAGTTACACCGCAGAAGGTAGAAGTGATCAAAAATTCAACTCAGTTATAATAGTTAATTTCATAAGTGCTTCTGTACCAGCTACCTTATGATCCAGAATAGTGGAATAAAGGAAAAATTTCATCGTACCTACATTTGCGGACTCAGTACAAAACTGCACGGTACGTTTAGTTTTATTTCCAACGATTTTTACCATCTCCAGTAGATTTTTATACAGTTCTTCCATTGTATTGTAGTATAGTTTATGATTTTTAGTAGTTTTGCCCCGGTGGAGAGTAGTTTGTAGTTTTATTGAGAATACGAAATATCTTTTGTATACGCACAATACTATCTAGTTTTAATGTAGCCGATTTTGTACGAATAACGTTGCTGTTATTTTTAGGAACTAATTCAATGGTCGAACGTAAGTTGAACAGAGTTGACTTAGTATAAAGATTTCTCGTTGTATATAGGTTTTATATCCCCAGAATACGTTATTAGAGCATGTCGACAAGTTTTGTGAATTAAAGCGGAAAAGTAGAGTTTTGAATGAAAGAAAAGTAATCTGAACTGCAATTGAATATTGACGCACTTCGTATCAGTATTTACCATATGGTTGCTGTGGACCGACAGGCTGAACACTTATCATAGCATAGACATTGAATTATATATTACTGCGTAAGGACTGGGCGGACCGCATGTAAAAATGACGCCTCGAACGTGGTCCTAAAATGGTATTTCTTAAGCCGAAGTGAACTAGTCCACGATCGGCTCTCTTCGGGTGCGGTCGTAAATTTTATTAAAAGCTTTATTTATGTTCTTTATACCTCGAAAATACCACGCCGCTTATACAAGGTTACGTTAACGAGCAGACTACACCGATTCTCTGTATGGCGAACGCGTCGACCAAATGTTCGGACGACCGTATCTTTAGTTTTTATATCAATGAGCATAGATCAAAAAGACAGTAATGGTGATATAAGGACGCTAATAGATCATGCTTTACCCATAGTAATTACAAGCATTAATCATTTAAGCGAAGTTACAACACTGAGTAAAACAGATTGAAATTAAGTCATACATTACTATCACACTTCGTGTACCATTATTTTTTCTTCTAAATATGGAACAGATTATTAAAAACACTTCCGTACAACATAAATTGTAATTACCATTAATCATAAAGACAACTTAATACCATACCTTAGATATCTTAATTAACCTTTATTTAATGAATTTTATAATTTATTGCCAGGCATCTGTGCTGATTTAGATAGTATATCCCTGCAAATAAATCAATTAGGAAAGCGTACTTTCACTAAGATCACGTCATGGGTTTTCATCAGACAGCAACACATAGTATAAAATAGCTTCTAATCAAAAACAAACTTCGATTCCTTGCTTTCTCGATAAAGCTTACATTATTTGGCGATTAGTAACTACCTAAATGATATATTGCCCCTACATAGATACATGAATAAAACAGTCGTCCAGATAAACGTAAAAACCTCCACATCCAAAACACATCTATCAGAATACGAATCCTATCACAAGATTAAGAAATTCACTTAACCTAACCAAAACTTGGACTGAAACCAATCGGAAGAGCAATTAGCATCCTTCAAGGCAACGTTATTACACCGATCACCGTTTTTATCGCCGTTCGGACAAATAGGAGAAACGTTTGGTGCGAAAAGTGCCAGATAGCAAGATTTGCTCTAAACCCTCTGGGACCCCTCAGGAGACGTGCACTTATTTGTGATTAGCTCAGAATTTCTGTGGGACCTTGCTGATGAAGAATTCATTGGGTCTCAGTTAATTGGGAGTGAAACTAACTAACTTAATTAAGTTATTGGATTAGGTACTATTGTTAGACGAAGTATTTGCTATCTTTTTGCTGTCGCTGCATTGGTTAAATTGGATGTTTGTTATTTAAGAAAATATATTTAAGCTTTATTTAAACAGAATATATTTTATAGGGTTGTTAAATGTCATTGCTTCTTCTTCTTAGCGTGTCGATGGCAATCTAAATTGTGTCGGCTCAAATCTGGGCTACTAGTTTGGTGCTTTGAGTAGCGTGTTATATTAAGTGCCCCATCTTTTGCTTCTTTACTTAGATTTAGCTTCTTAGTTCTGCAAATTAATCAGGTAGTAACTCATCAAGCGACCATCGTCAGCTATTAAAATCGGCCATCTTCAATAAAAACCAACCCAGACCTGATTCCTGAATGAGAGTAGGTACTATAAATCCATCCACCTGCATTGAACACGATTAATGTATTCGATCGCACTATCTCTGTCCTTGTCACATTAGAGGGGGACAATGAAATGGACAGACGAAGACAGTAGGGTGTGCATTGAGTCAGTAGACGTCGGCACTGTCCGGGGTGTTGGCAATCGGTTGCCTTGACGACTGTGTGTGCATGGTTGGGGCTATGAAACACGCGGTAAGGTAGACAAAACCATTCGCTATTAAATGTACATGTTTGCTGGCGTAACATTTACTTAAAATAGGATGTCTGATGAGATACAGGGGAAAAAGAGAGAAGTATTTATATTTATTTACTTCTGAAAATCAGATGTCACAATGACATACAATGGAAAATATTTGCACACAAAACAATTATGACTTTTTCGACTAGGTTCTCAACACTACCAGTTATTGACATGTTGGAAATCGTAAAAAGAGCATTTTCAAAAGTTCCAGGATTCTGTTAAACTGATCTCGAATATAGGGTTTAACCAGTATTTGATCAAAAGATCGTTTGATTTTTCTATCCGAATATATAATTCCTAGAAAAGTACTGTACAAACAAGTGAATCATTAGCTTTATATAGGTACAAAAATTAGGAAATTCTTTTATAAGACGTACTTAAATAATAATATTTTTTAAGACGAACATAAAAGAATTTCCTAGTTTTTGTACCTCATCGTTAACGAATGTTTAGAACCTTAATGCGTGGTATTAAGGTACAGTAATGAACATAAAACATCACCGTTTAAGTCTTATGAGTGGTTTTATAATTAACCATAAAATAGCCTTAAGTGCCGCAATTAAAATCATTTCAACATTTGGAAAAAACAATAAAGGACTATGTTAATTTTTAGAAATGGAAAGTTTATTTTTATTTTATGCGCGCTAATTTATTCCAACGTTGACCTTGTGAGAGACATCTTATTTGAATGTCAACTGAGATTTATAATTTGCACGAAAATACACTACGTAGTAAACCGAAATAAAGTTTCGAGTGCCATGTGTATTTACAGAACATTGCATTGCATTTGCATTTGGTAGTTGAGAAAGGTGTAAACAACCAAACACAAAAGACAAATGCTTTGCTATCTCTGCATCGCAGAACACTGAAATACTTAATTAACGCAGTCCTCTAAAAAAAAGAACCTCTATTTACATCACAATGGAGCCCTTTTTGCTTTTAAATACGTTATCTAATCTGCAGTTGTTCCAAAAAGGCTAAATCTCTGACCTCACCCTCTGTCACTTGCATGCAACCTTTTTACACAGAGCTATTTCTGTCATTCGTAACACAAAAATCGCACATCCGAAAGATGTCACCAGAGACAAAAATAGAATTTATTTATAACGCAACGCCCGCGCATTTAAAGGCCTGCCCACAGCCGGCACGTACTTCCCGCTTCCTGCTTTTTATGAATGCTGATACGACCAATGAATGGTTGACTTTATTGAATGCTCACTTTTGCATGGGAAGTCGGAGACAATGGGCAGTGGCGACAAAACTTCACACAATAACTACGAAACTATTGACTGACGATATGAAACAATAATGCCACAAGAAGATAATGGTGCCCCGTCGGGGCTGCGGGTTGTTTCCGTCTGGGCTGCCGGTTGTTCGAAAGAGATACCGCGGTCTCGGCGCAAGGGCTAAAAAGGAACATGGGTGGTTTTTAGTCAGTAGAAGTCTGACACTCCCTTTCGGTCTGCCCAAGAGCCGGAGGGGTTATTTGATGACTTTCCACCCGCCAAAACAAAAAGAAGATAATGGTGTTATAGGTGGAAAAGTACCTTTTAAATTCAATATGAATAACAAAGATTTTTAAGGCGCCTGGTAGGTAGTAAATGGAACAGCATCATCACGTTACAATAAACCACCGACCTTAGAAAAGATAGATGAAATTGTCGAAAGGGAGAATAGAAACAAAGGATAATATATTGCATTTGCACCGGTCCCAAATAATAGGAATACAGACAGGAAAGAAGGTGACAATGAGTGTCACAAAGTCCAAAAGACAAAACAAAAGTGACACGACAATTTTAAAGCAACGTAAGCTCAAAACACGATGTGTCACTTTTGTACGCTAACAAAAATAATTCATTGTTCTTAGTGAATATCTAATATCAATACTACAACGTTTGCAGTATTCATATTTAACTTTGAATCAGTCACTACCTAACCTATAATCCATTTAAAAAGGCTACAGTCACGCGTTAAAATGAATTTTCACGTTTTTACAATACCTACATAGAAATGATGGACAAGAGCCATCCTTCAAAATGAGATCATTTCCTAAAAAATGTAATGGTTCACAAAAAAACCCAAGGTTATAATGTCAATTTAAACAAAATTTGAAGAGATTACAATATAGAATAAACATCAGATGTACGCAACAACCACCAAGTCATCATCATGTCAAGTATTGAATTATAATTATCGATGACTCACGTTGAATTTGTACCGGTGACCTTCAAATTATATTTTGCTGAGGTTATGTCAGTGATTCTGTTACCTTAGTTAATATGGCAGTGATCAATATACTTTTAAGTGTCAATTTTTAAACCAATATTTAAGTTGTCTAAAGAAGTGACACAAACTCTGGCATTAAATCCTAATGTGAAGGTAAGGAAGGTCCTTTAACACAGTTTGTAGTACTACTATCATACATTACGCCGACGTATACTAATCATATGGACTACCTTGATGAAGATGAAAATACGATAAAAACTGTGTATCAAAGGTAATCCTATAATTTTATCATCCCCTAGTACTGTTACAGATACAGACCATTGCTTGTCAAGCCAATACCAATTTATAAGGCCACATCACATCCCCCATATAATTGGCCATAGCAACCATAACTTGGTTAGATCGATGATAGTTATAACATTGTCTACCATAGAGTGTGGTGACCCGACAGATATGCTCACGTGCTCACCACAGCTATACTATAGGACTGTCGCAAACCGGAAAAGCCAGCGTAATGCGAAGCTGCTCAATTTGGTGAGACGAATCGACGTTATCGGTAGCATTCACCGAGTTTGATACACTGACGTTGTGTAGGAATTTGAAGAGAGCTTACCGTTGTGACATTAAATCTCGCTTGGCATGGGAATGAATGAATTGTGGCTATTTTAGTGTTTCTGAGAACGTTTCAGAAGGGTTTAGATTTAATTATGTATTTGCAACCTCACCAAAATTGTTCTCAGTTATTGTAAAAAAAATACATATCAATATATTTAAACCATGTCCCGTTCCGACGTATATAGTTATTCTAAGAAATACAGCCTCACTGAGGTCACATTTCGTAGGAACCCTGTACCCAGTATATGAAAAACTTGTAACACGAGGCCACCCAACATCAAAAAATGCCGAACCTTCTAAATAAAAATAGTTGTACACTCTAAGATCGGTATCTGGCAAGGTAGGTGTCGGTAGGTAAGCCACATGGTACTCGTAACTGGTTGGAACCGGTCCCGAGATCTCTCCCCGCTGATTGACCTACTCTCAATTATTTTTACAATCACATTGTATACCATACTAACAGTTTTACATGTGAGTAGTTTGAAATTAAAAGTCCGGGATATCTTGGACGATGGCAAATAAGGGAATCAAATTGAAAAAGGCGGATCTAGGAGTTTTTTTGACACATGCCTTTGCAAGCAACGTAGTCATGACTGGTCATTTTACACTTGATACCCTCACTGTATAGGCAATCGATATAAAATTCGTATTTCATAAAAGTGTACCTAATGGCAGAATGTTGACGTTGATCGAACACAGGGTCTTTGTAAAAAACGGTAAATTAACGTTTATAGTTGATTTTATGTAAGAAGAGCGTATTGTTTTAGCTTCGTAAACAGAGGGAGGATTTATCCCCACTTAAACATTTTTACGGTTGTAAAAACTCGGCTTTGTGCTGCTCTTGTTACAGCGATTTTCACTTCTTCGTTCTTTCATTTTTCTGACTAATGACCTGCTCCACGTTCTTTTATGTTTTTTATTTCTCTTTGCATACAGTTATAGCACCATCTCAACCTTCATTAGGGTAGGAATGGTAGCTACTCCAGAATTATCTCAATGCATTGACCAAAGAAACATCGATGCCTATTCAACTTGTGTTTTGTTATTGAAAAGCACCACTTTTTAATTTTACGTAATACCTATTGATGTTGTTTCTTCACGGAAAGATTTTGAAATCATTATCTTTTTTAATAGGTAGGTAGCCCTAAGACTGCTTATCTCCTCTTACTTTCCATTCACACAACCATAACTCACTATCCCAAAGTAAATTAACCCTTCAAAATGAATCAATTTTACCAGATCAGAAACAAGATAGTCCCAGTAAAGCAAGTGTTTACCTGCTTTAGGAGTAACGTTAACTCTTAAAGCAGGTAAGCCAACGCGTAACGGTATCGCATACCTTGAGGGTTGCACCAGATTTGAGATTGTAACACTGCGAACAATAGATCGTTAAAGCTAGCCAATCGACTATTATGTCCAAGTTATGGCCAGGTGCAACTGGTGCGAGATGATAAGGTGATAACCTGGGTGTTTGCTGATATATCGATCATGTTTATGGAAACATCTCGTAGCCGAATAAAAGAAATTTATTTACTAAACATTAAACGCGGTGCATATAGAAAACCAATACTGGTATTCAGCTGCATCCGATTTGATTGGAAGCCGACCCCAACATAGTTGATGATGATGATATAGAAAACAAATAACTCATACAAACAGAAAAATAGCAATTTGTGGGACAATATAAGTCACATCTAAGTAGAACGACCATCACTTAGCATAATGCTGAATCAAAATATGGACGAATAGCTCAGGCAATAGATAGCGAAGTTAAGAAAGAAAGAAATACTACTGTTGCTACAACTCATGCAACTTTCATTAAAGAAAACAATAAAGACCTTCAAGTATCTAGAGCGTCATTCATCTTTATGCGTCCTTGACATTGGCTTCGGAATTTGGCATTGACACAGTCTGCAGTAGCACAATAGAGACAAAGTCTAAAATTGGAATTTCGAAAACTCGAGATTGACAATAGCCTTTTGAAGTTGAGAGAACAATTTAATTCTCATACTTAGTTTTTGGAGAACCCAATGTAGGTGGATAAGGTACAGTGAGGTGGGTTATAACACCAAATTATTATATATAATTATGACCCAAAAATCGAACTACCAAAACAGAAAACTTGGATCTCTCTATGACGTCAATTCTATTGTTACATGCAAGAATGTACGTTGACTTGGAACGGTTTCAAGATATTTAAATAAAGGATATGTATGGGAGACGGAATTACAAAGACAGGAAAGTTTGTATCATACGAAGTATAGCTATACGTTGCCAGGGAGTAGTGTATGTCATACAAATGTGAAGGAAACTCTTCTGCACAATAAAATTGAAGGACACTTGCCAATTCTTTCAAAAGAGTTGTATGTCGGTCAAATTAAAAAACCTCAAATCCATATTCCCCTAAAGTATGTCAACCACATGCATTGCGTTAAGTACTTTGCATTGTTGTATTTTCAACGTTACGCTTATTGCATAAAGCTAAAATCCAAACAGCACAAGAATATTTTAGCGTCGCTTAGTGGAGTCTCCTAATAAATCCCCTCCCACCCCCCAACAACATCAACGCTCAAATTCGCAACAACAACACAGAACAAGCAACAGCACAGGTAGCACACCTCACGCTAGTTAACCCGACTATTTGCATGCTCAACTAAACACTAAACAAACGCGAAACGAACAGTTTTTAGTTGTTTATTTACTCGCCTATGAACACAGTACGAAAAGACGCAAGTAATACGACAGACAAAACCCAACACTAGTCTATACCTAACTAGTCATACGACGTAGTTCAGCAAGTTCTTTTTTCATGTAGCATGCTGCCAGTTGGTAATAAAATGAGTTTAAAAAAGTGGGTAGATTGAATTTCAGGGGTGCATGCCAGTTCCAATTTCAAATCTAAACTTTGAGATTGGATTGGGTGTTATGCTCGGCCTATATGGATGATGTAATAACGTATTTGAAAATTGATTTGTGTGCAGAATTGTTTGATTAAATAGCGATAAATATTGCATTCTTAAATGGTTTCTATGCAGGCCAAGCTTTGGTCATGAAGTGGAAAGTCTATTTTTACTTTTTGCCGACTACGAGAACCTTCTCTCATAAACTTGAGCCTTATAAACCCATAAAATGAACGATCACACAGGGCTAGAGTCATAAATACCACGCCTGAGTTGAGGATCGGTGTCCGTAGTAAACAGAATTTCATAAAACTTTGAACATGCCTCGTGGCCTAGATTAACAATTTTTTCCCCTAAAATTCCTCGAAAATTCTTCCAATCTACCGCTCGTATCACGTTTTCATTCACCATCGGCATAGTTTTGTGTACTTTTGTATAGTAGATTCCTTTGGCAGTCACTTTTTCATATATTATTACAAAGCTAAACCCTCGAGTAATAAATATAAGGATCTTGGCAAGAAGTCAGGGGAAAGCTCCGAAGAAAAGAAAAGACAACTATTTCATGACCGCACTCGGTTTAGAAAGGGGCACACACTCATCTTTATTATAAAGTGGTTTTGGCAAAATCAAAGACCCCGAAATATTTATCAAAAATCCCCTGAAGATTTATCTCAAGCGTATAACGCATTCAACATCAATCGATTCATTCATTACTACTGTACGTGCGATATTATTCCTGCCGATATATTCAACTTCATTTACATTTTATCGCCTTCCATTGAAATTACAGATTACACCGAACGTGTAAAGTACAAATAAGATAATTTTCGTCACATTCACTAAAATCTTGAAAACTTGATAAACACAATTTCTAAGTCAAAGAAGCTTACCACAATTATCACCGAATATACAGGGTGTAAACGAACCCTTCACGCAACCGTCAACCAAGCATTATGTACATCAAACTAAGTACCCCTATGCAAAAATTGTTGCTGGGAAATGACTTTTTTTTTTGGGGTCAAAAATCACATTTTACGGTAAAACTCAAAGTAGGACTCTTAAAACATTGTGCTAGTGGATGCTTTGAATAGTAAACGGGTCATGGAGGTAATTTAAGTAAAGTTAAAACCTGAAATACTAGTATTTACAAAAACAGCTGTGAAAAACTTGGAACTTTGACCCCCAATATCTCCGTAACTAGGAGGTTCCCAGGTATGGTCTAGAACAAAAAAATGATCGCAGTGGTAGGGAGAACAAATGCCCTTCGGTTGCGTTAAGGGTACTTTTACACCCTATATGCGACCAAATATTTTGTCACTGCAGCATAGAATCGAACACATGAAAACCTACATTTTCAGTTAACAGAAAATATTCCCGTCGACGCTGTGACTCGTGTATCATCCGCTATTCTTTTAGCTACAAACGATTCGATGCACAAACGGAACAGCTCTGACACGTTATTTTTCTTTCTGTACGAGAAATGTGGAACAAATAAATGAAACAATATCCATGATGCCGAAGAAGTAGAAAACAACAAGTATGCTTTACGAATCAACGGTATTGATATTTATTGTCCTTAGCTTTAGTAAGATGGACAATTTATTATTGGAGGTCTTACAGTAATAAGTCATTTCGAAGAGGATGGATGAATAGATCGTAATGTTACTAAGGAAGATTATAATGAGGAAGGACACAATTCTGAAATACCAAATTACGTGGACCTTACCAATGTTGCAGAAACACAGAGGCATTGAAGCGTAGTAACGGATAAAAGTAATCAAAGAGAATTTAACAAATCTAATGCTCTAATTTCTATAACAAACTAGATCACCGACAGTTAATTTAATTCACAGGATCTCACTGCGGTTAATCTTTCCGCAGAATTAAAGCTAATTACAGGAAATGGGAATAATAAAGCTATCGACTGTTCATAGACAACATTGGCTTTAAAGAGATACTCGTAGATGACTATTTCTAATTATAAATAACTAAATAATTTTAAGACTTATTGTATTGTATCGGTGACCGTTACCTAGAATAAGTGTATCATATGTTATCATATTATGTTCTCATGTAAGTGGCGCTTTTGTCTTTTTGAGAATAAAGTATATTAATCCTAAAACCTAATTATCCTGTTCCCCAATCTAGATATTGTTATGCAGTAGCTTGGTCTACGCCGTTCTCATTAGGACTGTTTAAGCTTAAAAGTTTGCTCGCGTATTATGTTTAAGATCTTTATAATTATCTGGAGCATTACATTAATTCATCGTTTTAGTTTCGTTAGTAAAAGTCAAATTTAAACTGACTTCCGCATCCGCAATACTAGTAACAAAGGCATTTCAAGTATCAATAATGGAAATAATGTTAATGTCAAAATACTACAATTTTGGATAGGATTGAGTGAATTCTATCTGACCTGAATTCTGTTCCTAAAGAAAACCATTAAGTAATTGGTTGCCGACCGTCCGTCAGACAACTTAATTAAATTAGAGAACAAGCATCCACCAAAACTTTACTCTCATTCTCGAAATTAAAAATATAAACATGTTTTTAATCCTCACTTTAATGTGATTGGACAAACATTGCCAGATAAACATGTAAAATAGAACTATGATTAATAGTTCTTCTAGAAAGTGTTTCTGTTCAGTCTGTTTTGAAACTAAAGAAAGGTAAATGTATCTAATAGCACTGTAGGAATGCATCAACCAAGGAATTTAAGCACTCAGAGTATTTGTGCACCTCTTCTAACTGTTTCATCACAGAAATTCCTAAGTCTTAGAAGGTTAACACCTAAACGTGGCAACATCAAACTTAACCATCCTTAAGGAATTCTTGTCATACAAACATTCAGAAATGTTTTTAAAAGAAACCTCTTTAGAGTCGCGAAGTTATCACGTGGGGCCAATAAATTCTCTGGCGCCAAATGTCAGGGGTCATAGCGTTAGTATTCAGCCAGTGGTGTGTGTAGCGTCATAGCGTGGGTGTATGCCCGCGAAATGGACTGCCAGCCGGATGAACTGATGGACGTCGGGTGGGGAGATGGTTTTAAATAGTTTTTTCAGGTATTGCTGTTAAGATGCCATAGGTATTTTTAAGATATGGACTGAGATATACAAATAGCTTAAATCATCAGTGAATCGGCATCAGAGATTATTGAAGTTAGTAAGTAAAATAAACTAAATGCACTGACAGAGAACACACAGTGTAGACTTAGAGCCTAAGTCTAGAAGCTTGCTAGTTTCATTTATTCCGAAATTGAGCACTAATTAAATATATTTGATGATTCCAGCACTACTGTTAAAATAGGGGTTGCTGCAAGCTAGTACTTATTTTAGTCTTCCGTTACTGTTTGTTGTGTCATCGTTTTTGAGAAGCTGATCCCCAAAGACACCTTACTAGATACAGATGCAGAATCTCTGATTGAGCACACTACTCTTTTATATCTCCACACAACAGAAGGTCGAATTAGACTTAAATAATATTTTTAAAAAGATAAACTTTGTTTTGGGTAAACGGACCAATTTTGATACCAACACGGAAAAACACGAAAACGGCCCATCGAGAATCTGATTGAAGGCTTTCTAAACATTAGGGACTTGTCAGATGTCAGTCACTTGAGCCTTCAATATTTCTGTACTGATCAAACACTTTACTTTCAAAGCTCACGTCAAACTGACATTAACTGGAGATATTACTGCCAAAGAATTGTCGTCCTTGATATCTTCCGATACCGTTTATAACTCATCAATGCTTGTTCGAGAACACTTGAAGCAAGCTACTAGTTTGAAGTTAGAAGTCTTGTCTTTTATTAAATTTACTCGACCCGAGAGGTGGTACCCACTGCATACAGAACACGTATTTTCTTAAGTTAAATCCTTCCCAGGAACAATATCTGTACAATTTCAGCTCACTGCATACTATGAGCTGTAAACCTACATTTGTTTTAAATTACTAACAAGATTTACTAGCGTGCGTCAGTGGGTTATAAGAACAGTACGCTATGTTGTTTAAAAAGCCACTTTAAAATACAGCTATTGAAGTTATTTTCTTTTGAACGAGGGAGTAAAAACAAGTGAGCACTGGCTGGTTATCGCTTTTCGCTAGATTTAAGGTTGCACAAGCCGACGACGGCTCGAACTCGTTGCCGGGCGTGGCTAATATGCATGTTATTTGGTCATGTTTTTAATTAATCTAGTTTTATTCATTTATCTAGTTTTTCTCTATTTATTTACATATTTATTTATTTATTTAGTGAACTATACGACGATTTATAACGAAAATGAGCGCGTGAAATTTCATAAATTGACTTTTGGGCGTATAGATATTATGGAAAAACTACTGGATGTATCCACTTAAAACAATTTATTTGAACTTTTGAATAAATTATCTATCCCTGTATGGTTTCACTTTTTCCATTTTCATTCTACATAAGTTATTTATTTACGCTGAAAGATGAGTTCAAATAAGTATTAAAATATGGAAGTTTCGACGCTCATAACTTCTAAACCAATGATTTTTTTCCAATTCTGCTTCCATACAGGGCTAGATAATGACAAAACCAGTTGATACAATTTTTAGTTTTGAATCTTAACCGTGAAACAGACGAGTAATCACCATACTACGTTTGTATGGAAGAATGACCGGCTAGTTCAACCTTAAGTTCATACATAGAGGGAGTTATTTCGCGATGTATGTCACAGCTTCGCAGTTTTCGTTTTCAAACATTTTTTGTGGATCGGAAACAGGAAAAAGGTGGTTCGAATGCAAATTCAAATGCAGTAGCACAAAAGGCTACAAAGTTGGGTGCGGTTAAATATACACAGGGGACAGTGTGCCTATTGGTTATTCAAAATGTCGCCCACCAACTTGCACTGGGCACGCGTGGTACATCGCCCACTCTCTGCTCTGTGAGGAGAAGCTCGTGCGAATGTTATTGGTTGATTCAGTGTACTGTTATTGATAGTACTAAATGAAGCCTAACAGTCCAGGCCGGCTTCAACTTCAACAGAATACGATGGCATTCAAACTTCACTCAGCTTCGTAATATCAAGCGATCGTTCAAAAGAACATGAAGCCTGCATACCATTCCTCCACCGTATTATGTCTTGACAAAGAGGCAACCAAAAGGCATTCGACCTCCTACATAATTCCAAAACGCCCTGCCCATATCATGTAGGGTTCCTGATATTAGCTGTCGTCAAACCCCCTTTATCTGGCGGACCTTTTCTATATTTAAGCACATTGTTGGCCTGATTGGTAGCAGAATGGCTCTGGGGAGGGTAGTAATACAAAGTTACGCAACCGACGGATGTCCTCATTCCTCGGACAGAAATATCTGTCGGCTCGTCTCGGCGCGAACTGGTCTAATGCCTCCGAGTTGGAAGAGGTTGCGGTTTTAGTTTTGCGTCGTTTATTATAGAATTTCTGGTTGATAATTTTTATTGTGTATTGTGTGTGTTGGTAGTGTTATGCTACTACTATTACCTCGAATCACGGAGCTGGAAGTGATACAGGAAGCATTTTCTTTTTGAGGTCCTGGAAAGTTTATTTGTTTGTGAGCCTCTACTAACACGGTGACATTCTATTTCTTAAAACGAAGATGGTACAATCAAAGAACCACTGAATTGATTTTACTTCGAAAACTTTATGTCAAAGATATCTTGGGTTCTTCCGTAAATAACCTTTCAGTAGCAGCCCGGTTGAAGACAATAAATAAGCTCGCCCCCTTTACTTGAGACTCAATGTACAGTCATTACCTGACCCCTTATATAAAGAAGAAGAGGGTAAGTGAAGTAAGAAGACGGGTTAGGTAACGCTGGGCACTGACAGTACATCTACATCAGGCATGTCGTTTTGTTATTCTCGCTACATCTTCTTCCACGCACCAACCGTTCACATAGGCCGTATAGAAGCCTCTTAACGCGACCGCTGACAGCCGTACAAAGCCTTGAATGCTCACTCTACGCGCATCGCTGACATTTCACAATCAACACACACTGACACTTACTGACACTTGTGCACTTAAGTTCAGTTTCTATGTCTGTTATACTATATGGAGAAGAGTTACTGATGCACTCAGAGAGCTTTAATGATTACTTAGGCCATTACTTAGTAAAGGTTTTGACAGTTTTGTCATACAAAAGTATGTCAAATATTTACCAAGGGACGGCTTAGGTAATCATTAAATATCTCTGAGTACCACAGTTAGACACTTTCTTTAGCACTATAAAGAAGATAAGACCAAATCATCATCTGCCTAGTCTTTTCTCAATTTCCTATGTTGGGGTCGGCTTCTGGTCTTACAGAATGCCGGTGAATGCTAGATTTTTACATCTAAAGATCAGGGAGAAGGGTTCATGACGAAAAAAAACAGAAAAGGATTTCTAGATTTTCTCCTAGTAAGTAAGTCTTGTAAGGAAGAAATACACGTTAATATTATAACTTTATTTTTCATGGTTCCCTTTCTGTATGTTATTCTATCCATTGTCAAGGCGTCCGTTAGTTATGAACAAGTATTGGACAAACAAATGACAGATGGCGAACGTCAGAAACTTTTGAATGGTTGATTTGATTCCGACGACTGTTTTTGTTTATGTTATTGTTTGAAACTAGTCGGTTTATGGATTGATCGGGGGTATTCACAGCTGTGACCTGTATGTGACCTCACTTCTTTATAATTCTGGTGTTAGCAAACGATTTAGAGAAATAAATCTTGAGGCCGTCATAGCAGGAAGGCGTGACGGAACCTTAATGTCAAATTGTCAATTATAATTATTATAATTTGAATTTTTGCGACAAACACAGATAAAGTTAGTCTCACAATTATGAATAATTGAAAGAAATAAAGAATTGAAAGAAAATATTATGGACGAAACCAGAACTTTGAACTTTAAAATCGTATCGGCCTAGGTACTGGTGATTGATCAGTCTGGAAGGTTAGTTGATTCTCCCTTTCGTAACGATCAGCAGATTTCCAATGCATTCTTAAAACCTGTATCCCGATCCCCATATTTTACACTTTATTATGCAATTTACTACGTGTCCAGAAGTTTCAGGGCTATAAAAATCGTAATTGGGTTTTCTCTTTGAATATTTAGATCAGTAGGTAGTCCGGAATTGGAATCAGGGCCGATAAATGGCTATAAAGTCTCCCCTGTCACTTAAGATGGCTCCCAAGTACCAACCAGCTTGAATTTTGGGGGAACGACAGTTTTTATTGGATCTAGAGTGTCTATGGAGACTATTCTGACATATCGGTTACGAAGGCAGTTAAAAAGTGTTTCCGCGTTTGTTTACTACTGTCTTAAAGTATTTTTAACGTGTTGTAATGTAACCTGAGGGGATAAACCAAATGGAAGGGGCAAGAGCCGACGCTCGTCAGGGCAGCGGGTTGTTCGCAAGAGATACCGCGGCCTCGACATGAAGGGCTAAGAAGGAACATGGGTGGTTTTTAGTCAGTAGAAATCTGACACTCCCTTTCGCTCTGCCTAAGAGCGGGAGGGGTTATTTGATGATTTTTCACCCGACAAAAAAAAAGGGGGATAGACCAAATGACTTTTATCAGCATGAATGACTACCAAAATTCTTATCAATCCTGACTTTTGTAGAAATACGAAATGCTTTTAATACAATTGCAACTTGTAGAAACCCTCTATTTGCTTAAACTACGTGTTTTTGCTTAACACAAGTTAAGACAGTCACTATGCTAGTAACACCACCAAGGTTAGATCGTCATTTATTTCTAAGGCTGACAGACGATCCAATTGCGATTCGAATTTGTTTTGGAAAGCCCTCGAGAGTAGAAAACGTACCTATAAGTTATATTTCACAGAATTGGTTCCTCAAATGTTTATTTTTGGTACTTGATGGGTACATATAAAGGAACATTTGATTGGTTGTCCTTAAGAAGTTGATAATTTGGGCCATAGTCTAGACTTTGGGTGGAGAAGAATGTAAACAGCTATTTATACGAATGTATTTTGAATATGTGCTTAGATTCCAAATTAAGACTAATTGTACAGAACCGTTCATTTAAATATACTACCTACACATTTGACCAATAGATTAGCAATGATTGAATTGCCTTGTTCGGAAATAAACTTTATATTATTGATTTCTTCTGCTGAGACACCTATAATACGATTTTTTTATCCATGTGTTGTTTTGCCAAATTGGTTGCCATGGTTACTGACGGGGGCGTTATAAATATTCTACTGTTTTTATTATTGTTACTTTGTAACACTAGTATAGTTACCCCCATAGTTTACTTTGAAGAAAAATATCCATTCAAAAAATATCAAGCATAGGTGTCTGATGAGAGAAGTATGAAATAAGAAGACATGCTGCGCCGACCCCAAATAAAGATTGAGATAAGAGCAAGAGAGCTAATTTGGTCAAACAAATAAAGTTTGTAGATTCTGAAACCCTTTGCCCAGCACTGGGATGCCGTAGGCTGACGGTAACAAATTCTATAAAACATGCAACACTTCATACAGCTACAGATGTCAGCCCCGGTATATTAATAACGCAAACTTTCTCTTTCCCAACTACTTCGCCATTAACGACAATGATTTATAGTGAACTAAGAACAAAGTTAATTAACAAACGACCCAATTTCTTACTCATTGTTAATGTAATGAACTAATGAAGCGTTTTGTATAGAACAGAAGTTATTATTGCGGAAATTCTTTCAGAACTGCGTTTAAGTTTTCTCCTTGTTTTACTTCTTTCATAATCGTCTGGTCAGTGCCTAACCTGGTGTCGGAGCTTTTATGTGCTTCGCCAGCTCAACATGCATTCAAGAAATATCTCTCAGGGATGTTGGTTTCCTTACGATATATTTCTTAACTGAAGGAAGCAATAATTAACAGTACGCACATGAATCCGAAAAATAAGAGGTCTTGAGACCAAAAAATAACTTGAAAACTTAATTAAAACAGAACAAGACGAATCTATCAATGAATGAGTGCTTTTGAATGTTGAGCATTCTCTCCCTCCCGCTCCCCCCCCTTATACTGCAGCTTCTGTAGTATTCGATGCAGCACACAAGAATTGCAATATTAATAATGGAGGTGAGTTAGAGCAATTTAGACCTAGAATCCTGGCACTGTATTATAAGAAACAAAAGACGATGAAAGTACATGAAATGTAACAAGGAGCAAGCTTATATCAAGCAGTAGAATTGGTCTGAATTAGAGCTCTAATATACTGCTTATCAAAATTTTAGACAAAAGGTAAGCAATAGTTTATACTGTTTTGCAAAAAAAAAAAAGGGTTTCTTCTTCTTTCGTATGAAATTAGAAAGAGATGGAACAGAATTCAAGCTGATGCAACAATTTCGTGTTAAATATTTTCGAAGCGAAAAAGGCCCTAAAATTAACACCATAAGTCACAAACTATTGACTTTAAAACCCCAACCTTGTAATTAACAATAATTCATTAGTGACCCTGTATTAAAAGCATAATATCCCCTTTTATTATCACCCCCAAAATCATATATCAGCCCCGAATATTTTGTTGCTGGTTACTACAATCATAAGGGCTCGTCCTGATGGCAAAATGATTTTATGAAATTCACTCGTCTGCGTCAAGTTTTGAGCTGAATTGCGTGCGATCCGAAGAAGCCTTTATCTAGTAGTGGATTGATTGGCTGATGATGATGATGATGCGTCTACATAATTTCTTAGATAATGACACCCTTTCGCGTACTCAATATTAATAGTAGAAGGGAATTAAATAAATACATTTAAAATTATTTTGAGAGTCTCCTCGTAGTTAAAGTGAAAATACGACAGAGATACTTTTATTCCGATAAAAACTATAAATCGTCGAATTGGACTAGAAATAATAAAATATAGACTGAAATATTTTAAAAATATTTACTTTTGAACACAATAATAATTCATCGAATGCTTCGTAGAAGTGTACGTTTTGTGCTTCCAATATTTTGCCAATTAGGACGAAGCCTATGGGTCAAAATGTATCCGGATTTTACCCATATTCAATAATTCAGAATAACCACTGTATTTATGATCATACCGCGAAGTGATAAGGGTTAAAATTAGATTATGTAATGAGGTTTCGGAATACATCGTTAGGTTAAGCAACACTATCCAAGGATGGATATTTGAGCAGTGGTTGTTTACAAATGTTATTAGGGATGATATTACCTTGGGAAGAATATCCTTTTTGCTTTAGATTGGCATCGAAAGCAGTTTTGGGGGTAAAATGTTTTAGGTTACCACTTGTGTATGGTTGAGGAGTGTGGTTCAATATTTTGACATGAGGAACCTGTCGCCCTAAACCAACAAATTGTCAACTTGATTTGAAGCTTACGTCAGACACACTTCTTATATCTCCGAAAGGTATACCTTTCGCAGATATAAGAAGTTTCGGAGGTTCACTTAATAGTACGCCCAGATTTTCCCAGTTATGATTAAATCCCATGTAATAAGGGGTGAGCCTATTGCCATCAACGTGGCACAAATCCAGATTACGACGCTGCTACTAAGAACCTAGGACTTCATGCTCAGCAGTCGCACTTGCGACCACTAGACCACCGAGGCAGTCAATAGCAAGGTCTAATGCTTGGTAAACTATGAACACGGAACACAAGACCAAATTTTTGCGTCATGAACTTACGAGATGTTTAACTTAAAAATGTAAAACAACATACTAACATTATACTGGACATTTGCATGAGATGAAAGTCCAGAGGCCAAGCATGCATGATAAATAAATATTTAAGCAAGCCGTTGTAGGCCAAGTCTTATTTATGTAATATAAGATTCTAACTGCTGTTATACGTAACGCGGTTGGACGGTTAATGAGGCTTTAACTAAATAATAAGTTAACCGCGGATATGAGTTAGCCGCGCCTGGAATTAATTACGGCTGTTTATAAGGTGAGATAATTTTGTTATAAGGTATTTTTAGCTTTAGGTTTTTAAAGCTCGTTCGTTGGAACAATAAAAACATCTCTATATTTTATAGTTTCTTTAAGAAGTACGTAGTTACTTTGAAATGCAAGCTGATTTTTGCTGTTATTTCATATTTCTAATGTTTCCAGCGGTGGGTAATTAAGGTTATATTAAATAGTCATTATTGTAAATGCGTATATTTAGCCCAATTACAGAACTTACCACTGTGCATGGACCGACGTAGAAGAGTTTTGTTTTCATTATTTTTTGGAAGCCTAAAGTATTTTCACCGGTAAAGATACTCATTATAAAAGCTTTCACCACACTGCCAAGCTAATAAAGCATCATATTTTCTAACTTACTCGCTAAATTGAACTCGCATTATCTTTGTGAAGACAAAACCCTTAGGTGCCTGAGAATGAATGTTTGGATATTTTTAACGACTCTACTCAAAGTAGTAGGTAGGTACTATGATGTTCTTAAACATTTCTGCAACTACAAAAGTCTGAAAATGTCAGAAATTCACCAATGACATGATTCATGGTGACTTAAAATTGAGCTGCGTTGGGGTATGGACCCGAACATGAATCTTAGAAAAAACCGACTTCAAAAACACCAAAAAGTGAAAAATAAACTTCTGAAGAAAAATCAGCTTCTGAAGTTGGTGACATTTGTTTGTTTGATTTCGTTTTTTTGCCACCGACTTCAGAAGCTGATTTTTCTTCAGAAGTTTATTTTTCACTTTTTGGTGTTTTTGAAGTCGGTTTTATTTTTTGCCAAAAAGCTTTTATTTTTCCATTTTTAGTTGTTCCCAAACAAATAATAGGTTTTATTTATCCCCAATAAATGGAACATTACATAATATCTTAGTGTCCAAATCTGGGTGTACACATCTGCGTACCCTCTCAGATCATACAGGCGTGATGTTACGTCATGATGTTGTATAAACAATAAACATCCAAGCGATTGCAGCAATCACGACAGATTTGCCGTCTATTTTTGAAGAGTTCTATTGTATATCTCCGAAGATCAGGATCAGATCTTCACCAAATTTAAATGGGACCACCTCAGGAGTATACTCTTTCAAATAAAAAAAGAATTTTGAGTATCGGTTCACAAATGGAGGAGAAATCAGGTAACATACATAAAAAAAAAAAAAAATACATACACACGAACATATAACCTCCTCCTTTTTTGAAGTCGGTTAAAAAAAGAACTACTCTAACTCTAATCTATCTAACATGAAATATAAAGCAACATTCACCACTGTCCACAATACAAATGTTTGCCGGTCATCTCAAATGAAAACCAACATACTAGATTTTTATTAAATTCCTTGAACGCCATAGAAACAAAGCAATAAGGAAAATACTGATACAACAGACAGTAATAATTTTATTAATTCGTTGTTTAAGAAACGTATTAGCAACTGTTATCCTTATTTGTAATTTTGTTTTTAACGAGCTTAGCATCCTCATTAGAGCTGGTACACAAATTGGGAGCGTTATTATAATATAGAAATGGATAGAATGTATTGATAACTAAATCTATCTTTTATTTTTTTGTGGAAAAGTACCTGATTAAGGTAGGTAGACAATATTGTTGCCATCATCTCGGGAATATCCTGACCTAGTGACCAGGTACCGAGATCGAATGCCAGGATAGATCCTGGCACAACAATAAGAGGTCTATACCCAGTAGCGGTTGAAGTCGGGCGGTAGATGCAGTTGAAGTCGGGCGCTAGATGATGAGAAAGGTAATAAAGTACGACCAATGAAAACTACCGGTGACCAATTATGAAACAGTTAGTAACAACAACAAGTTAGGTAGGTGACAAGTTGAAAAAGTTAGTTTCTTTATGGACATCAAAGTACCTGAGCATTTTAATTCACCGAGGTGTGCTGAGAATTTTTGTATTATTCAACACCAATTTATTTGTGTACGCTGTAGTGTAAATATTTTGCTGTTTAAAATACATAGAATCACGTCAGCTGGTTCTTGTTTTCTTTCATTTCATCTATCATAATATTTACATGACGAATAGCATTAATATGCTAAGAAGAAATCATCAAGCTAAGCATCAATACTAACGAATTATCAGACAAAGAGCTAGGTTACGATGACAAACCTGTAAAGACTACCCCGACTATCCCGTTTTCAGTATAAATAATAGTGCTAGTGACCATGTCAGTTTAAAATCTTGTAAAGACTAAATTCATTCCATTGCTTAGTGACAGCTGTTAACACTTTATGACATTGCTTTTCATTTGACTACCTGAACATTTTTGTAATGCAACAGTCATTTGATCAAACCCCGTTGCTGTATCCATTAACAATTCGAAACATCTCGTACCATTTTAACACATTAAAACTTGCTACAGGTTTAAAAAAACCTGAAACATCAAGCATAACTGGTTACGAGTTATTTTGAAACCTTCGAAGTGACCCATTTACCTTCTGACCCTCGACTTCGCGTCATGAAAGGAAGTAACTAGTACACATTCCTCTTTTACTTGCAAAAGAACTCGAAACTGAAATAACATGTTTTAATGTAGGTACAACTTGAATGGGCTTTTTATATAATGCTAAGTTTTGAACGGTAAATGAGGGAATCCCTAAGTTAAGACCAATAGAGGCTCATTTTGAGCAATAACTCATCACGTCTCTTTGGATTTAGAGAGTTAATACTTCTGGGAGTGGGGACTTCCACTTAAAATTAATTAACTGAATTTCGCATTGGCATTTTCTAAAACTGAATTGGGATAAGGGTAAGAGAATGATGATGATGCAAAGAAAAAAAAAGAAGAGAAAGAATTAAAGTATTTGAATGTGAAGTAAAATATTACTACATTCGAATAAAATCGAGTGTAAAATGTATACACCGGCTTCAAACACAGTGAAAATATTTTTTAATTAAAACAAACTTCCTTTCATTCCAAAATTGTTTCGCCTTTCAAGAGTACTTCCATTTTTAAAACAAAATTCATTGCTGAAATATTCGCCACACTCATCTGTTTGTATCGAGTCAAAATAAATAAAGCCTAATGAAATCAATAAACATTAATTTACAGCAACGATTGCGATTACCATTATAGCGTTTATTTATAAATAAATAAACGTAGTTCTAAAAGTTATTTATTTTTTAACTGTGAGTATTTTGGACACAATTTTTAAAAGAATCAATCGTTGATTGGGCTGCGAATTTCGGAGTTAGGGGCAGCCCCTTTCTACGTCAGATATGGACTGCAAGTGTCACGTATTCCCACTTTTACGAGGTCACTAAAACTTTAAACATCAAACAATCTTCACTTAAAGTTACACATTCGGTCGAAACACGTTAGACCACAACTGAGTGGTGACCTGGTGACAGGTTGTCAGACTATCGCCCTCAACACAACCAACCACAACAATAACCAGTTTCATTTAAATCTTACAACTTACAAATATAAAATACGATGTTTTTCTTTGATTCCGTGTACGAAATACACAAGTTTAGTACCCAATGAACGTTGACGATCACATACAAAACATTAACATAAACACACACATATAAACGACTGGTTATTCTGAGTTATTCACAATTTGAATACACGTCACAGCACAGTTCGTGTGATTTGTTGACACTCGGCACATCCGACACGCGTGGTGTCGCGGCTACGGCGAGGAGCTGACTGGCGGTTAGCGTGCCTGCTCGGCCGGTCGCCCTAGGAACCAAGCTTACTAAGAGCTCTGTTTTGTTAGTGAGCACAGAAGGTGGTAATGTTATTGTTTTGATTTCATTGGGTCAGTGTGCTGTTTGGAGATATACCTAATAATTGAGAAGGGGATGAAAACTACATAGATCAAGATAATCCTTTTCGTGCAAGTTACAGTGTGCATCTGGAGCCTGCACCAGAGATACGATTACTGTTTCATTTGAAAGTAAAACAGACTGTATGAATCTTCAAATCTCTTCTGAAGATATGAAAGAAATAAATGTTTACATGTTCTTTCAAGATATTCGCTATCTTCGTAAGAAGAAAACAACGTTAAGTAGCAACATCAACCAGTTAATATTTTAATAACACTACCACTGTATTACAATCTGCTTTCTAAACATAGAGCTCCGCAATGTTATAACAACATTACCCCTTGCTTCAACAGAGTAATATACTTAGGATAAAATCTGAATAAAACAACAGTGAAAGTGGAATATCAATGCGCCACACCGCATTTTATCCCTGATCCTTTGCAACAGAAGGCTTTGCAGGATTGTTAGCAATCCTCAAAGCACTGACTTGTTGCTACTCCATTTGAGTTACCTAGGTACTTTGTTTCTTTTGCTAACAATTCTTCTTAATGTAACGGACCCATTTATTGCCGTAGAGTTGTATGTTATGTTACTTTTATTGGAAAAGCATTAAATGATATTGCATTGGAGAATGAGAATGTCTTTCCGTTGTGTGATTCTATCGATCTCAGCACAGTGTTATACTATCGTGTAGTCTTTCTAATAATAGATCTAGTTATGGGTCAACCGTATTACAGTCGCCATTACACAACAGATGAAAAAATATATTCGTGAGCTAATAACTTAACGGCTTGGTCACAAACAACGTGAGCGTGGATTAAAGGACCTCGAAAATCCTGGTCCTTTATCCGGGTCCGTGTTGGTAGGTTTAAAAAGGTTTTTATAGAGTAAAGCTTGCTTTCGCAGGTTCGCCAAAAAAAACTAAATTAAGGTACAAATTACATTAGCATTATTCTGAAACACGTTTTGCGAATCCTAATATTTTCATATTTGGGTCACGATAGCGAGTATATTTCATAGAATAGGTACCGTCAAATAATTAACTATTCATATTTCGAGCATAATTTAGTACATGGATGTAGCTAATTAATATTACACATTAATGAATCATAATTGGCATAAATATGAAGACGATAACAGAGGTAATGGGGCTTAAGACACTTTTCGTGATGAAAATGTGAAAAGACCTTGTCCTTTGTTGTTCCGTTTAAAATAGGGTTTTTTGTCATTATAAGATTTTAAGTATCACTAGAATTTTTTTCACTTTTAATGAAAAATATGCAGTTTTAAAGTTATTAAAGTTATACAATTTAGTAAATCTAAACATTAAATAAACACGAAGTAAATAAATTTAAGTGCCGCGTCCAAGACTTCTGACCTCCTTGTAAATGAATTTTTATTTCATAACGTTGAATGTAACCTGTTGTATTGCTTCAAACTCGTAAACGTTGTGTACTTGCACATTAACCGATTTTTATATCGAATACTAATGTTTTTTGATTCACTTTCACCTACTTAAATTTAAATTTTTAAAAAATCTAGAAATGAAAAAAACTGCGTGGGTTGTTCCACTAGGAAAATCTTAGTAACTTAGATCCTGAGAATTTCTGGATTAGATAGCAATAGAGTCACTCACACACTCATTATTAAACTTAAATATCACTCGCGAAATGTGAATGTAGATTCTAAAGTGAACTTTAACCTTTTTTAAAGTGAACGTGAACCTAGACCTAACCCCTCATTTAAAACAGGTGTAAATCAAGATCGTTGTCTAAATTCAATTTTGCATTTCTATCTAAAATCTCTGTTTACTTAGATCTTTTTTATCTAAACTCTAGCTTCCACATTTATCTAAAGAGTTTATTTTAGAAAGCTCAAAGCTTAGCTTAAGATCAGAATACTGTCAACTTTTCCTACAGCTGAGAAAAACGTGTTTTTTAAATTATTTCTAAGAGGATGAACACGAACCTCTGAGCGACAAACTAAGTTACGCATCTCTGGTTTAAAATTAGAGATGTCTTGCCAGACGGAAAAAGGAACCCGCTTTTTAAACTTTTATAACGTGTTAAAGGAGGTAGTTTTAAAAGTGAAGCTCAAGTTCTTGCGACAGGCAATATTAGAAATAAGAACTGTCAAATAAGATAATTATACAAAAAACAACATCACGCCTGTAGCTCCCGAAGGGTAAGATAGAGGTGTACCTAATAGTACACCCACAGTTAGCCGGTTATGTTTAAGTATCATGAATAGGGGGTGAGCCTATTGGCATCAATCCCGCACAAATCGAGACTCCGTGGCTGCTATTAAGAAATTCCTTGGAAAATCCCACTAAAATTTTGCTCGACTCGACATAAAAAGTGGGTAATAAAACGCAGCAATGACAGACGACCAGTCTTAAAACCACTGGCTTGTATAAAATACTACTGCATCCGGTTAGACTGGAAGCCGACCCCAACGTACTTGAAAAAATTCTAGGCAGATGATGATGATGAGTCTCAAACCCTCCAATTATCATCTTGATCTTTAGAGCGTAAATCTAAACATTTTCATTTAGAGATGAATACGGCATTGTTGATTAAAAACCGAATAAAATAAAGGTTGCTAAGGCTAAGAACGTAACTCTAGTAACGTCGAATAATAAATTGTTATTCTTTGACGAGTTTAAATTAATATAGTACAGTCACGACCACAAAAGTGAGGAGCTCGTGGCTTAATAAGAACTGCCACTCAGGGCCCCGAGTCTGCTATTCAATAGTGTCAGAATGGTCTATCAGTGATCTCATAATTGTTGATTTCGACAACACCAAACTTGTTAAAATCAACAATTATGAGATCACTGATAGACCATTCTGACACTATTGAATAGCAGACTCGGGGCCCAGCTCGTTGCAAGAATTCCATGGGTAATTGTTGATTTTGACAACACCAAACTTGTCAAAATCAACAATTATGAGATCACTGATAGACCATTCTGACACTATTGAATAGCAGACTCGGGGCCCAGGTCGACCTTTAGGTGTCCGTGTCTAGGTCGGTCTGTGGATGGGTGACCGCCCGACATACCGAGTTTCCTCCATGCCTCGGAAAGCATGTTAAGCTGTTGGTCCCGGCTGCCATATCCTGCCTGAAGTTCTGGCATCCAGTCTTACCAAAGAGTCTCGTCGGTATTGCCTAGTATTAACTGGGTTGTGGAGGTCAGACAGGCAGTCGCTCCATGTAAAATACTGATATTCAGCTGCATCCGGTTAAACTGAAAGCCGACCCCACCATAGTTGGGAAAAGACCAGTATTTTACATGGAACGACTTCCTAGCTGACCTACACAACCCAGTTAGCACTATAGTTGGTAAGAATATTAGACTACCTGTTACGAGTCTTACGACTGGCGAAGATTTGATTTGACAAATGACAGCCGAAAGTAAAGTGCTTTCCGACGTACGGAGAAAAACTCGGAATGTTACGGGTTGCCCGAAGAGTCGCTTCCACTATATTGATTGTAATATCATGTTGCTGCTTGCATTGTATTTTGGAATCGATATTATTATGAAATAGGTCTTATTTCAAAGATGCACGAGAAAATCGTGTTTCAATTTTGATAAGACAAGTGTAGGTAGAATATACTATAAAGTACATCTAAATTGATTCACAGTACCAATATAGTTAATTCTTTGGGTAACAACAGTGGTTAGTATACATATCGATGCTCGCCACTGTACTGTAGAAGTATCTGGAAAACGTAAATAGGTGTCTCTGTCAACTTTATTATTTAGTATTCATCGTATAAACGCGGTGGACTATAAATAAGGCGGTCTTTTTGCCAGCAGGTATTCTAAACAGAATTACCATAACAAGCCTTAACGATACTAATTAAACATTTATGAGAAATTAATCACCTTACTTAATGATGTGCTCGGCGAAATGACCAGAACAACTTAATAAGGCAGCTTGCCAAGTGGGAGACAGTTTGTCATTTTGAATATTGAAAAAAAATCTCCAAAAAAGTACGGTCGTTTTCAAGAATCATGCCTATCATGATCATTATTCTCTTGCCCTTATCTTAATTTATTTGGGGTCGGCGCAGCATATTGTTATCAAGAACCACGCCTATATTATTGAAAATATTAAAAGTAGACTAAACTGTGTTGTCTTTTGTACTTAAAGCCCTCTAAAACGTTGCCCCACACTAGGAATTTCTCCTGTATCGTGGGTGCGTTCACAAACATATAAAGTGACATACACAAATACCCAGACCCAAAACAACTATCTTCTTTTTTTTAGAGTCTTTATTATTTCTTCACAAACATTACTTATTAATTATTCTGTATAACATAGTAAAAATTACGGTAAATAGATAAGTTTGTGAGAGACTGGTGTCTGCAATAAGAAAACCTATACAGCTGATCACTGGTAATACCCGTGAAGAACCGCCAAAACACACATTTCGCCAATATAATATGTCTTCTTATTTTCGAGTTAAAACCGTCGTATGCGACATAGACGTTCGTTAAACTTTTCCTTAAAATTGTCTTAGCCAGATATATTTTATTCTACCGAACTACGTCAGAGGATTCTCAAATCCAGGTTAGCAAAATAAAACTCAGATTGAAAATAACAATTTATAACTTCCGAACTGTTGCCATGCAATGCAAGCACCATCATGAACTTATAAAGCAACTTTCTCTTTTCCAATTCATTGCATAACCTGTGGACGTCCGCAGTGGAATAAAGGCCTGGGCGCCCAAACAATGCATTAACGAATAGGGTTAAAATATGGCCTTATTTTCTAGCTAAAGATTATGATTGATTACTTCAGGGCTATAAGTTACCTGAATTTTAGCCTGGGGCAGTTAATCTTAACGTGAATTTTAATAGTGATACTGAACTCGACAGCTCTAGGTTCAAACGCTGACAGTGTCGCAATAACTGCGAGTATGCCAAATTGATAGTGACAGATCATGAACGACGTTTACATGTGCTGATCGCGTTCAGTTTTCATGGTGATATAAGGGCAGGAGAATGATGATGATGATCTGCTCTTCAAAAAGCATTTATTTCATGTAGACCTTCGGGACTATAACGTATTAATTTCAGATGCGAGGTAAATGAGACCCCGTTCTCCCAATTTATTTTAGCAGAAGTAACTCCGGGTGGTACAAGTTGTTAGGAGTCCAAAGTTTAACGCTTTACTTTTGGTAGGGCATTGATGATAAAATCTCCAAAGAAACAACGATTGAATGGAAAACTTAGCTTATTTGCCGTAGGCACTTTGACGGTAAGAACCGAGAAATACACATGAAAGACTAACTAAACAATATCATCTGCCTATATATAGGCTATTCCCAAATATGTTGGGGTCGGCTTCTAGTCTAACCGGATGCAGCTGATTACCAGTATTTTTAACTGGGTATGTATTACTGCCGACTAAACTAAACAATATACATACACTTTTAGATTTCCTTATTATTGGTCTTCAATACATTTACCATACTATTGCTTTTCGAATAAAAATACAGGATATCCTGGTCCCAAGTATGACAAAAACTTGACCTTGAGACGCTAAATAAGACAGATATTCCGCCATAGGGGCCGATCCTCTACAGGGATCACTAGATTAAGGAAAACAGGATATTGGTTTCTATATCATTATTACCTGATACACGTGTACGAATAGGTAGTTTTATTATCGGGTAATTTACAAGTACAGCCGTAATGTTACCCGAAACTGTCAAATTTTCCCAATCAACATTGAACCTAATTCTTTAGCGATGAAGTTGAAAATCGATTGAAGAAATCTGACAGATTGTAGTAACTTGATGTGATAGCGTCTGTACATGCAGAGGCGGACCGTGAGTTTGAAGGCCCTGGGCTAAAACTACTTGGGGGCCTGCATAATTAACTAACTACATAATTGCCTTTTTGTCAAAAACTGTTTTCGGCAATAACGTACTAGGTACATGGTATATTCTATCGAAATAATTATTATGTAGGTAAGAATCTTTAAAATTTTGGATTTATTTTTTATTTACAATATTGTTCACTATCTTCAATGGGGGCTGGGGGCCTTTATATCCACGGGGCCCTGGGATACAGTCCAAAAAGCCCATAGATATATCCGCCCCTGTGTACATGGTGTCCATACAGCAGACTGAGTAGAAACAAGACGTTTTAACAGGAAGTGGTCTGACCATTTTATCCGATCACAGCTTGCTACAATGCCATCAGTCCAAGATGGCGTTGCTTGCCATAAATATGTGAATCGATATGTCAATATTGGTACATTTTTAACAGTTCTGTGTTTTCCCGCCTTTTTTTTGGGGGGGGGGGGGTGGGGAATCATCAAATAACTCCTTCCGCTCTTGGGCAGAGCGGAAGGGAGTATCAGACTTCTACTGACTAAAAACCACCCATGTTCCTTCAACCCTTGCGCCGAGGCCGCGGTATCCCTTTCGAACAACCCACAGCCCCGACGGGGGGTGTTTTCCCGCCTGCTGTTCTAGGTTCTTTGGACACTTGAATGACAAAGATATGTCTGTGTGTTCTAATTTTATTTTCATTTCGATTTATTGTGATGATTTAAATATGGATTGCATGTATAATGCTTCTTTTATAATTTTTTTTTTTTTTTTTTTTTCTAGCCTGTACTGTCCCACTGCTCGGCAAAGGCCTCCCCCAATTCCTTCCACGTTCTCTTTTCCTGAGCCACCTCGAACCAGCCCTCGTGGTGCGCGTCCAGATCGTCTCGCCACCTCTTTCTGGGCCGGCCTCGGCGGCGCCGTCCGTCTTCCGGTAACCATCGTGTGGAGACTTTTGCCCAGCGGTCATCGTGCATGCGGCGGCGACCAGTAGCTTTTCCAGGCGTTTTCGACTCTGCGATCGATTTCTCTTTCTTGCCTGTTTTCGAAAGATACTAACTGGCCCAAGTAGATATACTCATCGACATAGTCTATTTCCTGCCCATCTACCTCGATCCTACGCTTAGTGCTGTTGGTTATCATAAGCTGAGTTTTAGACCGATTCATGGTAAGACCCACCTTAGAGCTGGCCGTACTCAGTTCTTGGAGCATAGTCTGTAGTTCCAGGGCTGTGGGGGCAAAAAGGACTATGTCGTCGGCAAATCGGAGGTTTGTCAGCCTCTTACTGCCGACTTCAATGCCTTTGGTGGTCCATGAGGCTGCTAGCGTTCTAAATATCTACTCAAGAGTGCTGGTAAATAACTTCGGAGAGAGCGGGTCACCCTGTTTTACACCTTTAATATAATATAATTATTTAATTATAGAAATTCAGACAAGTTGTAGAAATCGTTATTGAGTAAATATGAATTGAATTTGGATTGAATTGTGTTAATCATATTGAAAAAATGAAATATGAAAGTTACAATTAATGTTGCGCGGCAAAAGATTTTTGTACATCAATTAGTTTTTGTATGATACGTCTGTACGTATCTTTCACAGAAAGACTGAGCCTGCACTGAAAAAACTGCACACTAACTAAGATACATTTTCTCTTAGTTGGCATTAAAATGTTTGGAATAATTATTTATCTATTTACTTTAAACAATACACCATAGTTGCCAGAACAATCTCATTTTATTTAAGTCGACTAATATGCACATGTTCAGTATAATCTACGGTGTTTGTCACATCATATATGCTTTTGTTTGATTTTACTTTTCACTCTTTTAAATCAAATAATAAGATAAGTTCATGGTAATAAGCAACTTGTTAGCATTATAAAATTTAAATAATAGTTTTTAACAACGAGCATGGTTGAATAAAGAGGCTGCATAGTTAAATCAAACAAGTGAAGGGTCGCATTTATTAACGCTTTGTAAAGTCAACTAAACGCGATGCTCCCCGCGCCTCTCCAACCCCCCATTGCTCATAGACGACCAAATAATATTGAACATTGAACAAACGCACGCGTTTTGACAAGTTCGCCGGCGTCTGCGTCTGAGTCTTGTGTGACAATTTTATATTTTACCCTAGAAAACAGTCGTGAGTGCTATAAATAAACATGGACGAAGTCGCCGAATTATTAAGGACATGGGAGCTACTTATGGTTAATTTTGTTAGTAGGATAATAGATAATTTGCAGACCACACCATTACTACCGGACAAACGGACTAATTCCACAAGATCGCACTAAGTATCTTGCAAGTGAAGTGAAGTGATACTAACATAGTTTTTAGTTATTTATACTAACACAAATGTTATTAGTACGTATATTTAGGTTAAGGTATTTGTCTATGGGTCTTTGTTACCTGAAAATAAATGTATTCTATTCTATTCTATTAATTTTGAACGGTGACGACCTACTGATCAAAATGTGTTCGCTGGTATAATTATCTCTAATAGTTTCATCTTAGATCACTACCTATATTGCGTAGGTAGGTATGACCTATCTAATGATAGGCGATCATGCGGTTAAACGTTAAAAAACAATAACTTTATACCTTGTTCTCGTTTTGAAATTTATTAATTTCTTCAGTTCATCACGGTTATTTGATGCAAGATTTTAGTTATTGCAGTAAAGTTACTTTGTTAATATGCAAGAGACACTGACTTAGTTTGACGAACACAGGTAGTTCATATGACAACGACTCATGTCTACGACGAATATGAGATTAGTTGAAATAATTAGTTTATCACGGTTACTTGATGCAAGATCTTAGTTGAAACAACTTACGAATTTCATTGATCTGATAACGTTTCACAGACGTCTCGTGCAAGATCTTAGTTGAATCTACAAGTCAAGTGTGTTAATGTGACAACACATTTGAGCTGATTTAATTAATTTCCCGTGATTAAACCAATTCATTACTTAGTAGACGGAACTATGATAATTTAACAAAGTTCTCATAGTTCCAGAAGTCAAGATCTTAGTAGGCTCGTATGGAGTCAAGATGCGTGATCACAATAAACAAGATGTTTATTAAAGCAAAAACTTTTTTTTTTCAGTGTGTGCTCAGTCTTTCTGTGAATAAACAAATTAATTTGCCGGGAAAAGTAATAGGTATTGGTCTACCTACGTCTTTGTGTACCTACTTCGACGTTCTCTGTGGTTTTTTTCGCACTGTGTCATAAGTGTGACAACCTGCTTCAAACGGACTTGGTTTGGCCTTTTAATTAATAATGATATTCTCGTTTAGGTGACTCTAATTTACACATCACGGTTGCTTTGATCTTTCATAACATAAACAATTAAGCCCAAGTAGGCCTACTTTGTACATACAAAATGGTTTACCATTTTTGACGCAGAGTCTAATTGCTTTGACATTAATTGACTAAATAGAAGTTGAATGAAATATTTTTCAAAAAACAAATCAAAGCCGTTTTCCGTTACAAATGTTCCGTACATTTTAAAGGACCTCGGGGCGTCACGTCGTCAACTTAAATTATAATGCAAAATATTGCAAACAAACTATACTGACTTGAAATTAATATAATATCCAAAAAAAAAATCAGAAACAGTCAGATTTCGTAGTTCATGCAATAACGATTTTTATTTCATAATAATAAACCGACACACAGATATGTGTTTCTATGATCTGAGGCATAAAGGGTCCCAAAACTAGCAGAAACACGACAAAATCATAAATTTAATTTTATTTGAAACTCCACAGTTCGTCGGCAAATATTTGAAAACTTTGATGTGACAATTTTTATTTAGCCGACACAGTTTTAAAGTTGCTTTTATATGGAGCCGCAAAAGCAAAGCATTTCAATGAAAATATTAAAAATACAACATTTTGAGTTGACGACATCATTAAAAACTAGTTTGCAAATTGCGTCAGTGACATTATACCATCATGCTTGTAGTATGAAAGCTGCTGTTTCACTTTTTATACGGAAGTATGAAAGAAGGTGAAATGTTGCACCGACGCCAAATAAATAGGGATCAGGGCAGGAAAATGATGATGATGATGATGGTTTTATTTTTACAGTATCTCGAGTACTGCTAGACAAAGTTCCTAGGTCAGATTCAGTCAAAATATTTTTGTGTTTTTTCATAGATTTGTCTAAACACTCGTCGCTTCACATATTACGTGTTTTCCATTTTACAGGGAGAAAAGTCTAATAAACTTTACCAAGTATCTAGTAAATTACCATTTATTTTTATTTCTTTCTTCTCCACGAAATAGAAATCACAGTGAAAATACACCACTGTGTTCAAAAGGCGTATCAGAAGTGGGATTATTTAACCACCTACAAAAGCCTGTGTCAGACGCTTAAAGTACACTTCGACTGGATACAAATAGAAATTTATTTCAGTACTGTAATTCGCCTTTTCCCAATTTTAGTCCAAAACAAAAATAAACTTTTTCTCGAATCCGGTTTAATGTGGCTGTTTTAAATATTAAAGGGTGCGCAGTTTGAGTGCTGCCTGTTTTAGTGTCCGATGCCCTGACCGTCCCTAATGCAATATTTAGAGTGTGAGGAACAAATTCATGGCTTTGAATTCGTTACGGAGTGTCTCCGTTGAAAGTAGATCTAAAATAAATAAGGTTTTAAAAATAAACTGAATTCAAATCTCTCAAAGTTTGCTAAAATCGTTCTTGATATATTCTCGCCGAGATATTCCGAGACAGGGCGCGTGTGAGAGCGTATCTGTAAATAGCAGAGTTTATCGAGCCTCGGTGTTTGTCGCTTGCTCTTCAGGTTCTAGCGAAATTTCACGCGAGACATATGAAAGATATCTCGGTCGAGAGTGTGCAGTTACCATTACGTTTTTGCCGTGTCCGGTGTTCTCAGCCATTCCACAATCTCTCCGTACCAGTGCGAATTGACCAAACCTTCACAGTTAACAGTTTATGAAACTAGAACTTCCAGCAAATCACACGTAGAACCTACGTGACACCGAGTTACAGTTCGAACTCGCACTGAAGTTTCAAAACTGGTACCAGCCAAATGTTTCCAACTTCTGGTTCAGTATACAGAATTGATAGCGTACCAAAACTATGCTGATGTTTGATGAAACAAACTCCCATACAAAACTTGTGTTCCCAATGTAACACATTTTGAGGATGCATTTTCAAGATAATTTTTAATGCTCACTTGCGCTAGGATATTGTAACGGTTAAAGCTACACGTGGTCTGTCAGAGAATTCATATTTTTTGTAAAGTAGTCGTTATGGAGATATGTTGCGGAGGCATGAGGAAAATGTAGTGAGAAAAACGATGAGTATGAATGTAGATGGCTGTAAGAGTCAAGGAAGACCAAAGAAACGAGAGATGGACTGTGTGAAGGATGATAATATGACAATAATATGGCTAATTGACATCCCGTCGGGGCTGCAGGTTTTTCGCAGATACCGTGACCTCGACATGAAGGGCTCAGAAGGAACATGGGTAGTTTTTAGTCAGTAGAAGTCTGACACTCCCTTTCGCTCTGCTCAAGACCGGGAGGGGTCATTTGATGATTTTCCACCCACCATAAAAAAAAGGCTAATTGACATGACGCTAACACATGACGGCTAACTGAGATGTCGACTAGTCTCTACTAGTTAGACATGTTGTGCCGACGCCATAAAATTGGGATAACCGCGGGAGAATGAGCAGATTTTGTGTACTCTATTCTTATTTCTTGAATAAATAGCAATCCTTTCCTATTTCCACTTCTATGGGCCAATAAGACTGAAATGTCTCCTTTCCATTTATAAATGCGAAAGTTTCTGATGATGGATGTATGTTTATTACTCTTTCACGCAAGGACTACTCAACGGATTTGGATGAAATTTGGCACACATATAGTCTATACCTGGATTAACACATTTTATTCCGTGTGATAGGCAAACTCCACGCGGGCGAAGCTGCAGGCATAAGCAAGTATATATTTTAGAAGGTGTGGTAAATGGATAATTTATAAATTAATTACACACAATAGAGCAGCCTTGAATATTAAATGATACCAACATGAAATAGCTTGTGGTTACGAATTCCTCGAATAGTCACTTTAGTTTCCTGTTATACATCGCAAATAGGTGAATAATGATAAGTTAAAGCCATTCTAGAAGTTTATTTAAAACAGTGTCGTGGATAAATAACTAGTAGGAAATAGGTACCTTCATTTATGGAAACGAGACAAAATGGCTTCCTCCAGTGATAACTATGACAAAATAATCAAAAATGTATTCGATTGACTTAAGCTAACGAAAAGTTTATGTCAATCTTATTGGTTTGTAAAGATACATTAATGATTTGGACCTGGTGAAGGTTGCGGGAATCCGCAGGATGCGAGACGCACGGGACCGGTCTATGTGGCGACACTTGTGGGAGGCTTATGTCCAGCAGTGGACGTCTTTCGGCTGTAATGATGATGATGATGAATGATTTGGAAGCGATGGTCACTTATCTAGACCCTGTCGTACACGATTATATTAGGTTTAGATTTAGGAGCGATATTTGGCAATAGACTCGCTCCTTTTTACATGGGAGTTTAGGATAGCTGGCGAAATGTGGGTACAATATTAGTACACCCACATTTCGCCTGTCTGCCTAGGTTAAGCACCCACCCCCTCAGGGTTCAAAGTATTTAGCCATAAAGGGTATTAGGCGAGAGCAGCGCTGGCGTAGTGGTGGTGAACCCGACATAAGATGCATAAATTATTTCATCACGGCTACTCTCAAAACGGTGAAAGAAAACATCGTGAGGAAAACGGCATGTCCTAGAACCAAAAAATTCTAAGACATGTGATATCTACCAATCCGCACTTTACCTGCGTGGTGGATAATCCAGTGAGGAGACCTGAGTCCCTGCAGTGGGAACTCAGGCTGCTGATGATGATGATACTAGGTATTTTGTATGACATTTATAAATCAAGCACTTGTACCAGTGAGAGTAACATAACTTTAATTTGTCGTCCATTTTAATTTGGAAAGCTGCAAATATAACAAATATCAGGAAGTTGGCATAGTTATAATGACGGTGCCAAACAATGAGCCCAACAAATGTCACAGGTCAACCGTAGCCATACCGGATAGGATTGATGTCTCATACTGTTATGATGATGTTTTTAAATTAGTTACTTTATATTGTTGTTGCTAATAGCCATTGTGTCAGATATGAAACATATTTAAAAAATGTATGTTTGACTTGGATTTTTCTTTATGGTGGCAAGATTTTTCCAAGCAACCTTGAACCTAAAGCTTTAGTGATGAAGTTGAAAATCTATTAAAGAAATTTGACAGATTAATTTGTTATTTTATTAGCTTTATGTGCTATCATATTAACGACACAGCCTGATACAATCTGTAGTCCAGTAGGAACTTATTGTTGACCTTCATTCTTTTGACGTTTTTCAACGAATAAAAAACCAAATGGGTCAGGATTCAATAAAATTTTGCTCATTTTACCCACATGTTTATCTCGTGTATTATAAGTTTATAAGTACTGGAATAAAACATGGAATAAACAATATAAATGAAGAACAGTCAAGTACGGTATTTCCTTCCTATTATTGTAGTTAAAGATACTGTTAGTTTTACAGTTTTCCTTACAATGTAAATCAGCAGCCATTTCTGTTTAAATATTCTGCCGTTTAAATAATACTTTACCGAAGCTCTCCAGCCAGGACAAAGCGATGAATTGAGGTGTAGATTTATTTCAAAAACACCTGCTTTGTTTTTATATATTATATAAATATGTGTGAATTGAATTATTGATCAAATGAAATACATATTTGTACGCCATAAAGGTAAAACATGACTCACATGACTGTGATCCTTTCTAATGTACTTAATTTAATATCATACATGCTTTGTGTGTATAGGTACTCATGTTTCTGACAAATAAATGAACTTTGGCTTTGTTTTTATCACCTGCACGCGTAGTATGGCGATTCTATCTCTATTCTACCAAGAATAGACAAAGCTTTTTCCATACAATTTGACATTAAATGCTACAATCTGTCATTTTGTCGATTCTTCCGTCGACAAAACCCGGTTCTACGCATTTTCTACGGTGGCATGCTAGGCGGGCAGATCAACCTGATCCAGATTGTCAAAAAAATATGTTTCTGAAAATTTTCAATGCTGATAAAAACTTGTAACATAATAATATAAAATTAAAACACGAAAACTATAACGTAAGACATAAGTACCTACATAACTTATAAGTCGCGAGTCTCATGTAGCATTTATATTGTAACGAGATTTGTTCAAAAGGCACAATTTATTATAGTTAGAAGACGTGGGCATTAATATTGTCATGCTTAATTAATATAAGTATTCATATTTTACTGAGTGTATGTCTTGTTTTGTATTTTATGACTTATGCATCACTTATGCAATAGCGTCGTATTGGACGAGTCTATAATGTCGACATAATTGATGATAAATAAAATTATTTACAGTATACAACACATATTACACACATACAAGTTATGGCTAACAAGTACCTAAAAGAAAATACAACAAATGAAAAGCCACTGACCTGATACTTCTTGATGGAGTCCATCTGCTCCTTGCTGACGTTGTCATGCGCAGGGGGGCGCGGGGGGGCATCCCGTGCAGTGTCGCGGGGGGGCACCGCCGGCGCCACCGTCTTCGCAGTTCCATTCACCTGCTGCAGAGAAGAACAGGTTCAGAACTGGAGTGGAAGCTTGGTGGTGGGAGCATGCTTAGTGACACGGATCTTTTGGCGCTCGAATCATATTGACAGGATAGCACTGTTTGTACTGTACTTCTAGGACATTTTAGTACTTTATTGAAATCAACTTGTTGGTAAACATTATTTTGTTAAGGGGTTTTGTGATTTTGTATAGGAAACTAAATGGCAGTTGATATTTTCATCGTGCGCTAAAAAATCCTTGTAAACAGCTTTAGATATTAGATCATTGAGATTAATATTGAGAGCTCAAATCGGGATAAAATGACAACTTATTTGTTATGGGTATAAGTAGACTATTGTGTTAGATTAGAATATAATTCGCCAAAGAATTCCTCTTGTCCAAATTATTGTTAACATAGATATAAAATGCTAAGATCCCATAACAAATTGTTTATAAAACAAGTTCTACTCTTATTGTCAATTTAAATGTTGTGCAGGGAATCGAACCCTGATTTTTCAGAAATTTAGTGTTACGGGAATTTTAAAAACGAAGTTTTACAAAAAGCCAAAAACCTGCTTCTTTTTTAAAAGGTAGTTGGTAAAAAATACTGGTATTATATCAAGTTTATTCATTGTTCTTACTGACTGTAGGGTACAAACAGTAAGAACAATTTAATTCCAGATGTGACTTCCACACTAGAGAATACTAGCCAAACTAGCATCGACAATTATTTCAATGAAAATATCTCAAATAGAGCCCTCTCAAATCTGGACAAAATTGCTCTTAAAAAATATTCTTTCACATTATCATAATAGATTCCCAGTTTTATACACATGCTAACCCATTATTTTTACTAAGAGTAGGTACAGAATACACGACACATTTTTCTTTAAAAAATTACATCCTAATCAGCCTATAATGTCTTCATTGAGAGGAGGCCCTGTGTCTTAGGACACAGGGCCACCTCTCTATGGCCGAATTCCGCCTAGCGGACTCAGATCGGGAAAATTAATCACACGTTTTTTTCGCAAAACTGGCTATGAAACTATAGCTTTTATATGTATTTCCTACATAGCTATTACACACCATCTGTACCTACTCTTAAGCGTCAAAATGCAAGCCAACCTTTTCCCAGTTTAAAGGCAGTTTTAGACATGCATTTTGATCTCAAAATTTAACCCAGAAATACATAATCTAGACATTTTTGGCCATAGAAGTAGAAAAAGTCTGATAGACCATTTTCTTTACTTTCTACTTCAGTGTCTTTTTCATGATAATTTATGGCTCAAGTCCTAATATAACTTGTAATACTTATAACTTGTTACATTCCATCCACTTTTGAACAGTAAATCATTAAAGTATTACAACTTTACAAATATTTCGTTTAAAAGAGACATTTATACTAATAAGAAAAACTTTTCCAATGTTTTTTGGAATAAACTTTTGGGTGCCTTCACAGAAAATAATTTATTTTACTTACATACCATGAAAGTAATTTTTTTTTTTAATAAAAGTGGCTTATAACAAATATGAAAATATATAGAATACTACTTAGAAAAAGAAATGTAGAAATTGAGCCATTAAAATAAATTTCCATTAACAATCAAGGCAAAAATATATGAAACAGTAATTCATTATTTATGAAGTCAGAATTTCAACATTATTATCCCCGATACAACATGCACATTTTAGAAAATATATATCTACGCTATATTATGAAAACTTAATAGATTAGCCTCCTGTAAAAGAAAAGAGTATTATGTTAAGACACAATAATTTATACATAAATAAAGTATATATATTTTATAACAAAATCGTTGCCAAATACTTAGGTAAAGTTTTGTTTTTTTTTTAATTGAAATAATACAGAAAAGTATTGTAGTCTGCCGATAAGACACTTTCAAAATTGAATCCTCGGTCCTCCTCGGTTTATTTTATGGGTTAATTTATTAACACAAATAAAATAAATAAGAACTACTACCTACATAATTATATTATTTAATATTATTCGGACATTACATATTATGTAAGATAAAATACATATAATATATACGCTTCAGCTCTTTAAGAAGAAAAATAATGGCGTATATTTCAAAGCATTAGGCGACCCTTCGGAAGGGATATAAGCTATCTACGCAGATTATGTCCTCGCATGAGTACGTCTATGAGAAATTGAGGACACTTTCCTACCATTTTAGAAAGGCATTATTTCTTGGTTGACCGTAGATCCACTATGTTATGTTGACAGAGGACAAAAAATATTTCTAAATCATTTTCATGATCATAATGAGCTTAGAAAACCGATAAAATCCAGGTAGGTGGTCTTAAATATGGGGTATAGCTTTCTCAATAAATATAAGATAGAACTTAACAATTTCTAAATTCTGCAGGTTCTTTATAATAAATACATAAAATAAATAATGCTTCTAATACCAATACTTCTTAATGTTTTTCAAACCAATCAAAGCATAACCCGAAGAAACAGCCAAATACGATTCAAACACGCAGGATTCAAACATATTTTGAATTTTAACGGTCATGTGTTTCAAATTAAGATGGCCGAACATTCCGCGGACAGCTGAGCGTTTTAGTGCATTAAGCGTGGTTTATGATATGATATTGATGGACGTGAAACTGATGAAACTAGGTGATTATAAATTATAAGCGATTAAAGATTGTCGTTTTCCTATATTATCATCTTCTGCCTAGCCATGTCCCATGTTACATGGGGTTGGCACAACATGTTTTCTTCTTCATTTATCTACTGACCTCCATACTATCATATAGCCTTTTATTTCATTCAATTTCTAACACAATTCACCCATCGACATATATATTCTCACTCATTTAGTTACATACTTTGCATTCCTCCCCATAACACGAATGCCCAAAATAATAAGTGGATACGAAATTTTAACACATCACGTATATCCGATTTCACTACCTTTTAGCGACAATGCTACAGCCAAAACTGAACTGTGTTCGCTAGCTTCTGCAAGCCGGGCTATATTATTTTAAAATAAATTCTAAACAAAATTAACAGCAGTTTAAAGTTTGATTTCAAATATTTTCCTTTCTCTGTTGTAGATGAAATAATTTGAACACTGACAGTTTTAAAAGTATCTTTACTATAGAAACTAAGAATACTAATTATAATGTGAAAATAAATTATGTGTTAAAAATAAGATTAAAGGTTAAATAATTAAAACTCAGCTCTTGAAATTAACAACATCAACGATACTTCAGTTATTATAAACACTAATAGAGCAACAGACAGTGAAAATAATAATACAAATTTGATAATTACTGATAATAATGATGTCGTGATTCGCGTATTTACAGAACGAGGTGAAGGTGATGGAACGCTTGTAGTTGGTAATTCTGAACTAACTAGCATGTCTTATCTTTGTGGCAATGAAGATAAAAATTACTATTTTTAGATGCCTGCGAGGCTCATTCATAAAGAGCTCTAGAAAACAGTTGAAAAGGTATTTTCCATGTTTTATTCTCTAAGGTTTTGATCGGGGTAGACTCAAAGATTGATGACCTGATTTTTATCGGATCCAGATCTCCATTTCGAATCGATGGTACGGTCAGCATCAGAAGTAGCTTAACAATTAGGAATTTTAATTATTTGATGTACAGGACTCCAGCTGTTATTTTTAGTGTTTTAGAACATTATTCTTTTAAATTGTCTCTTCAACCATTTGTTAGTAACGAGTTTTTATTAAAAAACCTGCTTTTGTAACTTTAAGTAGTGTTAAACTACTTCTGCTGCTGACCGGGCCTACTTTTTTACGCAGGATCAGTGGTATTCTATCAAATATACTGCATACTAAATAATGTTTTAGCAATTCCAGAATAAAGTAAGTGTAACACGTAAGAATTATGTACTACAGAATTGTTGAGGGCCTCAATGCAGTCACTAACAGTAAATCATATAATAAGGCTCGTGTCAATATTTGCTCAAAAATTTAACAAATTAGGAATAACATAGTTACGTGATTTCGAATGGTACCTAATAAAGTGTCTCTTCATGATTCACATGGGAATTGTCGTAAATCAAAACGGTTAACGAATCATTTACAGATTCAATCTTCAAAGAACAACATTAATAAATTATAATGTGATGATAATAGGGTATTTCGCCAAAAAAATCTAATTAGTCCGTCAGATAGATTTTCAAAAAATAATGGACACATACTTTTTCTTTTTTCACGTAAGCAAAAGATGAAGCCGATACAGTGCTTCGAAATGTCGTGTCAAGTCGTGTGACGTCACAGGGATAGTACTTTTTTACCCACCAAGGGACGTCACAAGCCCCCACTCATGCTCTTTGACACGTTTTATTCTAGTAATTTTTTATTAATTTGATAAAACAGAAAACACGTATCATGTATTCAGCTGCATCCGGTTAAACTGGAAGCCAACCCCAACATAGTTAGGAAAAGGCTAGGCAGATGATGATGAGAAAACACGTATCCAATATTCGATAATCTAACAGACAGACTAATTAGATTTTTTTGGTGAAATACCCTATTGTGATAAAAAATTATTATTAACTATAATTTAACCACTAACTTAAACCTTACACGATAATGTTAATGATTTTGTTAATAACTACTTAAGACGAATTGGTGTTAGTCATGATTATGTTAAAGCCCCACCAAATTCCTATTGAATATCTACACATCATCTTAGTTCCAAGATAATACAATGCCGATATAGACCCTTTCGACCCTTCAGACGATTAATGGGGCGGAATCGAAATGATTCGTAGCAATATAGATGGCAAGGAAAAGACTGATTTGATAGTAGATGCCAATTAAGGTCGAGTCGAATGAAATATGTTGTGATCACATGCCAGTTGGGAATTATTCTTTAGACTTTTGGTTTATAGGAGCTTTTAGCGTGCAGCAGGGCGTTACAGTTCCATTAAACTTCAGACTACACGCTACAAGAAACGGTCCTCCGAAATTGCAGCCTCAATACTCAACATTGTATTCAAGAACCAAGATGACATACCGCCAAGTACCCACAACTCCAATGTTCCCATGACAAGCATGCGTAGCAATGTGCCCATTACCTGAAACAGCACGCTCTTTCTGTCCACGGTCGCGGTACCCGGGTATTTAGGAGTCGTTTTCACAATTTGGACAAACGTTTCGGGAACATCCACTGCCACCTCTCTCCCGAGGAGCACTGGCGTCGTATCAAAGCCAGGAGGCAGCTTGTACGAAGCGTAGACAGCCTCCCTGATCAACACAGAATCTGTTCTCGCCGAATACGTGACTGCATCTCTGCAATCTATCAAAGAATCCTCGCCATTTGATATTAGGAGCTGGATTTTGTGATCGCTCAGATTGTGAGTTGTATTCGAAGCTACCGAGTCTGATCTTTCGGAGATGAGGTCTCCACATTTGGCTGTTTCTGAGGATCCCTTGCTTTTCTTGCTGCCGAAGCTTCCCGAGCCATCGGAGCTTTGTGGGAGGGAGAGGAGTTCTATGGTGCTGTTGTTCTTGAAGCTGCCGGAGCCGTCGGAGCTGGGGGCGGACATGTCGATGGTGTGGAGCACGGTGCTCTGCTTGCTGCCGAAGCTGGTGCCCGAGCCGCCGGAGGAGAGGAGCGGCTCGTCGTCCCTGGAGGTCCGGAGGCGTACCTGCGGGGGCCGCGGGGGCGGGTAGCGGGGGGGCGTTTTGTTCCTCGCGATGAAACTGTCCGGAACGTCCACCGCCATCTCGCGGTGGGGACCTGGAACATGAGATTGTGACATGAGCGTGGGCAGGTACACATGATAGGTATAGTTTAAAAATTATTCCTTTACGGAATGTTAACCTACAGTCCCTCGTTTGCAAAAAAATCCAGATCAATATGAAACGCTGGATCGTTCATCAGAGGGTACTTCCTGTATCGAAAAGACATTTCGTATTTTCATTTCACTCTCAAAGTGCCAATAATACCTACAATTCTAACAATTATTATCTTTTAACAAGGCCGTTGTGATGACATCACTTCTTCATTTATCATGTAAAAGTTTCCGTCAAATCCACTCCAGCACGCTAGCCCATATTGCAATACCTACCTACTACGAGTACCTATAATTATTATGTATTCAATAACCACGCACAACATCGCACAGCATCTGTCGGAACATATCAGTGTCGCCATCTGGTTGAGGCACGGCAACCAATGACCCGCGAGCAACCACAGGCTACCACTTATCTTATCTGACTGCTAATTATATAATACACTGGCCTGAAATAACTTGGATATTTATTACCCTTTGTTAGACGACATAATATCTGTATATATATATGGGGTCCAATGAGGTGGTATTTTTACCCGACTGCAAGGGAAGGGTAATGGTTTTTTATTTTTTGTTTTAAGGAACTAGTTGATAAGTTGTAGAATTGATAATTATGTTGTTATTCCTGTTTGTTTTTTTTCTTTTTTTTAAATTTGCTATTAGTTGTAGATAAATTTGTAAGATACGTGTATTTTTATGTTAATTGATTGCCATACTAACGAATTAGGTTGTAACCTGTAATGTTAGTTGTAAGTTGAAAAGTAAATAAATTAATATTTTTTTTATTTGACGATAATATAACATAACATCACACCTGTTGTAATCCCCGAAGGGTTGGCCAGAGGTGTACCCATATTTCACCAGTTTTGGTTAATTCCTATGTAAAAGGGAGCAAGCCTATTGTCATAAACCGGGCACATTTCCAGCCTCCGTGACTGCTACTGAGAAATTCCTGATGCAAAAACACAATAACACCCCAATAAGGTCGTGGCTTAATAAGAACTGCCACTCGGTTCGATCTTTAGGTAAAGTTGTGCTTGCCTAGGTCGGTCTGTGGATGGGTGACCGCCCGACATACCGAGTTTCCTCCGTGCCTCGGAAAACACGTTAAGCTGTTGGTCCCGGCTGCCATATATAGATCTTTGGCAGTCGTTACAGCTAGTCAGTGACCTGAAATTCTGACATCCAGTCTTACCAAAGAGTATCGTATTACCTAATATTAACTGGGTTGTGGAGGTGAGATAGGCAGTCGCTCCAAGTAAAATACTGGTATTCTGCTGCATCTGGTTAGACTGGAAGCCGACCCTAACATAGTTGGGAAAAGGCTAGGCAGATGATGATGATGACCCCAATATACTTAGTTGGGGAAAGACTAAGCAGATAATGATGATGATATAGAGATACCTTTCCTAAGAAAAAAAAAATATTTTTCTATTCAGAATCATCTACCTACTTAATACAGGTGAATTACCATCGTGACTTTTAAGACACCTTAGCAAGATTCCCAAAAAAAATACATCCAAAAGACGCATTCGTTTCGTCCGACACAACTATCAATTAACGAATTAATCAAATTATTCTATTAAAAGACCTATACAAGTGCCATTTACGTTAATTACAAGAATATATCTGCTGTGGCTTCCTTAGTTTTTGTGCCATTGTCTGCTTAGAGGCCGTTCGGAAACAAAAACTGATGAAAATAATGTGTTCGAGATCTTTACGTTCTAGAAAAAATGTAGGAACTATACTTGGTTGGATGGCTTTTTGTTTTCTATTTTAGATTTCATTTGTTATCTTCGTAGTGTGTGGCAACAGTGAATTTTGTGTCTTGCTTTTACAATACACAAGAATCATCTTCAGCCTCGCCTTATCCCAACTATCTGTTGGGGTCGGGTTTTATTCTAACCGGATGTAGCTGAATACCAGTATTTTACAGGGAGCGACTGCCTATCTGCAGGGCTATTGCGTATCTTTTTAAATGTCAGTGGCTATCATAGTGTCCATCGATTAACTGTCATATGGTTCCATTTTGTACCAAACCATAAGCATGTGACAGTTAATCGATGAACACTATGATAGCCACTGACTGAAAACTGAAGACTGAAAACCAACCGCATCAAAAGAGGTTTAATATATTTCAAACCAACCCTAATTTAGCACACACTCCAAAAAAAAACCAAATGAAAAATTCAACTTTCAAATATGGAACGAGAATTCAAACTAACACAGCGGAGAAAATTATTCAGGAAAGACACAAAAGCCCGTAATAACGCGAATCCAGCGAGTTTTGTCAAAAAATAATGAACGACTGAATTAATATCTGACAAAATTGCGGAGTTCCATAGCTTGTCGGGAATTTTTTGAAGTTACCTTTTTCTCGTTTTTTCATGAAGTTTTTAATCTGGCACCTCGGTGGACAGACGGAATATCAATGTATGATAAAACCTTATTTTTTCATTTTCTTTTTGCCCGTTGGGTGCTTTCATAGAGGGACGTATATTTCTCGCTTATGCTTACGAATGACTGACATCTAATCTATGCAAATCTAGTACAGCGAGGAGAAATGGAATAGTAGTTTTGTATTTCATTCGTTTTGACAAAAAAATATGCATCTTATCTTAGAAATGTGTTTGAAATGATCGGTAAATATTTATTACTGATGGCATGATGTCTTAGATAATGTATTTTATTAACATTATTCTTCCCTGGTCATCTTTAAATGCTCTGTTACGGTAAATGGTACACACCCCCCCACCCCCGCATAATAATATTGAAATACCTCATTCACCAGTTTCCCATGTCCAACAAGGGATGAAGCATAAGGCTACGACCGGGCACAAACGCAGACATGTCTAATCAGGCCAGTGTATTAAATTAAAATTATTATAATTACAGCTAGTCTCTACTGTCACACTGATGGGCTAAGGCCTTCCTCCACTCCTCCTAACAGCCCTAGTTTTTGATTTGATGATTCCCCATCCTCCAAAAAAAAAACCGTAAGTATTGCTGTCACATTTGTGGTTTGGCAATATAACCCATCAAGCCTGCACTCCCAAATTTCGCAAAAATCAAGTCAATCTTATGTTTACCGGTATCAGATGTGAGTGATAACATGGTGAGCATGTCTTTGTCGTCATCCGGCGGCGGTCGCTTCTCCTCTTCAGCGCCCAGGACTACTATACTGGAGCCGGAGCGTCTGCGCGGCCTGAAATGTTACAAATAGGAAATAAATATAGGTGGAATTACACGCTGGAATCTTCTTGAAAAGAAGAATAAATATCATATGATAATGTGTCTTGGTAAAAACGCATACGCATAGTAAAATAATTATACTGTTTATTTAACCCTAAAAAAGTCAGCATTACATAAATTCAAACTCAAAGCATTTATTTCAATTAAACCATTACAGGCACTTTTGAATGTCAGAAGAACAATTCATAAAACAAAACTTCGAGTGCAATACGTCATCCCGAAAGTCGCCACGCCGAACCACACGCCGCCGAATGCCCGCAACAACGAACACTGCGAGCACGAAAGCACTCAGCGACGCACACCGCAACAACGAATGCACGAGACTCCAAATCACGGAACAACGAATGCACGCCGCAACGCGCAACCGCCCCGCGACCAACATAGAACAACAAAGGTATAGATGTGACTACCGCAAAAGTCTTAAGTGTTTTTTTAAACCTTGGCTGTACCGTCTTCATTTAATCTCAGTAGCATCCAGTGATCCAGCATCGAATGCCGACTGATTTGGTTATTCTCACCACGAACAGTACAGTATCCGAGTAACTCCAGACTCATCTTTGATAAAAAATAGCTCAGTTATAATAGCTATGCAATTGCAAGTACCTACGCATACCGTTCCGCATATACCCCGAAAGAAATATATTACCGGTAATAAACGAACAGAAGTATACAAGGTGTAATAAAAACATCGACAAGCAAACTGTGACCATGATTAGAACCATCGTCAACGAAAAATAAACAGCTGTTTCTCTCATTTTGACTATAATAATATAATAATATATCCTTATTGGAATAAGGATAAATGGTAATTTATCAACAAAAAAAATCTTCTTAGCGTGTCGATGGTCATCTCAATAGGGTATTTCATCAAAAAAAAGTCTAATTGGTACGTCTAGCGTCTGTTAGATTATCGAAAAATATTGGATACGTGTTTTTTGTTTTATCAAATTAATTAAAATTGACGAAAATAAAACGTGTCAAAGATCAAGAGACGCTTGTGATGTCACTTTGTGGGTAAAAAACTACTAACCTTGTGACGTCACACGACTTGACACTACTTTTCGAAGCACTGTATCGCCTTCATCTTTTGTTTACGTGAAAAAAGAAAAAATATGTGTGCATTATTTTTTGAAAATCTTTCTGACGGACTAATTAGATTTTTTTTTTTGAAATACCCTATTGAATCGAGGTTGGTTCTTTCAGTAGCGTCCATCAGTTCCTGTACCGAGGAAACAATAGAACACTTAGGACATTAAGTATCCCATCGTTGTTCTGGACATAGGTAATTTATGTACCCCGTGTCTTGACCATGACGGGTGTTCCTTACACGTACAGACGTGTGCCTTGGTAAACCATTTCCTCCGTATCAATATGTTTGTATAAATTATATATTTCAATAATTAATCATCGTAAAATATGCTTAAAGTATAAAACATTATAAATGTAATGTAGCATTAAGTTATTTTGGTCCAGTAGAGTCTCCCAAGCGTTAAGTCATTTCATTTCTGGAGAAGTGGTAATGACGATTTCTTTGAAGAAAGAGTTGGTATCTATTTACTTTTTTTTATTATCAGTACATAGTTGAATATGAATTGAGAAAGTGGACGGTACAAAGCGATAGGTAACCACAAAACAAGTTGCAGAGATTCAGTCAATCCTGGACGGCTAAGGATTAAGATGACGAAATTATAATATAATATTTTTCGGTTAAAGTCTGACTGGTTTGGTGGTCAGTCATGGTGGTGGTAGTATGTAACGTTGGTGGTGGCATGCTGTAAAGCTTCATGTCTTATTAGTGGAGTGCCCTAAGGCATAAATATTGTAAAACCTCGGAATCCAGGGCCGGTCAATGAATCTTCATAAAATTTTTTGAACTGCATTGGTAAAAGCCCAAATAAAGAAGTTAAAAAAAAAAATTTGCGCGCTCGTCTTTTTTTTTTTTTTAATTCGGCAATTTGCTGAAAAATGATAGGAACAAGGGAAAAAAAATGTTTAGAGCTACTAAATAATATTTTCACCGTGACTTTAATGTTAATTAATTAATATTTCGCAAAAAAGAACGACTTACAGCAAAAAAAAAAAATTAAAACGTATCTATCTAATACCTTTATAGGAGCAATTCTTGTAATATAGTATAATCTGAATCTCGGTTACGGCTTCAACGATTTTCATGAAATTTAGTATGCAGGGGGTTTTGGGGGCGATAAATAGGTCAAGCTAGGTTTCATTTAAAAAAAAACACGATTTACCAAAACAACCAAGCAAATTTCGGTCATCCAGGTACTATACATTATAATAACATTATTGTTAGTTACTGTCGTCGTCATCGTTGATGTGGATTGTTGGTGAAGGATTAGTACCTACAGCTGTCACAAAAGCATTCTAAATTAAAAAAAATCCTGTGGATGCCTTTTGTTTAAGGCCTCCTGCCAGAGGCATATCCTACTAATATTATATTTGCTAAAGTTTGTGAGGGTGGATTAATGGTTGTTCCCCGTTTCACGCAAAAACTACTGAACGGATTTGGAGGTGAAATATCGCAAATAGATAGATGGTTTACAACCTGGGTTAAAACATATGACACAATTTTATCTCGGTAGTATGATCCCGTGGGGCAATTATCGAGCTAGTAACTGATATACCATAAGTGACTAATCGCTAAGGAAAGCTGCTGTGAGATACGGACCTCGGTTTAGGACGTCACTGAGGGGGGGCAACAAAGGGACAGGCTAGATCTGAGAGATATTATTTAGGGTCTGGTTAAATACTACTGTGTCAGCTTCGCAGGCTGGCTCTAGCAAGGGTCGGGATATTTGTATTTCTTATTTCTAAGTGTACCTACTGGTTTCCCTACTACTTTGAGGTCCATACCCCACAGGAGGTGCCCTTAGTGATTATTAGTCACTTATAGTATATCAGTTACTAGCTTATGGCCGCGGCTTCTCCCGCGTGGAGTTCGATAAACCATCTATATACGTTATCCAAATCCGTTTAGTAGTTTTTGCGTGAACGAGTAACAAACATTAATCCATCCTCACAAACTTTCACACGTATAATATGAGTACGATATGCCTCTGGCAGGAGGCCTTAAACTTAAGGCATCCACAGGATTTTTTTAAATTTAGAATGCTTTTGTGACAGCTGTAGGTACTAATCCTTCACCAACAATCCACATCAACGATGACGACGACAGTAATTAACAATAATGTTATTATAATGTATAGTACCTGGATGACCGAAATTTGCTTGGTTGTTTTGGTAAATCGTGTTTTTTTTTAAATGAAACCTAGCTTGACCTATTTATCGCCCCCAAAACCCCCAGCATACTAAATTTCATGAAAATCGTTGAAGCCGTAACCGAGATTCAGATTATACTATATTACAAGAATTGCTCCTATAAAGGTATTAGATAGATACGTTTTTTTTTTTTTTTGCTGTAAGTCGTTCTTTTTTGCGAAATATTAATTAATTAACATTAAAGCCACAGTGAAAATATTATTTAGTAGCTCTAAACATTTTTTTTCTCTTGTCCCTATCATTTTTCAGTAAATTGGCGAATTAAAAAAAAAAAAAGAAGAGCGCGCAAATTTTTTTTTTTAACTTCTTTATTTGGGCTTTTACCAATGCAGTCCAAAAGTTTTTATGAAGATTCATTGACCGGCCCTGGATTCCGAGGTATAAATCTTACGGCACTCCACTATATAGGTGTTCATCAGAAAAGTGCGAGTGTGGACGACCAGATGTATGAACTTTTCGACGTAAAAGGATTCAGTACGGAATACGGATCGTATCAGGAGGCGTGCTGCCAAAAAGACACAACCTTATAGTTATAACGGAAATTCGAAGACTTGTTGTGTTTTATTACAACATAATAAAAATAAAGGCGTCGTAACATTGTTAAGAAAAGGAAGCGTGTCCCGCTACACTGACGGTCTAACGTGACGAACTGACGCGACGGGCTGACGGGAGCAACGGTGTGAGACGTCAGTCGTCACGCACTCGTAACTTAACGCGTTACGTTACGTAACGGACTGGCTGTAATTACCGTAGTTTAAGATCTCCGCTTATGACGTATCTGGTGAGTTTTTTTTCCTTGATTTTTATTGTAAAACATCGTGTGCAGCCTAAAGGGTACTCTAACCAGAGGATTGAACATTATACTTCTGTGTGTGTGTGTGTGTGTGTGCAAGAGAACACTACGTGCTTTGCAATCACACTCAAGAAAAAGTTTTCTATACACATGTTGGTAAATAGTTAAATAACTTGAAATTTTCTAATTGGTTACAATAGTTGCGGGACTAAGTTAGCACAAAACAAACATAGCTACGCTTTTTTAACCGACGAAAAAAAAGGAGGAGCTTCTCATTTATGATTAAGCTCTCCAAAGTTAAGTAGGACCTGTAAATAACTAGTTGGCTTTACACTATTAAAAAACCGAGTCTCTGCCACGAAAATCGACACTCCGAACTAAATATCCTTTCATTTCTCAACTCGGTATCTAAACCCTTCTACGCAGGGATAGCATAATTACACACAGATTCAGCACTTTTCACAATATAATAACGAAGTCAGCACATTTTGTTAAACCACCATATTGGGTTCCTTTCGATTTAAACCCGAGGCCACTTAGATCCCAGAATCTTACGCCTTGTTCACGACCTGAAATGATGCAACTTGCGTCAAGCGCGTGCTTCAGTTGTTTACTTTTGTATGTATCCGAAAAGCCGGCCATAGTCAAAGGGTCATGCATGTGCCGTGGTGCTTATACCTACTGTCAAATCACAGGCTTGCATGAACGTGTGTACGAGAAAACTGTATAGTGATTCATGGAATGGACCTCTGGGCCGTATACAGAAAGAAAGCTGGTAGCCGGCGCCGATCTACCAGCGCTTATAGGAACCGGTCCATGCAGGTAACCGGCGCTGACATTTATATGAACAAGCACCGATAAGCGCCGAAAGTCGCCGAAAATCTTCGACAAGCGCCGGTCAGCGCTGGCGCCCGCCATATAAAATTAATGAACAAGTACGACAACACTTATGCATATTATTATTAAAATTATTATGCACATTAAATGTAAGGTCCCGTAGTAGTTGGTACCTTACAAAAACACTATCTTTTTTTTTAATTTTGTGACGACTAATAGGGAAGTACGGAAGCAGAAGACATGCTGCGCCGACCCCAAATAAATTGGGATAAGGGCATGAGAATGATGATACATTATTTTAAACTGTCATGGAGAACCTAACTCGTGACAAGATTTTTTTCTTCACGATCGTTATTACAGCAAGCTTGTCGCTTTAACTTGTAGGTCGTGGCCGAGCGTTTATACCAATCAAGGAGGCCAAAATATAAATAATAATGGTAAACGCAGAAAAGGCAATTTTCTTCCATTATGAGAATGGAAGCAATTCGGCAATTGTAAGGAAGACTTTCATTATCTTCGTAGATATACGTGAAAAGATTCTGCAAGACAAAAGTTGTAATACTTTTTGTTTGGTTGAGTAATATTTATAACAGTGAAATGAAATGCAATCTGAAAAACAAAAATGACTTAATTTTTTTCTAGTCTAATAAAACATTTTTGACATGACATGAACTCACGCCTTCTTCCCATGTGAGGGGCAGGCAGAAACCACAGAATTCTCTGTAAGCCGACTAGAGGATCTTTCATCCAATCATCAGTTATTCTGGTTACCCCAGTTTGGCACAGATAGTCCCATATCGCAGCCCCAGTGCGGTTCGACATGCTAGGAATGCATAGATAACATCACGCCCTGGCGAAAGGTTAAGCAATATCTAATAATATACCCACATTTCGCCAGTTATTTTTGGCCAGTTAGGGGCGAGTCTGATACCATCAGCCGAGCACAAATCCTCCGTAGCTGGTACTGCGAAATTCCAGATATAAAAATCCAATAACACTTTGCCCGACCCGGGAATCGATCCCAGGACTTCATGCTCAGCCACCACGCTTGCGACCACAAGACCAACGAGGACGTATAAGCGACAGGAGGAATACAGTGATAATTCCTATAATTAAGAGCTGGATATACTGACAATTCACCCTCCCGCACCCGATTTATTGGGCGCCAGAGGGGTATGCGATTTGCGAGTAGCGATTATATCCATATAAATAATTAAGAAAGTTATTGGCAAAAATAAGCTGAAGTCCCCTCGGCATGACTTTAAATAATATATTGATGGCAATAAAAAGATCCTATGATTGATAGTTTAGGAGAAAAACGGTAGTTATTTACCGAAACAGAGGCAACTTTGCATATTTATTTATGGTGTTTAAATTTATTTTTTTTGAAGCTAAGAGGACATGCTCTAGATTGTTTAGATTAAAATATATAAAAATGCGGTGAAGGTTGCGGAAAAAAAAGGGTTCTAATGTATCCTAAAAAAGGCCAATTCACGTATACCCATGCCTAAAACAATAAACAATATGTCTATAGTTTCTCTTTTGCACAGCCATCTCCTAAAACATTTTTCCTGTCACATTCTTTCCATACTATCGTATTACACACATACATACATAAACTTACACTCTTTTCCTTTTTAGTGTCCACATTCATACATCTGGTCATACACGGACGCCGGTTGCGAGAACTACTAGTTGCGTAATACATGTCCATTATTGCTCCATACACAAGTATTCACTCTCATGGCTTAATAAGAACTGCCACTCGGGTCGATCTTTAGGTAAAGCTGTGCTTGCCTAGGTCGGTCTGTGGATGGGTGACCGCCGACATACCGAGTTTCCTCCATGCCTCGGAAAGCACGTTAAGCTGTTGGTCCCGGCTGTCATATATAGATCTTTGGAAGTCGTTACAGGTAGTCAGTAAACCTGGAGGTCTGACAACCAGTCTTACCAAAGTATATCGTGGGTTGTGGAGGTCAGATAGGCAGTCGCTTCATGTAAAATACTGGTATTCAGCTGCATCTGGTTAGATTGGAAGCCGACCCTAACATAGTTGGGAAAAGGCTAGGCAGATGATGATGATGACACAAGTAATCACAATAGAAAATAGTTTTCTCAGCATTTTACAACAATTGTAGATACCATATATTTCAAACAATTGTTTCTTTTTCTCCGGCCATAAGTCAAGTGTACGTTAATTGTCTATTTGTTCGACAGACATTGACTAATGGCTAGGAGGTAAATATAACGACAAGTAAAGGCAAATTTACGTACACATTTCTAGACAGACTAACAATCAAGATGTATCGATTCTTGCTGACAATATTTGCTTGCTATATATAACCTTAGTTAGAATACTAACAAGTTCAACTAGTATGAAATACACTGAAATTATCCATGAGAACGGAAAGAATGGCGTAAATCGCGATTTTCTTTTCTAATGAACCACCCATATTCCTTCTTAGCCCTTTGTGTCCGGGGCCACGGTTTCTATTTGAAACAACCCGCAGCCCTGAGGCGATTAGGACAAGCCTACCATACTTCAGACCACTGCAAGTCCTGAAAGCCAAAATAAACCGTAGCGACCACCAGAAAAACACCAAGACAACAAAACTCAACGAAGACCCAGACAAACAATTTAACTGTCTTGGATTCCGCAACGAAATTAATAAGGAAACAAGCGTAGGAGTAGGAAGTAGGTTTCCTACTCCTCCACTAAATCGCTCATGTTGATTTTTAACCGACTTGATAAAGGAGGAGGTTCGATGATTTCGTCGGCGTTTTATTTTTTTTTATTTATGTTCCCCGATTACTCGAAGATGGCTGGACCGATTTAGATGTTGTATGTTTTGTTTGAAATGGTATACTTCCCAGGTGGTCCCATGATCATTAAATCAGGATCTGATCATGGAATCTTGGAGAAATAGAGAGAACTCTTCAAATTTTATAGGCACACTTGAAGTGATTTGAGTAGTTTTTGGAAGAGTACTTTCTCGGAGTGGTCCCATTTTAATTTGGTGAAGATCTGATGGAGAACTTCGGAGATAGGCAACGGAACTCCTCAATAAATGACAGCAAATGGACTGGGATTGATGAAATCCCATGTCTGTCTATTGTTTACACCAGTTCATAACAAAACATCACGCCGGTATGCTGTGAAGGGGTAAGCACATGTGAACCACTAAAAAGTGAGAAATAAAAACTTAAAAATAAAAAACCGACTTCAAAAAAAAACACAAACTTTAGAAAAAAATAAAGTCGGTCGCAAAAAAATTAAATCAAACAAAAATGTCACCGACTTCAGAAACTGATTTTTTTTCTAATGTTTATTTTTAACACATCATAAACCCCAAGACTGTACTGTGTCAACTAAATTCCTTAACTATGTTTATGCCCCCGGTAATAGGGGCGAGCCTATTGCCATCAAGCGGACACAAATCCAGACTTCGGGCTAATACTGAGAAATTGCTAATGAAAAAACTCAATAACACTTAGCCTCACCATAGACCAGTAGGTCAAAGATACTTTATAGGGTTATTAGAACAATCCTCCATAGAATAGGGTAGTTAACTAAAAAAACTAATTAGTCCGTCAGATAGATTTCCAAAAAATTTTGGACACGTATTTTTTCTTTTTTCACGTAAACAAACAATTAAGACGATACCGTGCTTTGAAAACTCGTGTGACGTCATATTCTAAGACATTAGTATGACATTTTTTACCGGTGAGTGACGTCACGACCCCACCAAATCTTTGACGCGTTTTATCTTCGTCAATTTTTATTGATTTGATAAAACAAAAAATACGTATCCAATATTTTTCGATAATCTAACAGACGGTCTAATTAGAATCATAATTTTTTTAGTCAGTAAACATCCCTATTGCAGCACAGTATAACCATATTTATACTGTGACTGCAGTTTACTATTAAGCATGTGGTTTTATACACATTCAAATAAATCTGCTCAGCTTAACCCTCACAATTCTGCATGTTATTGAACATGACAGACAGTCGTCAACCCGCACCATGCAGACGAGGATATTGTCAAACAATGCGAATGATTATTACGGTTAATCCCGTCAGTAAAGTGCTTACTTTTATTGTCTGCCCGGTCGTTCCCGGGGTTGGGAATAAAACGCACGGCCTTGACGGGTGGTACAATAATATTCAATACAATGTAGGGATATTTACAGTAGAATCCCGATTATCCGGATCAATTCAGGAGTATTCCGTACATTCGAAAATCCGGATAATCGATTTCTAAGTATATTTCAAACAATATTTAAATAAACTTTTAATATAGAAAGTGTTTCACATACGTCATTGATACAATAGAATACGGTAATTAGAGCCGTGAACAATAAGTCCGGATAATCGGATAATCGGATATCCGGATAATCGAGGTTCGGATAATCGGGATTCTAATTTCATTAAAAGCGATCATAGCAGGAAAGTTAATACAGTGTGACAAGGACTAGGGTGCCCCAAACTGTTATCACGATTCTAGTTTCACTAGCGATGAATTCCAGTTGAGTTCCAAACATTTTGGCCATATAGTACTGTACAAACTGTATTTTCATCTTTCCTGCCTTTCCTGTTATTTGAACATCACAGGAGCTGATAGAGTCTACTCAAAGAAAAAAAGAAACAGATTCAATTTGAATTGTCATCGACACGCTAAGAGTATCAAATTGGCCGTCAACATGTTTTCGTAGTGAAAACCTGAAAATAGTAGAAGAAATACGTCTAATAAGCTTGTCCCTCGCCCCACACCCTAGAGGCGCAATATTCTCAATTTCAACGTCACCTATAAAACAAAATCCCAGACTAGTGCGACCATCTGTCAGCACAATCCGGGAATTCTTCAATAAACTATTTATGTTAGGTCAGTCGTTCAGGAGGTGGCCGTGTTTGCCTAGTTTGGCTCATGAATGGGTAACCTCCTTAAATACCTACCGAGTTACCTCTGTATCAAGCACGTTAAGCTGTTGGTCCCGGCTGCCATATTTAGATCTTTACCAATCGTTACATGTAGCCACAGCCTTATAGTCTGAAAATCTTCAGTCTTACCAAAGGTTATCGTATTACCCAGTACTGACTGGGTTGTGGAGGTCAGATAGGCTCTGTCAGTCACTCAATGTAAAATACTGCTGCATCCGGTAAGATTGGAAGCCGACCCCGACAAAATTCGGAAAAGGCTAGGCAGATGATGAGTCGTTCAAGACGATTGTACACTGTACGTGTACAGTCATGACAATCAAGTGTTTTCTCCTATCAAATTGATAGTAATTTCTTGTTGTTACGAACATAGTAATTAAGACGCCATATTTATATGAAATAGGTCTCAAATCTGAAAGTTGAAATAGTTATTCCACGAGGAAATCGCTTGTGAATGTAGGTAAGTGTATTTCTGTTTAGTTCGTGACTGAACGAAAAGGGTGCGTCGACGATTGTTTTATTTGTTATTGAAACGGAAAAGTGGGTCTGTGTTTTATTTATTTATTTTTTCCTGAGTTATTTATGTGTGGACTACTTTATGGTGACTGAGTTTGTTCTATGGCGACTTATTTTTTTGAAAGACGTATACCACCACGATCTTATATATGAAAACAAAATAAACTTTGATACCATTAAACATAACTGGCGAAATGTAGGTGTACTATTGTAGGTACACCTCTGTCTAATCCTTCGACGACTACAGGCGTGATGATATGCTATGATACAAACAATTAAACGTTAGACGACATTGTGCCATATCTCAAGGCAAAGATGGCAGAACAACCGTCACCGCTTACCGAAATAATACCAGCACTAGCAAAAACAGAATTGTTTTGAAAACGCAGGATAGTTAGTTGTAGAACTAGTGACACGATCCTTAAAACCGGTGGAATTAATGGGTATTTTTGTTCCCACTTACTAATTTTACGATTTTGTACCACTTTAATTCGTAGGAAGTGGAGAAAAATAATAATAGAGAACTATTATAATATTATTTCCAATTAGTTCTTCCGTACAAATGGTAGAACTAATTGGAGCGAACCACATTAATAATGCTGCAAAATAGCATATAATTATAATAATATATCCAACCAAAATACAAATGATTATTAACGCATATGTAGGTATAAAAGAAAAGCGTTTGTTGCCAAACCATGGCCATTAAACAAAACCTCAACGACGTAACTCCTTAAAACACCCTTACTTCCCTAACCCACATACACAGGAATAAACAAAAAGAAAAACAATTCACACTGGCAACATGGCTACCCTTAGGGGCGCAGCTTCAGTTCCGCGGCTCAAAGGATCAACATGAGATGCAATTATCAAAAGCCTTTCGCTACTACGCGCTCGGCTTCTGTCTAAATAAACAGAAAATTCGCGAGCATAGAGTTCCGTACGATGATTATATCTACCCGGAACAAACTAAGCATTGTAGTTGAAAAATATGTTCTCACTAACATTCTAATTTCGTCGGTCTAATTTATACGCCATATATTGGCAAAACATAGTGCACTGTATATTTGACAAAATAAATGATTGATTGAAAAAAATAATTATCAGAATTCGTAAGTCCTTTTTGAGCAAATTTTAAAGTAGCAACAAAAAACTGATTTACTAACAAGTTTCGAGAGGTTTTTGACCAATATTTTTTTTAATTCTATGGCTAGGGAATAAAAAAATGGCGTTTAAAGCAGATGGCGCAAAAAATGGCGTTTCGGAGAAACGAATAAAATTCTGATAAATAGTCCGACGAAGTGTAGGTTTGTACGCAAATAAGTGAGAGTCGATTTTCGAAAGGTTTTCGTTTAACATAACACAAATTCCCCAAGAATTAGGCAGAGGTCTACCTAATAGTAGGTTCACCCACATTTCGCTAGTATGTTTAAAACCCATGTAATAGGGGGCGAGCCTATTGCCATCAACCGGGCACAAATCCAGTCTCCGTGGCTGTTACTGATAAATTCCTGATGGAAAAACCTAATAACACTTTACCTGACCCGGGAATCGAACCCAGAACCTCATGTAACTGACCAACGAGGTATTCCTGGTAGACTATACGTAAGAACTTCAAAATGTTAGTCTCCCTCCGTAGTTTTGGAGGTCAAGACCTAGTTCTAGTTGATCTAGTTTCTTAAACATCTGTAAAAGTGCCGTTTCTAATTCGTTCTAAAGGAACCCTAAAAACTACTGAATTCCCGCGTTCCGCCATTTTTCTGTTTTTTTTAATTGAATGTGTTGTGCTTGTGCATGAGGATTTGAAAATAGAATGTGTCTGTATTTTTAAAAAAAGAAAAATTTTAACCGCGCGTTGTTGGATGTGAGAAATTTCAGCTTTTCGTTACGTTTTTGCTGGATTTTTTGTCTTTTATTGAAGGAAGATTTACACGCGGCGTAGGTACACCTAACTGTAGGTACTTATTAATAGTGAAATATAATATTTTATTGATTAAAACTCAGACACTATTAAAACTCCCAGTTACAATACTTATATCTAGGTGAATAACTGATTTGTTTTTTTTTTAATTTTTCAACTTAAGCATTTTACCTGATTTTACCCACATTTAACCCGTACTGTCAACTTTGACATTTTTTGTGTGCATATTTCATTAAAAGGGGTACAAAAATCATTCCCGTTTTCTGGTCTTGTCCCGCATCATTTGGGGTAGGTACGACTTGTTTTCTGCCTTGGTTCTATCCCGTCAACCATAACGTTATCCTTTTTATTCACTCCCTTATTTTTCCTACTTATAATATTTGCTGAAAACCAGTATTTTTTTGTCTGTCTGACCTCCGAAATATCAGGATATCTCGTGATAGGACTGGTTGTCAGACTTTTCCACATGTAACGACTGTCATAGATCTGAGTTTGACTTTAAAACTTGATGAAACGGATGGTGACCCATCCATGGATTTGGCTTGGCAAAACGCAGCTTAACCCTGAATATTGAACCACTTGGCTAGTATTATTTAGGTTCGAGTATCTTGCTGATAACTACAATAATGTAATAAAATATTAATAATTCAGTAAAAGCAGAAAACGTTACGATTACGTGCCACAGTAAGACATAGCGGTTATCGAGTGGCGAGTGCAGTGCGGAACATCGAGTGGAACCATTAGAATTTGTATCGATTTGCGGTCGACGATGTTAATGAACTATTGTTGTGCTAGAATGTGCTTGGGTAGTAGAATTATTGTAATAATGATTGTAGTAATTCAGTCTTACGTAATCACAGGGTTGAAGAATATGGAAAATATTGGTATTTGGCTGCATACAGTTAGATAATACTGACTCCAAACAGTTGGGAAAGAAGAAGAAAGAAGATGGTGTTGATGAGGGTCTAAGAGTGAGAGAGAGAACAGATTGAAAGAGATAAAAGGTTAGGTTAGATTGTAAGGATAAGAGGTAAAGGTAAAGGGAAGCATTTCTAGAAATATTCTTCTTTTTCGAGCCAGTGCTGTTGTTAGTGGTGTAGTTCCATGTTTTGCTTTTACAGGTTTTTTTTTTGGTGAGTGGGAAATCATCAAATAACCTCCCGCTCTGGGCAGAGCGGAAGGGTGTCAGACTTCTACTGACTAAAAACTACCCATGTTCCTTCTTAGCCCTTGTGCCGAAACCGCGATATTACTTTCGAACAACCCGCAGCCCCGACGGGACTTTTACTGGCCTAATATTTACCACTTGCACGACATTGGCAGTTTTCAGGCTGAGGTTGCTTTTGGGACAAAAGCGGCAAGATCAAAAGCGGCATAGTCTGATGCAGTCACACATTTGCATGCTTTAACCCGTCCCCACATTACTCAGTCTTACATCTATCCACTATGGATCACAAATATATTCTGATAAATCTGAATATCGGGTTCCAAGAATTTATTTCTTATTAAATCCAAAACACAATATTGTCCTTTTGCACCACATACCTCAAAACCATCTATTCTCATAAATTGTCCCTCACATTTATCTAGTATCTCAGCCCCTAACAATACCTATCACTAAACAACGTAGGTCCCTCACAAACGGCTCCACATGGCTATCTTCCGACCTGTCCCTCCACGTATAGGAAACGGCCTCAATAATACATGATAAAGGTGGTTTCATACCGGCCGGCGAGGCGACTAGTGGACGTAGTAGGAAGATGTCAAAATTTCAATTCTCGCCCCAGCGTATTTGGGTGTACAACGTCTGAATTTGCAATGATGTGCGAGGAGGAAATTAAAATGTGTATTCAAATTGAACTAGGTATGTAACTGCATCATATTCCTCACGAAATCGCTTCGTGTAAAATATATTAATATGCATCCAGTTAGACTGGATGCCGATTTCAACAGCCTAGTTTTTTTTTTTGCATCAATAGAGTATTTATTGTTTAGCAAATCGTTCACGTAAATATCTCACCAGTCATCACGATGACAACATACATTTTCGGTACACCAGAATCTGCGAGATTTTCTATTTTCTTCCATCCGCTATCACTGGTGTGAAAACACCATAACAGACTACGAAGAATAGCTAGAAGCCATTGTCTACTGACCCGTTTTATAGACCTCTACGTGTACGGATATTATAAAAAGGTAAAGTTTATATGTTTGTCTGTAAGGGGTAATCTTCGAAACTTTTGATCAGATTCCAAAAATTCTTTCAATAACGGGAAAATACACTATCCCCGAATGTCTTATGTTATTTTAAAAATAAGCCAGGCAGCGCTGTGTTGTGGGTCCCCAATCCCCATAGCACAGCACCATGCTGAGTGCTAACCTGCTTGTCTCAGTCACGACGTGCAACTTTAGTTTTTAACCGACTTCAAAAAAGGAGGAGGTTCTATGTTCGTGTGTATGTATTTTTTTTTTTTATGTATGTTACCGGATTTCTCCTCCATTTGTGAACCGATTCTCAAAATTATTTTTTTATTTGAAAGAGTATACTCCTGAGGTGGTCCCATTTAAATTTGGTGAAGATCTGATCCTGATCTTCGGAGATATACAATAGAACTCTTCAAAAATAGACGGCAAATCTGTCGTGATTGCTGCAATCGCTTGGATGTTTATTGGAACGAAGTTCCTTATCGCGCGTTGTGAAAGGGGGCTAGACGGAAAAAATTCTTACGAAAAGTTGTCACGACACTTTTTGCTATAGTAAGCTATTGTAAGCTGTGCGGCGTCGCATGTTTCTCTGTCTGTCTCTCTATCTCTTATAGAAAACAAGCCAGATATTTTCATTTCTACATTTTTTTTTTTTTTTTACAAAATAAAAAATAATAACAATAACTTCGTTCCATCCGGGTGTTCCTTGACACCTCTCAAGTTTTTTATTGTTTATACAACATCATGACGTAACATCACGCCTGTATGATCTGAGGGGGTACGCAGATGTGTGCACCCAGATTTGGACAGTAAGATATTATGTAATGTTCCATTTATTGGGGATAAGCCTATTACCGTGACATGTATTGTTAACAACGTAAAATTAATGAATATCAAATATTTGTAAAGGATATTACAACTAAAAATGGAAAAATAAAAAAACTTTTTTGCAAAAAATAAAACCGACTTCAAAAACACAAAAAAGTGAAAAATAACTTTAGCTTCTGAAGTCGGTGACAAAAAAACCGAATAAAACAAACAAAAGTCACCGACTTCAGAAGCTAAAGTTATTTTTCACTTTTTTGTGTTTTTGAAGTCGGTTTTATTTTTTGCAAAAAAGTTTTTTTTATTTTCCTTGCTTGTATTTTTTATATTTGTTATGTGTTGTATGTGTACCTATTGCTTTTTTAATTGTCTTATTGTATTCTCGTCATGTTTCTGCGACAAATAAATATTTTTTCTTTCTACATATTTTTAAAACACTAAGCGAAGCCGCGGGGCAAAAGCAAGTAAGTAAAGTATAAGAAGATTATCTTTCGTCGCTTGATGGGAATTGATCGATTGACCGTTTAAGGTTTAAGTAGTTAATTTAATTAGTAAGGTAGTCGGGAATTAGAAATAGGTTGATATTTCAAAAGTTGTTTTGGTTGATCGGAGGGCCACGTGTAACACCTCTGCCATCGTCTTTCATTTTGACAATTCAAAAACATTCGAATTATTTAATTTATCAATGGATTTCCCGTTATAATCCTTTCGAGTACGCGATTGAAACCGTGATCCGGGTCTGATGATTTTACACGCGAAGTCAATTTCGGTTGAAAGCGGATAACTTATTTATTACATTATTTTCTGAACCTTATTAACAAAATAATATTTTATACATTTTATTCACAAAGGCAAAAACCGCCCAGAAAGTTAACTTATCAAATACTTCTTGTTACGAAAAATTATGCACAATACAGACAGACATTTGACACCATGTTTTATGCAAATAAGAAATTAAGAAAATTACTTATAAATGATGCAGCACATCTCTATTTACATATTATCTCAACTAAAATTCATCAAATCTTCACCAAAACAGTCCAAAACTTCGTCCTTCTAAAACAATCACGACCCACCTCTACCGTATCTGTGACACTATCTACATCAATATACATAATATATAGTATAGTGTAGTATATAGCCATAAAAGCCTCCAGCACAAAGCCTATTTACAGCGCTATGTACGATAGTGTCTGTGCTGACATGTCCGGCGGCCGCGGGAAGTATAAAGATATGTATGTTACTTTGAAGCTCATTGTTAGTGATAGATATTATCTCTTATATTGTATCGGGAGGTATAGTGTGGTGTATGAAAGCAATTGAATTTGAGTTTAGATTCTTTGGGAGATGGATTTGAAACTTAGAATGCTGCTGGAAAATTGGAGCCCGATTAGATTAAGTGAATTGAAACGGTAGCGACGTTTTCATTGACGAGAAACTGAAACTCCGTCCGTTAGACTTATTTCTGCTTAAACCGAGTCCGTGATAGGCAAAGCTAAAATCGACATAACATCGCTCCGAAATGTTAGGGACATTTTGCTACCAACAACCAGGCACATAATATATCTAGACTCCATGGCTGCAATTGAGAAAAAAATTATAAACTGTTGGGAAAAACAAAAAAAAAACCCTATAGCAACCGAACCGGGAATAGTACACAGGACCTCATGCTTAGCAAGCGACCACTAGACAACTAAACAATAACAGCTGTTCTCAGGATATTTGAAGATTACAACAAAAATACTCTTCAACTATTCCAAAATCGTCACCTACACCAATTAACGGTAAGCACACCTCTACGATAGCAATGCACATCACACATGGCCACTATTAGCCACGCAAGAAGGCAACAATAGCCATTGTGTACACCGTCTTGATATCCACGTGTTTGGCATTCCCCCGCTGTATGTAACGTTGGAGCGTCAGTCAGTATCGTCACTATTGTATCGTAAGCCGTCGGAATAAATGTGTGTCCATACATTTGTAAAGGAGCTCGTGGCTATATAATAACAGCCGCTAGGGCTGATCTTCATGGTAAGCCGTGACGTTTAGGTAGGTCCGTACACTGACACTACCGGAACATCTTTGCAGACAAACTAAGATAATATATGAGAAGTTCCCCATCGTTCTTCTTGTTTGTTCAAGAACTCCGCCACATCGAAGGTAGTGGCTTCGGACACGTGCCCTTACAGTGCAAGTGGAGCAGCACAAAGAGCAGGTTTGGAGGTGGGCCGTGGTTTGGGAAGAGACTTCACAGTCACACAGGACCAAGTTACCTTAACATTCTCCTCATAGTAACTTCCCAGAGTAAAGTTCCCCATTATTGTGATAGTAACGCCTTACTATCACAATAACGGCAAACATGTTCATATAAAAACTATTATTATACTAAATATAAATACAGAAGCAAGGGAAACAGATACAGGAATAGTTAGTAGGTCAGTAGGTGTGAAACCTTTATTACGTAAGCAATAAGGGTCAGAGAAAACTGTTCGGAGAACAATGTTCGTTTTCCTCTAAAGTTTTTCTCATAAGTTTTAGACGGATGCTCCGATTCTACAACCTACTTTCGACGCTTGATATAGAACTAATAAATTGCGAAGAATGAGATGCAAGGAATTCAAAGATGAAGAGGAAAAGCGACATAATATTGAAGGAAATAGCTAGGATCCTTGTTGAAGAAAAATGTAAGCTATGATTGAACTAAATTAGCTACATCGTTAGATTACATGTTGATCTAACTAAAAGCAATAGTAGTGTAAGTATACTTTCAGACTATTTCCAAACCTCAAAACTGGGAGATACTTTTTTAGGAAATGTTGTATATTTACCGTTAGAAAAAAAAATTGAGATAACAGAAGAAATCCTATAAAAGACAAAAACAGTTTTACGTAACAATCAAATCTGAGAAAAAAAAATATCAAGAGAGATAATATAAAAAAATCGGTTAATAAGCACGAGTTAGACAATAATAAATATTAGCAAAACAACTTAAAATTCAATTTTACTAATGGCCTGAATGTACAGTTGAACTTGATTTAAGTTGATGGTCATTCAATCATCGCCATGACACTATAAATATGTTGGAACACGTTTGATTGACATGTGAATGTGTTGTCTATTCTGTTAACAAATTGGAACACAGACTTTCAAGTTCAATTGCTATTTTCGGCTAATGACTTTGTATCATTTTGTGACGTTATATGACCGCTGAACCAACGTTCAGAATTACATACAAAAGAAACTAGTCTTATCGCAAAAAAGCTAATTCTAATATTAGTTTTTTTGCGATTAGATTACAACCAACACCACATTCAAAGAACATGTTACATCTACCTAACCCCTGCAAAAAAAAACCCAATTTTCAAAGACACAGCTTGCTAATTCCATTGAATTGAAACCGTTCATATCTCGCGATCATTCCAGCCACGTTCGGCAGCTCACACGCCCATTCCTGTATTAATAAAACGCCCACTATACCATTGTATAGAGAAGTTTTCAATATTGCCATTATGTTAGGAGAATATCTATTGATTCGTGGGTAAGGTAGTGATTTTATTGTTGATTGTATTTGAGTATTGATTGTAAATTCGTAACGGAACATCATGTCTGTATTTTTTTAAAGGTTACGCAGAGGCGCATCTGTAAGACTACTATGCCCACATTTCATCACTTTTGTCAAAGTCCTATGCATATGGGCAGGCGGGCAGGCCTGTTGCCGTAAAATGGGTACATTCCATTTTCTTGATTACCGAGAAAATGCTGATGGAAAATCAAAATAATACTTTATAGACCTCGATATAGCTGATACAAGAGCGTGGAGCTTGGCACAACCAAAGAGAGGCTTATAACCAGCAGTAGTTGAAGTCGAACTGTGGGTGATGACGATAATAAGACCTCGAAATCTCATGACCTTATCCTCAACGGGGCAGTTGCAGTTGTATCTGGTAGACTTCTGGTAGCTTTCAGAAAATGTGTTTATTTAACTGAACTGTCTGACATCCCACATGGTTCAAACCACCCACAGTTTTCAAGCCAAATCATCCCTCATTTATGCAAAATAAACGAAATTAAATGCTTTTTAAATGTTAAGGTAACAAGAACCGCCTACAAAAACGCCTACTTAGACGGTTTCCCTTAAATGCCAAAAGATGTTGCCATTTTTTGGCAAAAATCAAACAAGAGTAAGTGGAGTACTGGGTGGTGGAGGTCAGATAGGCAGTCGCTCCATGTAAAATACTGGTATTCATCCGGCTATACTGGAAACTGACCTTAACATAATTAGGCAAAGTTTAGACGTGTGATGCTAGAAGATGACAGCCCAGTTGAACCCAGACCCAGTCGTGACGGGCTCGACTTACGAGCTGTAACTCATCATAAGTTCGAACCCAAGCAGGCGGATTAGTTTGTGTAATTTATATCATCACTACTACTTTTAAAACAGTAAAAGAAAACTTTGTGAGGAAACTGGCATGTCCTAGCACCAAAAATTCGAAGACGTGACATCTATCAACCCGTACTGGGCCTGCGTGGTGGATAGTCTGTGCCTTCTAATAGAGAGGAGGCCTGTCCCAGCAGTGGGAACAATATAGACCGATTAAATGAAATTGGTGTATATACCCATCCCTCTCGCTGAGAGGAGGCCTGAGTACCAGCAGTGGGAACAATAAAAACTGGTTATGCTTAATTAAATGAAGTTATAATATGTGAAGCGTTTAGCACTTAGTGATCTGTAGTGCAAACGGGCCTAACTTACACTAATCAAAGCAAACATTACAATGATCAAAGCAAAAAAGTGTCAAGCAAGCAACCGATTGACACTTTTTTCTCCACCAAGATGATCTTCGTAACATTGAACATTGTGAACTAGTGTACTGGCACCCGTATTGTTGTATTGTTTAATTTCGTAACGGGCGTGTGTTTCTTACGTTTTTGTTGCATTTTTTATTAAGTTGGTAACATCCTGTCTGTAATGGATTTCATTAACATTGTTGTCATGAGTGGCGGTTTCGAGATGATAGTGGCTTTATTTATTGTTTGAAGATGAGTTGGTTACTTTAGTACCTATGGGATTTGGTGGAAGTTTCCTAACAAGGACCTAGGGAGTGGAGGTGGTGGTGGTGGTGGTGGTTTGGTGGAGTGGGGTGGGGGGGGGGAAGGTTCTAGGTGGGGGTACCTTTCTATTCAACCAGATGCATCTAAATAACTAGATAGGGTTTTACATTCGTCATAATATAACACGTACCATCAGTCTTGTGTTCCCCACAACATTTAGCATAGCTATGCACCCAATTATCGCCAGTTATTGTCAACGTCCAGGGACTAAACCAGACTGGAGGTTGCTATACTAAGAAATTTGATATTTCAGACACATTCATGACGTTTTTTACCTGGCATCAGCTACTTTATGATTACAGAATCTTATTATCATCATCCCCAGGACCCTAGGTGTCAAAACATGTGAAAATTTACAGGGGTCGTCTATTATAAAACCGGTGAAAAAAGGTATCCCAAATGAAACATTATTTTTAATCAAAAACTTTAATGGTTGGCTTCTCGTTCCTCGACCACCACTTCATGACTACAACGTCCACGATCAAACACCAGCCAGTAACTATCAATGACTCCAATAGCATGTCAAACGTGGGCCATTATGTAAAGGCGCCATTAGCGAGCTATAAACTTTTTACGTAACGCGTAATTGCAGCTATTACCGTGAGTGGTGTCAATTGCTAACTATCTGTGTATCTACTGTCAACACATGTAATGGCTAGGCTTAGTCTATGATAATATGTTGTTTTTGTATCATCAAATACACAGGGTAAACAACGGATTTTGGTTGTCTGAAACTGACTCTTCTATGAACTGTTCCGTGTTCAAATGTATATGGGTAATTTTCTTCATTCACCATGTTTCGATTGTGGAGTACACCTTTACATAATATACATTCCTTATACATTGCTTCATGTTTTTGAAAATTCGTCTGGTCTACTATGTAACTAACGCAATAACTTTTGTTGAATTGTCAGGACCAGGACCCATCTGGTCTTCAGGGAAATTCTCTGTAAAGTCCTGTTTATTTCAGCTTAAGTAGCTGTTGTTATTTTCAGTTCTGTAATTGATAAATTATGTTTATTTTGCAAAAAAAAAAAAATCAGACAACATAAGTTTTTGTTACTGACACTAAAAAAAAACGGTAAATATCCCGTTTTCAGTCAAATCAGACAGTTTTTCATTTCCTTTTACAGGTCACTTTTTTGAAACTAGATAGAGCCGGTGTTTCGTGCCTGACTAATCTGACCAAACTTATTACCTAACGAGAAAATGGTCTGAAATCCTAAACAAACATTCTTCCCTTCAAATGTATAGGTACAGTTTGGTATATCCTATTGACATACACACTACACACCATACATTTTCACCATAACACACTATTTACACGAGCTGGTGAACAATTTAATCACCCGCATGGGTAATGCCTTGCTTTCACCGTTTCTGAGTGGGTTTTAATCACCATATTCACTTTTGTTCGAGAACGTTATATGGCGAAAACAGTAAAAAGCTATTATTATTGTTTTATAACCCCCCTGTGCATACGCAACTGACATTGACAAATTGTAGTAAGGAATGGTCGATGTGAGTAATGCAATTTGTAATTGTACAATTTTTTTTTTTTTATAAAACGTTGCCCCACACTAAGAATTTCTCCTGTATCGTGGGTGCGATTACAAACATATAAAGTCACATACACATATACCCAGACCCGGAACAACTATCTGCAGGCCATACAAATAATTGTTCCGTGCGGGATCGAACCCGCGACACGCAGCGAAGCAGTCCAATCGCTTAGCCGCTGCGCCAACCGTTTCATTCATATCACTACATAGTATAAAACAAAGTCGCTTTCTCTGTCCCTATATCCCTATGTATGCTTAAATCTTTAAAACTACGCCACGGATTTTAAAGCGGTTTCTTTAATAGATAGAGTGATTCAAGAGGAAGGTTTTAGTATATAATTTGACCGACATCCACGCGGGTGAAGCCGCGGGAATCAGCTTAGTAATATGATAAACAGCAAATAACCAAATTGAAATTATATTTGTGGTTTTCCCATTCATCATATTAAATTAATTCAATTGCAAACTCGATCAACAAGACAGATAAATATCTACCTTTGTTCATAACAATAAAATTAAATAGTAACTGATAATAGTGATGATATTTTATAATTTGCGGTGTGACTGACGAAAATTTAAAATAAGGTAAATAAATGGTGTGCCTATGGTTCATAATGCCTTTTTTTTGATGGGATGGAAATCATCAAATGAAGGTAGGGAGTGTCAGACTTCTACTGACTAAAAACCACCCATGTTCCTTTTTAACCGTTTGTGTTCCAGGGCCGCGGTATCTCTTTCGAACAACCCGCAGCCCCGGACTAGCTGCTGCCTGCTTATTAAAGTTTCTTGAACAAAAGTACATTTTTTTTCTACGATTCTCAGGGTTATTTTTGTTAACCCAAAACCGCGACCTTATGGACCACCAACCATAATTAGAGTTTTCAAATTCCCATTAACTGCAATTCATTATAAGTTATAACCAGTTCCGTTCTACTTCTAAACCATATTTAAATTATCCATAGAAAAGAGCAATCGAACTCACTCATAGAAACTAACAAAATAACTAGTTTAGTATCCGATGTAATGACAGGTATTGGACCAAAACATCAAGCAATACAAGTTACACACAGGAAATGGTTGAACAAGCGACTCGTGCGCACAAGGTGTGACAGAGGCGGAAGATATCGAGCTCTCTGTCACACGTTATCAGCTGATCGCAGTAATGGCACCTGTTTGCGACCTTCAAAATGTTGGAACGTTTTGAAAAACTTTTTAGTTTTATTGTTGAATTTTGTAACGTGTTTATAATTAAATTCATGATGTTACAACAGGCTAGATGTTGCGTTTGATTATGCCGTTTAGCTAATATAAATAAATTTGTGATATAAATAAGCGTAGTAGGTATTTGTGGAAAGCAACCAAACTTTGGAATCGTGAATGTTAGGAAAGTTGCTTACTTGCTGGAGTAGTGTAAGCGAAAACTATAAAGTAGATCTCGATAGTCTTGAAAGACGAAGACAATTATAATAACTTATTAATATGTACCAGTTTTGCCTAACATGTAAAAATGAATGCTTAATAAAACCACTCTGAATTATCAGACCTCAGCAATGCCAACAGTGAAATAATATTTACACATTCATTTTAGAATCAGTCAGTGAACGATAAAGATACCCAAGTAAATACCCACAAAAGGACAGACAGAACAAATCATATCGCATAAAACAGAAAAAATAAAGGAAAGTCGCCAAACGAAATAAAACCATTTTATGCAGTTGTACCAATTTTTATGAATGCCAACCCACTGGCATTTTCCCTGAATCGACTCATCCAATTTCCGCTGAGAGATAAGAACCCGTAACCGAACGTTTCATTCATTCAATCATTCAATTTTCAGATCAGTGCAGCATTCATTTTTTACGATTTTTTCTTGTGATTGATTCATTCTCGTCTTAAGATTTTTCTGAGAACCAATGAAAGGCAAGGCCTCTTCTTCTATTTTTCTTTTTCCTTTCCCTTCTCATAAATTTTCAATAAATTATATTCATGTTTTAGTTTTGCAATGCCTAAATGGCATGAACTTGCACAAGGCTACCGTAATTCCACAAAATTTATAATGTTTACTAGTCTGGCACCCGTTTTCCAAAACAAATATTAAATAATCGATGTCCAAAAATTAAACGCAATATAAGTGATTCCATTGGCTGCTGATAGCTGAGCCATTTTTAAGGTAATCTCTGTGATGATTGTATCGTTCCAGAAAGCAAGCCTTGGCATTCTACCTTGGTTTTAGTCATTCGCTTTATCTAGTTACTCATATACATTCATTTCCGTTGTTGTATTCATACATTATAATTATTATTTACTCAAAAATGAATGGAACGAAAAAAAACTATTTCCGATATTAAAAATAAACGAGTAGGTCAGCGATCCGTTTATGGACGATTGTCTATTTTCATTTTTTTTTATATATATTTTATCCTCCTTCCATTCTTCGCAATATAAAGTCCGTTTTTTATCGGGAAGTAAAATTATATTTTGCTTTTGGTTTGTTAGGTGAAAATACAACAATCTCTTTCAGTTTCTATTATTTCAGTCGTTACTGATATTTAAATAGCTTCGACATACGCTTATCATATAAATATAGTGCACTAGAACCACTATTTTTGTCTATTTTTCAAAAAAACCAGCATTATGATATCCTCAACCCACAGGTAAACAAAAAACAAAACTCGCGAATGAATTATGAATTTAAAAAAAAATTTACTCTCGATCATAATTAAGAACGACACACCGCGAATGAATCTAAAAGAGTGACAAGTACGCCATCTAAAAATCATAATGTAACATTATAGAAGAGGAAACCAAAGGCTCAAGCAATACAGGAAAACTACAGTACACAGACCCAGGTCAACGACGAAATAAGGAAGCTATTTAGGCAGTAACTGTATTTATTGTGGAAACCACTAAACCGGTCCCATTGACTCATGATTGTCTGTTTGAACTTGACGCTCCTCATTATGTCAATTGGATTAGCAAAGGCATAATTGGATGCGAAATTCTTATGCGAAGCCAAACAGTTTGCTATCTGAGTGTAACTTTCTAACTTTTTTGTACGTAGATAACATTCGAGTGCTAAAATGGTTGGTGAGTATGCTCTGTAAACAGATGGAGAGCAGTTGGTAATTAGAAATGAAATATTTACTTCACTTCACCATGGAATTTATTCAGGCATTAAACGCAATTATGTAGGAAAACAAACCTTTCCTCCGATTTAGGAGAATCCGCAAAGAATTCACAAAACAGCACTTTTCTGAACATAACATAACATTCTCACAAAACCACTGTTTACAATATATTCACATTTCAAAACTCAGGTCGACACAACACAACGAACAACCACTGGCCACAGAGAAAAAGCACAAACAAAAAACCGAACTCGATTTCCAAAAATTTAAAAAGTAATGGGCGTTCGAAACATTTACGATAAACGAAAATTCAAATTAAGAACGGGCGCACGTCAGGTAGGTACCGCGGTGACTAATTGCCAGAGCACAGATAACGGCTGATAAACAAAACGCACCAATAGGTGGGTCTTCTATGGACGTGACGTCACGCGCTAATGTAATTTTGCCGGGATTTGTTGTACAGCACAACACGTATTGTTCGTTCCATTGATTTTTGTTGACTGTTCGGATCGGATACGGAGTAGGGAAGTGCTCCGTAATAATGATATTAATTAAGTTAATAGTAATACAGAGGTACCTATATTTTAGTTGTGTAATTGGACCAAATAACCATTAGCCACACTAGTGATCATAATAATAATTTGACAGATAAAGTATTGTAAAGTAAAGTATATATTTAATTATATAATAACCACTCATCAACTTTATCAACACTGGCTTAGAATTTTGACCTTAAGAATACACTGCATCAGGTTTACATCCGAGTTCTTTGTTTTACGTTAACGGGATTAATTTTCACACTTAGTCCTGCGTGTGTTTAAATTCTTTCATCCTTATGCAAAATCGCAATTCCTAAATTCCTGCTAAAAGCTTCCTGCCCTTGTGCCATTCAACTTATGTATTCTTTTTCCATTGTCTCCTGTTAGAAGTCACGGTATCATTAACTCCATCATCTTTCATATCATTGCTCACACAATCTATCCATCTTTTCTTTAGCCTTTCTGTCCCTCTCCATCCATCAACATTAACAGCCATCACATTTTTAGTCACATGCATTTCATCCTTCCTCATTATATGTTCATACCAAGATAGACGACTTCCTTTTAATTTTTCTATTACAGGCGACACTTTCTTAAATTCCTGCCCTATACGTGAAATATTGACGATGACTTCTCGAATACCGACTGTTAGAAGGATTTTATGACAAGAAATCGGCCGTTTTCAACACGTGATGCATTCTTTGCACATCATTCAATGTGTTTAAGTTGAAAGTGTGAATCGTCTAGGTGTCAGCTATTAGCGCAGAAACGAGAAACGTTCAAAGTAAAAGTTTTATTATTACTATTTGTTATTCATACAAACTTAACATAAGAAATTCCCATGACTGTGTGGTATTTGGGTAATACCGGAAAAATGAAATTCGAGACCGAATCCATTGTTACTGCTCCAATATGAATTGTATTACCGTCATCAATGATCTGCGGTTTGGATATATGCTTACGTATCGCTAAAAATATTGCGTCACCAAGAAACTAGGCTCCTTCATCAACATAACTATTAGAGTCATCTCGATGTATTGAACCATTTTTCTTGGTTGGGAAATCATCAAATGACTTCTCCCTCAATCTCTGGGCAGAGCGATATTGAGTGTCAGGCTTCTACTGACTAAAAACCACCCATGTACCTTCTTAGCCCTTTGTGTCGAGGTTGCAGTATCGCTTTCGAATATTTGATGATTTTCCAAGCGCCAAAAAAAAAAAAAAGGGGTATAGCTATGTTCATTCCTAAAATCCTAATAAGTATTTTCTCTACATCATGACTTGCCAACAAAATTCTGGTCAATAACGACATATTTCTGTAGTTAACATTTTCAATTCCATTACATTCATCGCGTTCATCGTTCATTCGATTAATAGTAACTTTTTTGCAGCACTTTATCTGATATCATAATAGCCATCCCCTCCGTTACTCCTGTCCCCTCAGTCCTGCACCAACATACTTAATTACAACGCGACTTAAACTCCTCTGCGTTTAGCATTTAAAATGGCGGCATTGTTGAAGAATACATTGTGTTGCAGGACTTGGTGCAACGCATTTGTTGAGCTGGGCAACACATTTGTTGAGTTGGGCGACGCATTTGTTTGTTTGCACTGCTCATTTGCGGAACTTATGCGACACAATTGTTTGTGTATGATTGCGACGATCCCAGATTTCAATGGAATTTTGCTATGATTTCGATCTCTGGTTTCTGTTGTAACAATATAACAAATCCAGTATATTTTCGCTAAACGTGTCTGTGTATGTATTTTTACAGGAATATTTAAATGCAGTCTGTCCAGTCTAGGCTAGGCAGATACCTAGCCTATTCCCAAATAAGTTAGGTTCGCCTTCCAATCTGATCGCGCCAATGTAGCTTTATAATAACAGTTTTTTACATAACTACGTATATAGCGACAATCAAGGGTCCACTTGTGATATCCAGGACCAACGACATAACGTGCTTCCCGAGGCACGGCGGTAACTCGGTATGAAATAGATGGTTACCCATCTACGAACTGACCTTGGCAAGCGTTGCTTCATCTTGAAGATCGACCCGAGTGGCTGTTTATATTTAGTCACGAGCTCCTGACTATCTAGTCTAGTAAAGAATAAAATAAAGATACTTAATCGAGCTGATCTTTCATTTAAATCTTTCTGAATCGTAACAAAAATCATGACTACCTGCACTGTAGACATTTTTTCTGGCTATTACGAGTATATCAGTAATATTACACAGTAAGTAACGATGACGTCATAAATACATACAAATAAAGCCTTTACCGAACAAATAAAATAATGGTGTTACATTAGTTTCGGTCGATAAGAAAGGTAAATAATGCAGGTTACTTATATTTTTAGAATCGATTTAGTTACGTATTTGTTTAAGAATCCGCGATACGATCTAGAATGGCTCGTGCAGAACAAACTGGAGTTATAGATCAGATAATTAAAAAGGCCATAGCAAATCATGGGCATCTATAGCTAATAGCAATCTCTTATTGGATACATTGTGTGCAATAAGAGATCATATGCCTAACCAGTACTTTTGATGGAGCGTATTTAGTCGTATTTGAACTCTATAAACTATCTAATGTACAACAGAATACTACAAAACTGTCGTGATAAGAATGGTTGTAAGACTGTATGACAGTAGGGACACATCATGATACAAGTCCTTAATGTGAAAGATGACTATGGCTAGAAAAAACGGTTGAATCCCGAAATTACACAGATAATTAGAACGATCAAATTTGGATAAGGTCAAGAATATGGACAGGGTTACAGGTATCGAAAGACAGATATAAAATCACAAAGCCCGTTAATGAAACTTACACTATGTCACTTACGGATTTTTTTCCGTGAATATCAATTATTCTGAACTCTCGATATTTCGACGCTATTGCAAGCGCCATGATCGAGGGATGACAATACGTTATAAACCGTGAAAGTCCTTAAGTAAGTGTCCGTGGAGTTTCTTGCCCATTCTTCTCCATAGAGATCTACGCTTTGGAAATACCTTGTGACTGTGGCTGTAGCTTTGCTTTCATTGATTTTCTGACATTTAAAAGTGCCTGTTATGGTCTATTTTTTTTTTTAATAGTACACTTTAATGAATTTGAGGAAACGCTAAAGACACCAAAACGATGCAACCGATCCATCTTCATAACACATAGATATTTTAAGAGATAAACATCAGATAGTCGCCAATAAGTTTGACCCTAGCAACAAAAAAGAAACAGGCGTGTCTGCACCAGCAATAGCTGCTCACGCTCCAACAGCAGTGGAAAGTGGAAAGCACACCGCCATTACAAATTCACCGCGTGTTTCCAAATGGCTGGATCTTGAACTTGGCGCGTTATCTGCTGCTATTGCCGTAATGGCATCTTTGAATATTAATGCTGCTGATAATGTACTGGTTTCTTCGTTTTGTTATATTGTTATCAAGGGGGTCAGTGCTTTGTAGTGTTTCAAGGTTACTTGATAGTAACTAAACTAAGAAATTACGTTTCTTTAAAGATTCAGTAGTCTTTTTATGTGATTACTTTATTACCATAAAATAGTTTTCCTGTATTGCCAATAGTGGAAGCTTTCGTTAGGTCAGATATTTCTTATTAATCAATTATCACTGATGAATGCAGTTTTTATTGACAACATGTTCTATTGCTTTCTTTTTACCTTTATATTGTTATCGACTTGCACTTAACTGTACCTATTTTAAACTGTTCTAATTTCAATAATATCTTAGCTGAATAAAAACCACACACTCGAAGTAAAAATAAACGATGTAAATTACCTTTAACACACGCCAATCTTCCTAACCACCGTGATTGAATTCTAACGATCAATCGATTATCCATTCAACTGCTTCATAATCGATTAGAGTATCGTAATTAGATCGATTATTACTTTAATCGTCTATTATCCCTCCATATCCATCCATCCCTTAATCAAGAGCTTATTGTTTGACATAATTGGTGTCTTTGACAATCATAGACAAAGACCTGCGGTTGCATTGTGGTTTTGGTCTGGACTTCAGTCCGATATTGACGTTAGAAACTAGACCGAAATTAGTATTTGAAACTGAATATTATTGGAGTGGTAATTGACAACCTAATTAGTAGGAACTTTTAAATAGACAAGACTAAGTATTGTTAAAAGTTATAAACACTTATTTGATTAAATTATTAAACAGAGGAGTGTTACACTCTCGCAGTCTCAATGCTGTCCATCATTGACAATTCTTAGCATTGGTTGCGTTTTTGCGTCAAGAGACATATTTTTTAAACTTAGGAAGCAGTATATCCAGTGAATCATGAATTTCTTCAATATACTTCGAAATGCCATAAAAGAAATTTTACACGATTGAAGTGTAGGTTATAAAATCTAATTATAAGTTATAATAAGCCTAAAGATTTAAGATTAATCTAAATTACACTCTTTACACCAACAAATCTTAGCCTAAAGCAAATGCGACAAATTCCGCAGATTTGGTTCGCAAACATCGGGAAATAACAAGCAAATGACATGGAACCAATTTTTCACCCACATTCACAAGTCTATACAATGAATGGTGGACTTCAATAGGAACGTCATTTGGCACACCTCGCAACATTGGGCCACATCGGAGCTGATCGGAGTGAATCGGGGAGTGACGCGTGGGAAGCTGTTGATGCACAATGAGAGGCAGGCCATTGTATGAAAATGTGATAATACACTAGCGAATTGATCCCGGTTTGGTTGCATTTTAAGCTAACCGACAAAATTACAATTGTCAATGCTGCTGATAAACCAACCCTGCAATAAAAAATACAATCAAAATATATACCCAATAATTTAGTCACAGGACATTATTTTTCATATTCACCATGTACCGATAGGTTAGCGCCCTCCCCCGCACACTAAACATAATACAGACAACTTTTACTAAATTCACTTCTTAAATATTTACAGACGCGAATTAGTGCAAGTTATACATAAGTGAACCAAATAAATGGTATTCTATTTCGTCAACTAGTATTACCAGTGTTTTTATTTATTGTCTTCGTCACATTGTATATGTCATAACTCTAGTAGTGTCAACACAGTTGGAAGTATGCATATGACAATAAAATGATGATGAGAATAAAAACACAATTAAATGTAGAATTATTGTTTTCATTAACATTATGAATTTGAGTCATGATGAAAGAAAGCATGACAATGTTGTTAAATCTCAAACACGCAGAGCAAGCGTGGATAGGATGGTGAGAGTGTGAAGAGATTTAACTTCATTTAAAAGTTACGGGTTCATAGTTACCGCCAGGAAATTATCATGGGACCGTTTGAACCTATAAACTTAACTACGCGTGTGGAAGAAGTTTTAATTTTTAACACCGTCCAGGTTTGGAGTTTGCATCTTGTTTCAAACAAACGTGCCAGTCTTACCAATGCCAAAGGGCATCATCGTGTTAACTAGTAACTTGATTGTGGAGGTAGTGGTATTCAGCTGCATCCTGTTAGACTGGAATCCGATGCTATCATAGTTGGGAATAGGCTAGCTAGGCAGATGATGATGACAAACAAACGTACATTATTATAAGTCTCTTTACTATACCAGTACAAATGACTGATCAATGATCGCGAACAAACAAGTCTTTTGTACCAAGTTTTTTGCAGTCCTTGACAAATATGATAAAGAAACCGACTGAAGATGACAATGCAATGTAGGCAATGACTTTTGTCTTGGAAAATATGTTATCAGTTCAATTGTTTCACGATTCTCACGAATTGACGGTATTGAATGACGATAATTGTTTAATTGGTTCGATATAGAATTTTCATGGAATCGATGATAGATATCAACCTGCTTTTGTTTTACTAAAGAATATGGGGTCATAAAAAGAAGGTTTTTTCTTATTCTCCAAGAATGACTCTTAAAATGAATAAAGAATACATAATATTTATTGAACCAAGAAATTAATAGTTATTTTTTCATACAGCATGTAACAGAAAGGTGTGGTCATATGATTCAAGGAGGTAGGACCATCAAACTGAATATCTTACCACCATAATCAAAATGGCGAGAAAATATTTTCTGATACATTTTGTATAGACAGGACAATGAGAGATTAAGAAGATGCCTCTAAAATTAGTAACGCAAATGCAAAAGTTTGAATAAACAAAACATTTCATCAAAAATCTAGAGATAAAGATACTAAAATCACAATTTCAGATAACAGCTCGCCTTAATTTAGACGTTGACATTTAAATAAATACCATCTCTAACAGGTTTCTATTTAAACACTTCCTGTCCTACCTGTTTCAATCTAATGACCTAAATCCGTAACTAACCCAGATCATTTGTAGTCTAATCTGAAATCCTTCCCACATTTAGATTTTTCACCTTTTCAAAATAATTATAAAGATTAGGGCAATTAGTGTCCTCCTTAAAAATTGTTGTGAGTGGAGCAAATTTTGATTTGATGTGGGATGCATGATGTGACCACTCATTAAACAAATACTTGGTTACAAACGAATTGATACTGGAATCATTATCATCACATTCATGCTCTTGCCCTTATCCCAATTAATTTGGGGTCACCTCAGACACCTCCATTCTTGTCATATCATCATTTAAACGGCTCCGGAATATTATGGCAATAATTATAATGGGACAGTAGAAATTTGAACAGTTCGCGGTCATCGAAACTTTTGGCTTGATCTAATCAATAAAAACTAAATTTAAGATCATCCAAACATCTTTTGACCCTTAAACGGATACCATAGATACAAGAATGCATTGCTTTATGGATAAAATATAGATCTTGTATCAACTGCCTTGCCTTTTCCCAACAACGTTGGTATCGACTTCTAGTCTAACCGGATGCAACAAATACCAGTATCGTACATGGAGTGACTACCTATCTGACCTCCATAACCCAGTTAGCACTAGGTTAAACTTTGTTAACACTAGCTGTCAGACTTTTAGGCCACTGACTACCCGTAACGACTGTCAAAGATAGAACTTCTATCTGGTGATATAATTTATTCAACATTCTTAATATCTTCACCAAATTCTCCAGTCCTACAACACACAAATCCTCTTTACTATGTATCCACCCCTCGACAATAAGACGCTTAGTTATTCGTCTACCTGTCGTCCTGTCCGTACGTTCGCAGGTTGGCGCTACGTCACGGGAAGTAGGGTCGGGATCATCGCCGGTAGCACCTGACGCGAAGACCCGTATTATTAGTTGTGGGGTCGGCTGGTCGACTGGCAACTGTTTTATTTATGTTTACGGTCTCTGCTTCTTGGGGGGAGCTGAATTTTTCAAGTGATGGAGGTTAAGTTAGATTGAAGATATCAGCTTAGTGGATACCTTTACCTAGCTCTGGCTAGAATGCTTACATTTTGTAGTTAGGCGAAAAATTGAGGGAAAAGAGAAATTGTTAAATTTAGTAAAGAAGATACTGACATAAAAATGCGTAGACCCACACCACTTAGTATGGATAACCGACAAGTTTAAACCAGAAATCATAGTCAAATTACCATTTAGAATTTTAGAAGAATGAAGAACAGGGTGAAAACTTCCTCATCTTCCGTCAGGCTGTTGGTTATACAACCCAATCTCGCGGATAGATACCTACTTTGTTTGCACGGATGCACGATATAAAAATATTTTTCGTAAAGTCAAACAAATATGATACAGAATTATATCAATGTTGCAATAGAAACAACAATAACAAACCAAAGTCTGGGTTTCTACAGTCAGCTGCAAAAATAAACAATAACAACAAATACTACCTCAACACAATCAATTACTATAACAGCGATAGTAAATAACCCAATAATGCGAAGTAAGAACACGTGAGACCTATAGTACCTCCTACTGGTACTCCAACAGTAAACAAGCGTCAGGTTATACCCGATGGTGGTATAAGGTTACGAGTTAGCGTCAAGTGACTGGAGGTAAATTGAGATCGTTCTCACGGTAGGCGACAGGTTCGGTTTCCAACTGACAGATGGCGGCAGTTATTTTGTATTCTGTCTGATAGATTCGAAGTCAGAATTAGTAAATCCAGAAGAAACAATAATGATATTCGATTAGTATTAAAAATGATGCAAAAGTCAACAATTGACTACAGATTACATAATGATTGTAACCGAAGAACATTAGAAGATATCGGCAATAATTGAAACGATTATTTATATTCGATATCGTTTTGGCCATAAAATTATAAGGCTCATCCAACGATCAATATCCATATACAAATTCAAAATCCAAGCAAGTATTACGTATGTTTTAATAGAAAAAAAGCGGCACAAATTATAGATTCTTGAAGTGTTTCGTAGTTTCGAAACAATAGTTCATATGCAATGCCGAAGAAAAGTTTAGAAAGTGCTCGAATTAATTCTTCAAACACGTTCACTTTCTTTGTATCTCGCGCAGACGCATCCAACGATAAACTATTACATTTTACATGTTAATTAACATCGAAATTTACGTGTTCTTGTGAATTCATGTAATACTTTCTTTTACTGTATTTTTTTACAGACTATCGATAAAATGTTATCTGGTTGAAAGTCGATAAGTATGGACTAATTTTATTAGGCCTAATAATAAACACTGTGGTGACCTGAAGCTATGTTAATGCCATTACTCTTATTCCTTGTGTTTAGGACACAAGTAACACTAAAGTTTGTCTACCTCGTCTAAGGTCATCCAAAGTCGCTACACTAATAAACCTAGGTGACTGTCATAAATTGGTAGAAAACTGTGAACTTAGGGTACGCTACTGCTTCTACTCCTGCAAGGCAAAACCATTTTTAACTTGTAAGTATAGAGTAGGTAACTTACAGAACAATCGCAAGACCAAAACATTATTTTCGACATTATCGTCTTTATTATTCCCACGGCCAAATCTTTGATATTTCAACTGACTCATAAACCAATTGAACCAACTATTTGCTTTCCCATCGTTAACTAAAACAAACACTCTCAAATTATAGTAATCGAAGCCATTGAATCTCTCCCAGCAGCTAACCAACGGCTGCCAACTCATAATATTTATGTAAGCGCTATAAGAATATGAAAACAAACAATTAGTCTTATACAACTTGAAATAATGAATGACCACACAGAAGTGACTGCTGGATATAATCAAATAGGCCGCATACAAGTTATTAATTTAATATCCTTTAAGAGTGATTCAGGGGAGTATTATAGGTAATATTCTAATAGAATGCACGATTTAGAAGGGCTTAAAAAATTAAAGCATGGTCGTATCGTCTTTCGTTTTTTTTATTTGTGGATTTACGTCAATATGGTGGCAGACAGATCCCATAGATGTGAATGATGTTGTGACGGTTGATAGGGGAGAACCCAATAGAAAACCATCAACCCAAGTAAAATGGGACAAGGACTGAAAGATGAAAAGGTCCCATGAATGCAGGTAATACTGCAAGGTAGCTTATTTACAAGTTGATCATTAGACTTAAAGTTTTTATGTATACAGTAATTACAGTACCACTGATGACGTTCAGAAAAAAAATAACTCTAGAAAATAGATGACAGATTTCAGAACGGTAATGCACATTTTTGGATGTGTCTGGACAGTAACTAAATGAACTGAATCCTACTTTCCTAATATTAAGTGTCTCTAATTTGAATTCTTATATATCTACTAAATCTTTCGTCACATACAATTCTTTTATTTCCTCCCTTGAAATGCGTGAAGCAGGTCTCTCACTTTCACAGTTCACCTCTTAACATTTAATCTTATTTTAACAGTTTCCACGGTGGCTTATGCAAGCTAGTTTGTCAGCTGACATTTTCTTACGGATGCTGGATGTTGTAAAAGCGTATAAAAGTTGGTTCAGAGAAATTATTTGCGACATTCCGAGGTATCATTGGTTGTCATTATAGTCGATGAACATTAAAAATGAAATAAGTTTATATTTATATAAGGTGGAAGGGATACCAACGCACAAACAGTAACCACGTATTCAGTAGGTACATCATACAGAGCCGCTTTATAGAAAATTTTCATCGGTTATTTTTTTTTAAACCAAAAGTTTCGTACATTTTGAAGCTAGACGTACGTTGGTAGGTTTTAAATTACCGATGAACAATTCGTACCTGAGGTGGGTTAGAATTATGACTGAAAAGTTTGTCTAAGTCAGTGATCTTTATTCTCTTAAAGGTTTCTTTTTTTCAGAGGAAGAGAAAGGCCAAAAAAAAAAAAAACGATACTTTGGAACGTGTTGCACAAACCCCAAGTAAAATGGGACGAGAGCAGGAAGATGATGATGTCAGAGGTAACACAATTAACCAAGAATGGACTGTAGTCAAAACTACAACTACGAACAAGTAAGTAGTACACATTTGTTTTACCCTTTTTTTTTGCGGGTGGGAAATCATCAAATAACCCCACCCGCTCTTGGACAGAGCAAAAGGGACTGTCAGACTTCTTCTGACTAAAAACCACCCATGTTCCTTCTTAGCCCTTTATGTTGTGGCCGCGGTATCTCTTGCGAATAACCCGCAGCCCCGACGGCGTTTGTCTTACCCTTCAAAAACAGTTATGAATGATGTTTTGCTATGCTAAAGTCAAAATATCACCAGTCATACAATGTTATTTAATAACATCCTCAGCAGTTATGACTAAGGAGACTATGCTTTCTAGAAAGATATTATATTTACACAGTACACCTTGTAGTCCTTGCCTTTCCCTTTCTGAATAAGTTAGATTCCTACACGAAGTATTTTGGCATCGTTTCAAACCACACGTGGTTCATGGCGAGTGTATCGGACTGGTGAAAGAGTGAATATTTTAATAATAAGCTTGATAACAAAAAGTGTTTTTATTTGAATATGAGATGGATGTACTCTTGACTACAATCTTGCCCCAGGGGCAGAGATGAGGTCAACGATGGAACGAGCTAACCCAGAAGTTCTAATGGATCCATTTATATACAAAATATGTAGTCTAGATGCGGAAGGCAACCATTTAACTCACGACTGTGAAGTAACCATTCTTTGAGATAATAAGACACCAACATACACGTAAAGTACAGGGCATAGATTTTATGCAGGATGTGCGACCTCAGTCAGTGTGAAAAAGTTTTCGCATGACCTAAGTGCACAATTTTTACGATTTAAATACTTGCTGCTTTATAATGACTAAAAATACACAGTTATTTAAACTACACTACGGATGGATTGTGTGAGCAATGAAATGAAAGAAAAAGAAGTAAGAAGAGGATAGCGTGACGATTAACAGAGGAGAACAGAAGAAAAATCGAGTTTCGACCCCATATAACATGGGAATGTTATAATGGGGTCGAAACTCGATTTTTAAGGGCAGGAAAAGGAGTATCTACAGACAGAGTAATTCCATTCCAGTCAGCTCACAGCAACATACATTTCAGAGCAATATCTTTCATTCTACACGCAACAATGTAAGTCGTAACTGACAGCAAGACGTACGGCGGCCATCTTGGAAACGTTAACAGCCTCTTGCCTTACATGAACTGCAACGTCATTAGTTATTAGGAAACCAGCGTTTTATATTAGCTTTCTAAGTTATGGTTGTTGGGGAGAAAACATATTTACTGCACGCTAACTGTAATTTAAACAATTTTCATCTAGGCTTATTGCTTGCATTTATGAGTTTGGTAAATGCAAGCCAAGATCGCGCAGTCGCTCTCAAGGATGTCGTTGATTTATAGAAGTAATTTTGATTGAAAGAATTAGCTTATTAGATTATAACATCATGGCTGTAGTCTCCGAATGGTTCGGTAGAGGTGTACTCCCGACAAGTCACCTGTTTGAATACTGCAATAATTGTGTTTAGATACTCATAGGCTGTGATTCTGACGTCAAACCAAATCGACCACCGTAAAAAAGTCTTTATCCCAACCTTTTTAATTGTCCTTATTCACTCTAGCAACCGTCATCGCATTGTTCTTCATTCGAATAAATTCATTCATTCATTCATTTAAATTTTCCAAAAGTGTTTCAGATATACACTTAACTGTCCTGCACTGCTGACAAACTGTCCTGCAGTTTGGCAGAAAATTTTTAAGATACCCACTCATGTAACTTTCGTTGAAATATATATTACAAAAAAAAAAAATACGTGACCAGGAAAACTCTTTGCCAAAACCACCAGTAAGGACTTTTCTTCCTCTTCTAAATAAGGCGTACGCCACATATCTTCCTACTTACCTATCAATAAACTACTAACTCCAACTAATATTAAAAGCTCGCAAACATAAAAACTCTCCAAGAATAATGAGCCAGTTCTGAAACTTGGCCAATATAAGGCCAAACGATACTTGGCCAATAAGGCCAGACGATAAATAACGCACGACGCTTAGAAAAGTGTTATTAAGGCTCCGTCGCCTTAAATATTCTTGGCATTACTCAAGATTAGGGTTGGTGTTGCCAGTTTTGTATTATGTTTATTTTTTGGGGATGTAATCACAGAATATTTTTGGTGAGAAGTGGTGCTGGTAAAGTTTGTTTTGTAAGTGTTATTTAAAGTTGCAAATACTTTAGGTCTTTAATGAAAAAAATTCAGCACAAAGCAGTTAAATTCATTACAGTTACTTTCTTCCTACTTGCCAAGAAGAGTATCAGTTAATCAGCTGGAATTTTAAGGTAATTACTTACTAGTTCTTAAAACCCAGATTCCAATAAACAATGTGCAACATCATTCTGAGTTGACTTGTTCAAATTCTGAGCTACCCGATGTCGTCGTAATCTACATATGATTTTGGGCTGACAAAGCTCCGCGCTTATAATATTGTGCACGGAAAACATTTGCCTCGTAAAGCGAAATTCATGAATAAATCACCATGGTAAAGGATTCAAGTCCTGTCCTATTAATCACGAAACTGAACACCGAAGCTATTTTTAAAGCGCATCAGAACAGACGTGACCAAAAATGTTTAAGAATGTATTACTAAAACCAAAACTCATCATGGCATGGCGTCTATGCATAATGCGAAACGAGTAATTCATGAATGACAAACAACCGAATAACCGAAGAATGCTAAGACACAGTCGGAGACCAGTTGCTATTCCAGAGATGACATTGATCTGTCTCATAAAATCAGACAGCCATGTTCCTACTGCTGGGACCCTAGCTTAAACATAGAGGTTTTTTTTGGAGTGTGGGAAATCATCAAATAACCCTCCCGCTCTTGGGCAGAGCTGAAGGGAGTGTCAAACTTCTACTGACTAAAAACCACCCATGTTCCTTCTTAGCCCTTGCGCCGAGACCGCGGTATCTCTTTCGAACAACCCGCAGCCCCGACGGGAACATGAGATCTCAAAACTTTATTTTAACACCTTTTATATCTATTAATAGCCAATAATGAACTTTGACTTTTTCTCCGCGTGTGGGCCATAATCAACACGTGGGCCCAGTAGGTAGACTGCGATATGCAATGCAGAAATAAACAACTTTTCGGAGCAGCTCCTTCACAAACCATCCATTCCATTTCTATGTTGAACCTTTGGTCACGGTAGTCAGTGGCCTTTATATCTGAAAACCAGTCTTACCGAGAGGAATCGTATTACCCAGTACTAACTGGGTTGTGGAGGTCAGATAGGCAGTCACTCCATGTAAAATACTGGTATTTATCTAAATCCGGTTAGACTGGAAGCCGACCCAAACGTAGTTAGGAAAAGGCTAGGCAGATGATGATGAAGGGGACTACCAAATGAATACAACCGTCTGTCTACAAAAGCCAGTTATCATCATCCAAAAAGTAAAAACCGGATAACGGGCAACCCTATCTGACACGGATTAGGCAACGTTCACAGGCACGCTGCAAACAGCTCTTATCGGTCGTCTCGAGATACTTGACTTATTAGTCACTTAGTTTGTTTTACTAAGGTCCCGTGTTATAGTGTACCTGAGACCTTACTTACTTACTACTACATAATACTGGGTAAGGTACATTTCAGAAGGAAAACATGACTTATTCGGAAAGTTTGCATGATTTACTTTTCTCTAGGTTCTTTTTATTGAGGAAATATCTCATGTTCTATCTGTATTCTTGTGGTGTTAACTTATTTTTGCAAGGTCCGAGGTCACTCACTAACAACACTTGGTACTCACGGTGACAAATAATGATATCAATGTCCAGTGTAACCTGACCTCGCTTTGTATAGGTTTCCCCTGCAAATATAGATCAACTTAATTTTGTTTTGTATAGGTTGATTGGTCATCGTTTCTAATATTGCTTTGGACTTGCTTTGCTACTTCAATTAGACTCAATATTTTGACCAGTTAGTAATATTAGAAGAATTTAATGTAGTTTCCAAACAGCTGTTATCTGAAGTTAAACCGGTTCTTAGTCACCAAGTCTGTTTAAACACAAACGTTGTAAATTACAACATCGTTGGCTGGGATAAAGATAAGTAAAACGGTTATTTATGCTTACTGTAAGATTTACAAACCATGGTTGCTATTGCTAAGAAAATGTATCTACCTACAAACCACAATTTTATTACAATAAAATATGTACAAGTATCAAAAAGGAAAGAATTACATGTCTTCGTCTAAATCGCTGTCAACAAAAAAAAAGTGCGCAGAAGGCTAGCAGCACTGCCACATTGGATAGCAATGCTGATTCTTTGGGCAATTTTTTTTTTTGCAATTCAAAAGAATTCCTACTAACCAGTATCTACCTAAGTCCATAACTGCACCAATAAACCAGGATTAGTATTAAACCAAGAGATTAAACAATAACCACCGGAACATTCTCCGAAAAAGAATACTGTTTAAAAACTAACTATCTCGAAGTAAAAGTCCTAATACAATAACAATAACACCAGTAAACCGGTACACGACAATAAAACAAAAAAAAAGATCCAAATCCACGTGGACATAACGTGGAAACCCCGGACGAAATTCTCACGAAATATTTGGCAAGGCAAGCCTTTTAAAAAAAATTAAGTAACAAAAGAGGTCTACTCGAAATTCGAAATATAAACACAGTTCGAATTGAAATACCGAACGATTTTGGGCGCGGAAAAAATGCAGGTAACAAATTATGGGTGACGTAAGCGGGACCGAAGTCCGGAGCCCGGAATAACGTGGATGTTTCTTTTTTTTTTGTTGCTTTGAGGCAAAGGAAATTGCTGGTTTAATTGTTTTTGAATATGCAGGGTTTGGTATGATGTATGTTGTTGAGTGCTTTTGAAGAATTTAAACGGACATTTCTTTTTCAGGTATTTGTTTACAAGAATAAAATTGTTTTGTTTGTGAATTATTTCTGAAGTTCGTCGAACTTTTCAGGTGATATTTTAAACTAATGGAAGAGGAAATAATTTATTCTGGGGGTTCCCAGAATAAATTATTACGATTTTGCGTTGACCTTTCTCAACTACGTACATTACTTTTCATTATATAATTCGTGAACATAACATCACGCCTGTAATCCCCGAAGGGTTAGGCTATTAGTTCACCCATATTTCGCCAGTTATGTGTCAGTCCCATGTAAAAGGGGGCGAGCTTATTGCCACCAACCGGGTACAAATTCAGAAACCGTGCCTGCTACGGAGAAATTCCTGATTGCAAAAGTCAATAGGACTTTGCCCGACCTGGGAATAGAACCCAGGTCCACATGCACCACAGCCGCCGCGGGACGGCTCCGGGCGTCGGGGGCCACGTGATGGCTTCCCACCACCGTAGACGCGGGCCTGTGGACGGTGAATAATGGGCTAGCTCACCGTCCGTCCGTCTTATGACGACGACAGGCCGTGTCGACGGCGCGTTCGTGTTCCACGCGCGCCTCAAAGAGAAGAGATGTCGGCAACATGGAAGGGGCACCGCAAGGACCGACGCCATGCGGGTTGTTCGCAAGAGATTCCACGGCCTCGACATGAAGGGCTAAGAAGGAACATCGCTGGTTTTTAGTCAGTAGAAGTGAAGTATGACACTCCCTTTCGCTCTGCCCAAGAGCGGGACTTATTTGATGATTTTCAACCCGACAAAAAAAAAAAGTCCACATGCACATAACACTTTTTAATAATCATTAATTCAGAAACTTTCCTTACACAACACGAATGAAATAAACATACACTAACTAAATAATTTCCTAAACGCCAAGACTTCCCACATTATCGCTAATAGAACTGCCACATTATAAAATTATGTTCATATTTAGTTGTAATGATAATTTCGTCTGCCCACGGAGGTATTTCAAAATGGCGGAATGATCAGTTGATCACGCATGCCCGGCCCATCAAGGCGTTCTTGTAATGGGAATGGACATTAGGAGAGAATACCATAAATTTCTCCCGGGCCATCCGTTTTAGGATCCCGTCCGTGATCGGCTTATTTAAATAAGTCTTTTATGGGATAAAAGTTAAGCTTAATTACAATCATATGGACCACGGTGTTGTTTGTTGGTTTTGTTTGTTACTTTACTTAAGTACTAGAATTAGTTTCAGTATTAACTCGAAAGGCCAAGCGTATTTTTAACCGACTTCCGAAAAGGAGGAGGTTATCAATTCGTCTGTATATTTTGCCAAGTTTATTTTTCACTTTTTTGTGTTTTTCGTTTTTGTGTTTTTCACTTTTTTGTGTTTTTGAAGTCGGTTTTTTTATACACACATTGTTTTTTTATTGTGATATTGTGTTGTGTATAATCACTTGAATCAATAATTACGACGTAGTAATTAATTATAATGGTTAAAGATCTTTTCAATACGACTATACATTTTCATCTCTCATTACTATTTTTTGTAACAAGCCCGCCACACTATTCCCAAACTACTGTAATTTCTGAAAACCAGAATCAACAGTGGTAACCACCAGAAAACCGCCGAGAAAATGAAGGTCGACTTATAATATATACTTATATACTTACTATGTACTTATAATCTCTCATTATTACCAACAATTCATGAAAACTTCACAAATATTGTACTCTTTTCACACTAAATTCAAAACGAAGGACAAATATCTTCAAATACACTCCCATAAGAAACCTTCAAAATCGAACCTTTCCTCTAAATACCTCGGCACTCCGTAATCGTGACTAACGTCTCAAAATGAAAGTTTAGAGAATTTACCTTAGCGTCACCTTAGTTTATGTAATTCTATTTTGTAGGCGTACACTGGACGTTTAAAAAGTATGGTATGTAGTTGGTAGATGGGATTTAAGAAGATTATTATGGAAAACTTGTTCAGAAACTCAGTAGCGGTGAAGGTCAGGGTTATTAATGTATGCATACTTACTTATGTTATATATATACACACACTTCCACACACACACACGAATACACATTCACACACACACATACACATCCAAACACGCAAATACATACATATACACACCGTCACCAATTTCGCACTATTTCCATGTTGACAATAACTAATTATGATGTGATGCCTAGGCTTAGTTTAGACTCCAGATCTCCCACAAATTACAACTTTCTGCCAAACTACCTGTCAACTTATAAATCAATCTTAACGATGTAATTTGTGGAGATGAATAAACGTTTTTATTATATTATAAATATATTATTCTGTTATTAAATATGATGGTATTTAATCAACAATGAAGTTTTTAAAGAGTTTAGTAGCAACTAAAGCTGTGCCAGGATCAATGCTTCCGTACATTTGGGGGCAGCCTAAGGCCAGTCTGGGTTAGCCCTTGGTTTTCTGATCCTCTGCAGCTTTTTCGAATTCATATTCAAAAAAGCTGCAACGATCAGAACGATCGCCACGAGAAAGAAAATTATTGTCTCCAAGTTACTTGCTTACTTGGTCACTAACCTAACCAAGCGTCAAAAGTCCGCACTTGGGGTCTGCCAGTGACGAATCGTAAGATCCTTTTAAAGTATTAAATATCAGTAAAATATATATAAATAAACTGAAATTTAATCTGACTGAATTGATTTAAAAAAAAGTCAACAAAACATCAAACTGTTCTGATTTGATTAAACACAGTTAATAAATAAAAAAAACCTTTAGGATGGCTCAGTATATTGACTGACGATTAAAATTACTAACATATCAAAAGTAAACTCAAATATCTACAGTAAATAAGTGCTATAAAAGGTGTTATCTAAAAAATCTGAAGTATCTATATACTTAACTTGCTAGTAATCGGTTAAAAGCATAGATAACGCACGTTATTTTGTCGGTTAACTCACAAAAAACGGTTCCAGTTAAGCACGGCTTAAGTAGTAACTGATTTGGAGATGCTTACTTTCTATTAAATGAAATAGTCGAGGCTTTAACGATTTTTGTAGATAAATTATTGGCAATAAATCATTGAATGTTAAATTGTGATTTGTGTGTTATTATGTCACAGAAAGAATGAGGACATATTATGGGGCTAGCTTAATTTAATTAATTAAGAGGGAACAGAGCCTGCGAGGAATGTAATAAATAGTTATTTGAAGAAACAAATGCCATCGAACTGCGTCAAGTCTGCCACTGTTGTACTGTGCGACAGGAATCGAATCTCCTATTCCCTTTTAAAGGGTAAGAATCATCTTTATTTATAAGAAGACACTATAAAATGGTAAAATCAAAAATCTTTCACTCTGGTCTAAAAGATAGTGTCTGTCACCTGCTTATCATTCAATCAGTCGTAAAATACTCGACAGGGTAAAGAAAGGTGCTGCTGTGGAATCTTAACTCGATAATATACAGCCTGCCGGTTTAGCTTCTAAAACACAACTTATGGTAAAAGGTTTTTGTTGGTATCTGTCTACAAAATTATGAAGGTAAGACTACTGATTAATTTTATAAAGGAGAGAAAAGGTGAAAACAGTTGGGATATCCACGAAATTAACAGTTTAGCAATACTTTGTAGAATACAAAATCGAGAGAATTGAAGTAAAAAATATAACTAAGTTGAAGCTGCATTAAATTGAAACTGACACAGTTTCGCGTCTAAGCAATACTCTTATTTTTATAATTATCGGAGTCATGATTAATGCTATTAAATAATTCAATTAGCGCGTATTCACTAGGTAACTGAAATTCTTTAGGTGCAGCAAAAAGTGCATTCCATAAACTTCAAAACAGAGCTCAGTCAATCAAAACAAAGCGAATTTCACGTCCCTAATTTTTCAATTACACAACACAAACAAGACAGACGACAATATCCGTTTTATTATATATTGTACACGAAACGGCATCCATAACAGTCGTTTCCACAAAGGAAATTTGTATCAAAACTTGTCATTGTTCAAGCCTTCGCAGTGACGACGTTTCTTAAGAGAACCAGCCCGTTTTCATAACTTCACGTCGGCATCCTAGCAGTTATTTTGGAGCAAAATGAATTGTATCTCTTATAGGATAAAGTTGATTATGTTAGCCAACGTTTTCTGAGATAGGTCGTTATGGAGCGGAGCCAGGAGACAATGGGAGTGCTCAGTATTCGAGTACTGCGCGTGTTTCCCGCGATATCGCGTTAATATTCGTATTAGGTCTCGGATTATGGCTAAGGAATTCGGATACGCATCGAGTAAATGTTTTTAAACGATGTTTTAACTGACACGGGGATATTTTGCGATGTTTCTCGGTTGCCCCTTTTTAGGGTATTAGGTCGGTGGGTAATGTACGGGGGGCAATATGCTCCGGAAAAATGATGTCGTTTTTATGAATTAAGTGGATGTTTTTTGTGGAAAGAGGGTATATAAACACGAGTGTTTACCCATCCAATTACGTAATGTTATTTTTGTGTGTGTTTTGAATATTTCGAACACTTTGCCTTCTTGTATAATTCGCAGTTATTGTATTGAAATACCAACGTAATTTATATTATACCAGCACTTCGTCGACGTGTTTTTTGAAAATATAATACATATATTATAGCCTGTTACTCGGCAAATATGTAGCTTTCCAAAGGTGAAAGAATTTTTTAAATCAGTCTAGTAGTTTTTCGTTAAATCGTAACAAACAAACAAAAAATCTAACCTTTCCTCTTTACAATATTAGTTTTAGATGTCAATATAAGAATTCAACAGGTAAGAAATTTAAAAAATCAAATGTCATAGTAACTATTAACAATAACTCGTATACAATCTCACTTAGCAAACATCACGTCTTTACCTAAGAACAGTACAGAATTGCTAAACAAAACAACACGTATAGTTGACAATACATTTCCCACGTCCGATAATTATCTAGCCAATGTCAAGTTGAAATGACGAAGAACTATCATTAGCTAACAATTCCTTCCGTAAAAATGTGCGGAATTGTAAAAAAATGTACGGAATCGTAAAAAAAATTACGAAGTCGTAAAAACTGTTGATGCTAACCGCTTAAACAAGAGATTGCCGAGGCCTTCGCTTATTTTGAAAGATTGAAGAATTTGTATAGCGGTGTGTCATAAAAACAAAAATATTTTTACTATGGGAAATAATATTTCTACATATCTTATTAAGGTTGAATTTAAGTAATACACATTTAAATGACAAGAAACACACCCTGTATAAAAATTGTATGTACCTACTGGCAAATTCTAGTGAGTTAAGACTAGACAAGCTGTTTCAAGACCTAAGTACGGACAGAAAAAGGTCGTCTAAGCGACATAATATTACAAAAAAAAAACATATCTCCTGAACTATCTACTATCTTAGGACCTAGTTTCAGACTCACACCATTTCTTTCCAGGCTATTCTAGACGAATTTAAAATAAGACTACCCTATTTTGTTAAACAGGTTGAGGAAATATAAAATAATGACCTCCAAAGAATATAGATACTGACACTGTTCGTCCTGTGAATTTTGAAGTAAATCCAATATAAATGAACAAAAGTATTGTTGTACTGTCAACTGCAAATCAATAGTAAAAAATTGACATTGCCAGCGCCTTTATATCGTAGCAGTAAGGGCGATTCTCTTAATGCAAACCTTACCACTGAGGTGCGGTTTCTGTACACCTATAAAGCGTATGTACTAGATACACAAGGTCTGACACATCTTCACCGCATGGACCCGTAACTGCCACTGCTCTCAGCCTACATGACAAGGGTAAGAACACTGCTCTAGGGAAATTACCATGATTAAAGTAAACCATAAAACAAAATATAGGTAGAAACTATATTTAGGTACCTTCACAATGATGACAATTCTCATATGATAGGGGCGAAACCACTTGGGGAAAAACCTAATGGACAAATGGCTGGAATAGACAAGTTTGTCAGACAATCTTTCAAAACAACAAAAAAATCTAATAGGATATCCGTAGAATAATGGTGCTGGTTATGAGCATTTAAAAAAACTGGCAGAACTCGATCTGTGGACCAAAAGATCGCTTCACACGCAACGACACGCGCGATCAAGTTGCTCCAATATTAATAGATTCATAGTAAGCGGTGAGAACGGACGATATACCGCTATACACGAGTAAACTTATTGTAGTATGTACGAGTGCTTGAAAATTTTACACGCTCGTGTAGCTCGAGAATATCGATTTGATGTGAAATACAAAATAATATTGTAAAGACTAATAGATGATCTCTGAGAAAATATGGATTGCGTTTAATGATGCAGAGAACTAAGTCCAAGAACTGAAGACAGGAGTAAGTTAATCTAAGTTAATCACTACACCTTTCATCACAAATAACATATCAATCAAATAAAATTGTTGAACTAACAGCACATAGCATAACAGAACCAGTACAAGACCCAAATGAAACAGATAAGATTGAGGCAACTAATATAAAGAATCGTGTGAAAGGCGACTTAGCCGGTACACAAGCAGCTCTTATTACTCGTAATACTACCGGCCCCGCCTCAAGGCATCGTGTGTAACCGTCCTTAATGCACACTTTCTTGGGAAAGTTACAAAAAATAAAGTAGGTGTAAGAAGTTACAAACGAACTCCAGTAAGGATTAATAATGTAGACGCCTGCGGCTAAGAGATGGTTCTTAGAAATTTTGATGTGTTTCGTGCTGTACATAAGCTTTATTATGAGCCTGTTTCACGGTATCTGAAGTCTTCACATTTTTAAAGATTTTTAGGAGGGGTTGATGAAAGTATTTCAAGTCAAGTAGATGAAAAAAATAAAGGTAAAGGATCGGGTACTGAAGTGCAACTATGCCGTCGGCAATTAGAGGACTGTGGTGGTTTCGTTAGGACAGAAATTTAATTAAACTGGGAAGACGATGCACTTCTGACTGAACTAAATTACTAAAGTGGTTCAAATCTAAATACATCGAAGGATTTGAAACTCAACTTATTTGTATTAAAACATAAATTAGTTGTGATCGATGTGTCATAAATGTTAATGAATGACAATAACATCCCACAAGGGATCCTAACATGGCATTATGAGTCTTTAATAATTGAACCGGTACGTATTATTTGGGCCATCAATCAAATTCTTCGTAAAACTGCGGTGACTGCACTTTTATTACCTACTAGGTATATTATTTATAAGTCTCAAGTCATATTTACTTCATGGCTAATTATAAGAATGGCTTGACGTCACGTAGCCGACGTTCAGCTGAATCCGTCACGTCACGATTTATTGGAACCTTTGCCGTTCCAGTTTGAAGTTAAATGAACAAACTCATCTTTGTTGCAGTGTTTGATTTCAATAAAATCACATTCGATTAATGTAGTGAGGATTCGATGCTCCAAAGGGTATTTGATTTTAAGATTCACTTTGGAAATGATGGCATTTTCATTATCTTTCTAGTGCAATATGTACTCGTCCAGTATAATAATATTACGATGCTGAATTGAATTCTTAGCAAACATAAAACATGTACGACTAGGTAAGTAGAAAATGAAATAGCATTATAATTATGACAAATATAAAGTTAACGGTTTTTGAGCAAATACATTTTAATATTGCAGACATACATAACGCTTTTACACTAGTAATTAATTAGACGCACATAATGCTCAAAACTATATAAATCTGATACTGACGGGTAATTCAAAAATTATGAAGAAGGCGAACAAAACCAAGTCAACGAACCAAAAAGAAATATACGCAAAAACGATTAACAGAAACCATGAGAAAAGAAAGATAAAGAAGCAATTTTGTTGTAGAATTTAATAGAGAAACAATTATAGATAATTCCATTAAAATTACAACAATTACTAAAGAGAGAATTCTACTAACAATTGTTAGTAAATCTGGGACACGACGGTTTACTGCCGGCTTACATGAGCTGGGAAATACCTGTTCAATGTACTAGTCATGTTGAACCACTTGATATAATAATTATCACACTTCACTTGTAACGGGTCCAGTTGAGCTTAGATTAATGCCAAAGAACTTGAAAGTGTTTTCTATAAATATAAAACAGTTCCGTGTTTGATTGATTGGTTTGGCTGACTAAAATATAATTTTAATAATACATTTTTAATGCAATTATCTGCTTAATGACTGCATGATTATGATATTCAATTTAAATACTATAAAAATGTGTTACTTCTATATTTGCACGCCGAAATTAAAGGCAGAATAAGAGAGCAATTTTATATACTTTACCAACTTTCTGTACCTTATTTATGCAAATAAATGATTTTGATTTGATTTTGATTTTTTGATTTGACTAGCTGTTAAATGGCGTTAACCACTGAGATAGAAAGGTTCATAAGGACATTGCATCCAAAGGATTTAGTAGATATGTTACTGAAAAGATACTGAGAAAGATATTTTATGAAATTTAATAATTTTATCATGCCATTTCCACCATTTTACAATTTCCATTTTGGCATGCTAGGACTTGCGATGATTGATTACGTTGTGTTTTTGTTTCCTTGTTCGTATCGGTCGATGTCGACCTGTCTATCAGTGATTGTCCTGGGTTATCATAACTGAAGAGACCTGCTGGACGACTCATTAACTATCCTTACACTAGGATATGTCATGATATAAGATTACCTTCTTCTCGTAAAACTTAAGTAACTCCTACAGAACCGTTACCATCTGATACTTTAATCCAATTATCATTAAGTTTAACAGTAAATATTTTATTGAATTCAACAAGAAACGTAACGTCTGACGTTGCTACGTGTGTTTGCTACATCTCAATAAAGTGAGTACACAACTGGGGCGCAGTCTGCCTCATGCAATAGTTTCTTTGCTGTTACAATTACACCATATTTTGTTCCTCACTCTTTACACCTGTGCAAATCGGCGTCACACACGTTATCTGGTAAATTTTCAACAGTTTACTTATCTTTAGTTTTCAGAATTTTAATAATTGGTTAAGTATTGGTTATTGAAAAGATTTTCGGAAAAAGTATATTTTTAGTTGTATTGTATTTTGGAAGTTTAGAGAAGTAGTTATATTGCTTGCTAGTTTTTCGGAAAGGATTATGTTTAGCTTCATTGTATTTTGGGAGTCGAGACAAGTAGTTAGCTCCCAAGCGATGACAATGCACCCAATAAAACTTTATGAAAAAGAATTTAGTTAAGTGTACATACATCAGTGCACTCTGGGCAGTCATCATCGCTTCTACCTTCTTGATTGGCTCATATTTCAATCACGATACTGGATTTTGTCCCTAACAACAAATTCCTTTCATCATCTCCCTGCCCTTGTCCTATGTTATGATGTTACTAATTCGCTTATATGCACTTGAAACTTTAAAATTCCAACGTCGATATAAGCAGGGCCATCTTTTCCACTGAGCATACTGGGCACGTGCCCAGATCCACACGATCCAGAGAGGCCCCAAGTTCCTGTAGCTATCAAAGCTAAAAGTTGTCAAAATATACCTTGCTTATCCCAGGAAGGACTCCTTACTAAAATTTTCAGCTCACTCCACTCGTTTTAGCATCCTACAAGGCCCCTATTATTCTGAACTGCCCAGGGCCTCCATTTGGTTAAAGACGGCCCTGGATATAAGTAGTTTGGGGTTAAAGAAGCTCAAGCAAGAAACGCTTGAAACATCAAGCATTTCTTGCTACATAGGTAATCTTTTTCCAATTCATGCACCGAATTTCGTAACAGATGTTTAAACTTAAAGTTTCTTACTTACATTTACATCATTTCAATACCTACTTGTAATATGCACATCCTGTAAGCGAATATCGTGGGAATTACTTCTGCAATGCCTAGCAATCAAAGAAAATAACCAGTTATCGCTAAACTACTTATCAATGGTGGCCTTAAGTATTTTATAATTACACACATATCATATTTCAGGAAATGATTCTAGAATATTGACCTGAATAACTTTAGAAGGAAATACTATAAATAACGTATTGACATTTTGACAAGGATATGTTGTAGGTAATCATGAATTTGTAAGTGAAGTCTAATCTAAGGTAGGACGATTGTAACACTAACAAGTTGATTATAAAAGTCATACTAAAAAAAAACTAGGTAACTGAAAAAAAGATGAAAACAGTGGAAGCAAATATGCATATCAATAAAATTACCTCAGAAAATTAAAACAATACAACTACCATTCCAATTGTTCAAAACATTAACCAAAACAATTAAGACTCATAGTAAAATCCAGAAGCGTTTATAATTTTCCAGACATTCACTCAACGCTTACTAAGTTACCACATAATCCATGTTTAGTTAACAAACTGACTCAGGAAACAATGATCTCAAAGGCTGCGCTTAACGACTTCAAAACTTCGCCCCCGGGATCTCACCACAACTTCCTCTAGCGTTAGAAACTTACTCACTATAGAAGATAAACAAATAGGAACATTACCTCTTGAATAACTGCTTGTAATGCATCCTAGATCCAAACAATGCACATCACTGCACGCCACAAAACAAAACACTAAAGAATTCCAAACACTCAAAGAAAAAAACACGCGTCCAGCGGTGGGTATCACGAAAAAATTCTAAACACAAATACTGGGATGCGTGGGAGTCGGGTCGCGGGCGACAGCGGGAGAGGGGGAATAACGGACAGGTGGGGGCAGGTATGCACCCTATCCTTACAAAGCAAGACAAGTGCTGCTCCGGCAAGTGCCGGCGATTGACTGAATCAGACTGATCTACCTGGGTGCGCGTGCGCAAGGCTGCTCGATCTATTGTTGTGAGCATAGCGTATAACGGATGAAAAGTTTGAATTTTCCCTATAGATGAGATGCGTGGTTACGTTGTGTAGTAATGACAGTTTTTTGTGGTTAGTTGATAGTGTTTGAATGTGTCAATGGGTTAGTCATTATTATTGTTAATAGAATAATAACAAAAAACATTATATAGAATAATATATTTTTTCTTGATAAGTTAGGTATGGTTAGAACCATTAAGTTGTGTCTGTTTTTTCTAAACAATCGAGATTCAAAGAAACCCATAAGTACCCAAAAACAATGTTTTTTTTTCTATTGTTAAGTTGGCCTACTCTTGACATCGATCACGCCTGATGGAATGCGATGGATGAGGTTTATGATGGAACGAGAGTGCCCAGAATATACCTGGTTTCTTTTGTAGAAATCTGGAAAAATTACATGGCAAAAGCAACTTAAATGACAGATTTTTTTTTGAGTAATTTAGACACCACATTGAGATTAACACTAGGATTAAAATAGTTCAGATATCATTTTGTTTTTACTTCTAGTTATATTTGACATTTCTAGCCAAGCTCTAGATACTAAAGTGTACTGATGCTTTCTTATTTATTCGTATTTTTTATTGCACACAAAAAAGAACCCATTTAAATTTCATTAAAATAGCCCCAAAAATTGGGTTTTCTAACAGCAAACCAAGCAAACCTAATATCTATTGCGAGATTTGCAGAATATAATATTTAGGCATGTTAATAAAATAATATATTCTGCTAACCTTTTACAAAAACCTTCCAAATCCCGGAAATGGACACAGCAGACATGACATTTAATACAAAAATCATGCCCACATTCCCGATCAATTGGCCACACATCAATAACTACCCGAATCCATGTCCATTGTGCCACCATTACATTACATTACACACATGAATTACATCGAGTATGGGAAGGACTGGTAGCCATTGTGTGCACCCACCAGCATACATGGCGAGGGTGGGCTCCGGCGATGCGGAACAGTGATGATTGGACCGCAACCGGTGGCGTTCTAGATTCATGTTCACTTGTTTTTTTATAGATTCTGAGGGCCTAGACAAGAAGTGATCTTTAATGTATGAGAAGGTTTCACAAATACAGAGTGGAAGAGACGGTAAAACACTTAAGTACCACGTATTCCGAACATAGATATTTTTCATCGGTACCAATTTTTTTTAATCAGCCGTTCCCATTGACTTATATATTACTGCGTAAGGACTGGGCAGACGGCATGTTAAAATGACGCCACAAACGTGGTCCCAATAAGGTCTTTCCTAAGCTGAAGTGAACTAGTCCACGATCGGCTCTCTTCGGGTGCGGTCGTAAATTTTATTAAAAGCTTTATTTATGTTCTTTATACCTCGAAAATGCCACGCCGCTTATACAAGGTTACGTTAACGAGCAGACTACACCAATTCTCTGTATGGCGAACGCGTCGAGCAAATGTTTGGACGACCGTATCTTTAGTTTTTATATCAATGGCCGTTCCTTATATTTTTCTTTTGGGTAGCTTCTATATCAGTAATTAATTGATTATTAATTTGATTTTCTATTTCTACATCGCGGATAGAACGCCACTATAATATCTAGGCTCTAACCAAGCATGCGATCGAAAATTTGTTTTTAATTTTTTTTTAAATATGATTAGAAACATTTTGTTTCTACGATACATTTACAGATTCTCCTAACCATAAGCATAGACAACGTACATCAAAATACTATGAATCCGTTATCCTCATGGGGAAAACCCAATTGAATTTGCATTAATTAACAAATAATTAAAACGCAAAATTATGAGGCTTTTCCAAACCACTGACCTAGATAGCGGTGGTGGTAAACTTAGTGGGGAAAATGCAAAACATCATCATCTTCTTCTTCTTCTTCTTTCTTCGGCAATTACAAGCGTGTTTTTAAACTTTTAAATCCACTCATTTTGTTTCACTCCCACGCATACATATTTGGATATAATCCCTACAAATCAACACAGTAAATTGAACCCAATATCTAGAACCACACGCTCCAATATCCAAGCAGCACAGTATAATTCCCCATCTAGATTTCAGCACGAACCCAGTACCAATCATTACCTGATCCTTTATTATACGAGGGGTCAGGTAAAGCTGGACACGGCTACAAACGTTCTAGTATTCGTGCACAGTGCTGCCGTCTAGCGGATAATGGCGGAGATAACGCGTCTCATACGTAATTGCCACAAAGTAGTGCGTCTGCGTCAACCAGTGGACAGGAAAATTAACCGGTTGTTTTGGGTTCCTCGGTTTATAACTAAAAGTTACCAGTAAAATATTGTAAGGTTGACTCTGAACTGTCCCAGAATAGCAAGGTTTACAGCTAAATAAATCTTCATTAATTATTTCATTTCATTGCATCACATTGTTCGCAGAACGGATGGCCGATGGGACCGGAAAGTTCTGGAGTGGCGACTGCGAACCCGAAGACGTTGCATTGGAAGGCCTTCCACTAGGTGGACCGATGACCTGGTGAAGGTTGTGGGGATTCGCTGGATGCGAGACGCAAGGGAAATGTCAATGTGGCGACACTTAGGAGAGGCCTATGTCCAGCAGTGGACGTCTTTCGGCTGAAATGATGATGATGATGAATTATTTAATTTAACTCCTAATAGAATAGTTGTAAGCTAGATAATAACAGCGGCACGGATCAATCTTCAGGTTAAGGCGTACTTGCCTAGGTTGGTCTGTACATACCAAGTTTCGTCTGTGTCTCGTAACGTACGTTAAGCTGTTGGTCCCTGCTGTCATTTGTATATCTTTGCCAGTCATAACAGGTAGTGGCCCGAAAGTCTGACCACCAGTCTTACCAAGGGAATCTTACCCAGTACTAACTGGGTCGTAGAGGTCTGCAGGGCTATATCGCGTATCTTTTTAAATATCAGTGGCTGACAGTTAATCGATGGACACTATGATAGCCACTGACATTTAAAAAGATACGCAATAGCCCTGCTGGTAGGCAGTTGCTCCTTGTAAAATACTGGTATTGATACGTACTGTTAGACTGGAAGCCGTCCGGCAAAAGGTTCATCAGTCAGTAACCACTTACTAGGCTTTTAAATGACATACCTAGAACTCCACCACACAGTGTATTTCTAAACATAGCCTGTATCTAGTATTCCAAATTCGAATATTCCCATAGAGATATCAGTCACTCCATAAAACAGTTTTTTCAACACACTTGCTCATAAAGTGGCTCTAATTTCACCGCAATTAGGCATATAATGACACCTGTAATCAAACTGTGAATTTTTCATTACCATTATTCACAAGTGAGTTATAGGTTTTTTTTAAATTTTTTTTGGTTGAGATGCTTTGTTCATAAAAAGCTTCGATACTAAAAAGATTGTGTTCCTTGCTCATTTCATGCAACTTCGAATTTAAATAGATAATTTCAACTTGTTTAAACGTTTTTATTGAATAAAACTTTTGTTTTCTCTGTAATAAAAAAAACTTTGAATTCCCCATTTTGTACGTGGCTGTAACGCTATCCACGAAAAGCGAAAAAAAAAACTTAATCTTTTAGTCTATAGCCGATCGCCATTGTTAGATGCGCGCGGAGGAAAACTTATTAATTTAAATAGATAATTTCAACTTGTATATACGTTTTCAATAAATAAAACTTTTGTTTTCTCTTTAATAAAAAAAACTTTGAATTCCTCATTTTGTACATGGCTAAAACGCTATCCGCAAAAAGCAAAAAAAAGAAACCTCATTATTTTAGTCTATGGCTGATCGCCATTGTTAGATGCGCGTGCAGGAAAAGTGTGGTGGGTCGTTGTCGAATTTTAGACGGACGAAACGCAACCGTTTTCGCTACGACGAAAACGGTTGCAGAAAACGTGATTCGTTTTCTGCAACCGCATTTCATGGAATAGAATTGCGTTTTCGTTTTGTAGAACGCGGAACGTACAACGAGTCGACGACGCGACGACGACGAGTGACTTTATTAAAAAATACAGTTGCAACATTGCGTTCTCGACTTTATTTTCATAGGTGTAAAATAAAAATTTGCACCAAGTAATTGAAAGACTAGTTTGTGCAACGAAGACTGTTTGAACCAATGATATTATAACACCTTTTTACTTATAATATCATTGGTTTGAACCCAGAACGTAAAACGGTTCCATCGTCGCAGAACACAAAACGTTCTTTAAAAACGGATCGTTGCCGCAACGGTGGGCGTTGCGACAACGAACCGTTTCTAAAGAACGTTATAAACTGATTAATTTTTCCCGCCATGGCGAAATTTTTTTCACAACTCATTTTAACAGTTGAAAATGTTTTTTTTTGTGTTATTTTCTTCACAAATGTGTTGAAAAACGTCGTATGATACACGTGTGTATTGATGATTACCGTCCTCGGCTCTCTTAAGACCCCCACCTAACGGTTCGGGTCTCAATGGCGCCTCAGCGGTAATCACCAACGTTACACACTTATACCATAATGTACTATTAACAAACAAAAAAGTCCACGCTCCTATCACAGTATTATACTATGCTCCTATCTGGAAAATGCTGGGATGAAAGGCCGTGTAATAAAATTAAAACGAAACTTTTAGTTTGCTCTGTAGTTCAGCGAGAGGCGTTCGTAGTGGCAAAATGGAGGTGTCAGCGGAACTAACTCGGATGGTGTCTGCGCAAATTGGCATTTGCATTGGTTGCAACTTTAGAGGAAATCAGAAGTTTCATGCAATTTGCAACATATTCATCTGCAAATCTGAGATCTGAGACCTACTCGTAACTTCGGAAATTAATGGATTCATGGGCTCAATGTCCTTCTAAGTTGAAATCAGTAAGACGATATTAGATGCCCTCTTATTTTGTTTTCTTTTTCGGCATCTTATCATCATCATCATCATTCTCTTCCCCTTATCCCAATTAATTTAGGGGTAGGCGCAGCTTGTCTTCTTCTTCCATACTTCTCTATTATCCGTCATCTCAGCAGTCACCTCCTTTCTAGCCATATCATCTTTCACACAGTCCATCCATCGTTTCTTTGGTCTTCCTTTACTTCCGTTCACTCAAAAACATGAAGAGAAAATTAATCAAAAGTAAAAAATTACATTTTTAGTGTTTTTTATGTAAAATGAGCAGGTGTACACTAATTCTAACGTATGTTTGTTGGTCACACCTCTTAATTAACAGTAGGTACTTGAGTCTAATACCATCTTTAGGGCTACTAATAAGGTCAAGTCATAGAGAAAACATTAAACATAAACTGCCAGTCTGCCAAGTTAATAGATGTATGTATACTGACTACTCGGATTACTCCGGAGTACCTTCGTAGCCTCTCCATGTATCGTCCACTGAAGAGGGTATATTACTTAGTTTAACAGAATTATTATGTTCAGGGTTTGTGTACTTGAACGGAGTAACCGTTCAAGTACACAAACCCTGAACATACACACAGCCAGAAGGCTACGCTGGACACGAAACGACTGGACAGAACCAACGAACAGTGTAGCACATTGGCCCCGGATCTAAAGATTTGGAGGTCATGAGGGAAGTCTTTGCTCAGCATTGGGATGATACAGGCTAACAGTAGATACAAGAGGAACCCATTTATACTAAAGACATGCTCATAGACTAAATAAATACTTCAACGTACAGAACCCACGAGATCACTAAGAACCTGTAACAGCACAGATACGCAACGCCTACCACCACGCACTCGATGCTGGCTACTGAGAGATTTGCGCATCACCCAGATGTTATCGCTGCTAATTACGGTATACCACTCATTTGCATAGCAGGTACTTAAGTATAATAAATATAAGATGTAGATTATGATGTAATATAAGTTTCTATTGGTCTTGAATTAGATAGATCAGTTCAGATAGATCAGTTTAGATTAGGTCTTGAATCAAAATTTAAATATTTTATTTCCCAAAGAGTGGGCACTTATCAAACGTCGATATTTCTCGACGTTTCCTGTGGAGAAGAACCGATCAAAAACTACATGGTTGCGAACGATCTAGCTTTTATGCTGAAACAGTCAACACGCGTAGCGGTGGCCTCGTGGTGGCGGCTGGCCGTGACTTACGAACAGTAAGTCGTGGGTACGAAATCACCACTGCTCTCAAAACGTTGAAGGAGAACATGGTGAGGAAACCTTTAAGTATGTCTTACTACCAAAAATTTCGGACCCGCACTGGGCCCTGTGGTGGATTATAGCCCATCTCTCTCCTAGAGAGGAAGCTGGAATCCCTGCAGTGGGAACTTTATAGGCCGATGATGAGACGAGTTAAAAATAATACCAAAAACATATATTGTAACACATCAAGTTAAAAGCAAGATAAAAACGCATATAATGTTACCTCAGTAATTTTGTTACTATATGTATGCTAGCTTTAACATTGCTGGTTTAAAACCAAAAAGAAGCACTCATCTAGACGGTTAACCTTGCCAGATTTTTTGTCGAACGTGATCAAGTAACGTCTTTGGAGGTAGCGCAAAAGTCAGGACACTGATGAGACGAATTAACATTATGGCTATCTTAACATGACATTACGCATATAATCCCCGTATGTTTGCGCAGAGGTGTATCGAAGTATCGTATCCTAATTTTTTGAAGGGTGGGAAATCATCAATTGACTCCTCCCCGCTCTGGGTGGAGCGGAAGGGAGTGTCAGACTTCTATTGACTAAAAACCACCCATGTTCCTTCTTAGCCCTTTGTGTCCGGGGCCACGGTATCTCTTTCGAACAATCCGCAACCCCGACAGAAGTATCGTATCCTGTTGTACTGATATTGTAATGTAAAATTAGGATCGGATCCTGCATTACTATGGCTAATACTTTCCTGGGACATCGACTTTCCTTCTGTGTAATCCCACGAGGTTCCAATCCAAAGGGTTTGTTTGATGTAACGCATGTCATCGATTTTTTGGTTCTAGGTTATGCTGATTTCCTTGCGATGCTTGCAATAAGTTTTAAACATAAACGTAAACAAAACACAAAATAACAATGATGGCAGAATTCCCCAAACAAACAAATCTAAACCAAAGTCCAACGTACAAATACAAATAAAAGTTAACATACATAGATGTACAAAATAATTGATTACTCGACTGACTATGTATTTTATTGTAATTCAAAACATTTATTTGATGACTCAAGCAATCATAGATCATAGAACAATTGCCATTCGATGACGTCAATACGGCGCGGCGGCGTCAGGGATTGCCCAAGATAATAATTAAAAACGATATACCTACTCATATGCTCACGGAAAATACAACCGTATTGCAACCTATATTCTTTTTAAAATCCCGTGCACAATTCTGCAATGTTCTTGCCTATATTATGGCATTAATACCACTAGCATTTTACTGGTTGGTATTCAATCATAGTTGAATAATTAAAATTGCCGATGAACTATTCAGAAGTTAATAATTACATCTGCAGGAGATCGTCATTATTCGTCAAATTGACAGTATAATGTGGTATCTTTGTCCATTTACAACAAATTATAGGTACCTAGGTACTTTGTTCGGGCCTGTGGACGGTGAGTCGGGCCTGTGGACGGTGGGTCGGGCCTGTGGACGGTGAGTCGGCCCTGTGGACGGTGAGTTCGGGCCTGTGGACGGTGAGTGATGGGCTAGCTCGCCGTCCGTCCGTCTTATGACGATGACAGACCGTGTCGACGGCGCCTTCGTGTTCCACGCGCGCCTCAAAGAGATGTCAGCAACATGCAAGGGCCGACGCCTGTCGGGGCTGCAGGTTGTTCGTAAGAGATACCGCAACCTCGACATGAAGGGCTAAGAAGGAACATGGGTGGTTTTTAGTCAGTAAAAGTCTGACACTCCCTTTCGCCCAAGAGCCAGAGAGATAGATAGAGAGAGAAGAGAGAGAGAGATGATTTTCCACCAGCCAAAAAAAAAAAGGTAGGTACTTCGTTTTCTGATGCCAACTCAGACCTGTATGATAATAATGCACAAGGGGATGAAAGGGACAAAGAAAGATGTTAAACTTGGCAGGGCACTGTGGTCACGTATGTAAGCTGCCAATGCCTAGTTATTTATTTAGAATATATTTCTCTTATAGACGTCTTTTGATATCAATCTACGTATTCGGATCGTTCAACAAGTGAACGCGGAAGATACGTGTGCGTAATAATAATTATTACTTCTCATAATAATAGATATCACATTTAGATTTGCATAAAATTTTATCGTCAACGTTATTTTAATCGACAGTGCCCATAAAAGGCCTTCAGAACACAGGATTGTAATAGACAATCAAAGACCGCAAGCTATTAGCGTTTACAATACAACATTCTTACTTGAAATTGAAACATGACAGTAATCAAAGGCATTAAAACCATATTTTATTAACATAACTTCGATTTTAAAGCCCTAACGGTTTCCATGTCCCTTGTCACACAGCCCTTCCATTAAAGACAACATAGCGGGTACAAAGCCTAGTCTAAACATCTTGGTAGACCACCAAATAAGGAACAAACGAGTATAGTTTCTACCAAGTTACTTGCTTACCCCATCGTGATTATCTCTATCGACACAGCACGTATTTTGTTAAAAGCAGCTTCTGAAGTCGGTGGCAAAAAAAACAAAAGAAATCAAACAGACAAAATGCCACCGACTTCAGAAGCTGCTTTTTCTTGTGAAGTTTATTTTTCATTTTTTTTTGTGTTTTTCACTTTTTTGTGTTTATGAAGTCGGTTTTTTTTTTGGAAAAAAGTTTTTTTGCGATTTTTAGACCGTGCGTGGCAGGTCGCATGTACAGTTCGCAGTTCTCAGTTGCTTTCCATGTTTTTATAACAAGAGTTTAATAGACCCACCATAGGAACCATGCCGTTGTGTGTTGCGTGGATCGTCCAATGCTCAGTTACGTATTATATCCATAGCCTATCTCCTATGACCGGTTTTAGGTCGATCGGATAAGATGTGTAGCCGGGTTTATATCTTTGGTGGACTCCCTCATAATTATATTAGTGAGCAGTATCTCCACGGTTCCTTGGTCTTCCCAAACTCTTGTGTCACATCCCAATTATACCGCCCGACTACTCAATTTTCAACGCCCGGCCCGCAAAATTGGAAAAACAGCAGTTTGAAAAGTAAAAAGCCGCCAGGAATTTATAGTACCACAGATACGATATCCATGGGGACCGGCAATAGTATGGCAAGAAATGAAACACCAGCAACTTTGACGACACGGTTGGCGCAGTGGCTGAGCGATTGGACTGCTGCGCTGCGTGTCGCGGGTTCGATCCCCGCACGGAACAAATATTTGTATGGCCTACAGATAGTTGTTTCGGGTCTGGGTATTTGTGTATGTGAGTTTAAATGTTTGTGAACGCACCCACGATACAGGAGAAATTCCTAGTGTGGGGCAACGTTTTTTTAAAAAAAAAAAAAAAAAAAAAAAAACTATACTAGTAATTTTCGCTATCAAATTCGACACATCATTATAGTCAAACAGCTTCACAAACTGCAAAGACACACCAGGGACCACTAATAACGAAATTAAGAACATAATCAAGATAGTGTTACCATTACGAGCCTGTAAGTTGATAGTTGTGATATATGTTCAGCTTACAGAGATAGGACCGACCTTGGACGGTACGACCGAAGTGCCAATGTTACTGCTTAGTGCTTACTACCTTGTTTACTTTCTAAGTCAACGCTGTTTTTGGCGGTAGCGAATTTGATTGTTCTTTGTTTTTTGTAAATACTAAAGTAATTGAATTTAACTGATTGTTAATTAGGCTTGCTATACCTAAAATCGAATTCCAGTAGTAACAGTTATAGTAATTACGTGTTACAATTACAAGCCGTCACGTCACGTCGCGTCGCGTCGGTTCAAAATCAGGGAAACAGTAAATTTTGTGTGCCAAATGGCAAATTCTTTGGCCCAAAATTCTATGCGATGTCAGGGAAACAGTAAATTTTGTGTGTCAAATGGCAAATTCTTTGGCCCAAAATTCTATGCGATGTCCGTTCATTTCATCATTGTGTCATTTATACCATCAGTATTTATTTCAAAATTGATAAGGGCAAGATAATGATGATGATGTATGGTATTCACCAACCCACACTGGGCCTGCTTGGTAGAAAAAATAAACAATGAAAGTTCAACAACATAAAACATGCTGTTATAACAGCAAAACAAAGAAAGAAGAAAGAAAGAAAGAAAGAAAGAAAAAGTATTTATTGGTCTCACACAGGACAAGAAATCAATAGTAAAAGATACAAACACAAGAAGAACAAGAAGTAGGTATTGTAAAATAATTCTCACAACAGTGATGCGATCCGGAATTCCTAATGCACATAATATAATTGCCCCTCTACAATCGTAAAACATCTTGGTGCAATTAGGACGGCAACAAAAAATGGGGAAGACAGACTCACTTACAATGATAATAATAATACTATTGAGAAAAAATACATCCGTTTTGATTTTCGGTCAATTTATGTAAAATAAAGATTGTTTGTATCTGAATCCACCGACTAATTTTGACTGATCTTTGAAATTGCAAAATAATAACTGGGAACTATAACGTTTCGAGATAATCTTCAATCTTGGTATTTAGCCGTCAACACAGCCGTACACACTGCAAATGTTAAAATAACGTAAGAATTTTCAATCATAAAAGCCGTTGCACTATCTTTTCAAACTCTTCTTTCGATCAATCAAGTCAGATTGAGTGCTTTCATTTTCAATCCCACGTATAAAACAACACGTATAGAACACCCTTTTAAATCTAGAAAGTACAAAATATCATCTAAAACTCACCGATTCTCTCCAGGTCCAAGTTTATTGTTCTCAACGATAGCCGTAGCCCTGATCCTATGATCAGGCTGTTCCCCAATCAGTTTCTCACTCCTGCCGTTATTCAGGTGCTCCCTAGCCACACTATACGGTATGTCACAAATATCCCTATCGACCACCACACCACTATCACTTTCACAAATCACTTTAATTTTTTCACTAGTGTCAACTTCGTGTTTCTCCGGTTCCACTTTGTCTTCTTCTTTTATTATGTCCTTCTCTTTCTTTTTGTCAAAGCCGTTGGCTATGACGGGGGCTGGTTTCGCCTGGAGGGATTTGGGTTGGGCCTTCGGAGAGGAGATGGTGGGTTTGCTCTCGATTGCTCCGTTTTCGTTTATTGATGTCACGTAGACTGTCGAGTTTGCTATGTAGCCGTTGAGTTCTTGTCTGTTTTCTGGCTGAGTTCTTTTTCGTCGGTTTAACTGGAACAAAGAAAAAAATGTAAGTCAAATAACATCTAGTTTCTTCAGAAAGGTATTCGCCACTAGTGGGCATGTATGACAAGATGTGTGAACATGGACGAAGCCGAACGATTATGTACTGATCGAAGTTGGTGACATTATTTCCTTGGAATTCCCCATGGAAAAACTATATGTTTGTGTATAGACGCTAGCCAGCCACATCCAGCTACTAGAATCTTTTGTTGTTTAAGAAAATTTTACAGTTTTGTTAGCTTGTGCTGAGATCTGTACCATGTTCATGATCATAACTGTCATGTTTGTCGGCTTATTTCATCATTAGATCAGATTAAAGACAAATTATCCGTACGACAATGTCTTCTTGACCTGATTACGACAGATGTTAGATAACAAAGACAACTACCTCCGTCGAGAAGCTAACATGCAATATTGATGGCATCAAAACTACATTAGTTGCCTATAGAATTACATTTGTTATAGGTACAATAAGTAATAATGTTCGTACATAAGAACAACATAATCTTACTCTTGTTCCAGATTGAGGCTTTATTTGCAATGATGTCGAACTTAACAAGCATAAGGCATGTGTCACACTGCTAGCGAGGAAGCTTACGAGGAGCGAGGACTTGAACTCGAACTCTTTTTCTTGCTCAAGACGCGACAAGAGATAGATGAAATATTGTCGTATGGTTTGTGCCTTCTGTGTCAGTAAACAGATCTTAACTTATTGTTATTTATTTTACAGTTAGTACGGATGAATGGGTGTTTGTTACTCTTTCACGCAAAATCTACAGAACAAACTTTGGTGAAACTTTACAGTTATATTGCTACACATCGGAAGCTAGTATTTTATAACAGATACAGACATTGACTGTTCGATTACATCGCCTTGACTTGGCCAGAATTCTCTCAAACAAACAACTAGATTCTAGTTGCGAGGTCCACTCACTGTCGCTAATCGCGGTCGGTGAGACCGATGCATAATAAATAGTTGTTCAAATTGTGTATCTACAAAATTGCAACCGGATACACATAATAAATCTATTGAATTACATTTCGATGTCGATCAAGATAATAAAAAAAATACCAATACAGTACATTATTATTAATGAATGATACAATGACACACCCCTTCCAAGACTCCATAATAAAATAAAATAAATTAACGGCAGATATAAAACTTTTGATTGTGTTTATTGATTTGCTTTAGAACGTACTCAAGGTAATATAACAAATGCAGCTAATTAAGCAATAAATGTTATTGAACCATAATATAAAAGTGTGTATGTGTTCATTATATTTTTTTTTCAAAGACCTGAGCAGACCACCCACAATTCGTCAGAGAATGCTACTAAGAAATTCTTGATGGAAAAACCCTATTGAAAATTTTCCCCGACATGGAGCTGAAGCTAGGACCTAGATTCTATCTAGGGGATACAAGCATTCCTACGTGACTCTAGGAGTCTAGGGCCTAGAACAACGAGGCAGTTAGTTTTGAGCTGATATACAGGGTGTAAATCAACCCATCACACACCCGTTAACCAACCATTCTGTACATCAAACTTAGTAACCCCTACGCAAAAATTTTTGCTGGGAAACGATTTTTTTTTTTGGGGTCAAAAATCACAATTTACAGTAAAACTCAATGTAGCACTCTTAAAACATTATGCTATTGGATGCTTTGAATAGTGAACGGGTCATAGAGGTAATTTAAGTAAAATTATAACCTGAAAAACTAGTCTTTACAAAAACAGCTGTGAACTATTTGGAACTTTGACCCCCAATATCTCCGTAACTAGGGGGTTCCCAGGTATGGTCTAGAACAAAAAAAATATCGCAGTGGTGGGGAGAACAAGTGCCCTTCGTTTGCGTTAAGGGTACTTTTACACCCTATATGTGTAAGAAGTATACATAGGATAGGACCTATACATAGGATGATGTTAAGTGAATTGTTAGCGGTATGCGAACCCATCCATGTTCGAGCCATCTCGCAGCCACTTATCGCCGTTCGCAGCACATTTAACACGATTACTGAAGTGTGGGTTTCCGTACCGCTTCAAGATGGTGATAAAAAATACACGGACATAGCTAACTGTGTTATAATAAATACAAATACACACGGATATTCCAAGGCTGGAGGCCTGACAGGCACTGACAGGATTGTCCGGTTAAGCTAACGACAACCTCCTAGCTAGGGTAAGCCACAAGATGCTATTCAAAAAAAAAAAAAAACAACATGGAAATGTAGTAGCAATTGAACTTCTAAAACCAGAAGTTAGCTTGATTGTTGCCTCGACAAAAAAAAATCTAAGGCAACTGGAAGCCTCCCTGCCGGCGCTGCGAGTTGTTCGAAAGAGATACCGCGGCCCGGGACACAAAGGGCTAAGAAGGAACGTGGGTCATTTTTAATCAGTAGAAGTCTGACACTTCCTTCCGCTCCGCCCAGAGTGGGAGCAGTAATTTAATGATTTCCCAACCTCCAAAAAAAAGGCAGCTGGAAGCCTAATATAAACGAATAAGCAGCCAATACTGTATAGGTGGATCATGGTCTCCTCTCTGTGTGTTGTGTCTGTGTGTTGTTGTATCTGTGTGTTGTTGTGTCTGTGTGTTGTTGTGTCTGTGTGTTGTTGTGTGTATTGTACACGTTGTCTAGCGTCATCTCTTTTCCACGTTGCCGTTGGAATAAGTTTTAAACAAAAAATGTGACACTACTGTTTCATAAACAGCTAGTGGTCATTAATTTCTTTAAGCGTAGCACGTAAAGTAAATTCTAACAAAAAGAAACGAAAATTTTATAATAGAAGAATTATAACCAAAACTTAAAATCATAATAAAACATGCCAAAAAGGACTAAAATGTTAAAGAATCTCCTCATAACGTTCACCATATGACAAAGTCATGGGTTTTTATGAAAAACGCTAATGGCCCCGAACAATATGTCACCGTAAGCGACCCCAATTAGTAGCAAAAACACCACTCGACTATACGAGCGTTTAAAAATGTGAAATGCAACAAGTGGGCCCTTGGTGTGCCTATTATATTGTGGAGCAATCATTTTGTGGGAAAAGCTTTTTTATGGGCCGAAGACACACATTTGGGTGGAATTTGTGGACTTCGTGTAGTAAGTATGTCTTGTGTTTTTTTTGTTAACTTATTTGTTGAAAATGATATGCATTGTTAATAACCGAATCTCCACATTTAGAAAGTATAAACGGACCCTTTTTTTTTTTTTTTTGCTTGGTGGAAATCATCAAATAACCCCCTCCCGCCCTTCGGCAAAGCGAAATGGGAGTATCAGACTTCTACTGACTAAAAACCACCCATGTTCCTTCTTAGTCCTTCATGCCGAGGCCGCGGTATCTCTTGCGAACAACCCGCAGCACCGACGGAAACGGACCCTTCACGAAACAGTCTTCACTAACGGAAACATTATTGCTGGTTCACGTTTTACGGTAGGTAGGACTTAATGAAACGCATCCAAAACATTGTACTGATTGATTGTATTGAATAAAACGGGGGTCAAAGAGATATCACTACATCTGTCTGTCTGTTCGCGATAAACTCGAAAACTACTGCACCGATTTTCATGCTGTTTTCAATGGATAGAATTGTTCTCGAGGAAGGTTTTAAATAATTTGACCGACTTCCACGCGGGCGAAGCCGCGGGCTAAACTACAGCAGGTATCGATTTCTAAACACGGCCAAATATTCGATGTTTGCGACTGCGAGTACCGGTGATCCTATATTGAATCAACATCAACAATTAGATAATTGCCTATGGTTTGTCACATCAATTGCCAATTACAGGTTCATGGACCAAACCAAGATCAGAGTCAACCAATTGATAGAATTGATCTGAATGAAAATCTTCGATGCAAACATTGAAACCAACACTGCAAGAAGCGAAAATAGACTAAAAATTAAAAAGACGAAATTGATCTGCCTAGCCTACTTAAGTCTGTTGAGGTGTCTTCCAGTCTATTTGGACGCAACTGAACACCAGTGTATTACATGGAGCGACTGCCTATCAGCAGGGCTATTGCGTATCTTTTTAAATGTCAGTGGCTATCACAGTGTCCATCGATTAACTGTCAAATGGTTCCATTTTGTACCAAACCATAACCATTTGACAGTTAATCGATGGAAACTATGATATCCATTGACATATAAAAAGATACGCAATAGCCCTGCTGACCTCCACAACCCAGTTACTGGGTGGTAATACGATAACCCGTGGCCATCATCTTCTCTTGCCCTTTTCCCAATTTATCTAGGGTCAGCGCAGCATGGCTCCTTCTTCCATATCTCTCTTTAACTCTTCATCTCAGCAGTCACCTCCTTTCTAGACGTATTACCCTTTACATATTTCATCCATCGTTTCTTTGGTCTTCCTCTACTCTTATAGACATCAACATTCATGCATCACAAGCCAGGATAACTCTTGATAAGACAACAAAAAACTCCTTAAATTTTCTAACATTGAAAAGGTTAAAATTGAAATAAAGTATCCCATTTCCAACGTAGTGAAGCAGATGAAGAAGCTAAAAGAGAAATGTTTTCACCTGCTTTAACTTCAAATGATATTGAAATAATTTGAAGCGAGCGAGTGAATCAAGTGCTCTCTAGCTACGAGTGAAGTAACGAATCGTCCGGAGACGATGGCGATGGTACGAACAGTCTGTTGTGTGGGACAAGTGAGAAACGAAAACAGTTACCAGGATTCAGAAAGTAATATATTTGCCTTCTTAAACTAGGGTACCAAGACGATATGTATAAGAAAAAAGGTAGAAATAATCACAATAGTAAGTAATCAATAATCTGTATTACACAAGAAAGTGATTACAAAATTGTGTGAAGGCCCTGACTCCTGCGCTGGGTTATAGATAGGGCTTTCAATACCGGTATTACGGGATCCCGTAATACCGTGATCCCGGATTAAATATGGGCCTTTTTCAATACCGGTATTGACGCCTCAATACCGTGATCACGGTATTGCAAACATTACATGTATTATCGTAAATTTAATTGCATGTTTAAAATTTAATAATGACTCATGAAACGATCTAAGAGACAGTAAGACAATGACTGATCATGAACACGATATGACCATAGAAGAACCTTCTACTTCATTGAATACGAGCAGTGGAAATGATATCGCTCGCAGGTTTGACGATTTTCAGCCTTCGACTCAATCCGGCTTGTTCGGGAAACAAGCCGGATTCCGAAAAGGCTTTAGTACCGTAGACAGCATACATACACTGCGTCAGGTTATTCAAAAGACCGAAGAGTATAACCTGCCTCTCTGTTTAGCGTTTGTGGACTACGAGAAACCCTATCATTCGATCCAGACTGCAGTGTCTCCAACGGTCCCAAATCGATTACAGGTACGTCGAGGAATTCAAGTGTTTGTACATAAACGCCACCATGTCAGTACGACTTCAGGAATAGACCTCGGAACCAATTTTTGTGTGACAGGGAGACGTCATATCTCCGAAACTGTTCACACCTACACTGGAGCATGTCTTCAAGCTTCTGGATTGGAGAGATCTTGGCATCAACGTCAATAGCGAGTACATCCCTCACCTTCAGTTTGCCGACGATATAGTGGTCATGGCTGAGACCATGGAGGACCTCAGTAAAGTGCTCGATGACCTCAGTGGGTCTTAAAATAAACATGAACAAAACCAAAGTCATGTTGAATGTCCACGTAACACCCACACCTTTAAAAATCGGAGACTAATACACTCGAAGTTGTGGACGATTATGTCTACCTGAGACAAATGGTGTAAATGGTCTAGCTGGTGTAACTTCGAGGAAGAGTGGTATTCGTCGAATCTGACTTGGCTGGGCAGCATTCGGACAGTTACGCGATATTTTCTCGTGTGTGTTGCCAATGATTCGACCAATTTGAATGAATGCCCTGGTGAAGGTTGCGGGGACCCGTTGGATGCGCGCATGGGACCGGTCAATGTAGCGACACCTGAGGGAGGCCTATGTCCGGCGCGTTCATGTTCTACGCGCGCCTTAAAAATATATCAGGAACATGGAAGGGTCGACGCCCGTCGGGGCTGCGGGTTGTTCGGAAGAGATAACCCGGCCTCGGCACAAGGGCTAAGAAGCAACATGGGTGGTTTTTAGTCTGTAGAAGTCTGACACTCCCTTTCGCTCTACCCAGTGCGGGATTTTATTTGATGATTTCCCAAACCCCAAAAAAAATGGTGGCCTATGTCCAGCAGTGGACGTCTTTTAGCTGAAATGGTTATTAATGATGATGAGTGAAAATGAAGACACATCCATCCATTCCTATCGGCAGCTTAGAGATATTTACTGTCTGTGGTACCTACGACTATTGAAGCAGAGCGTGCTTTTTTCAGTAGGCTATTGTGAATGATGGCTAATAGGTAATTAAGCTATACTTACGTTTCTACAAATATTGATACTTTTGTTGATTACATGAGAAATTTCAATACTAATAAAAACGTATACTTTTTGATATTTGTACTTTTCAAACTCCTTGTGAAATGCCTTCCTACAAAAAGACTTGATATAGTTTAAGTTTTGATTGTTCAAAATCTTAGTCCTTTCTAATTAAATAATCTACCAATACCAAATTGTTATATCCGAAAGCTATTTATAATAAATAAGAATAATGAAGACTGTTTTAAAAATAAAAACACGTACTTTAAAGGTTAGTAGGTAATACCGGTATTAATACCGTGATCACGGTATTGACCTCCAATACCGGACTTGATACCGGTATTGAAAATATCCGGTATTTGAAAGCCCTAGTTATAGACCTGTGTTACAGGAGCCAGTGTCCTCTTCCAAGCGGATATAATTATTATTGAATCTTATGCAATAACATTTAAAAAAAAGCGTTTGATGAAGCCTGTATTGAGTTTGAGACTGTTTATGTCTGTGCATGAGCTTGTGAGTGTGTATATAAGCTGAAACACGTATTGTTAAAAATGTGTTAGTTCTCAACCTACTTTAAATAAATTATTTTTGATTTTGATCTTTCATTCCGTAAATAAAATTGAATTTCTAGCTGCTTCAATAAGTTATCACGAAGAGAAACAAATAATATTAAAACCAAATAAAAATAACGTAGCAAAGTTGTTATCTCTCTCAACATGCACCGTCATAGAAGTAGGCTTCGCAAGTGGGGTCGCACTGAATCCAGCCCAGCTCACTTGCTCTCATTGTCCTAGCTAATCTATTGTACGCCTTCCATTATGTGTACCCGCCATTTACTCGCTATCTCTCCCAACTTGGGCCATCGACTCGAGTGGCCTCAAGTGGTAGACTGAATGCAAGCCAACTCGCTCGCAAACATTGTCCTGGCCAATTTATTGTATGTATGTACTGAAATACTCAACAACCTTATGTAAACGTACTGTATTTTACAGCATGGGCCTGGAGTCGAGTGGCCTGGTGACACTCGACTAGACCACTAGGACTAGTCGAGTGTTGCACTTTGGGCAGGCCAGCTGGATTGTTCTAACTTAACTTGTACACACAAGTGGGTGTCATAACCAGTGCCTGCAATTGACTGGTCTGGTCAAGTATATTAGAGCAGTGGATAAATACAGGCAAATTCATTTGGCCACTTTTATTTTCAAAGCTTTACCTTTTTCTTGCACACATGCGTCAAGGCTCTGCACTCCTGTATCGTGTTTGCTAAACTAACATCCACAAACAGAGCCGGAACAACTGTAGGCCATACACGTATTTGTTCTATACGGCAATCAAACCCGCGACAGCTGCGCAGTAGCTTAGCCACTGCGCAACCTGTGTCGTTAGAATAGGTAGAATTGGACAAAGTAAAGATGATGATGATAAAGGAGACTTATGTCAAAACTTTGCGTTCTCATTGGTAAAAAAATCACTATATATTACGTGTTAAATTAAATAAAAATTACGTGTTAATAACCTTTATTTCTCTTACTAGTTAAAATCATTTATCTCATGAAACAACTTTTTTTAATGTCAATGTTTCGCAAGTGGGAACACCCAATTAAATTACGTGTACACGCTATAGTTTACAACTTGGGCCACCGAGTCAAGTGGCCTCGTCAAGTAGTGTTGAACTGAATACAGGCCAACGCGCTCGCATACAATGTCCTAGCTAATTTATATTATGTTCTATTTAATTGCATGTACATACTAGGTATGTAAGTGACAATGATATTTAAATATACAGACGGTAGACAAGAACCTAATGTATTTGGAATTTTGTTAAACGGCCTTACTGAGGCTAAGATCTATAGAAAAAACTTCGCTCTTCATGCGATAATGAACCTTATATGTATTTATTGATTCGTATGATACGCTTCGCATTAGTTTGTAGGAACATGGCCATTAGTGCAATATTGATAAGGTTTATTTTCAGAAAGCTTGACTGACCTAAGCTTGAGCTAGAATGAATTCACTCTCAGCCTAAGACATTGAATAAAATTGAATTACAGTTTTTCTGTAAAAATGTCCCTCTGATATATCCTCTTTATCTTGGTTAGGTAATATTTAGTAAATAGTATGTAATAGTAAATAACAGTGATCCTAGTTTTGCAATCGGTGCATTCTAACACTGTCAAGAGAATTTCCACATTCTCTTGATAATACAAATACCAAAGACCATTGACTGGAAAGGAAAACAACATTCCAATTTAAACAGCTAATAATGACGATTCACTGTTTACTTTCATAAGGGTGCGCACACATTGCTCTTCATAATTCCATGACGCGCGTTCAAACGGGCAAGTTACTCGCGCGAGCCTATCGCGCATTCATCTATGTGTCGTATATTAACACGTTGGCTACCAACGTAAGGTATCTGCACATATTACGCAAGTAAACAAGACTAGTGCATTAACATGTAGGACATGTCGCATTATCCTTAAGTCTACAGACAGTTTGGACATGTCACGTCGAGAGGCGTGATTCGCTTGAGTGACGATGACCGCTGTAGACATTGATGGACACTTGCCAGTGCCGGCTTGTTAGTATACTATGCGTTTTCATCATCATTTCAGCCAAATAACGTCCACTACTGGAAATAAGCCTGCCCCAAGTGTCGCCACATTGACGTCCCAACAACCTTTACCGGGTGGGTCATCGGTCCACCAAGTGCGAGGGTTTCTAACGGTTCGATGCATTTTAATCAGTTTTAATTTCTATACGGTTATTATGAACATCTTTCTGGAGTACTAATATATGCCCCGTTGATGATATCAAGCGATACAACATCCTTCCTTGTTTCCTTCGTCTGAGGACCGTCGCGTCACAAGTCATATCGCGGTGACTCGTGGCGTATATAGGGTGTAAAAGTACCCTTAACGCAAACGAAGGGCACTTGTTCTCCCCACCACTTGACTGCGATCATTTTTTTGTTCTAGACCATACCTGGGAACCTCCTAGTTACGGAGATATTGGGGGTCAAAGTTCAAATTTTTTACAGCTGTTTTTGTAAAAACTAGTTTTTCAGGTTATAACTTTACTTAAATTACCTCCATGACCCATTTACTATTCAAAGCATCCACTAGCACAATGTTTTAACAGTGCTACATTGAGTTTTACCGTAAAATGTGATTTTTGACCCAAAATTAAAAAGTCGTTTCCCAGCAAAAAATTTTGCGTAGGGTTACTTAGTTTGATGTACAAAGCTTGGTTGACGGGTGTATGGGTTGATTTACACCCTGTATAAAGCATATCGATGCCGCAACGTGCATGTCACATAATATGCTCAAATCGTACTGCAGTCAAGTAGTTGGCGTTTCATTAGAAAATAAACCTAATTAACATGAAGTTATTGTGCAAATTCCTTTTATCGACTTTGATCAAGAGTCTCAAGTTAGGTTTGAGCTTGAAGCAGCTGCAACTTCTTACGAATAAATAATGATGTCAGTCCTTACCTCTACAGACAACTTGGACATGTCAACAGGCGTGATCCGCTTGAGGGCTGAAAGCCGCTGCAAACGCTGCCGCGCCTGCTCCTCCACGGCAATGAGGAACGCATCCTGGATGATGTTGTGGCCGATGTCTGATACTGTGGACAAGAGAATATTGGTTAGTTTATGATTGTCGATAGATATATGCTGTATAATGTTAAAATTATCGGATTGGCGGTATAAGCCAAAGATACAATACAACTGCTTCTACAGTTCCACTAGCCCACACCAGACGAAAATGATGGGTAATAGCCCATTTATTTTGCATTTTTTAGGTTAAGTATGATGATGGGTAAGATAAAATTTGACATCTAACATTGCGGTGCTTCTGCGACAAAAATCAATTATTATTTTGTCGCGCGTTTTTGGCGCGTCCAAATCAATGTGCACGTGCCCTTAAACGCGATGAAATGGCTAATGCAACCGCACAACGTCCGATAGATTGGATTAAGAGCTTACCTACTTTATTAAGCCGTTTTAAAGTAATCCTTAACATTAAATACGTTGGATATTTATGACACACAGATGGAAGGACAAATCAAATAGCTGTCGTGTTAAAAAGGAAAACAGGTTAAATTAAATAGGATATCTATTTAAGTTGATCTACTTAATGACAACAAAAAATGAAGACCTACGAGCACGGCGCACCTATAACTAAAAGCACTTATCGAACCGAATTTAAAACATAGATTGAAAATATTTTATTTATATTTGTAAGCATAATTTCGGAGGAGCTCGTGGCTTAATAAGAACTGCCACTCGGGTCAATCTTTAGGTAAAGCTGGGCTTACCTAGGTCGGTCTGTGGATGGGTGACCGCCCGACATACCAAGTTTCCTCCGTACCTCGGAAAGCATGTTAAGCTGTTGGTCCCGGCTGCCATGTAGAAATCTTTGGCAGTCGTTACAGGTAGTCAGTGACCTGAAATTCTGACATCCAGTCTTACCAAAGAGTATCGTATTACCTAGTATTAACTGGGTTGTGGAGGTCAGATAGGCAGTCGCTCCATGAAAAATGTTGGTATTCAGCTGCATCCGGTTAGACTGAAAGCCGACCCCAACATAGTTGGGAAAAGGCTGGGCAGATGATGACTGTTAAGATACAAAAGTGTTGAGTGTCTCAACACAATGCATGTCGTTATTTCTTGTTAAATAAATGTGTCGCTGGCAAAAAATATACAAATTTTAATTAAATTTTTATGTCATCATCATCATTTCAGCTGAAAGACGTCCACAGCAGGACAGAGGCCTCCCCCAAGTGACGCCACGGCCTCCACATTAACCTGTCTCGTGCATCTCGCTTCCAGCGCATCCCCGCAACCTTCACCAGGTCAGCATCGGTCCAATTTTTATGCAGTGAGAATTATTTCAAAGTAATTAATAAAGTTAAAGTAATGAGCAAGTGGCGTTCTGTGGTTTCTGCCTACCCCCATGGGAAAAGGGCGTGAGTTTATGTATGTATGTATGTATGAATAAAGTTATGTTAAACTCTTTTCAAGTCTATCACTCCAATAAAAATCTACAAAAGTACAGAATCCTTTCAACTTCGGCTAAAATATCAACCAGTAATCGTCAAAATACTCCAAAGACACGTGCATCAAGATCGATGCTAACAATTCGCGTGCCGATGGTGTAATTAATATTCAGCCGGCAATCGAGAGCCTCTCTGATGAGTCAGCCATTGCGACTGTGAATATATTAAGGAGTATAGGTAGGAGTGTAGGTCTGAGGTTAGTATTTGAGGTGTAATTTGTTGCAGTGAGGTGATTATGTAATTGTAGTCTAGTTTGGATTGAGTCATTTAGGCTAGGTCTATTAATTATGGTAACTTGCGGACTTTGTCGTTTTATGGACACGGTAGAAGTAAAGTTAAAGCTCAATAAATATAGATACGGTACATTTAGCTTTTGCCCAAAAGGAGTAAGACAGAAAGAAACTGTAAAATAAATTGAGCTACAGAAATACGGACGCATTTGAAATCAGAACAGTCTTTATAACACCAAAGGTGTGTTTATTCTTGTTGTTGTTAGAAAATATACAAAGAAGATACACTACTAAATCAAGACGTGGAAATGTGAATGCAGCCCTGAATACCAGAGGATGTCCCAACAAAGTACTGTTACTCTAGTGCCCTCGATTTCCTCATAAGGAAAACAACACCAAATATTGCAACAACCCCAGCTTTTTATAACCATTCAACACTCTCCCATAATCTGCACAAACATTCGAAACAAACTTCCAAAAATAACCCCATCATAAGCCATACACGCAAAAGTCACTCGCAATCTCCCCAAAAAAACATATTTTCAGTTACAACCCGGATGAAAGGTCCCGACGATGATCAACCGCACCCCAGGGGTGACTAACTTATTTACTATGCCTGAAAGTACACAGTAAGGGGACGACCATAAAAATGAAAAATGTGCCTCCCTGCAGCACTTTGGCGGAGGAAAAACGCGAAATTTTAGGAATTTTTGAGTTCCTTAGAAAGGTCATTTGGTCTGGAATTCGGGGGTGTGTAAGGTACTGCGAATGTGGGCTTTGGGATTTGAATCCGAGATGGAGTGAAAGAATTTGGTATGTACTGTCGGTGGAACTGTTATTTTCAACTTTCTAACTCAGCGTTTTGAGGGTGAAAAGTGGCCGACCGTCCGCGTGTTTGGTTGTACTTGAATACAATGTAAAGGGTTTTTTTAGTTTATTTGTTCGTTGTAGGATTTCGAAATGCTCCTAAGGTACACACATCTCCGGCTATGTTACAAACTGGTTCATTTAAATGGATTTGCAAGTATAATCTGTCGTAAGTTTGATTATTATTAATTGATTGACTTGAAAAGTAAAAAAAAAGAGGATCTTTCGTCGAGATATTATTTTGTGTTTGTAGACCAGTTTTAGATATCTTTGTCTCTTCGGTTACTGTACTTGCGAAATTGTTTTGATCTTCTAACCAACAGACTAAAAAAACTACATGTTAGATAGAAGTATAAAGGTTTTTAGGCTTACCCCTTATTACATGGGACTGACATGTGTGTGTACTATCCCTGCCAACTCTTCGGAGATGCCGTGACGTGACAGTGACAGAGCCGTGATGTTATGTAATGTAGTTTTTAACTATGCCAGGGGCCAGGTAAGCATTCGCATAGCATAATACATTACAATCGTAACATATCTTCAAAACAGACATTGTGCTACAATATTATCAAATGCTCTTCCGTGGTACCGATCTATGTGTGTGTGTGTGAAATGTTATGAAAGCCTTAATGTTATTGCTCTGTTGCAATTTCAACTCTGAGCGCAGAGACGAGTGTTGAAAATTCATCAATGAGCTTTTATATCAAACGTCATCTACTAACCATTTACGTTTCACCAAGGGCGGATATATCTATGGGCTTTTTGGACTGCATCCCAGGGCCCCGTGGATATAAGGACCCCCAGCCCCCATTGAAGATAGTAGACAATATTGTGAATAAAAAATAAATCCAAAATTTTAAAGATTCTTATCGCACACAATAATTATTTCGATAGAATATACCATGTACCTAGTACGTTATTGCCGAAAACAGTTTTTGACAAAAAGGCAATTATGTAGTTAGTTAATTATGCAGGCCCCCAAGTAGTATTAGCCTAGGGCCTTTAAACTCACGGTCCGCCCCTGCGTTTCACCTAGTAATACTGAAAACGGGGATAACTGTCTCACAATTTGCTAGGAAGTGTCTATCTTTGCGTTAAATTGAGAAGCGCGAGCATTGAACTCTTGATCATTGTTACGTAATTCTTCTTGTTTACGTGTCGATGAGGTCAAATCGTATTAGACCAGTATGTAGCCACCTGCACAGCTCTATCATTTGCTTCTAGTAAGTCCTGAAAGTTGCAAGTGGTTGTGCAGGAGCATTAAATACTTAGATGTATTTTTAACCGACTTCAAAAAAGGAGGAGGTTCTATGTTCGTGTGTATGTATTTTTTTTTTTTTTTTTTTATGTATGTTACCTGATTTCTCCTCCATTTGTGAACCGATTCTCAAAATTCTTTTTTTATTTGAAAGAGTATAGTATACTCCTGAGGTGGTCCCATTTTTTTGGTGAAGATCTGATCCTGATCTTCGGAGATATACAATAGAACTCTTCAAAAATAGACGGCAAATCTGTCGTGATTGCTGCAATCGCTTGGATGTTTATTGTTTATACAACATCATGACGTAACATCACGCCTGTATGATCTGAGGGGGTACGCAGATGTGTACACCCAGATTTGGACAGTAAGATATTATGTAATGTTCCATTTATTGGGGATAAATAAAACCATAATAGGTTTGGGAACAACTAAAAATGGAAAAATAAAAAACTTTTTGGCAAAAAATAAAACCGACTTCAAAAACACCAAAAAGTGAAAAATAAACTTCTGAAGAAAAATCAGCTTCTGAAGTGGGTGGCAAAAAAACGAAATCAAACAAACAAATGTCACCGACTTCAGAAGCTGATTTTTCTTCAGAAGTTTATTTTTCACTTTTTGGTGTTTTTGAAGTCGGTTTTTAAAGTACATACTTTTATACCCAAACACCAGTTATATCATAGTCCGTTGTGTATAATATAGGGCGAGCCTCATCATCATTCTCTTGCCCTTATCCCGATTCATTTTCGGTCGACTCTATTGCTGATCATCTCATCACCTCCTTTCGTACCATATTATCCTCACACAGTCCATCCATCGTTTCTTTGGCCTTTCTCTACATGTGCATAACGCACCTTCTTGTATGTATTTTATATGTTTTTTGATATCCTTTTTGTCTATTGATTTTTATTGTTTTAAGTCAGATTAGATGTGGTTTTGTTCTAGCTTAAGAAAGTCAGTAAAAATTACTACCATTTGAAAAAGCGCCTTTCTTTAATAGTTTTAATAAATACAGTCCATTCTCACAATAACACTACTCTTATTCCACATTCATAGTTGGAACTGTCCTCACGACATTTTCGTCATAATATGAGCCAAGCGTCATGACCTCATGCCATCAAATGGTTAAAAACCCAGACTCCTAATGAAGAGTGAAGAAGAATGAGAGAATGAGAAATTCCTTATGGAACTTTATTTACAATACTAGCTGTGCCCGCGACTTCGTTCGCGTGCTTGTCGGAAACTAAAATGCGTCGCTTAGATAAAAGTACATTTAATCATTGCCCTGCGTTAACTTACTGACGCTGTAGAAAATAAGAAGAGAGTAATGCAAAGTACTGACTATGTCTCATACTAAAGTTTAGATGGATGGGTGTTTGTTAATCAACCACGTCAGAACGGCCGAACGGATCTTGAAGAAATTTGAAACATACACAACAACATTTGGTACATTATAGTCGACAGGCAGACAGATTGTCGTTGGCGCGTTCGTATTCCACGCGCGCCTCAAAGATATGTCAGCAACAATTAAGGGGCCCCAAAGGGACGTCTGCCGGGGCTGAAGGTTGTCCGCAAGAGATACCATGGCCCCGAAACACAAAGGGCTAAGAAGGAACGTGGGTGGTTTTTAGTCAGTAGAAGTCTGACACTTTCTTCCGCTCCGCCCAGAGCGGGATGAGTCATTTGATAATTCACGAACCACAAAAAAGGGGGGATTAGAGGGTGTTTCGAGAGGGTACCTGTACCGAATCTGGGACATCGAATCTGAATTGGCCGCCACCTCCTTCTGCGAAGCAGTAATGCTAGCGAAAGAGGTGGCGGAACGTGAGAGGGAGACAACCTCTCGTCCCAGCCGCCGCGGGAGACGCTCCGGGCATCGGGGGCCACGTGATGGCTTCCGGCCACCGTAGGCGCGGGCCTGTGAACGGTGAGTAACGGGCTAGTTAATCGCCCCCAAGGACCGACGCCCGTTGGGGCTGCGGGTTGTTCGAAAGAGATACCGCGGCTTCGACACATAGGGCTAACAACACACCACATCTATATGACGACATGGTTGGTGCAATGCCTGGACGATTAACAGTAGCACTGCGTGTCGCAGGTTCGATTCCCACACGGTACAAAAAAAAATATGTCTTGGGTTTTATCTAATTTTAATTTAGTTTAAAAAAAAATAGTATTTTAATACTGTGTAATTGGTAAATTTTTATTTGTTGACTATTCACGAGACATAATGTGTGTATGTTTACTATCACCGCGGTTCAGAAAATGACATCAAATGAATAACGCCATCTGTCGAAGACGAAGATAAACTGCTAAAAAAGAGCGATCAAACACTATAAGGTTTAGGCTATGTAGATTTTGAAAGCAGCGTCATTTAAACTTAAATCTACGTACCTTTTGCTATCATAACTTTTTTAAAGTTATCTTGTGAAGACATTTAGTAATAAGTACCATATTCGTTCAATAGATGTCGTTGCTTGTCTCATTCTTGACCATAACGATAAGTTCTTCTTGAAAACTATAAATTCATATATCTTTTGATAGAGAGCACCGATTACGATGAAACAAAGACTAAGTAATAGCCCAAGTTACGCACAATATTTATGTATAAAAGTTACCTACATTCGTTTCGTAAATTTGACGTGATGCTTAGTCATCGAAACAGACAAACAGATAAACAGACAAACAGACAAAAATTCCAAAAATGCTGGAAATGTGTTCTGTTGGTTATACTTTAATACCCTGACAATTTTTTTTTTTAATATTTTCGATGTACAAAAACGATTTCTCTACAGATTTATTATATGTATAGATATAGATTATATTTATTATACAAACTACAATTTACAGAACCAAAATTATAATAAAAAATTGTACAAGTTTCAAAAAGGGAAGAAGTTTTCTTTGGCCTGGGAATCGACCCAAGGACCAGAAATAGCGCCACCGCTAGACCAAAGAGACAGTGAAGAGCTAGAATTATTTTAAAATATAATATAGTTTATCAAAATCAACTTGAATGAGAACTTACATATTAATTTAATACAATATACCGGTGCGCAAATCTGCCGTCAGTTCTTTGATTGACGATGATTTGTTTTTGTAACTATTTTAATGACATCAAGATTTTGTTATTGTATCCAGCAGCGATAACATAATAGGTTTATTTCGTAATCAACAGGAGGAATATTTATAAGAGTAATTGATTCACAATGTTAGTCAAGAAATACATGTAAAAACTCGTAATTTGACTTATTAAACGCTGAGCGTTCTTCCTCCTCTCTCCTACTGTTGATCTATGCTGTGCCCGACAGGGTCCATAATTGAGACTGATGTAACTTTTCTCTACCAACTGTATACATTATGGTACGCAATAAAGATTTGAGATTTGAGATTTGATTTGAGCTCGTGGTTTAATAATAACTGCCATTCGGGTCGATCTTTAGGTTAAACCGCGCTTGCCTAAGTTGGTCTGTGGATGGGTGACCGCCCATAACATACCGAGTTTCCTCCGTGCCTCGGAAAGCACGTTAAGCTGTTGGTCCCGGCTGCCATATATAGATCTTTGGCAGTCGTTACAGGTAGTCAGTGACCTGAAAGTCTGACAACCAGTCGTACCAAAGGGTATCGTATTACCCAGTATTAACTAGGTTGTGGAGGTCAGATAGGCAGTCGCTCCATGTAAAATACTGGTACTCAGTTGCATCCGGTTAGACTGGGAGCCGACCCCAACATAGTTGGGCAAAGGCTAGGCAGATGATGATGATTTCGTAATCAACAGGTTTTAACAGATACATTGTAGAGGCCTTCTGTTAAGTAACTATGGAAATATCTGCAGCAAAAGACCTCATTCATAAGCGATGGTTTTAAAAGTCATAACGTGATACATAGTGTAACTGACGACACGGTTGGCGCAGTGGCTGAGCGATTGGACTGCTGCGCTGCGTGTCGCGGGTTCGATTCCCGCACGGAACAAATATTTGTATGACCTACAGATAGTTGTTTCGGGTCTGGGTATTTGTGTATGTGAGTTTAAATGTTTGTAAACGCACCCACGATACAGGCGAAATTCCTAGTGTGGGGCAACGTTAAAAAAAAAAAGAAAAAAAATATTCAATCACCTGTACTGTTCCCGAAATGAAACTGATAAAATCATCCGAAAACTAAGAAGGTTTAGAACCTAAAAATCAAATACTTTCGACATTCAAGTAGCATCTGCTTTTGTTCCATACGGTAGTGTGTTACAGAGCCTTCTGGACGTGCGGAAGTATGTATTCCAAGACATTTTGGGGATATGTGGGGTATGTATGTGCCTTGTTGTCTTTATATAACAACAACTCCACTTCTGTTAGCTAAACATACATTAAGGCCGTTGCAATGGTCAAATCCCAAAAACGACGTATGTTAAAAAAAAAAAAGTTAAGTTATATTCACAACTCACGCATATCCAAATGAACTCACAACTCAACGCTCCTACCAAGTCCCCGACAACAACCAAGTCTTATTCCAACCATCTTTAAAATCGCCAACATCAGCTACATCCACAGATGCTCCGCACACCGTCCTTGTATAAAAACTAGACCTCTCAGACCCTAGACTAGACACAAGTACATATAATAAGTACCGTTCAGCCGTTTGCACTGGAATGTATATTAAAAACTGGTTCCGTACTAACCAGAGTACAGTCAAAGCCCAGCATTACCTGACCCCTTTTCTCACACCACTTCTTTATACGAGGGATCAGGTAATATTGGGCAGTGACTGTACTGGCTGACCAACTTCTTGGATAAAACAATTGATAATCTACTCTATTAGTCTTGTGGTAAGTTTTAGTTTGGTCTGTGGGAGGGGTGGTCGCTTTCTGATGTCAAAGATAGGCGATACATCATCATTAGTGATGTTTTGAGGTAATCTGATGGTTGTGTGGATGTGTCTAAGGGTTATAATGGCTTGGTTGAGTGTGTGGGAGCGAGTTTTTTCATTGTTTCAAGAGGTACAGCGCTTGTCTAAGATTAAATTAAACTCCCGAAGATTGTCAAGGCTTGACCCACTCATTGATTAGTGGAACAGCTGAAAAAACTTTAACTTTTTTATCAAACTATTTTGAGGTAGATCAGGTGATTACAGTTATATATGAAAAATTAAACTCCTTCAGGTTAAACTTAAAACTTGACAAAAAATAACTCATTTACGATACGACTGTCGTCGTGACTGCTTTGTTGGTAAAAAGGTCGCGTGGAAGTCCTTCCTAGGTTCGATTATAATAGGATATAACTGACGAAATGCAAGTGTACTAATAGGTTCAACTGTGCCTAACCCTGCGAGAATTACAGGCGTGATGTTATGTTTAAATTACTCATATAGGTAGTTGCAGAAGGAAAAGGCCAATCAAATATTGAAATCGAGAAGAAAGCGTTACTATTCGATAAGATTCTGGCGCCAAAGGAATGTTGTAGCACATATTATTTGATTTCGATTTCAATTTGCATTAATTCGTCCAATCGGCATTTATAACGTAAATAATGAAAGGAATCCCACAAGCATCAATGTTGCATAATTAAATACTAGTTATGTTGATCGGAATCATTTAAACGTTATGTTAACAGAATCATTTCATAATATTGGAATTGATTTCGAATACAAGACACCTGTTGACAAAATGTGGCAATGTAATTTATTTGTATCATCATCAACATTTCAACCGAAAGACGTCCACTGCTGGACATAGGCCTCCCCCAAGTGTCGCTACATTGACCAGTCCCGTTCGTCTCGCATCCAGCGGATACCCGTAACCTTCACCTATTTCCATCAGTATGCTGCCAACTAACTACAGACTGATATCCCTTGTAAATTACTCCTGGGGGAGTACCAGCATCCCATAGACATGTCTGTTTGCTAGACTATTTTCTAAGCCTAAGCTATATAATTTGTTCATGGCTAAATAATACTAAAGTTACTAGTTTCTGGCACGTAAGTAAAGTTAAACCCGTCTCTTACAGATATGATCTCAGTACACATAAAAGAAAAAAGTGAAGTGCCGACTGCTGATTATCCAGATAATTCCACATACTCCGAGGCAAGTTACCGTGGCGTTAACATTCCTCTTCACACGGTTTAGTCCGAAGATTTAACCCAAGTCGTGATGAAACGATTCGTCAGTCAGTAAGGTTACTGGCAGGGCTGCCAACCACTGCCACGGTTGTGGAATTTGTTCGAAAGAGTTACCGCGAACCTGGAACGCAAAGGGCATTAGAACTAACACGGATGGGCGTCCGTAAGAGTCCGACACTTTTTGTGCTTCACCCAGAGCTGAGGAGTCAATTGAAGATTTTCCATGCTTAAAAAAAGGGCTGCCAACCAAGGATGCCTAATTGCCCAGAAGGTCTAAGAAATAGACATTCTACCGGTAATAGAAAAGTAATCAAAAATGGAAGGGACCAACAGAAAAACTTATGTAAAACCTATTAAACATAGAACCTGTGCGATGCTAGGAACTACTAAGCTTAAAAGCTTCAGAGAGTCATATAAACACATCAATTAAATACTCCACTAGTGACATTAGTCCATTGGCTAAGTGCAAACGAAAGTTTTCTTTTTGAACTAACTCGATATGGTCGAGAAACGGAATCCAGAAAGCTCTGATTACTATCAAATATTAAGTTAGTAACTAAGCACTCAGTTTGGGAATTAGTCGTTAAGAGAAATATCTTGGTTGACATTGATGTCAGCCAAGCCAATTGGGAATGAAAGGGATGGGTTAGTTGACGGAGAAAGAGATTTATTTGGAAGTATTGTCAGGAACTATAGTTTCTTTCTGTCATGGGAGGAAGGAGTAATTGTTTCTTTTCAATTATAGATAGCTGCTGCAGTAGATTATTGGCAAATAGCCCTTTAAATCAAAATCATCTCTGATTTCGATCTTCAAATTGATCATTTAATTTGCAGAAGCTGTGCCGTTAACCCGTTACTGTGTTTTTTTATTTGATATCTTCAAGATAGTGATGAGAAAAACTTTTAATAAAATATCAATCTTATCAAGAAGGTTAGAAAACTGGCATCAAATGAAATATTCATAAAAGATTCTAAGATCATTAAGATATATGATAAGAAGCAGATTTACAAGGAAAGTTATTTACAATCAGATAATACGAGAGTCTTGCGTGCATAGGCAGATATAAATCTAAACTTCAACTAAAACCCGCTACTCAGAATAGTTAGAAACGTGATAATATCTATAATTTTAAATACTTAGCTATATAACTTTACGTGCGTTTATTAGGTAACACCAACGCATTCGGTTGAGTCACCGTCGTGTCGCAAGAAGCTGCGGATTGTCGCAGTCTGACGCGATTTGTCGTAACGAACAATGATATGACAATCTCAATCCGTTGTGATTGAAGGTTTGAGAGAGCGGTGTGGCGTTTGAAGCTCGAAACTATAGGAGGATGTGTTTTGATACAAGCATTCATGTCATTTGATACAATGGACTTCAGAGTTTCATATCTATAGGAAGAGAAGAACGCGTTAGTTATGCGTTCAAATCAAGACATAAATGTTTAATGTAGGTAAAAACCAGAATATAAACATAACCTAACAGAACAAAAACACCTGTATTTCTACAGTCACACAGAAGTGTTCCTTATAGAACATCCACATTGCACCAATCATAATAAGTATCCAAGTCCAATGTAATATAAGATGATTCTCGTCTTTTTTTTTCATCTGAAAAAAATCTGAAATAAAATCTTTGTTTTCGGTGGGTGAATCCACGAAGTACTCGTATATGGACAAGGACTACTAGAGCAACCAGGATACAAATAGACAAATACAGGAACGCTGTTATCAAAAACGACAGTTTTGCCAAACGAATAAACCAAATTGTAATCAACAACAATGGTGACGATAACAGCATTGCACATGTCCAAGCCCCACCTTGCTTTGTAAACCATTGCAATATAGAAGAATTTATTGGCAACATTCCGTAAAAACTAGATAATTGGTTCATCATTGATTAACTCCAGCAATTATGAAATTCCAATTACTCGCTGATTGGTTGTGGAGCAATATATGATACCTAACCTACTGGACGTGGAAGGATGAAAAGCAATACTAGCCACGATTTGTCAAATCTATATGGACAACCGCAAGATAACTTATGAGATACAAAAAAAATAAGATTTGAAGAGGGAAATGTGGTCTAACGAATTATATGGAACCTACCTTAACAGGTAAGTTATGACACGTAGAAGCGATGGATGGACTATGTGGCGGTGATAGACATGTCTAGAAAAAGACTAAGGTGACAAATAATATAGTTCAGAAGTTTTAAAAAGAAAGACATGCTAAGCCGACCCCAAATAAATTGGGATAAGTCAGGAGAATTATGATAAACTGCTTGAGTAGGTAGAAGGTAAAGCTTCTCAAAATGTTGTGTCAGAAAATGAAAGAAAACAATAAATTCTTAGTAACCTCCAACATCATTACAAACCAAACTCAATGATAAATTGTTTTTATGAGAATTAACATTCCACGAAATCGAATCGAACTGTAGGTATATTTATATTTCAACAGGTTGCACATATTCTGCGAAATCTGCATCAATGCAAAATACTAAAAGTTTTTTCAGATAACGTTTTTTTTTCGTATTGCTGGAAACTATATTATTTAGCTGCACTAAAACATCACGAATAAATACCGTCACTGCGATTAAAACACTTCTGACAGATGAACGGACATTTTGCTTTCATTGCAGTTTAGTAAGGCTTGGCTAGCAGACGATATTGTTACCATCGCGTGAATATCTTGGATGAGGCTGTCACAAGAACGTGGAGCTTGCACAATCAAAGAGAGGCCTATACCCAGCAGTGGGTGATTCCGGGCTGATATGATGATGATGAAGGCTAGCTAGTAGATTTAGGAGCCTAGCTCGGTGCTATGCTACGCTTCATAAGTAGCCTTAAGTTATTAGCAAACGTAGCTAGTGTGGCTACTTCAGCAGCACGACTACCTCGCAGAAGCTAAGCACCTGGAAATGTGTCTTCAACTCCGGTTCCATTGGCACCTTTTCCCAATCTGTCAATCCTAACCCGAACAATCACACCCATCCAAACTTTTCGCTAGACAATAATCTACCCACACATGACACATACAGCTACAATATAATCGTCAGCCATCGTGGCGCGTGACGTAACGGCTTGCGGCAGTGATGCCGGGCGTTTAAAACCGTACATTGTAGTACATAAGTACACGCACATGAGGATTTAGGAGCAGAAGATCTAATTCATACAAAAAAATTACTCTGATTGTCAATCTAATTATAGAAGCTATAGTTATAAGTTACAACACAACACGCCTGTTATTTGAAAAGTAAGTAAAAACCAAAAGTGGAAACCATTAATTGATTGATTTAGTAGGCCGCTAGAGCTATTACTGAGCATAAGGTTGGATCCCGGGTTCAATTTCCCAGTCTGGCAAAACGTTATAGGCTTCCCAAAATAAACTTTTACTGCCAGCTCGGAATGAAGATCTGCGCCCAGTTAATCGCAATAAACTCGTACTATTACATGGGACTTAAACATAGCTGAAGAAATGTGAGGGTATTTTGATGATGATGGTACCGTGTATCCGATTTCGCCTGCAGTGACTGCATTTGATGGCTTTCTAGGGTGGCTGTAGAAAGCTGATCTGGTGTGCTCTTTTATGTGCTCTACGGCGACTAGCATGTCCAACTATTTCAGTGAACGAGTGTCAGATACCTGTGACTCTGTTTAACCCTTCGGGGATTACAGGCGTGCAATGAATGTACCGATTGGATCTTCTGCCTCTGTTCCTACTGCACCCAGCAGACCACTATTGTCATTACGAGGATTTGCGACCGTTACTCGAGACACCATTGTTCTCAAGACAATATGTTTAAATAACACTCAATGTAAATCTTTCTGCTCTTTCATTTACGGAGCGACAAGGATTATTATAGAGATGTCATCTGCCGTGGTATTAGATTAAAAAGTTGTTTGATTTCTATAGTGGATGGCAGGCTACAGCACCTCTTGTATTCATTGTATCATTTTATTCAACATTTCAAGCACAGGTACAAAGGTGGAAGTAATCCCATAGGCATTTTCTACCAATCAACCTTTAGGTGATGCAGAGACAAGCAGTAGGTGCATTTGGCCATTTTTTTTTAATTGTTTTTAATGGTGAACTCAATCCAAATGTGTTACATATTTGCTCGTATCTTTTGTACTTCATCATGTTATTCACAATATTAATATGGATAAAAAGAAGCAAAATTATCTTTCTGCAGGTCCCGGGGCTACCTTTTTGTCGTTTTGACTGATCGGTTCAGTGGTTTAGCCGTGAAATGGTATGGGAGTTAATTTCGCATTTATAATATTCGTATGGATTCCTGTATTTATTCATCATTGCCCTCAAAAAAATATTCACATTTAAAATACATGGAAATAATAATTAACTTTCAGACTGCGACTATGCAAGTAAGATAATCAGGTAAGATTTCTGCACATCAGAACCGTTTGAATCCAGAAAGCTAAGCAGAGAACAAACACACAAGACAAATAAACTTCAAATTCGCATTCACGACATAAGCAAAGGGATAAGGATCGTCATAAACTTCACGACCCTTAAATCCCTAATTCCTAAATCTCGAAAATACCTGCAGAACTCATCTTAAATCATCGTGGCATTAGTTAAGACCCTCGCTCACACACTCAGCGGGTAAGGCCGTGTTTTGAGAACATCTTAAGCTAGAGAAGCCACGTAATGGCACAAAATAATACTGTCTCGTAAAGTCTGATGTCGGGCTTGAAAATATTATAGAGAGACGAGGAAATTATTTCATGTCATGTGTTCCTGGCTAGGTTTTGAGTTGCTTTAACTGATTATCTGGCCTAGTTTCCTAGGATGAATAGGAGATCGTTACTTTTTTTTTACAATCTTCATCATAATTTTAACTACTATGCGTTGGGCTTTTAAAGAAGACTTACAGTAGTGTGGGAACGTTATTAATGTTCAGTAAGTCTAACAGAAACAGTAAAATGTGTTTAATGCGCAAAGAAAAACGAGTTAACTTTCCAGCAGTTAGATCAGGTACAGTACAATCATATTTAATCACACATTTACGTGTTGCAGACTGGGTTACCGAAAGCTCAGCTTGGGAGAGACGTCATCAGTCGAATGCGATGGATTTAATTCATCATGTCAGCTCAGAATCACCCACTGCTGGGAAGCCTCCTCTTTCCAGCACATTTCCCGGTCCTGTGCACCCCTTACCTATGACTTTGACAATTATTGTCAACACAGCGAGCTTTAGGACGGCCCTGTTTTCTTTGTCCATGGTTTTTTTTAAGCTAATTACTAATTAAGTATAACCTTATGAATCCGTAAGGTTGGTTATTATTCATACTGAAAAGACCAGCGTAATCCTGATTCATCCACTCATTAAATAAACATAATCACAAAAATGGCGATAAAATAATGATTGCTTCAAAGAATGTGGGGATAATAAATAGCGCCACCGATTACTACATAGTTATGTACATAAATATAGGTACATAGGTATGTGAACTATTGCCTCAACGTGATACATCGGATACCTAATCTACTGATGACTAATGATCGGCTCTGTGATGTTTATCCGCTAATTACGTCGTATCTCAAGCAGGTAGGTATATGATTTTCCACATGACATGTTTGCAGACTTTAGTCATGTAATAGGGGCGAGTCTATAGCCAACAACCGGGCACAAGCCCAGACTACAAGACTGCTACTGAGTAAGTCCTGATGAAAATACCCAAAGGTTCTGTAGTATAGTAGTGATTCTCATGCTGTCCCCACAAACAGATCTTATTAGACCTAACAGATAACCTATTCAAATCGGTCAGATTGATGTTTTACTATAACATAAGTTCGTATTCAATAAATATTTAACACTTTAATTAGTTCACAAGTACAGAATACACAGTACAAAATGTGAAACTAGAGAAGATATTCACAATAAGATGGACGATTCCTATGCCAAAGAAGAATGCAACGAAACACAATACGGTATAAAACTGACTAAATTAAAAAAATACGAGAATGATAACGATTGCACTAAGATGATAATAAACGACGAATTCAGAACAGTAATCATTGCAGTAGCTATTATAAATGATAAATATGAACTATTCATATTATTCCTCACGACATTGCACGCGGCTTATGACGTAATATACAATTATCACTGCATCAATCAGATTGCATACAGACACGACTTTGGAGAAAATATTTCCTGACTGGCGTATGAGAAACACTTTGAAGACAAGTTTATGCGAATAGTGCATTAATGAAATGCAAAACTTCGAAGGATCTAAAGCTATAGAGAGAGAGATTTGCTCTTTCTATGTTAGAGCAAAACGAGACAATCAGCATCATTCAGAACCCAACATTCCAATATATCTCTTCTACCAAAGTCGTGGCTAAATAATAACAGCTGTTCGAATCTAACCTCAGGTTAAGCCGCGCTTGCTTAGGTGGATCTGTCGATGGCTGGCCACCAATTATATAACAGTTCATAACCTGGTATTATATAAATGGTAATCGGTAACGGATTACCTGTAATGCGGTATCGATTATCTAGTTCTATCTGGGTTGTGGAGTTCAGATAGGCAGTCACTCCATGTGAAATACTGGTATTCAGCTGCATCCGATTAGACCCAAACTACACACATCAAAAGTGTCTAGGGATCAACATATATTTTTGCAATAACTTTTCTCCTGATTGATATTAATTAAAATTTTCTTTAAGGATTCATCAAATAAAGTGTTTTCGTTTGTCACAGTAACGATAAACCAAATCACCTTTGCATTAATAAAGAAATTTACCATTTTCCTAATAAAGGGATTTTTGACATTTGAACCACTAACATTAAAGTTCGAAAAAAAGACTGAAATAACAGTTTTCTTTAAAATTTTATTGGGTAACTTAAACAATTAATAATCCGTGTTTCTACCGCGAACACTAACAACACAAGAACATCGGTTTGGCATACTCAAAATGAGTTCATCCAAATCACGCTGTGGAATGGCCGCCCATGTTCGTTGCAACAACAAAAAAAGGTCTTCTTGCGACTGGATACCCTCCATATTCGGCAGAGCTCTTCTCTGTAGCATATCCCATGCATGCTCAATCGGGTTCAAGTCTGGCGACTGAGCAGGCCAGGGCAGGACATTGATGTTAGCTGCGGCGAGAGTCTGTCTTACAACTCTTGCGGTGTGCGGTCGTGCATTATCATGCATTAACTGAAATAAGGGACCGATTTGCACTTGTAGAGGAACGATGACGTCTGATACAATCGTCTCAGCATAAATTTGAGCGTTGAGGTTGCCTCTGATCCAAATCAACTCAGTTCTTCCGCCGATCCAAATACCCGCCCATACCATGATGGTTCCACCACTATAAGGATGGACTTCCTGGCAGGATTTTAATCGCTGTTGGCGTCCAGGGGTTCTCCAGTGTCGTATACGTCTTGTATCCGGTCTCATACCAAAACGAGACTCATCAGGAAAACACACGAAACGCCATTGTTCTTCTGCCCAATTTCTGTGTTCAAGAGCCCATTGATATCGAATCCTACGATTGTGCATTGCTATAGGTGGTACCCGTAGCGGTCTTCGGGAATGAAGGTTCACTTCATGCAAGCGGTTTCTGACTGTTTGGTCGCTAATTAAGTTCCCTGAAGAGTGATGAAGCCTCACGGCTAACATCATGGCGGTTATTGTTGGAGCTCTTCGAGTTAAGATTTGAATGTATCGGTCTTGTCTCCGTGTGGTGCAGCGATACCGTCCTCCATGGCGCTCAGCCACGGTACCAGTGCTTCGGTAACGTGTCCAAAGTCGACTGATAACACTCTGACTTGTATTCAGAGCTAAAGCCACAGTACGTTGCCGGGAACCAGCTTCTATCATTCCCACGGCTCTGAGCATTTCTTCCCTGCTTAAATGACGTCGCCGCTCCATAATAACGTTGGTTTTAATCAGTAGTAGGGAAACAGTAGCACTAATAATGTCTTCAATGCGTTGTATGTTTTTATAGGGAAAATATTGACAGCTGATTTTCATCTTTTACTCGAATTTGATTCACAGTTCCTGATTCAAATTATGAAATGCACCAAAAAGGATCCATATAAATTTATAAAATCATAAATTTATTACAAAGCCACATCTCAATCTCAAGAAATCCGCATAAAAATGCTTGATCCCTAGACACTTTTGATGTGTGTATGTAGTTGTGTTAGGGTCGGCTTTAAGTTAAAGGCTAGACAGATGATGATCTCGTTCACAAACACGCACTGGGCTTGTAGTAGTGTACGGCTTGCTTCTTCTTACAGAACTGAGAGGCAAAACTTCCCATCTGTGGAAACCTTTCATTCTGATCATCTATGTTAAATGGATACACTGATACCGGAAATGGCGACCTTTTTCGTCGTCATTTTCTTAAGTCAGAAAACCCAGAAGCCAGACGACATTAGATTCTTATACGATCTCCGAAAAGATATCTGAGTCAAATTACAAACAAACTATCAATAGAGATAAAATTCAAACATTGATGGGTAAAGAACCAGTCATATAAAAACGGAAGAAGTCTATCGATCTTTCAAAGTTCGGCATTAAAAATAATCAACGCACAATGATATTCAAAATCATCAGGACTGGTGCAACTGGATTCCAATTCTCGAAGCCCTACATTGTTGGGTACAAGCTAGCCAGATATATTCATATTTATACAAGTAGCATACATAACTATACCTCTCATGACTACATCGACAAGGCCGGCCAGTTTTTTGCGAGCCGATTGTTCGGGGGTACGACAAGGAAGACGAAATCCTTGGAAGAATCTGCCGCTTATATTTATAGCGATACAATTATTCATCTTAATTTGATACTGATTGAGAATTTTAATTGAAGTGTTAAGTTTTATGTTCTTGTTCATATTTATCAGCGATGGAATTTAAGGTAAGGTGATGAATGAATCATACTGCTTGAGGAAAGAGGAAAATTTCGTGAGGAAAGTTTTAAGGATGAATGGGAACAATCGATAGATGGACTGTGTAAAGGATGATAATTAGGGCAAGTATGGAAGTGTCTGATGAGATGACGAGTAATAGAGAAGTATGGAAGAAGAAGACATGCTGCGCTGAATAAAAATAATGATCATTATTTTGTGAAACTTGTGATGAATATGAAAATACTTTGGATGTAGTCTTATCCATAGATCAGACATTGGGAGATATGGTTCTATAGCAACTTAGATTTTAAATGTTGGCTGTGAGCGAATGTGAGAAATTCTGGGCGTAGGTACAGATTAAATGATGCAGAATTTCGACAGTACATCAAACTATCACTTTAACAGATTTTCAACTTTATCGCTAAATTCAAAATTTATTGGGAATACAGTTAGGTAACGCTACCCAATAGCTTGATGTGCTGGCCATCTGTACCTACTGTACTGGGTTTATCTTGACCGACACCGAAATAGAAGTTTATATAAAGGGAGAGAAGCTTTATGAAATCAACTTCACCTGAATGTGGAATTCAAACTTGAACTTGTCTGAATCGTTTTATTTTCTGGTCGTAACACGATTGCAAGAGTACGAGTGTCATAAAATAAGTAATTTATAGAACTTAATAAACATAATACATTTATTATGAGTTATTTTATGAACGCTGGAGATCCGGCCATTTCTAATTTTCACTTTTGTGAAATTGTGACTACGGCATTTCTTCGTAGGTATCTTCTTGATACCATCAAAGAAATGTCTACTATATGGTTGAAAATAAAGGTGAATAATTTTACAGAACCTTCCGTCTGAAGTTCCACAAGGGCCAAATGCTACTGCCAAGGGCTAGCCTGAACACCCTTAAAATTCATCAAGACACTTCACTAACCAGTCACGCGTTAAAACCACGAAATTGGCGAGACAGTCAATAATGTAGATTACATTTATGAAATGCTTTGGTATGAAACTAAGATTCTTTAGTAGTCACGTAAAGTAAATTCAAAACATACACATATTTGAACGTACACGTAAGAACGTACGTAGTAATAACTTTGTAATAGCTAAACTATTTGAGAAGGTTCCACGGCGTTATCTTAGTGATGTGCAGTTTTTTAATGACGCAATGTGGAACGGGGTCATTACCAAATTCTTTTGTCTATGGTAGATAAGTTTTAAACTACGTCTCTTTGAGGGGAATAAGTACAAAATGAGTGCGTTTGTGCATCCTGAAGCAGGTTTTTGTTAAAATAATGATAGAGAACACAATTAATGTAATACGAATACAAAATTAAACATGAATATGATGATGGCATGGGACATTGTTACTTTCGCCGGTAAAATCTGAATAAAATCAGAGATCGAGAAAAGAGGAGTGTGGAGATTGACACTAGTAGAGAGATAGTATGTGTGTCTGGGGAGGATGATTTTGTTTCAGTAGGAGATACTTAGCGACATGAGCGAGAGAAGATAATCCGAATGTGACTTGCTTGTCGTCAGTTAGTGACTGCAGAAATATTTCTATTTGAATCGAAAATTGAAACAAAGACGATATCTATCGCTCGTTCTATAGCTTTCGATCGTTATTACAGAAGTAGAGTAACGACCAAGAAGCATGATTAAGTTAGATTTACCTAAGATCTCGGAGATAATTTCCATACTTCTTGAACTCTTTATTGGCTTTCAAGCGACCAAGTACGAAATCGAGTTCAATTTATCATTCATTCAAAAATTCACCACGATTACAAGCCTGTGGGCCTTATTGCCAGAAACTGTATTTCGCACGAAATTTGGCAAGATTCACGTTCGATCAAATGCCAATGAGTGGTGAACTGCCACCTGCTCTGATATTGGAGTTGGCAACCTGTTGCTGACTTATTATCCACTGACGAGGGGTGATAAACAGCTGATAGACTAATTAATTTTAAAATTATTTTGTACTGATATTGTGAAGATTTACAACTAGAAATAAATTATGATATTTGATGGCAATAGGCTCGCCCCCTGTTACATGGAACTAATACATAACTGGCGAAATGTTAGTGTAATACGCTTCTGCGTGACCCCTCGGGAATTAGAGGCGTGATGTTATGCAAACGTTTTGATGTTATGAAATAAGAACTCTCTATCTTTTTACTAACGTCTGAAATTTCAAAAGCAAAGAAGCGAAGTATTTTTAAACAAATATAATTTTCGAAAATTAGAGGATGTCTCTAAGACCGAACGGTTAGTGAATCGTAAATATCTTCTATCTGGTATTTCAGCTTACTAAAACTAGAAAATGGCATCATTTTGCAGTAAACACTTATTTAAGTACACACTCCGTTATTACAGCCAAGTCTTAGATGATAGTTAGCTGCAATACTGTACATTACCCTTGATATCATGATGATACAGACAACAAAAAAGCAAAGAACGATACAGGTATCAAGACCGGATCCGTCAGACGGTCACTTTACATCCCATACAACGCACTTAGAAGATAAATAATTGAATGGATGGATGTAGAATTTCACAATACCATCTTTGTGGTACAAAAACGTCTTAGAACTATAACACTGACAGTACCGCACAGAAAATGACCATCGACAACGACGACGGCCACTCCAGAATCCAGAAGCAAAGGGCAAAAGCCTTACTGCGTCTAAGTTCACTCACCTCTGACAACCTCCTTGTCGAAACTGTCACTATTTCAACACTGAACACTAAGCACACCACATATTGTTGAAGGAAACGTATCGGTTCATAACAGCAGATTGTTATTAAATATTATTTGACTATGTTTTAAGTGAACACTACACGTAAGTCGTGAACGCTAACAAACCTGTTACGTTCTTTCTCACTCTAGGCTGTATGGTGGGTTGCCGTGCGCTGGCTTACGTTTTACCGTAATGTCAGTGAGTCATTGATGGCTGGTAAAAAAAATTGTAGCTGTCAAATTGAATTTGAATTTGGAATGTGTGTGTTTTGTTTTAAAAGTCTTGTTGGAATTGTTGCTTTGTTTGTTATGTTTATGTTTGTAATAGCGAAATAAATCGTCTAGATTCTATTTAGTTTCTTATTAGAAACGATAACTTTGAATTTTTGTGTTCATACTGTAATACCTTTCACGTTTTATTTTCTTATTTTTCTCTCTTTCTCTTATCCTGTGAATCTCTCCTTCAAAATAATATGTGGTATCGTATTTCTTATTGGAATTGCATAGCTGCACAGGTACTGCTGACGTTATGAAATTCAATACACTTAGATAAAAAGTAGGTAGAAAACCTATTCTATTCCCTCTACCTATAAAATTTATGAAGCTACTCAGGATATGAATAACCGGATATTAGTGACAGACCTACTATTTAAATTCAAATAGCCTCATCTTAAATCCCTAATTCCCAAAAGTGTTAGGTAACTCCCAAAGCAACAACGCTCTGACGTCAAAACCGCTTGATTACCCACTTAAAAGTACCCAAGACCGACGCAACGTCTCTAAATATGGCAACACTAAAAATATAACCTCAAAGGCTGCCATGTCCGAGCGAAAACGCGGCGAGCGCGCTCAAAACCACGATCGGGCAATACAGTTACACGAGCGAATGTGACAAGGTCCCATAAAGTCGAATGCTTAACGACATTAGAACCATGTCATAATAACACACATTCGCTGTTTTACGAGCACAATACGGCGGTGGAATGACGTACTGAAACTTATTCGCTGTCGTTTGGTAATTAAGTAATGGAGTTTAGACTTTAGTGTGTGGTATTAAGGTCGTTGGCGGAGTTTGTAGTTTGAAGTTGCATATTGGTGTAGTCGCAGCTGAAGCCATTCGGGCTGGCCGTAATCATATTACTGCAAAGAGAGGTACAATCGTACTAAACGTGGTGCAGCATACATTATGAAAATATGTCATTTCGCTTTCTAGATGGCTTTTTCTTTTGATATACGGGTTGCAGCCAAAAGTGTCTAGACACGTTTGTAAACATAAATTATTTAATCATCATCATTCTCTTGTCCTTATCCCAATTCAATTGTGGTCGACGTAGCATATCTTCTTCTTCCATACTTCTCTATTACACGTCATCTCACCAGACATCTTCTTTCTTGCCATATCATGCTTCACACAGTCGATCCGTTTCGTTTTCATTATCGTTTCAAAAATTACTGTTGCAACAAATATAAGACTTGATTTAATGTCTTTGTTTGCATTTTTCATTGAGTTTTTTATAACAGTGGCTCTACTTATATGAAAACAACTGACATCATCATCATCACTCACAATCTTAATTTATTCACCCACTGCTGGGTATAGGCCTCTCTTTTCTAGTGCCAAAATCTCCACAGTTTTGTGCCAGCTTTATCCAAGTTTTTCCCCAATAGTAACTATGTCGTCTTCTCCTCTCGCCGCTGGGTGGCCCACACTTCTTTTGGCAGTTCTTGGACGCCAAAGTATTTAAATTCCATTTTAATAAACTTGAGTACAACTATACATGGAGTAACTCACGCCATTCCCATGGAACACAAGACAGGAACTACAAAACGCCGTCATACATTTGCATTCTTTAAACCTAGTCTACGTGCATGCTGTACTTTTGTCTTCCACTAATAATTTCGCATGATCCGTCTACATCCTTTTGAGATCCAAAATAAATAAATAAGAATGGAATAGAATAAATTAGATTATAAGATACGTAAATAATAAGTCCTAATCTTCACATATATTTACTTTGCTGTGCCCAACAGGGCCATGATAGTTACTTTTGAAAAAATATTACCACCTAAGCCTACATTGTGGAATGCATTAAAGAATAGAGTATTGAGTACCTTTTGCTACGTCAATGTTGATAAAAATACCTAAGAGTTAACATTTCCGGGTCACGTTTTTAGAATCGATTAAGGAAAATTGCAAAAGGCTTATTAAGAATAATGTACCGCTTACCTCATACGTTACTTTAAATAGTAGGTAAGGCAGCATAAGGATACTCTTAAGACTGCTTAGCATTCACTGCACTGCATTCGGCACCAGACAGCGGTTTTTCATGGAAATTTATTGATACCTAGACAATAATTCGTCGGCAAAAAATACGAACTATACCTACCGACATCTCTAATTATCAAACCTCTTTAGAGGACGAATTTTCAAAAATTATTTGCGCGATTTTCTAATGATGATTGATGTGGCAGTGTTTGGTGTTGTACACACGGCTACACATCAAGCTACACATTTCCAGTATAAGTTGGTCTCGTATTGTATAGAATTTCCGTACAGTGCGAGATCAGCGTAAATTGGAAATGTACAGCTTGATGTGTAGCCGTGTGTACAACACCAAACACTGCCACATCAAAAAGTGTCATCAATTCATCATCATCAGCCTATAATGTTCCCACTGCAGGGACTCAGGCCTCCTCTCTATAGGAGAGGGATGGGCTATAATCCACCACGCGGGCCCAGTGTAGGTTGGTAGACGTCACATGTCTTCGATTTTTTTGGTTCTAAGACATGGTTTCCTCACGATGTTTTCCTTCACCGTTTTGAGAGCATAAAGTGGCATCGATAAAACAAATTACCAAAAAAATAAAATCACAAGTTCTGAATGACTAACACAAATTCGAATTAACACCGACCACATTCGGTGGTTTTTTAAACACGAGCTACGCACGTTTATAAATTGCCGAAAAATAATGACTATCGCAGTGTCAAATGCGAACAATTCGAAATTATGCATAGGTACTTTTTTTGAGACGTATATCCGTCGGGACTGCGGGTTGTTCGAAATAGATACCGCGACCTCGACACAAAGAGCTAAGATGGAACATGGGTGGTTTTTAGTCAGTAGAAGTTTGACACTCCCTACCGCTCTACCCAGAGCGGGAGGATTCACTTGATGATTTCCCAAACTCCAAAAAAAAGACCTATCATGAGTTTTTTATGTGAGCATGATCTGAAGCATATAGACCTATCGGTTTTGGCTGTGCATTATTGTCTGTCAGGAAGTTACACATCATTATATTATTTTTGGCTTCGGGTAATTTTACCGGGTAGGAAGAAAACTGTGCGCTTCGAACCCAAGTAAATATTCAAATCGACTTCCTATTAGGAACATTGAATCTTTACGAAAAAGTATCAGGAAAGTTCAATAATTATTTCGAAAATCTGAAAAATATTTTTCTTTTCCCATTCTTGTGGCATTCGTCTCCCACACACAAATCCCTGCAAACATTCTTGAAAAATTCTAACAAGAAAACCGGTTGGAAATTCACATTATTTTCAAATTCACATCACTTCAGTAAATTCAACTTATAGCAGTCGTCGTCCGGGCTCTGGAAGTAGTCTACGGAAATGGCTTTAAAGTTAAACAGCATTACCTGCCTATAAAAAATCATAGCTCGCCCTAAACAGCATTCCACCTACTTCCTATTACTTTCCGATAGTTTTATTGAGTTTGAAAGTAAGACTCTCATATCTTCGCAATATTGAATCATTGCCAGGAGACTGTGATTTGATACTGGCAACTTTAGCGCGGACTTTTTCTTCACTTTTGATGCATTTGTAAAAAGTTTTACAAAGAAAGAGTTTGGTATTGTCAAATATTGCGAGGGGTCATAGACAGTTCTTGGTCACGTTTTTTTTAAAAGGCCAGGTGCGTGTGCTCGCAACTGGTGTGCGTATGTGACAAGATGTTAACAAAACAAAAGGAGTATGTAAGGATCGTAGCAGGTGGCGTTCTATAGTTTCTACCTACACCCATGAGAAAAAGGCATGGGCAAGGGAAGTTTATGTATAGACGCTAGCACATCAGGTTACTACTCTATCTGTCAAACTTTAATAGATTTTCAACTTCATCGGTAGAGCATTAGGTTCAAGGTTGGGGTTGTTCGCAAGAGATACCGTGGCTTCGACATTGATTTTAATTTTGTTTTTGAGTCCAATTTTAATTTTGTTATTTTAATTTTAATATTGATTTTTAGTTTGTTATTGAGGTAAATAGTTTTGTTTTTCATTGTGTGAATTTTATTAAGTATGGATTCTGATTTCTGAAATAAAGAATTATTATTATTATAAAGGGCTAAGAAGGAACATTGGTGGTTTTTAGTCAGTAGAAGTCTGACACTCTCATTCGCTCTACTCAAGAGCGGGAGGGGTTATTCGATGATTATCCACCCGCCAAAATAAAAAAAAAAGGATAATCGGAAAAAAAATACAGTTTCGGGTAGCTTTTATATGCTTGGCATACTTTACCTGATGTGTTTGTATATAGGGTGTAAAAGTACCCTTAACGCAAACGAAGGGCACTTGTTCTCCCCACCACTGCGATCATTTTTTTGTTCTAGACCATACCTGGGAACCTAGTTAAAGAGATATTGAGGGTCAAAGTTCCAAATTTTTCACAGCTGTTTTTGTAAATATTAGTTTTTCAGGTTATAACTTTACTTAAATTGGTTCCATGACCCGTTTACTATTCAAAGCATCCACTAGCACAATGTTTTAACAGTGTTACATTGAGTTTTACCGTAAAATGTGATTTTTGACCCAAAAAAAAATCGTTTCCCAGCAAAAATTTTTGCGTAGGGGTACTTAGTTTGATGTACAGAATGCTTGGTTGACGGGTGTGTGATGGGTTGATTTACACCCTGTATACGAGGGATTACCAGCCATTTTACAGGAACAAAAAAAATACGTTACGTTAAAACGTTTATTCTTTACAAAGCGATTTATTTTTAGATTTAAAAGAAATACCGATTGCTAAGACTCGTACATTACTGAGTGTCTCATAAAATATTTGTAGTACCACGCTATTCCACTATCGCTAGATTAAATATGCATCTTCCGCAGGTGATCGCACAGAAAGAATCCGAGGCATCTCTTATTTATACGTAACAGTTGATTCATATAGTTGTCGAATATTTTATAACGTGCCATTCCCTTTGTCATAGACAAAAATAAGGCAATCGACGACTCTATGTACTCACAGGCCCTCTAGAATAGGGTAGCTGACAAAAAAAAAACTATTTAGTCCGTCGACGAATTTTCCAAAATATATTGATCACATATTTTTTATTTTTTACTTAAACATAAAATGAGGAAGATACAGTCCTTCGAGAACTCGTGTGACGTCACATTGCAGAACATTTTACCGGAAAGTAACGTCACAAGAGGACTCATGATCTTTCACGCGGTTTATCTTCGTAAATTTTTATTAATTTGATAAAACAAAAAACGTATCCAATATTTTTCGATAATTTAACAGACGGACTAGAAACAGAATCATTTCTTTTTAGTCAGGAAACATCCCTCTAGAATACTCTAGATGCTCTAGAACAAGAAGGAGAAGAAGACGAAATACTTGTTTATTCTGCACGAATTCTGCAGTCTAATTCTGGTGTCAGATTTTATATGCCGCGTATCGGCCTCTGGCTTTACATGCCGAAGAAATAATTACTTTGTCAATGGGCTATCACTACTGATAAGGTAAATGCAATACGTAGCCCTGATGGAGTCTCGTTTTGCTCTCGCTACTGCAAAGGACTTGGACATAACTGACGATACTTGGGGGACGATACCAAAGGAGCTCGTGGCTTAATAATAACTGCCACTCGGGTCGATCTTTAGGTTAAGCCGCGCTTGCCTAGATTGGTCTGTGGATGCGTGACCACCCGTTACATACCGCGTATCCTTCGTGTCCCGGAAAGCACATTAAGCTGTTGGTCCCGGCTGCCATATCTATATCTTTGGCAGTCGTTACAGGTAGTCAGTGACCTGAAAGTCTGACAACCAGTCTTACCAAAGGGTATCGTATTGCCCAGTATTAACTGGGTCGTAGAGGTGAGATAGGCAGTCGCTCCATGTAAAATACTGGTATTCAGCTGCATCCAGTTAGACCAGAAGCCGTCCCCAACATAGTTGAGAAAAGGCTAGTCAGATGATGACCTGGGTGCACAATGTGTTTAGATACCACATGTCTGCTTACTCCCTGGACAGAGGGGATGGATTGCAATGAAATACGAGTACTTTTATCTCAAAATGATGAAGTATATCATAAAACATTTTGTTTTAATTGCTGATTTTGCTTACAAACGTTTTATTTCTACAATATCATTATAATTTCCCGCTGACCATTTCTTCTCATTTGCCAGAAGATATTCAATACTAATTGTAGCCATTTGTAGCATATAATCACCGGTATATATAGACAGCAGTATCCCAACTCTGTTGTGGACCAAGCTTTGGAGAACTGGATATCTAATGAGACAAATGATACTTTTTTGATATTTTTTTTTTGTATGAGATGGGCCTACTTTTAACCTCAATCTTGTCCTAAGGGCAGAGATGAGGTACCGTCGGGGCTGCGGGTTGTTCGAAAGAGATACCGCGGCCTCGGCGCAAGGGCTAAGAAGGAACATGGGTGGTTTTTTAGTCAGTAGAAGTCTGACACTCCCTTTCGCTCTGCCCAAGAGCGGGAGGGGTTTTTTGATGATTTTCCACCTGCCAAAAAAAAAGGGCAGAGATGAGGTCGACGATGGAACGAGCTAACGCATAGATATAATACGAGTAAATAAGAGCTAACCCAAAAGAAGCCTATTCACTCACGACTTAGGTATATAGATTGGGGTTATCTTAATTCATTCATTTCAGCCATAAGACGTCCACTGCTGGACATAAGCCTCCCCCAGAAGTGGTAGTTAGTGACCACTTCTGGGGGAGGCCTATACAGGCAGTCAGTGACCTGAAAGTCTGACAACCAGTCTTACCAATGGGTATTGTATTGCCTAGTATTAACTGGGTTGTGGAGGTCAGATAGGCAGACGCTCCATGTAAAATACTGGTATTCAGCTGCATCCGGTTAGACTGGAAGCCGACCCCAACATAGTTGGGAAAAGGCTAGGCAGATGATGTATAACTACATAGATATGTTGCGTAATATATACACACATAATACAACTGCTATTAAGTTAGAGGGCTTCGGCGGGTCCTAAGTTTGACATTCTCAAGGGAGTCAACCAGGGCAACCCGCTGTCTCCTAAACTGTTCACTAGTACCCTAGAAGAAGTCTCTCAGACATTGGTAGTCAAATGGGAATAATTATCTTCACCAGTAAGTACATCGCCAAACGAAACACTCCTTCCTCATCGTGTAGATAAATGGACGAAAGCAAACACTCAGCATACCAAATGTTTTGCCGCTGTTCAAAATAATATGTTATAGTAACAGTACTCACATAATTTGGTCTCGCTCCGTCGCTTCACCCGTAGTTTGATGACACACGATGAAATGCACTGCAACAAACAATGTTGTTGTTGTTAGCTGTACAAATATTAGCACTATGTTGCTTATAAGTGGAGCATACTGGTGGCTGTTTAAATCAACTGAAATGTGTTTATTTTCTCACCAGCTTTTACTAGCAATTTTGACTGGTGTAACGTAAGTAATTGTGGTTGCAATTGGAATACGATTTCCCGCATTTTATCTCTCTTTAGGGATGATTCTCGTAAGTTCTCTTATTGGCGGTGGACTTTTAGAAAATTTTCGGCACCACCTATCGAGAAACTTAATTTTCTTATTCTCGTTTCTATCTTTAATGCTGTATCTGTCTAGTCTCAAGTAAGTAAGTAACAAGCTAACTCATTTACAAGGTGAGCAAACCAAAACAGAAATCGCAAAAAAAATAAGGTAAAGTCCATTTCACGAAAGAAGTCCCGCAGACGCAGCGCTGTATGTCGCGCGACATAATGTTGTTTCACAACTTTTGGCATCGTAAATAAACCTTATAACGCACTAATCCAATAATAAACTCACAAAATATCTACCACAACAAACGCACCTTGATAACATTGACAAACGACAACATGGCCGATCTGTTAAATTTAGTTCCACAATTGTCCGCGGGACTTCTTTCGTGAAATGGACTTTAGGTTATATGTAAACAAAAAATGTATGGAGTACCATAAATTTTTTGTCTACATAACATTTTCATTTTCACGAGTACCTAAGTACTCGTCACTCCCTTAAAGTACCATATATCATTGAACCTATAATTCTGTATAAACTAATTTAAACATGAAAACAAACATAAACTCGTCCGAGTCCAATATTGATGGTATATTATAGATCTCAGGCAAGTTTTTGTAAAAGGTCCAAAATCAGTCTCGTCCAAACTACAGAAGACAGATGCTCCACCACTCCGCCATTTAGATCGTCATTTATTTAAGTACCCTCCTATTTTCCTCCAACGCACCCTCTATAGCTAGGGCGGAAAAACGCCCCAATGGCCAGCTCTTTAAAAATAGATTGATTCAACGACTACCTACTGCGTTTTCTGCCACGCTAAATGATGGTGGTTAATAGTACATTATGGTATAAGTGTGTAACGTTGGTGATTACCGCTGAGGCGCCTTTGAGACCCGAGCCGTTAGGTGAGGGTCTTAAGAGAGCCGAGGACGTACACACGTGTATCATACGACGTTTTTCAACACACTTGTGAAGAAAATAACACAAAAAAATCATTTTTAACATGTTTTCAACAGTTAAAATGACGCATCTAACAATGGCGATCGGCCATAGACTAAAAGGATGAGGTTTCTTTTTTTTGCTTTTTGCGGATAGTGTTTTAGCCACGTTAAAAATGAGGATTCCAAAGTTTTTTTATTACAGAGAAAACAAAAGTTTTATTTATGGAAAACGTATACACAAGTTGAAATTATCTATTTAAATTAATAAATTATCCTGAGCGCGCATCCAACAATGGCGATCGGCTATAGACTAAAAGATTAAGTTTTTTTTTTGCTTTCCGCGGATAATGTTGCAGTCACGTACAAAATGGGGAATTCAAAGTTTTTTTTATTACAGAGAAAATAAAAGTTTTATTTATTAAAAACGTATGTATAAGTTGAAATTATCTATTTAAATTCGAAGTTGCATGAAATGAGCAAGGAATAGGTACATTAATTTATTTGTAGTATTGAACACAATCTTTTTAGTATCGAAACTTTTTTAAGAACAGAGCAACTCAACCAAAAAAAAAAAAAAAAACCTATAACTCACTTGTGAATAATGGTAATGAAAAATTCACAGTTTGATTACAGGTGTCATTATATGCCTGATTGCGGTGAAATTAGAGCCACTTTATGAGCAAGTGTGTTGAAAAATGTAATAACTAGCATTCAATCAATCCTTTACTCACTGTATTTCTCTAATAAATTACATCAGATCAATTATATTATTCACTTTCATTAGTTATTTATTAATTGTAAAACTACAATTTCCCTCTTCGTCTCGTCTTTATCTTAACTGGTGTTGTTTGACTAGTTTAGCATCAACCATCATCATCATTATCCTGTCCTTATCCTTATAATTTATTTTGTGTCGATGTCTTCTACTTCCATACTTGTCTATTATTCGCTATCTCATCAGACACCATCTTTCTTGACAATCATCACCATTTACACAGTTCACCCATCAAACCAAACAAGAGTAAAGAAAGAAAAGATTGAAAAACGGAATGTAAGACTTGAATAGGGATGGCGCCTGACTAAAAAAAATATGATCATGTTTAGTCCGTCAGTTAGATAATCGTTTCTTTTTTAAATTAATAAAAATTGAGGAAGATAAACCGCGTCAAAGATCATGAGTGGGGGGCTTGTGACGTCACTTTTAGGTAAAAATGTGCTGAAATGTGACGTTACACGAGTTTTCGAAGCACCCTTTTGTGCGGGCCACCAACGTTTGTGCCTTTAATTGTAAAACATATGTCTGAGTGTGGAGGCACAACATACTTCAGGCTGCTAATGATAGATCCTTTTTCAGAGCCTTTTGCACGAGTTTGCCCGTATTGTGGAAACCGCAGGAAGAGGAAAGCGTTGGACTTTAAAACAAACAACATGTGTGTTTCGTGTAATCCTTTGGTCATTCTTACAGAGGGAAAACATAACTGCTACCATCCTAATTTTTACAGGGTTTTATTTAACTTGTTATTGCGTAAATTATGTAAGAGTGGCGCTTTCAATTCAAGCATGATTATGCTGAAAATCTTGCTTCTATGATCGAGTCGTTTAATATCGATGACACTTTTGTATAGTGAATAAATAAGAGTGCGTGCTCCATCATAGATAAAATAGGTACCTATTGGATAAAGCGGCGTGGTATTTTCGAGTTATAAAGAACATAAATAAAGCTTTTAATAAGATTTAAGACCGCTCCCGAAGAGAGCCGATCGTGGACTAGTTCACTTCGGCTTAGGAAAGACCTTATTGGGACCACGTTTGTGGCGTCATTTTAACATGCCGTCCGCCCAATCCTTACGCAGTAATACATAAGTCAATGTTTTCTAACAGCAAAATCATATCAATCAGTCATTCGACAGACAATTCATGATATAGTTTAGAATATGTTTGTACTTCATTTTGAGTTTTTATCTAATTCTGTTGTTTTAAATACTTAGTAAGTATATTATTATATATATCATTTAAAAATAACCGTTAATTCATCAGAATCAACTGTTTTTCAAAGAGCACCGATGTTCCAGTAAAGTTTGCGTTTGGGAAGCCTATTAGGTAGGTTCAGTCATTGTTTCGATGCTTGGAATAAACTTATAGGCTACAACATCCCCACTGTTGGGACAAAGATCACCTCTTATTTATGACAACAAACTTCTTTGTACCTGCATTCTTTATTTTTACAAATAATAAAATGAATTCGCTCCCATTATTGTGCGCTTAGATCTTTTAAAGTAAGCAACGGTTTTTAATGCAGTTCTCAGAAATAGATAGAGTGATTCAAGAGGACGGTTTATATCTACATTGCAACCATGCGAAGCCGGGTCGGATCGCTAGTGTACAATAATATTGCACTGCATTCTCTACCAGTCAACCTTTGTGTTAAATAGAACAACATTATCAAGGTCTTCGTCATCCTCTGATGGTGAAGATTTCCAAGGTCCCTCACCTCATGTATATGTCCAAGCACTTCCGTCCTGGACATGTCCTCGAGCCGAGTCTCATTCACGTCCATGATCTCGTCAGCCAGCTCCAAGTTGTCCCAGTTTCCAGCTGAGGGTGACCCTGGGGAACAAAGAATAAGTTATAAGTATGGTCTAATAAGGTAATAAGTATACAGCCAGGTTACCAGCTAACTTGCATTTACTTTTATGATTACACAGATACATTCACTGCCGCACTCAGAGAGCTTTAATGATTACTTAGGCCATCACTTAGTAAAGGTTTTGACAGTTTTGTCATACAAAAGTATGTCAAATCTTTACGTGACGGCTTAAGTAATCATTAAATATCTCTGAGTACCGAATTTAGATACTGATGTTAAACGATACAGCGTTTGACATACTGATGTCAAACGCTTTAGAAAACAAAATTGCAATCAATCTTTCAGTGTACGAGAATTATAAAAAAATCTGCCTGTTTACTTAATAGCTGTCGACTGTACACACGCCACATCATGCTACTACACTATGTCAAAGGGGATGGAACCGATGTGGCATATCAACATGCCCGCCATTTTGATTATTTTTCGAAATCGCGACCTACGATGAAAGTGGTATGTATGGATAGAGGACATAGAGACAAACAAAAAATGTCCAGTAACACGGTGCCAAAGTGTCCCAAAGTGTCACGTTCGTTACCGAGATATTTGAAGGTAAAGATCGACAAATGAGTATTACGACAATCATTTGACTGATTACGTGTATATAGGAGTTAAATTGAATCTAATTTTGTTCGTCTAGGTTTCCTCTACCCATAATACATACTAATATCATCGTGAGTCGTGATTTCTAAAAAAAAACTATATGCCAGTTGCCATAAAAAAAGTTCAAAGGGGTTCCCCTTTCATAAATTAACTACGACTTTATAGCCAATATCTTTTGCCTGAAATACAACAGAAAAAGATTTTTTCCATTCCAACCCGTCATAGTACCTGACATTAGCGCATTCAACCAAACAAACAAACTCTTCAGCTTTTTATTAATATTAGTATAGCCACAGATTACGTATAGCATTAGGTTCAACATTGATTGGAAAAAAAATACAGTTTCGGGTAGCTTGAAATACTAGCCTCTGTACAGTACCAGCTGTCAATTCTCATCTTTGTCATTTGTTACATGAAGTCAGAAGCTTAAGATTCTTACAACCAAAGCTGATAACCAATTCAGCAAGGGGTCATGTTTTATAGTAATATGTAGCTGGTCTCTCCATGTTAAATACTGGTACTTAGCTGCATACGGTTAGAATGGAAGCCGACCACAAGATTGCTGGGTATAGGCCATTATGATTATTGGGTGGCAATTGATCGACGACCTATCTGATAGGTTGTGGTCAACGGACGGACATAGATACCTAGAGACCAAAACGAATTGTGTAATTGTCTATGTCAGCTGTTTCTTATCAACCAGCGCGGCAGCGTGTAATGTTTCATCCGTTTTGTAAAAAATTCTAAATTTGCCCATATCTTTTTATCGTGTTGACTCAGAATCTTGATTTTTATACACCTAACAGAGAATATAGACCTCAGTATCTGGTATAAATTTCTACCAGCTAGGTTCACCTGTTCCTGAGAAAATCGGTGGTGAACTGGTGACACACGGAGAGACAGACGGACAAGAGAGTGATCTTATAAGGATTCCTTTTTTACCTTTTGAGGTACGGAACCCTAAAAAGGGTGTGGGCTATGGTCCACGCGTGTCCAGCTAGTTGTTAAGTGAGGATATTTAATACCTCTACAAAGTACACAACATAAAAGCGTTTGTAATCCTGCCTTTTCTGAACTTTGGACACTCTTTTGAAGTTTGTTGCGTAGCGTAATTTCAAAACAGAATTGTTTTGAAAAAGGGGTTGTTGCTACCGTGCCTGGATAGGTGCCTATATAATTTAGAATGACATATTTTGTTTTTCTGTGGTTACAGCCTAAAATGGTGTTAGAGTCCATGGCATCTTGGTCTTGAATGCCATAATGATTTGACAAAAAATCTTCATTTTATTTATTTTTGTATTTTGTTTCAGTAAAAAGAGTATTAAAGATCCGCAGGTTGTACTTGTTTTGTTGTTTCGGCTCCACCTCGGAAAATACTTTTTGTGTTTTTGTATAATTTTTCTTTCAGTCATTATTTCTTTACATTGATCCTTTGCTCTACGTTTTAGCAAGTCTCTACTACTACTTGTTATCATTAACCGAATTCAGTAGTTGACTGTACCAGGGATGTTATAGAGTACCGTAACCGTAACCGAAACTATCCGATAACCGACCGAAATGACAATGCGGCAGGCCCAGAAGGAGATGGCGGGATGACATGGACTCCTTCTCAAAGGATTGGCCTATATAATCGCAATAGATCGCGAAGGAGGGAAGGGAGGCCTTTGCCCTGCAGTGAGACAATACAGGCTTATAATAATAATGCGCCTGCCTGGGTTCGAACCCACGACTTTACTGTACGTAAGTCAGGGTGGCCACCACTGGGCCACCGCTGCTCTCAGGTACCACTGCTCTCAGAAAAGTTTTATAGCTTGAAAAATTGTAATCCGGTACCCAAGCACCGTGGTGCGTTATTGGTTGTCTTTGCATTTCTTATTCTAGGATATGCCGGTGTCCTCATGATGTTTTCCCACCTTTCAAGACCCAAGGTAATAAATAGCTTACGCAAAGTAAAAGTGTAATGTAACATGTAATTTTTGACAGCACGGTTGTCGCAGTAGCTGAGCGATTGGACTGCTGCGCTGCGTGTCGCGGATTCGATCCCCGCACGGAACCAATATTTGTATGGCCTACAGATAGTTGTTCCGGGTCTGAGTATTTGTGTATATTTGAATGTTGGTAAACGCACCTAATATACAGGAGAAATTCCTAGTGTAGGGCAACTTTAAAAAAAAACTAAAAAATATATTAAACCTATGTGAGAACAGTGGTAGGGTATTTTATCTCTTCCTCACGTAAAAATGTAACTACAATAAATATTCTATACATTTCTGGTAGGTACAGAGATATCGCGGCCTCGACACAAAGGGCTAAGAAGGAACATGGGTCGTTTTTAGTCAGTAGAAGTCACAGAACACTCTCTACCGCTCCGCCCAGAGCGGGAGGAGTTATATTTTGTTGATTTCCCACCATCCAAAAAAAAAGGCTTAGATCTCCCCAGAAGTTGCCAACTTTGATTTAATTTTATTGACATTGTGTTTCTGATTTGTTGACATTGACTTAAATTTTATTTTATTGACATTGTATTTCTGATTTGTTGACATTGTATTTATTAGTATTTTATTTTCACTATTGTTTTTATTTTAATTTTCAAATAACTGTTCAATGGATTTGTATTTATATCGTGTCTCGTAACGTGTAATTTTAATGTGGGGGAACCTGAAATTAATGGATTTTATTTTTATTTATTTTATTTATTTATTGGCAGAACACATAGGCACACCAGCTCCAGTTGAAAAACAGTGTCGAATACTAGTTGTCCAGTATTTTACTGAACTGGGCCTATTATAGTGCTAAATTGTTTGTTTAGATTTAAGTTTTTTATTTGTTAGTAATATATTATTTTTGTGTGCTCTACTCTAGTGGTCTACTGTATTTAAAAGAGTGTCCATGGAGTTTCTTGCCCGTTCTTCTCCATAGAGATCTACGCTAGGGCAACTACTTCAGTACCTACCTTCACAAGTTATTATGCCTTGTAACTGTAGCTTCGTTTTTTTGGTTTTCTTACATTCATTAATGCCTGTAATGTTCTAATTGAAATAAATGCTATGAGTTTAAATTGAGTGGCATTTATGTCAAATATACGTACCTATTCTTTTTATTTCTTTCTTACCTATATGAAAAAAATACTAGCCACTACCTAAATGGACAACAAAATACGAATCTACTTACTCTACACCTACTCTGCACCTAAATAATAAATGAACTAGCCTAATGAAATGGCATAGCCTCGGAATCCGGAGGGTGTCTTTGTGAAAGCAATGTTAATAATGGAGTGCTTCGCTAACAGGCTCTTCCTACTTTTCTAGCTAGTCTACTTGAAATTAATCAATCTTCTACTCTTTATTCTTGGCTGTTAGCCTAGAATGTAGTCGATAGGATACTTGTTTCAATCGTGATCGTGAAGATTGATATATTTTTTATTGTTGGCGCTAATAGGGATGTTTCCTGACTAAAAAAATATGATTCTAATTAGTCCGTCTGTTAGATTATCGAAAAATATTGGATCCCTACGTATTTTTTGTTTTATCAAATCAATAAAATTAACGACGATTCATATACTAATATCTTACAATATGTCGTCACACGAGTTTTTAAAGTACTGTATCGTCTTTATTGTTTATTTACGTGCAAAAGGAAAACTTTGTGTCCAATATTTTTTGGAAAACTATCTGACGGACTAATTAGATTTATTTGTCAACTACCTAATTTTAATTTATTGTCATCATCATCTGCCTAGCCTTTTCTCAACTATGTTGAGGTCAGCTCCCTGTCTGACCGGATGCAGCTGAATACCAGTATTTTACATGGAGCTACCTGCTTCCTATCTGACCTCCACAACCTAGTTAATACTAGGTAATAATATCTGTAATTTATCTGGGGGTCTGGAATGGCCGCTTTATCAGAATCATAATAAGACAATAAATTACGTTACAATTCGTGAAATAGTCGCAAAGTTTCATTTATAATAATAATATTAACTGCATCTGTGACTGTTTACGATTTTTTCTCGTGATTCACATATTAAGCCCCCTGGGGGTCAAAATGGCCACTTTAGCAGATCATAATATGAATTGCGTTAAAAAGCGTAAAATGGTCCTTTCATAATAGTAACTGCAGTTGTGTTATTTTAGACCCCCTGGTGTGGCTGGCTACCTAACCGCCTGTTTGTATTTTGTGGGAAAATTGAATATTGGGAAGTAACTTTTAAAATTGATTTATGTATAAGTAATAAGTAAGATGTTTCTTGTTTTATCCAGACAAGCAGGCATGGAAAATGTCTTTCATAGAATTCGTACCAATTTGTGAAACTTTACAGCTTCTAAAATATGAGAAGCGAGATCCTAAAAAATGTGGTTTAGGTATTATAAGCCTTTGTATGTTATTTTTAGCATTTAGTTTTTTTTTGCAACTAATTCCTAGGTAAATAATAGGTTTATTTAGAAATCAAACTTCAAGTATCCGTAATCAGACACACGCAATTTAGTCTAACATCATTCTATTCCTGTAGAACCGACACAGCAGGCCTGGAAAACTCAGTCCGTGACCTCGATCCACCTAGAGCCCAGGAAAAAGGGCCCAGCCGAGTCCGAAGTTAGTCGAGCATGACCGAAATGTGCACATGAATAAAGCCATTAATCGTAAACATGGATGTACCATACACCTCGTAAATTGGCGAGAAACATAGATAATATAGAGATTAATAACAGGTAGGTTATGGACTGATATTGTTTTGAATTTTAAATTAAAAACAGCTCGTTAATGAACGCCATATTACAAAGTTAAATACAAAAGATATTTAAAGAAAAGAAACTATAAATCAAAGAAAAATATAGTAACAAAAAATACTATTGAAAGCTAGCACGATCCACTAAAAAGTTGAAAACGGAATTAACTCCAAGCAAATAAGTGAGTTGTATTCTGCCAGTAACAACTTTAATTAAAAGTTTGCAACTCTAATAATATTACAAACAAAAAAATAAGACATTTTGGCGAGTACAGTAGTAACAACAATAGAGTGTGTATTAACAATAAACACTACATTATCTTTTCTTTTCTTCATTATCTTTACAGAAATCTTTGCGCATTCACACAGCATTTTGTCTTTTGGGGCTGAAAGACTCTGGCAAAAGCTGCAGAAAGAAAAGCTTTTAAAGAAAAATATTTCAGCAGAAGCTATAATAAATATTCTTAATTAATCTACAAAGAAACTTTGCTATAACTTACCGTATAACTTGATTTTATTATCTTTTGTTTGCACCACTATAATAACATAGCCTTCCAAGTCAACAGATTTACATTTCACCGTTGTCATTTTGTCAATCGCATTTATTTGCGTGGTCGGCGCGTTAAAAGTATTCATCTTGCTATATTATTAAATTAATTACTATGTCTAAACACAAAATAGCTATGAAAAAGATTCCTTCACGCTCCCGTTAGAAGAATCAATGATTATTCTTTTAATTTCATGCCAACGTTTACGCCAACGCCACTTCAGACACAGCCCGCTTTTTGAACAACTATTCATTTTTATTATTTTCCACATTATTTTTTAAATTCTAACCCGGAGATAGTAAATCGGCCATTATTATTTTTGATTCTCACTCGTTACAAACTTAAACACTGCTTTGACATCTAAACAATAATTATCACAGTTGATTATAAGTCTGTGTTGGCGTAATTCACATTATTCCAGTGTATTGTCGAGGTATAGGCGAATTTCAGAGCATTTTCACACTGACAAGTCACGTTATGGTGTTTAGAGTAAACGCGATCGGTTTATCACACTCCCTGAATGTTTAGTACATTTTCTTATTCACGTGTACGTAAATTAAAGGTTTTTAGATATTTATTCGGTTATTAATCTAATATTTAAGGCGTATCAACGTGTTTTTGAGAGTGAAAAACCGGTCCCACGTCCGCGGGCTGGGTGGTCGCCGCGAATGGATACGACTATCCCATTTTCGCGCGATCAATAATGCTCCCTACCCAGCATCCCTTCAGACTCGCACAGACGATCGTTCTATATTCCCATTTATATTAATCCAGGGTTTTTTCGTGACTTTATTCTACAACATTTTAGATAATACTTAATAATGCAGAAAAAGAGTAAAAAAATATATTAAATCATTGAAAATTCCAAAAATGAGGTTTTCGCAAGGTCCCACCGAGATTTGAACTCGGATCGCTGGATTCAAAGTCCAGAGTGCTAACCATTACACCATGGGACCGCTTGATTGTCATTGTGAAATTACCGTCAACTACGTTGCCATTATAATCATGCAAAAGTAATGCAACACAAACTCATTAATTAATAGTCTTGACAAAAATACATAAAACTTTTCAAAAATAGACTCTAGTAGCATGTCCCCAATGTTGGTAGAAAACTACGCAATAGTTACAGAAATCACAATAGATGGCAGTACGAAGCACCGTTATCAACTTGGAATTCGTGTGAACAACGCCATCTACCGATAACTGTGGAATCTATAACTGATCATATGTTTTGGTAAAGTAACTTCAGCATTGAAATATTAATTTTTAGAACAATTAATTAATTACTAACCACCTTTATGGTAGAAAAATATCGGATGTTTAACTTAAAATTATTATTTGATAGCATGGTATTAATTATTTGAGCAAAATGTTTATTTCGAAATAATTTTTAGCACTTGCAAGCATCTTATTTGTGTATTGAGTTTCTAGCAACACTAAATGTCAGTTTGTTACTGACTTCGCTACGGTATGGTTGTCATTTCGTCCGTCTATCAAATATCGTGATAGATGAATGGAAAATAATTAACTTTATCGCAGCGAAGACGCCTCTCGTATCTCCTCGAAACGTAACGTCGCGCGTGTTACAACACATTAGTGTTTTAAAAGGGTGCTCGCTTTGATACAACACCGCCATGATCGATGTTAGAAACAAAGATGGCGGAATAATACGGTGATCATAACCAAACGCGTTGTTTTGTCGTGTGTAGCGTTATGTGCTGTGGTGGGCGGCGGCTGCAGCAGTGTCGGGGTGCGTGAGTGAGGAGGAGAGGCGCGATGGGGGCGCGGCCGGGGTGATGCCGCCGCGGCCAGCGGCCGGCCGCGCGGCCATGGCGGCCGACAGCGAACGCCCGCCGCTCGCTCTGTTCACCGCCGTGTACGACTATGTGGCGCAGGGAGAGGACGAGCTCTCTCTGCGCCGCGGCGAGATCGTCGAGGTGCTCTCGAAAGACGCCAACATTTCGGGGGACGAGGGCTGGTGGACGGGAAAGATCGGCGACCGCGTCGGTATATTCCCCGCCGTGTACGTGACGGAGGAGGACCCCCTGGCCGTGGAGCCGCCGCGCGTGTCATTCTCCGAGCTGAAGCTGGAGGAAGTGATCGGTGTGGGCGGCTTCGGGAAAGTGTACCGCGGCTATTGGAACGGTGAGGTAGTGGCTGTGAAGGCGGCTCGCCAGGACGCCAACGAAGACATCGACGTTATAAAAGCGAGTGTGTTACAAGAGGCGAGACTATTCTGGGTGTTACAGCATGAGAATATAGTGTCTTTAAAGGGGGTATGTTTGGGGGAGCCAAACTTCTGCTTAGTGATGGAGTATGCGCAAGGCGGGCCGTTGAATCGAGTGTTGTCGGGGCGGAAGATCCGGCCGGATATCCTAGTGGACTGGGCCATCCAGGTGGCGCAGGGCATGGCGTACCTGCACGTTGGAGCCCCCATGTCCCTTATCCACAGAGACCTCAAGAGCTCTAATGGTAAGTGGCTTCTATTTCTGTATCATTTTTAATTAGCAGAATTTGTTATTTAGAACAACAAAATGGTAAACACCGCTAGGTTGTTGAGTGGTAACCTACATTGCTTTAAGTCTTCGAGCGTCCTTATGATCACCCGGTGGATCATAAGACATTCAAGCAATGTTAGCGGACGTTCAAGAGGTTAATACTCTTTGCAACATAGTATGCTTTCATGTTCAATATTCAAGGTACCAGCAGATGTAATAAGATACATTTACTTAATGAGCTTTCAATTCTGCTGCCATGGGGTTCTAATTCAACAGTTTTTCATTTAAAAAACTTAAATTCTTCATGAAAATGTCATACTGTAAAGCTAGTGTCTGTGATTCTATGCCAAGTACTTATTCAGCGACTCCTATGATACATAATCCCTTTTTCTTTGCCTTTTGGTTATGGAGTTGCATGCATCTACCAAATAGGGTTCTCATACAGACACATTTTACTATACTGACGGCCTCGTTTGACCAGTGGTTGTCAAGTGCGACTGCGACATGAGGTGCTGAGTTCCATTCCCGGGCTGGGCTATTATTGGATCTTTCTGTCAGGAATTTCTGAGTGCGTTATGGAGTCTGGATTTGTGCCTGGTTGATGACAATTGGCTTGCCCTCTATTAACCCCCCGAGTGTCGTTACGAGCCCCCGGGGGATCATAAGACTTAACATGTTGAAATGTGGATGTATTATTAGGTGCATTTCTGCCGAACCCTTTTTACATGATTACAGGTGTGATGTTATGTTTACTATACTTTTTCTACTGTGCAGCGGTATCTGTGAAACAAGATAAAAAAATGCTGTTGTCTGTTAATTCTTGAATGCGAGCTTTGAAGCATATTTTGCATTTGTTGCATCAACTTTTCATCATTGTTTTGGTGTAATCAAACAAAAGAAAACTCAAGATAATCTCAATTACTATCTTTATAATATTGTTTAAATGTCATTAACCTATATCATTATCAGTTGCCTAATATCCTTGAATGTTAAACCCGAGGTCACGTCTACAGCTGTGTTATCAGACAGAAACCGTCCACATTCCAATAGAGATAGCTCTATTGACTGATTGCTAACTTTCCTGACAGCTGTCATTGCCTAATTTAAAACAATTTTTTATCAATTTCGAACCAGCCTTAACAAGATTAGTTTTGTTTGGTATCTGCCTTTGTTTGGCAATGTATTAGGTTTGTTTTAGGCTTGGTGTTTTGAATTGATTAGTAAACAATTTCATTTTACCGTTACTAACCTGTGCCTGTATGGTGGACTTTGACCTATCCTTGCTTACAGACCTCCGAGTCTCAGCTTTGCAAGTAATATTGAATATTTCATATTTCTAGTTTGTCTTGTGTTGAATTATTAAGTCAAAAGTTTTTGTTTGACATTTTTATCTAACTACCTAATTCTAACATTAAAAGTAGAAAAGGAGGACATTAGTTTAAAATTTAAACAACTTTACGTGAGTAAAGCAGTCACCTATTATATCAAAACAACCATCATCACTTATTTTTGCTATGACCTCAACCAAAATTAAAAAAAAAAACAAGGTAAAACACATCACCCATTTATTCAGTACCACTTATTTTGTTTATGATTAAGATAAACCTAGATTGGTCTAAGTCTTTGATTTCCAATCAAACTATTCATAATTTAAGTATTCAATGACCCTTACGCAAGACTTTGACATGTCTACCCACATTCTATTTTAAAAACCCTAACCCTAAACCCTACAGAGATCAAAAACTGACATATAATTTTAAACCACGCACACATGCATAATCATCCTATAAGATTCCCAATGCTGGGCAACATGCCTCTGTTCTTTGAGAAGGAACACAACACACATTCACATCATAATTATTTGTGTTTTTTTATCTTTTGTGTATGGTGTAATAATTACTTAACACCTTCAATTATTTACTTACCGCCTTATAAGTTACAGCTATTCACTATTGTATGCTTTAAATGGCGCCAAAGCAGCAGATGTCAATCGGAATTTTTCTCACCTTTTGGGGACTGCATAATTGACACTTCTTGAAACTGTGCTTAATTGGACGCTTAATGAATGCCTTTTTATTGATTACTTTAATGAGCTTGTTTAAAAGTGTGGTAATGTAATTACGTATTTAAAGATTATATGAATGGGGCTCCCATCTAGTTGGTGTCCCATAGTATACATGCCGCTTCCCAGTCTCCTCAGCAGGACTCGCTCATACCATCAGCCATTGTTATTTCGATAAACGTGGCACACTCACTGCCACTTCAGCTTGGTTACTTGTCATTTTAACTGATTTTCAATTCAATTTTATTCACAACTATGTTACATTGTAGGTATTTGAAATTACAACAAAATAATAAGAAACATATTCGTGATAATTAGACCAAGTTTAGGAAGGGGCTACACGATGTCGACACCGTATAATATGCGCCCCTGTACGCGAGCATTCTTGAGTCTATAACACCGCAGCTATTCAGGACATCTTCTTTGAAAATCGCATGAGTTGGGTATTTCTAAAGATTTCAAGCAAGCTAGCCAAAATGACAGTATTAAAAAAGAGAACTACGCTCGCCGCTCGCTGTCCTATTTGACCCTAATGTTGACTGGTAGAGAATGCCTTGTATTAAGTTTGCATTAAGTCCGCCTATGTACCACGTTTGTGCATGAAGTTTAAATAAATAAATAAAACATCTTCATTCTCTTGCCCTTATACCATTTCATTTGGGGTCGGTGCAGCGAAGACCTGCTGCACCGACCCCATTCTTCTTCAATACTTCTCTATTACTCGTCATTTCATCAGACACCTTAGGAGGAACATTGGATGTACAGTTTAAAAGATGGTACAGCATGAAATGTACAAGTTACATAGTCCATCCATAATTTCTTCAAAACTCAATAAAACGCGTGACAATTATTTATCACATATATATATTAATTACGTACCTAATATAGAACATTTCATTACTGAAGTGAACTGGGCCACGAGTGTCATTCCGACTGCTCTAGGGTCTGTGACCTCTTTTCATACGATTTACACAATTCAACAAATTATATTTGTACGCAGTTTTTGTCGCGTACACCTTTATATACAGCTCGGATTATTGTGCAATCGTAGTAACACCTAGATGTTTGCGTATTCTTTTTTTCGTCAGATAATTTGAATGTCAGTAGAGTTGACCAACAAGACTTGTTACTCCAACAAGACGTGATACCCAGACAAATGCCTCAATATTATAGCACTGTGTTTTTTAATTAGGCTCCGGGACTCACAGTTTAGCCGAAACAAGGAAAACTTGTCCGGGTGGAGACTCATAGATGACTACCCTTTTTTTTTTGTGCGGGTGGAAAATCATCAAATAACCCCACCCGCTCTTGGGCAGAGCGAAAGGGAGTGTCAGACTTCTACTAACTAAAAACCACCCATGTTATTTCTTAGCCCTTCATGTCGAGGCCGCGGTATCTCTTGCAAACAACCCGCAGCCCCGACGGGCGTCGGCCCTTGCGGGTATGAATGGTGTTGCCCCACAAAAGACATATCACAGGAGCTCGTAGCCAAACTTTGGGCTGACTCCATTCGAATTGTCTTCGACACGCTAAGTAGGTCATTCTTTGCATTGTTGGAGTTTCAACTCTGTCTGCGAAGTTGAGGGTTGAAATCAGGAGTGCGCCTTTTCCTGAGGTTTTCAGTTGGCTCTACGTGAAAACGCTGCATGGTGTGTAATAATTTTCATGTTCACAACTACCTTCGATCCAGCGAAGGATAGAAGCTGATCAAACGCAAATCTAATACTCCTTATCGCGATGTATTTTTGACATAATCACGTCTACGCGACGTTGGCACGGCCTCTAAGCGTCATCAACGCCTACTCGACTAATCTCGAAAAATAATCACGGTAAACTTAAGAATCTTGTCTTCGTGAAGTTCCCTGATAAATAAGGACATGCATTGCATACTTTGTTTACAAATATGGCAAAAGGTAAATTAATGGCGTTAGAAACATACCTGATTTTATTCTTTACATTACTAATGGCACAGACAATGCCTAAGCGCATGCATAGTCACAAGTAGCCATATCATATTTTTTAATGCGGTATTGCAATGAAATACTAATAAATCTAATAATTGACATCTGTTGTGTAGGCATGACCACAAAGTTGTATGATTTACGTAAATCCACAATTTAATTACGTGTACTAAAAGTCATATTACTTACATACTGTGTTTAATTTCATCAATGCCTGTTTGACACTAACACTAGGTGGCAACTAAATGAAATCCTAAACAAAATCGATAGCTAGATTTCAGACGCTCGGCTGTTGGTCGAGAGTTGAAATTCAACAAAGCAATAATATTAAAGCATCGTTTATTGTCGGTGAAAACGGGCCATAAGTCTGTCGCCAATATTGAAATAACCTTAAGTTCATCGATCCACGCTTGTAAACAAAGGTTACATTTCAAATGTCAGTAACCCTATTAGTAATAAATGCGGAATAAACGACACCAGTACTTACTTACAATATGTATGGCTAAACAGACGGCAATTGTCCTTGATTGAGTGCTTTAATAATAAAGGCTTAATGATTTCGTAAAACGACAGTCTAATTACTTACAGATGCTAATTATCTCAGTGGAACTGCACGTTAATTGCGAAACTCACTCGTTATTGCATTCATTTTGACAAAAAAAATACAAACAAAAACCTTCTCTTCCTTTCTTTGTACTACGTTTTGTTAAGATGTTTCCTTATGTTCACATAAATTATAAAATAAATAAATAAAATCCTTGGTTTGAAATGTTTAAATGTTCAGTCAATCAATTCAGCATATTGTAGTCCACCTTTGGCTAGGCTTCTGCTGTTTAGACGTTTGAATTGACAAAATTAAAGCGATTCTCATTAGGATTGTGGTACAAGTGCAAGCCATTCCCTTGAATGCCCTTGATGGTACGACAATGTGCTCATAATAATGCTGTCACAATGTACCATTGACGAACAAAAGCAACGTTCATAGGTCTATCTACGTCAGCGTTGTGACGCAAAATTAAAATATGGCGTCATATCTGCAATACAAGTTGAATGCATTTGACTAGCAAATCAAGACACGCTATAGAAACTTTAGACGTCTGTTTTTGTTAGTGTAGTTTGTTACAGAAGAGGACTAGGAAACCCTGGATGAGACGCGCACAGACCAGGGTAGCATGGCTCAAACGTGTGGGCGCTCATTTTCAGCATTTTTTGTTCTGGTACAAGGCTGGCCAGCGGCAATGGCGATCTTTCTTATCTTATGCTACTTCTTGCCTTTTTTACCCGACTGAGCAGGATAATTAAATACTATGTAATGTAGTGTAAAATCTTGCAACATGTACACAAAAGTGAACAAGCTTGAACTTAGGCGTCTTTCAATTAATTGGTATTTAGATAAGGAACCAATTAAGTATTTTGCATTAAAATCTAAGATTCTATTACAATGGAATTTCGCTATATTAAAGAGAACTACAAACGCACAGAGCTTTATTTAATAAGTCAAGGAGCAATCAAAATATATCTTGATGTAGTGTAAAAATTGCAGCGACAATCAACCCAGTAGTTTTAAAAAATCTTTCGAAATTAAAAACACGCGGGATAGATTCCGTGTCTTGGGTATCTTGCCAAGAAATACTGAGAGGTGAAAATTCCAATATTTCAATCTCCCCTCAGTTGAGAACCCCTCCGGATGGGGCGCTAACCCTTTTACACCGTCCAATCAGCTGAAAGCTTCCTGTCATCGTAGCTGCCACGTAATTGGACGTTATTAAACGTAAATACGGATTTCCACCGTAATCGCACATTTCTGGGCAACGTTTTGAACGGATTTTCATTTCCGCTTTTAATGTTATGGCGATTACGCGGCGCTTTTGGAAGCTGGTCGATGTAAATTCAATGTTTGTTTGGTTATCAACGTTTCGGAAACTCGGGAATGTTTTAGTGCGTAGAGCAGTTATTTTTAAAAGAAGAAAGATGAGAACTACTCTACTTTCTTCTTTTAAATGAGAAGCATCCCTTATTATCATCATTAATAGCCCGAGATCACGGCATCCATCACCCAGCGCTGACCTAGGCCTCCGTTTGCTTCTACACGCTCCTGTGCCAGTCTCACTCAGGTTAATTCAGCGATGGTCTACCATCTCCAGACTACGAGAATCTAAATCTAAATGTCATCATCTTATTAATTAACAAAACCAGTTATCTGTTAGCCACTAATTTCATAACATAACGCAAACATTTCTCTGCACAACCTTGTCTGTATGTCACGGCCTCGTTTCCGTTCAATCTCCTCGCATATCCGTTGTTTCATAAGATTTACATCCTTCACCACCAGCCTCGGGATTTAATATGCAAAATACTACACGATACAGCTTCTGAAGTCCATATTAAAGGTCTAGAATTGTCTCAAGTATTGTATAACCAAGGAACCGAATGCCAAATTATCATCTTCAACCTTTTGAAACTCCAGGTGCTACTTAGCCTTTTGTTTGACCTGAAATTATACCCTGATCATCATGAACGGATGTTGTGAACCGAACACTATCAACCTCAATCGATGTCAATAAGAAGGTCAAGTATTTTGTGTATCACATGCAGACATTATAATTTCGCAGCTGTAAGGATTCTTAGACTAATGCCCGGGATACACGAGGCCAGTTTTTCTAGCCAGGATAGCAGGCTAGTTTCAGTAAGCTAGTACTTCTGGCTTCGTGTAAACAAAATTAGCTTAATTTCTAGCATGTTCCTGGTTCCAAGCCAGGGCAGTTAGACAGGACAGTTTAGTAGAGAACTAGCTTGCTGTCCTGGCTTGAAAAACTGGCCTCGTGTATCCCGGGCATAAAAGCTTACCTCTCCACGCCTGTACTGTTATAATCATTATGAAGAAACATTGATAACACCTTGAGATTTCTGCAGTTCAGGTGCTGAAAAAAATTCCACACTAATTATAAAAAACTGTGTTAAACTTTCACTTGTCAACTTGTTATTGAAATACCTACTGCCGTTTATAATTGATCGTGCCAAATTCAGACCTGGTATTTTGTTAAAGTAATATTAACTCTGAATGCTCGAACCATAAAGGTTTCGGAACCACATGTGGTGTTGGAGTGACGTGGTAATGATTGAGGGTACAGCTGGTTATTACGACTCTGACATTTGATGCGACCTGGCGTCAATGGATGTTGTAATGTGGAGACGTGTGTTAAAACAATATCAGTGCGTGTTGGTTCTCGGTATTGATAGACTATGTGAATGAAAACTTGAGCGTTATCACTACATAGTATAAAACAAAGTCGCTGTCTGTCCGTCCCTATGTATGCTTAAATCTTTAAAACTGCGCAACGGATTTTGAAGCGGTTTTTTTAATATATAGAGTTTTTAATAGATAGAGTGATTCAATAGGAAGGTTTTAGTATATAATTTGACCGACATCCACGCGGGTGAAGCCGCGGGCATCAGCTAGTTAGCAATAAATGTATTGTATGATCATCGACCTTTTCCCAAATGTGTTGAGGTCGGCTTCCTGTCCAACCGGATGCAGCTGAATACCACAGTATTTTACAAACTATCTGACCTGGCACTGTCTATATGACCTCCACAAACCAGTAACTGGATACCACGATTCTCCTAAGTAAGACTTGTTGTCAGTCAAATGGTAAAACTTTTGGGCTTTTGTAATATTGATGATGCTAAATAACAAAAATTACAATTTCGATATAAATATTCTTCTAAACTACTCCATCAATTCTCCAACAAAACTTAGCATTAAATAAAACTAATTTTCTGCCTTGTGAAGTAACACTTAGTGTCTGTATTACGTATGCACGAAATGGGACATCCGCGGCGGTGTCCGCGATCTAAGGCCAATCGTATCCGTTTGTACGCAACTTGAGCATGTGTGACGCAAACCGTCGCCGTAACGGCCTGGGGTTTCTCTAAAGCCTTTATGTTACGGTATCCGTCATGTCTACTTTATAAACCGTGATCCCTTCCGTCAGGAAAGGCTTATCTTGAATGTTATTGGCATCCTGCGGCAAGGGGGTCCCTTGAAAAGCGGCTATATAGACGGCAATTTTCCCACTTAATTTATTTATTGGGGCGATTCTTGTGATACCTTTGTTTAGGCCAATATAACCTCTGTGTAAATAACACAATATCTTGGGCCTCTTCCTACCTATCTTTTCTTTGTTGTGAAATCGATTAACTTTCTTCATCATCACTTGTTAATCATTCACCTGACCTAATCTCAATTTATTTAGGCGCAGCCTAAATCAGTCTTCTTTTTCCATACTTCTCTATTAATCGCCATCAGATCTGATGCAAACTAAATCGATAATCCTTCTTCATACACTCTAATTTGCATCTGATCCCGGCCCAGGGCGAATTTTGAGATATATGTATTTTTATTATGTGAAGAACATACAAGCTAGTCTACGAACTTCCATCAACCATTTAGAAACATTTTGTTTCAGTACTGATAAAACTTCGTCGTCTTTCTCCAAAACTACTTTTAGTTTCCAAATTAATTGTCCTCTCTTCTACAATGTTGACCTCTCGAAAGTTTTAAATTGAGTTCGAGACCGTTTATCTTAAAGTTTACCCAAGACTTTATCATAGTCTTTCCATTATTTTTGTGTAAGATAGAAACCCTCTTATATTACGGGGTTATTTGATATTGAGGGATACGTTATAAAAGTAGCATGGTCATCGAAGTAATCCTATTAGTTATAATAACAGGAAAGTCATGATGGATGGGACTCCCCTAAGCGATTAAGATGTACGGCTGGTTGTAAGGAAAAAATAGTATTAGTTTTTCTGTTCTTGGTGTCTATAATCTAATACTGTAATAAAAATTTGGAACTAGAAGGTTCTCGGGTAGTATGGCCCAGTACAAAAAAAAAAATGTTGCAATGCCGCGGTGGACAAGTCTCTTTTGTGTTCGTTAAGGGTATTTTTACACCCTTTAATAAATTAGATGAAAGTTAAATTATAATAAAATTATATATCTCAATTTCAGAGAAATACCATACCGCTATCAAATGTGTGATCTTTCTTTCAAAGTATGTGACTAGCTTTATCTAAGAGCACATTTATCTTCGAAATGGCGACCATTACCCGCTAAATAACCTTATTTGTAGAATACCGATCGACGGAAGAAAAGCGGATACCGATCGACTTTCGTTTAACCGTGAGAATATTGCGACATTCTAGCCATTTCTGTTTTTAATTAAAATACCGATTTTGTAACCCGTATCGCCAGTAGCAATTTGTGCGTGCGAATTGACCACGTTAATCTTTAAAATCGAAATGTTACAGAGATTAATTTTGATTTAAAGCTTGAATTTGTAAATATTTGTTCTGTAAGGAATTGCAGCGGTTTCCTGCGAGGTATTTCCTTATGTTTTCTGCTCGGTTCTAATAATAAACTTGAAGAAATTGCAGGTTGACACTAATAACGCGTCCGCTTGGCTTCTGCTCCCTTTTACCGCTAAGCTTTCATAGCAGCTGTCTCACTTTGTCATTACGGAAATATTTTAAAGTAACATTGCTAAGTTGTTGGCTATAACTCCATCTTCATCATGTCTGTATTGAAGTCGACTTCCAGTGTGACGGGATGACTAGCAAATGACTCCAAATCTTCAAATTTTGTGCTGCGTGATTTCTTGAATTTGAAACTGTAGGTATAGTAGCGAATAGGACCAACATCAACTTAATTTAAAAGGCAATAAGATTCTAATAGATAACTGTAACGGTTATTTCGATTATTTCATTTTGTATTCGAATTTCTCAATTTCAAGCTCTAAAGTAGATCGTAAAACGAAATAATTCAGTTCGTTTTATCGCAATTGAAATCGTTGAAAATGCTAACTGTTAAGAATACCATTCCTAAATTTTCAAATATTTCGAATGTTAAAATTACTTTTAATTAACTTTATTTCGTCAAGATTGATGTCAGCCTGTGATACCGATCCACATTGGGTTGGAAACTCAACGTTTTGCTTATAAGAAAAGTCGTGTGTTCCCTGCTTACCCAGCGATGGAATGTCATCATAGACTGGGCCAAGAAATCGAAATAAGTCGTACTATCGACGAAAGATGGACTGAATAATTATACGATTGAATTTATTTGCTCTCCAAACAGTAAAAGTTAACGTCCTAAATAACTAAAAAGTACATAAGTCCTTGACCCAATACAAAAATAACCCTTTCGAATTAATACAATACCAACAGACTATCAACACAGTAATAATTATCTCAACGAAATCGACTAAAACAATAGATTGATTGATGTTACAATAAATCAAGACCGAATTAAGTTTAGTCGACGTCGCAATTGCTTTACCACTTTTGATAAAACATTATCATTATCTATCATTTTCTTTTCTGACCTTGTAGAAGATGGTGAGACGATCTGGATAAAACTAGCGACCAGTGCCCACATTGGCCTTGGATCGAACCCACTGGAAGCCATAGGAGAGGTCTTTGCTCAGCAGTGTAATGATGCCAGCTATCAGTATCATGTTCTTGCTCTTTGTCCTGATTTATTGAGTGTTTGCGAAGTATCTGCCCTTCTTACTTCTCTAATACTGGTCATCGCAGTAGTCACACCCTTTCTGGCCATATGTAAAATATTTATCATACCTAAAACTTTCCTCACGACATTTTCCTCATTTCACAACTTTTGAGAACAGTAGATAAATGCTATTTACTTTACAAATATTATACTGAAACTTACACCGACATTAAACGTGCAAGTGACATTCAATCTTATGGCGATAAAGCAATTAAGAAGTTGACTATACCGACTAAAAACAAATCTACCGTCATAGAACCAAGAGCCACGGGGTTTTCGTAAGATACCCGCATTGCGGTGTTCCATAGCACTGTAATTAAAAGGGGTATAAGATGAAGGGAAAACTAAAATCGTGGTTAAGATTAATGGGCTATTAACCTAAAATGTTACCGTTGACTTAATGTAGCTGGAAACTGAGTTAACTTTGTTTAAATGATATTTTAGTGCTTCTTAATTTCTCTCATGGGAAATTACTCGTTTGTGCTAATGATGATGTTCATGTTTGTTATTTGTGGTATTTTATTTTAGTACATAATTAATTGGGCGGTGGCCCAGTAGTGGTGCCCCGACTTACGAACAATAAGTCCTGGGTTCGAACCGAGGCAGGCGCATTAGTTTGTGTAATTTATTTCATCACCGCTGCTCTCAAAACGGTGAAGGAAAACATCGTGATCAAACCGGCATGTCTTAGAACCAAAAAAAATCAAAGACATGTGACATCTGACCTACCAACCCACATTGGGCCCGCGTGTGGGATTATAGCCCATCCCTCTGATCACGGAACATTATACGCTGATGATGTTGATGACATGATTAATTTGATATTTTGTTCATAATATACCAACATTAATATAAACCAAAGTAACACTGACTTTGTTGGTGATGTTCTTCAGAAGTGTATGATCAGATTTGATCGCCGATGTAGCAAAAAGGTAAGGAACGTTTTTACTGGCTATCTGCAATTTCTGCCTGCCTCTTTTGCAAAATGCATGAGCGTTTATAATGTTTTTGTTTCCAAAAATGCACGCTCTCTAAAATATTTAATTGTCCCTACAAATCATTTTCAGTAAATTAAGTATCTTGGGGCATTCAGTAAAACGCATTGGCGTACAAACCAACTTAAATAATGGATACTTTCAATACTATACCTATTTGCGATGCAATGCAATCCCCATTCCATTCAATATGGATCGAAAGTTCCAGCTCTATTCATCGAAGCCAAAAAAGAAAAGAACGTAAGTTATTGGAGTATACATTCAATCCATTGATCCCCTGACAAGTACTTTCAACCGTACGTTCCTACCCACCCGCGGCTAGATAGGAGGTGACTACAAGATAACGTCTAATAGAAACTTATGAAAGGAGACATACTTCTGGCAGAAGTGAGTAAGATGATGATGAGGCAGTGGCTGGTTGCCACAGTCCACTTGACACTTCAGAGTGTCATTGAACCTGGCATCTCATAATCTATCTCGCCCCTATTACATCAAACATCAAACATAGCCTGCTAAATGTGGGTGTACAATACGTAGCCTTCTGTCTCGCCTTTCCGAGAATGCTGGCGTGATATTATATCAAGAATCATAATTACAAACCGGCCGGTTACCCGAGACATCGTAGCTGTCTGCGCACGCGCCACTCGTGTCAGCCGTGTTATTGTAACACAAGATGTTTTACCAAAATTGGGCTAAATGAAACCAGCTGTAATACCACTGTTCTGATTTTAGTGCACTGTGGAATATGTAAGTGATATTTCATGTTAAACACGACGACTTTTTCTGATTATAAGTAATAATAATTCTACTCTTTTTACCCGACTACAGAGGATTTTGATTTTAATTCAAGGTTTGGGACAAAGAAAGTAAACGCGTTTGATGAAGGACAATATTTAATTTGTCAAAAGAAGTTTTAATGCTAATGTGTCGTACTGAACACTATCATCTACATCTGATCTACACTAATATTATAAAGAAGAAAGATTTGTATTTGTGTGTGTGTGTGTGTGTGTGTGTATAAACGTAATGAATAAACTTAAAAACTATGAACCGATTTGAAAAATTCTTTCACCGTTGGGAATCTACACTATTCCCGGGTGACATAGGCTACTTTTTCTCCCTGTATACCCACGGGAACGGGAACTACGCAGGTGAAACCGCGTGACGTTCGCTAGTATCATATATTTTATTGATTGATACTTTGATAGTATGGCAGGCTTAATCTGATCGATCAGAATTGCTGCATTAAAGATTTATAGACTCGGAGTCTGATGAGCGAGTCAGAAATATCTTGATGTCCATGCCTTAAAGACGTATAGTCCGACGTGGTGTTGATGCTGAGTCGTCTAGTCCGAACCGAAGTAATGTCTTTTCACCTTTTGTTGTAAACCGACTCGTCGTCGAGGGTGTGGTCACTCCGTTCTTTGACTTGTTTTCTTATAAACCTTTAACCTACCTCATGAATATTCACACTGGTCTAACATTTATTCAAGCTTTTACGGGTCATATTTAACAAGCAACTCACCCAAACGTGGTCACGGTTTCCATGCCGTTAAACTTGGTTTATTATGGCAAAAAGATTAAGTTGTTAAACCGAACATTTTGCTCATGAACGGACTTGCGTCACTAACCAAGCCTGGTGCAATATATTTTTACACGTTAAAACATAAAAATGTCTATTTAAAACCACTTAAACGTTGCCCAATTACATTTTGTTTAGTTAACACGAGTTTACCGTAAATTACACTGATTATTATGAATTGGATGTTAGAGATGGCCTTGTTTACTGAGATCTAACGTGGTAAGATTGGCAATTATCACAGACGCCTTCTCTTCCAATTTTCATCGATAAAGTTCAAACAGTCTCCTAATAAAATTGTTACCCGGACAGGCAGACATGACGAAATTATGAAGGATTGCCCGCTTTTGCTCTTTGGCTACAAAACTGCGACCTGAAAGTGAATTGCCATTGAAATGTTCCCCAAACATGGCTCACTATTCTAAGCACAAGTAATTTTCTAGAGATTGGCTGCGTTAAATGTTATGTTAATTTGCATCAAGTCAAACTATGTTACCTGAAGATTGCAAAGATGTGTATGCGTAAACGTTTTTCAGGTGGAGGTTAGCAAAATTTCATTTAAATCGCCTACTCAATCTATACATAATCCTACTTCGTCAAACATTTACCTCTACACGTGTGCCAGAACTTATGTGCTTTAACAACTATTGAGCAAGTATGTTCACGTTGTAAATTCCAAAGAAACTGATACGGTACACTGATAACTGACCGTTCGGCCGACTAGATCGTAAAGCAGGTTAATTGTGAAACGCCCAGTAACAAGCGTTTAGGTTATACGCCCTTTGTTGACTTTATCACCGCGGGTTTACGGCCCGGTGAAAGCTTTAACACTGGTTCCCGTCACATTACCTTTAATCTTTTCAGTTTAACGATACAGAATAAATTGTCTGGTGTTAGGGCTTGGCTTCGTAGGCTGCCGTACTAGGTTCACTGGTCTAGATGTGATTGTGGCTTGTTTACGTTGAGTGACGAAAGTTGTCTGTAGATTTTGGTTGCTATTGTTTTGTGGCCAGCCGCTACTCTATTCCCTCCCACACTTAAAAGTCAGAGTTTCTGTTTAACCAACTGAAAACCGAATGACCAAGAAAACGGCCATGTCCTGAAAGTTCCGGGTCAGGACCATTTTTTCTGCAGTTTTGGCAATAGCAACAAAACCCCGTTTCCTCCTTCTTTCATTGTCTCAGCGCTTTTAAGGTGGTGACCAAATTATTTGACTTACTTTCGGGACGAGCTTGAGTCCCCGCCCGATCGAGGTACTACAATATCGAGATCTCACATGGCGCGGAAGTTAAATCGCAGTGTTGTGTATAAAAGTATGACAAGTCGGAAGACAAAAGGTAAGAACTAAGTCATCATTCTCTTGCCCTTATCCCAATTCATTTGGGGTCGGCGCAGCATGTCTTCCTCTTGCATACTTCTCTGTTTCTCGTCATCTCATGAGACACCTCCTATTTTACCATATCATTTTTAACACAGTCCATCCATCGTTTCTTTGGTCTTCCTCTACTCGTATATCCTTCCACATTCATATTTAAACCTTCCTCACAACATTTTCCTCATGCCTCCGCATCACATGCCCATACCACGACAACCGATTTCCACACAACTTTTCAGTCACTGGCGCCACTTTCAGACTTCCTCTTATGTACTCATTCCTTATTTTATCCATTCGCGTAACACCGCACATCCCCCTAAACATTCTCATCTCAGCCACATGCAAATGATTTTCATTCATCCCTTTTGTGGCCCAACATTCTGATCCATACAAGACAGCAGGAACTAAGAACTAAGTCTAAGAACTAAGACACAATGAAAAAAAACTATCAGCCCATTGTCACCTTTTAATACCGAATAATAACTTTTATTAACATCCGACCAATAAAAATACAAGCAAAGGGCCGTGGGAAAATATATCCATTCTCAGTACTGTGTTGTTTTTTCTAAGAAACACTACGTCATAAGTTGTCAAGTTGGTACCATTAGCATAGCGTAGATTGATCTCGGAAGGCTGTCAGCGTTTACAATGTCATCGGGCTCAGATAATGATTCTGTAACGACATCAGACATTTTTTTCTGTAAGGTCTAGAATTTTGAGATTGATAAATGATTTTTCATCATACATGAGACGGCCCTTCTAGTAAACCAGTTTTGCAAGTAGACGTAGTAAAGCAAGGTCAAGCTACTAAGTATTAATTTGCGACTATCTTTATCTCTTAAGTAAGTAACATACTACGCGGTTTAACTGCGACGTGTATTGTATCAACGTTCTTATTTCTTTATGGCACACAAAATTACAAAGAAATTCTTACAAAATGACAGATTTACCGTAAGGAAACCTGCCTGTCCTAGAACAAAAAATGAAAGACATGTGACGTCTACCCACCCGCACTGGACCCGCGTAGTGGTTTATAGCCCATTCCTTCTCATAGAGAGGAGGCTTGTATCCCAGCAGTGGAAACATTAAAGGCTGATTATGCTTATGTCAGATTATGAACATAGACGCAACTTGACCCGCCAATGAAACAAACTGAGAGCAAAGTTCATGACCATAGTCTTACATCTTCCTAAGAACTTCCACTTTCTTCAGCAAGCCAAAGTTCCTTTACACACGCAGGCACAAACCGGCTGATTTTAAGAAACCCCAGCCCTTGCTTAATAATGCTGTTTGTTTTGATTTTGAAACAATCCAAAGTATCTGCTAGCAACCACAAATAAGGTCTACGGGTCTATCCGTTACGTTCGTGTAATTTTCACGCAACTGCTGCCCATGTCGCCAAGCATGTTTTATGCACGCCGCGACTAGACCGCCCAGTGCGTTACCAGCCTAGATTCGAAACAGAGAGATTGAGATATTATGTATTTCTCCATAATTCTCAGAACTCGAAACAACCAGAACCAATTGTTTGCTATAATTCGTCTCGGAACGAGGCCTCTACACAATTAAACGTACTTTTCCGTAAACAGGTATGTTATTAACGAAAACAATTCGCCAGTTTCAAGTATTTGTCTTTGTTGCTTAATTACCGTTATGTAGTAGACAATGTATCTGTTCAAATATTAAGTTTTCCGAAAAACCGGCCGTTGCAAATTTTACGTGTGAAAAAAGTCCTGATGGATGATTTCTTAATATTTTTCTAGTCTACAGTATTCGGTTTTTTTTTGGATGTAGTCTGCAATGAAAAATTACTTTTATCTTTTTACATAGAGGACTATCATGCTTGTTTAACCCTAAACCACGCGTACAGTTCGCCAGTTATGTTTACAATTCACCAGTATTGAGCTTAACTTGCCTCATCATCATGATTATTTCAGCCCGAAAACATCCACTGCTGGGTTATAGGCCTCCCCTTTCTTCTGTCACTCTTCTCTGTTTTATGAGTCTCTCATTAACTTACCTATACGTGTATAAAAGAGAAGCTCAGTAACAAATATACATACTTTTTTTTTTGGGTGGGTGTGGGAAATCATCCAATGACTCCTCCCGCTTTGGGCAGAGCGGAAGGGAGTGTCAGACTTCTACTGACTAAAAACCACCTATGTTCCTTCTTAGCCCTATAGCCGCGGTACCTCTTTCGAACAACCCGCAGCCCGGACGGGAAATCTACATACCTTAGTTCTTGATATCGCATCATTCTTTGTTCATATCAAAGACAAAAGCTCAATTTTACATATCGTCAAATTTTATGTTAATAAGCCCATTGATATCAAAACAGCCGATCCCCATTCCGTATAGAATAGTAATGTAAACTAATATACCAACAGTTATTTGCGTTATCGTCCACGCTTCCTCAAAACATGTTTAGCATGCGCCAATGTTATGCAAAATGAACGATTATGGGTAAAACCCAGTACTGTTGTACCGGTAGACGGCCGATTGACACAGAGTAACAAAGGTTCGGTATATACGGTAAAAGTGTTTGTTCGCTTACCGGTAATTTATTAACTGTCGCAGATTTTTCCGCGACTTTGGAAGACTTGCGTTGAGAGAAACGTAATTTTGGTCAACTCGACAGCAGATTTACACCTCTGGGGTGTTCTGTTTTAAAATGCAATCCTTTTTTAGGTTCCGTAGCCAAATGGCAGAAAACGGAACCCTTATAGATTCGTCATGTCTGTCTCTCTGTCCGTCCGTATGTCACAGCCACTTTATTCGGAAACATGGAACTCAAACTAAAAAAAACTTTTTTCATCAAACCTATACGTGTGGGGTGTCTATAGACAGGTCTTACAAAATGACATTGAGGTTCCTTAACCCATTTTTTCTTAAAGTCAATCGTTTGAAAGATATACACTTCCAAAGTGTTAAAATGTGTGTGTGTGTCCCTTCTAACTTTTAAACTAAGAGAGTGAAAAATCTAAAAAAATATATGCTGTAGATCACAATAAAAACTTTCAACCAAAATTGGTATATTCTATATGTATAGCTCATATAAAAAATCGCACATATAACTTTGTCATTCAAACAAACACTATGAAAAACAAAATTATCTTAACAAGAAATAATACAAATTAAAGGGGGCTTCCCTACTACGATGGTACGGAACCCTTCATGTGCAAGTCCGACTTGCACTTGGCCAGTTTTTTTAGTTATCTGTTTGGCCGACAGTACACCTCGTTAGCTATACCTACGTTTTGAACAAGTGACAAGAAACAATAGAATTTTAAGTATATATATACTATTAAACTTAATTAATTAATGTGGTTTCAATATTCAAATAGGGAAAATGTTTGTATCACGAGATTCTTCGTGCTTTTTTATGCAACCTTGAGGGGAAAATACTGCACGCGATATACTTAAACGAAAAGTATTCCATTGAATTCTCTACCAAAGAATTATTCGTAATTGTAAAAAGTTTCTAACAAAGAAAGGCATTCCTTGCAATGCGATTTCGTTTTATTTTTAAACACACTTCAAATTAACTCAAACGCCCACATACCATCACTAGTGGGTGACTGACCCAGTCAGTGTGATTGCTCGCAGAACAATAAAACGCTTAATTACGAAGCCGTTAACGTTTCATTTCGTTTGTCACTTAACCGCCCTTCAATTCCTTTTGCGACTCTCCAATACCTTTTCTAAATCAAATAATGAATACCAGATTTCTTAACAAATGAAACCAACAACAATATGTCTTGGCATTGTATAATCATACGTAATCTTTGCAACGCAAAGTTCAGTTTCAATTAGACAACAAGTATGCTAATTACGACCTGAATAGTTGACATGTATGAACAGGCGACAGCCAATTTAATTGCCGAAATCAAATACTGTCATGCAATGTTGCAAATGCGACAGAAGGTACCGTGGGATCCAAATATTTGATCTCTAATCCGAATGCTATTTATTTATGTTATGGAGCGGATGAATATGTATGAGGCTGAGCTTTTACGTACACCGGTAATACTGGATTACGAAATAGATGTTTATCGATCGACAGACGAACAGTAATCGCTCAGAGTAAAAAAACGCAGAAGGCCTGCAGTCTTCAATTTTGATATTTAAAGGCTTCAAGCAAACACTCGAAATCTAGTAGTATTACAGAAAAAGGGGATCTAAAATGGATCCTGGCATATTAATCTTTCTTAACAGCACCGGAAAAGAAACGACCAGTCTTCTAAGTCTAGAATCAATAATTAATTGTATGAACAACCCTAACCTAGAAATGGTTTACTTAAAGTTTTTGATACTGGACATAGAAACCGCAGCTGGTACGGAAAGGTGATATGGGACTAAAACATCAGTAGATTATACTAAGACGGCATAAAGGCAACACAGCAGCAGCTCTGTGCAATATCTGTTCGTGTTGGTGGATCTTCTGTACCCAATTCGTAGTAACATGTTGGATGTAATGCGGATCTGGCCGTCTATTACGGATGTGCTAGTCTAGGTTTTCGTTTTGCTTTATTGCCATTCTGCGGTACAACTGTTTGTTTCGCCCACGCTTCTATCTTTATCGGATAATCAGTTTCTAGACAGTGGGATGGCGTTGTTGTAAGTACCTTCGGACATGTGTTTGTTGATTATACATCCAACGCGAAATGGCGATATCTGCAGGAGCGTTCCGAATTCTGAAGGTTCAATGTCTCCACGTTTCAAATTGACACAAAATTGGACACCATACCGTTAGCTTTTTGATGAAGGGGTACATCGTAACCAAAATCGATTAGGTATCATAAAACAATCTCATATCCAATGCCTGAAGTCAAATTGGGCGACACAAACAGAAATTGGCGTTGATTAAAATGTAAACGAAGTTCGGGATCCCTAATTGAGTTTTTACGACCTTTTAATGGATCAGAATTTCTTTGGATGTATAAATATTCGATTTTCCTTGATCATTTGCTAAATTGCGAGCCGTGTCGTTATTAGGTGATCTCGTTTGGGAGTTTGGGACCCGTATCAGCTCATTATAAGTCCGTTGTGACATTTTTAATGTGGTAATGATTGTTGGGTTCTTAGCATAATTATCGTATTTTGACCTATACGGTATCACCTTATAAGTTAACATTTTTCATTGAAGCTTCAACTTTCGTACTCACTGTGTTAGTCATATTTTCGCTTTTCAGCCAAGTTAATGTCATGGGAGCTATGTTTTTTAACCGACTTCAAAAAAGGAGGAGGTTATATGTTCGTGTGTATGTATTTTTTTTTTTATTATTTTTTTTATGTATGTTACCTCATTTCTCTTCCATTTGTGAACCGATTCTCAAAATTCTTTTTTTATTTGAAAGAGTATACTCCTGAGGTGGTCCCATTTAAATTTGGTGAAGATCTGACCCTGATCTTCGGAGATATACAATAGAACTCTTCAAAAATAGACGGCAAATCTGTCGTGATTGCTGCAATCGCTTGGATGTTTATTGTTTATACAACATCATGACGTAACATCACGCCTGTATGATCTGAGGGGGTACGCAGATGTGTACACCCAGATTTGGACAGTAAGATATTATGTAATGTTCCATTTATTGGGGATAAATAAAACCTATTATTTGTTTGGGAACAACTAAAAATGGAAAAATAAAAAACTTTTTTGCAAAAAATAAAACCGACTTCAAAAACACAAAAAAGTGAAAAATAAACTTCACAAGAAAAAGCAGCTTCTGAAGTCGGTGGCAAAGAAAACGAAATCAAACAAACAAAATGTCACCGACTTCAGAAGCTGCTTTTTCTTGTGAAGTTTATTTTTCACTTTTTTGTGTTTTTGTGTTTTTCACTTTTTTGTGTTTTTTTTAAGAATGATCACGTCTAACAAAATTCAAAACCTTTAGGGATGTAACTTTCTGAAAATCCATGTTTTCGCATAAGCTTCGTTATATTATCTAATAAAATAACAGTTAAATGTTATAAAAATGTTATTTTTATAATTCCTAAGCCAATTAGCACAAGGAACCGTAATCGTAACCATCCAGCCACAGACTAAACCCGTGACACATATTCAATTACAAGTCGTTTGTATAATCTATAAATAACCAGTTAGTGACCACAATCGTACAGGGGCTCAAGTGGTCCAAATGTACGAAACCTGCCTAGCTTGACTTGACTGCCTGAGTCACGCAGAAAGCGTTGTTTTTAAATCTTGATGATTCATCACGGAAGAAATCACTTTCAACTGGCCTGGCTTCAATCTTGCGAAATTTGGCTGGTTTGATGCATAGAATTCATAATTTGATCTTGGATAGAAATGGTTTTGAGCTCCTATAATAGTTTTGTATGGGTGTGTCACTCACTAGCGATATCAAATGTTGTTTGTTTTCAACCAGTTCTGATTAATATGAACTGTTAGATATTATTACATTCTAACTAAACCATATTGTTAAGTCCAAGGTTCATTCTAGTTCGTAGTATTTTGTATGTTCCAAAGATTGTTTGATAATTAAGATTCGAAGTCAAGGAATTACAACGAAGTAATGAGTCAATTCGTCCTTCATACAAGTCGACCCAGTATCAATTACTTATTTGTAATTATCGACTAATACTCGTGTTTACATTGATAAGTTACCTTATATTTTCACTGTATTAGTAAACGAATGATAGATCAGAATCTTGATTTCTTTCATCGGTTGAAAATTAGCATCATTACGATAATGAATCCTCCAAACATCGTTATCTTTTGATATTGACCAGAAATATTTGCGCAGTTCACACGGTATCTCTAACTTGTTTACTTCTTTGTATCAAATTCTTGGAATCCTTTACCGTTAAGATCGTACGATTTTAATGTTCAACCTTGACTGCGGCGAGACGAACTGTAGACGACCCCATAGTTATGGTTTATAGCCTCTCCAAACAAATTCAACTAGTATTTAAGGCAACATCGAATTCTGTTTAAGTGGGGAACATATTTTATCTTTATGTTAGCGAATTTGGCAGCTTTTATTGCTTCTCAAAAACATATTATCTTTATCGTGATTGGATTTGTATTTATTGGAATAAAGCTCAGAGTAGAAAATGATATTGTATGATGTACTTTATCTTTAAAGTGACTCGCGTAAGAAGAATCAATTACCCAATTGCTTTCTGTAGTATGGTAGTCATGAGGAGGTGAGCTAACGATTATATTAGGAACATGAGCGGTGTCCACTTGACTACTGCAGTCTTTTATATTCTCATGAGCTCTAGGAACTATGATCAAACATTGAAGTGGACTCTTGGGAACTGTTTTGTTAATTGTGCAACTATGAATGATTTCATCGTCAGCCTTTGGTAGTCAAGGCACAGGACTCTCCCGTCGGGGCTGCGGGTTGTTCGCAAGAGATACCGCGGCCTCGACATGAAGAGCTAAGAAGGAACATGGGTGGTTTTTAGTCAGTAGTCTCCAAGAGCGGGAGGGGTTATTTGAGGATTTCCCACCCCCCACAAAAAAAAAGGACTCTCCAAATATGATGCCTTTATATCCAATTCTCGGCTACTCTGTACAAATCGTACGTTTTTTTTTTGTTTTTTTCAAAACGTTGCCCCACACTAGGAATTTCTCCTGTATCGTGGCTGCGTTTACAAACATTTTAACTCGCATTCAAATTCGTATTCGTATGTTTCGCTCGTGTGTTTCAAAGGTCAAGTGAATTTTTAATACTCATATTTATAATGCTTTTAGGTTTTCCCCATATCGAATTTGATTCAATGTTCGAGGTCGCCGTTAGCTTGTAGACACGAGTTGTTTATACACGTGCCGTTGGTTAATACGGCCCAAGTAGCTGATGCTGTATGACTTCGGATGCTTTGCTGATCTTGAGATGGAGATAGGAGAAGACTTGGAAGTCTTGTTTCTTCTTCATGTATGTCTTCACTTACCACATGAGTGCAATATAAATGCTCACTGATGCTATAAAGTTGATTGTTCATGTCTGCTAGTCAGTCATGATTTGAACGAATTTAGCATGCAGGTAGAATATGAGTGCCGTGGCGAAGGCGCGTTCGTGTTCCAAGCACGCCTCAAAGAGATGTCAGCAAATGGACGGGGTCCGCAAGAGCCGACGCCTGGCGGGGTTGCGGGACTCTTCGAAGGAGATACCGTGGTCCCGGAACACAAAAGGCTTAGACGAAACATTTGTGTGTTTCTGACTACCACGCGGACGTGAGCAAAAGCTGCTTCTTCCAAGTAATCGACGTAATTACTTGTTCGGCATCATAAGAGATATTTTGATTACACCCACGTGCATTTTATCGGGCTTCCCTAAATCGTTTCGAACTAAAACTGATCACGCGGCGAGGTTGTGACCCGACAATTTTCTGCTGATAATAAATCCCGGCACAGTGTTATTGTTTTATTATATCTTTTTTGTGATTATCCCTCTCCCAATCAGGAAACGGATCATTGATTCGTAAGTAATGCGTAATGAGTTGTGATAAATTGGTTTCCTCTCCTCCATTGTAGGCGTATTCTTTCTCTATCTCTTCTGTATCCTTGTTAGAAGTATTATTTATATTTTGTAAGGGAAGATTTTTATATTAATACTCAGCTTTTTTTCTGGAATGCTCTTTTAGCTTTTTCATCATTATTATTAGTTTTATCTATTTCCTTGCTTGTATAAGTTGTTTATGGTACTATTTGATCTGTGCTGTTTGTATTGATATGTCGTAAATCGGCTTTCTAATTAAAACTGCACCTATATTAATTACTGCTGATTCTACTTTTACATGTACAAACACTGGCTGACGTGGTAACAACTTTACAAATTTTAATAATAGGCTCTAAAATCCAGTTCCAAAGTACAGATTATTGCACTTAAACAATTTAAAAAAGCTATTGAATCCACGGATTATTTACGCTTGGTAAGCTAAAACTTAATGTCACGGTGACTCTCGGTTTTATAGCACCGTTCTATGTCGTTGGCCTGGCTTCCGAAAACCGTGAGTTATTAGCAAACATTGTTATCAGACATTACCTTGCGTATACATACAATCTACATTTGCTTTTGTTTTTTGTGATATCATCATCATTTCAGCCGATAGACGTCAATGCTGGACATAGACCTCCCAAAGTGTCGCCACATTGACCAGTCCCACCCCCGTGCGTCTCGCATCCAGCGGACCCCGCAACCTTCACCAAGTCATTGGTCCACCTACAGGGAGAACTTTTTTGTAAGGTAAGATACCTGAGCTGATCCGGAAAAGCTGTATATCGCCATAGCTCACAGAATAAGCAGGCTGAAGTGACAATGAGCCGGCCATACCACTTGTAGAACCGATGACTGTTGTTGTAGGCGTCAGGGCGTGTTCTTCAGTGCAGACCACGGGTCGGGACCTTCGATTGTAAATCTCTCAGACTAGGGTGGAGCTATAATCTTTGCTTGATGGCTGGAAGCAACTTGATGGGAGTAGCCGAGGATCGATTTCAAAAGCATGCGATATCGATTGGAGGCTTGGAGCGGCTTATGTCCGCAGTGGAGTAATTTAGGGCATAAAGTAACTTTTGCAGTCAATCATTGCTTAATGTTTGTTATCTTTTGTCAATTGGCTTATCGAGTGGTATCGAAGCGAAATTGAATGTCTAGTGTTTTGATATCAGTAACACATAGATACTTATAATAAAATTGATTTAATACAATATTAATCTAAGCATGGAAGCCCATACTCAGTCCTGGGAACAAGATTGTCTATGGTGATGAATACTATTCTCAATTGTTCATCATTAACCTATAACAATCTTTTACAGGTCAGAGGCCTTCCTAATTCTCAGCATTATCATTTCATAAGATCTTGTTTTTAAATATTTTATCGTCGACTTTTCAGCTCGTCTTGTAATACTTAAAGCTCTGTTTACAAAAGTAATCTATTACCTGCGTACACCTGTGCCACTTTTGAATTATCTAGAATTCTAGAACCAGTTAATTCCATCTGTATTTGCATATTATCTTGATCCAGGTAAATACCTGCACGGCAGAAGATAACTATAATTGCCATGGACTATTAAACAACCGGATTGATTTCTGATAAGGTATCGACAACTAGGATTATGTGATCTGAGTGATAACAGTGATAGCTTATCGTTTATGTATTTCGTTTTGATTATGGTTAATTTTAATCTTATTAGAGCAAACACAGTTGGTTCAAATTCAAACCATAAGTTGCCCTGGACAACTTATGGTTCGAATTCGAACGTTATTATTGTTTATTAGCCATTTGTCACTATTACAGTTATCCTTAGCAATTGCTGTATCGTTATCATGTGCCCTTTTCCTAACCGGATCCAGCTGAATTCCAATATTTTACATGGAGCGATTGCCTATATGACCTCCAAATTCCAGTTAGTACTGTATAATATGATACCCCTTGTTTGAGCCCAAAAAAATCGCAACAAAATTCGAAGTCTGGCAAAATTTGCCAGTCCGTTTGTATATGCGATACTGCAACAATTCGCGATAACTTAACCGATAGCACCACGCACATTGAGTTATTTATCCCTTCCGAAACGCCACAAGAATTTCGAAAACACTTCCTCCTCATATTCTTCACAACAATCTAATCCTCAATCCATACATCTAAAACTGAAACGTGACGATCGGCAGTCTTGCTACTGCGGTACCAGTAACCTTGGCCGCTCGTGCCATGCTCGGCCCGGCACTGGTGGCGAGCCGGTCCGCGCTAGTGATGTAAAAAGCAGGGATGTTATGGAGCTCCGTAACCTAAACCGAAACAATTTGATATCGAAAAAAAAATAAAAAATTTACCGGAACTGATAAAAGTCTCGGATAAAGGCGGAATCTATATTATAATTCATTATTTTTCAAGTAATTGGCGGGATTTTGGGGGTTTTTGATTTTAGTTTTAGGGATAAATGTTTTTGAGAGTAGGTAACACTGATTGTTTTGCTCAGCCGAGCCGTCTCTTGTCAGTTGTTAGATTGTGTTGTTCAAAAGAGATACCGCGACCTCGACACAAAGGGCTAAGAAGGAACATTGGTGGTTTTTAGTCAGTAGAAGTGTCTGACACTCCCTATTGATCTGCCCAGAGCGGGAGGAGCACAATCTAAAACAAAAAAGATTCTAATGGCCGGAACCGAAACTAGCGAATAATCGGATATAATTTTATATCCGTAACCGGTATAAAATTATTCGTATATCCATATCCAGATCTGAAATTTCATATCCGTAACATCCCTGGTAAAAAGTCTGCTAGTCGAGTACTGTACTCAACTTTTGACATCGTTTGAACGAGGCTCGATATGTTGTGTGTGACTGGGGAAAGTTGTATGTTGTGCCTCGGGCGGGCCTTGTCTAGATAATAATTATGTCAAATTGACAGGGTGGTGTTATTTGTTTCTTACGTGTACTGGAGTTTCTAACCTCTTGTTTTCCCATAAAACTGTAGCTCAGTAAAATTAACTTCCCAACCAAGTGATAAACTTGCTACTGTAATTGTTTTTGAATTACTTTAATTAATTATTTTTATCCAACCAATTTTTTTTTAGATAGAAACAACACTGGGTAAAGGCTAGGCAGATGATGAAACAGCAGTGGCTTCGAATTGGCATGTCCAAAAGTTCAAAAGCTTTTATGCAAAGTCAGAAATCTTATGCAAGAGCAGTCCGAGCTCAGCGTTACTTGACACATCGTTGGTCCAGATGAACAGGGTATTAACTCAAGAAAGCCTATTTTTCAGGAGAGCGATTTGAAGTTTTCAAATCAATATATTTCCATTTCTATAAGTAACTGGTTAATAATCGTAAATTTTGAGTTAATACTCTGTTCATCCAAACAAACGACATCTTTTCTTTTACTTTATAAGAGAGGTAATGTCATGCATGATACCTAGACCTACCTAAATAAAAGGGTTGTAAAACAATTTGCAGTAATCAAAATTGATCTTTCAAAAGAAGTTAATTTAGTCAAATTCTAGGGAAACATTTCAAGTAATATGCTCAACACTAGTAGACGGCGCTGTACCGAAAATGTCACCGACAGCCGTCTGCCGCGAATGTCTTGCATTTCTTTAAAGGTGTTCATTTTGACTTTATTTTCTATTAAATTGGTTGGAATTCAATTTCTGCAGTCAATTTAGGGCTAGTCGTTTCTGGGGTTGTTGGTTGCGATGCATACCGAATAATATATATTTACTTTTCATTAAGAGGGAACACGTTGTTGCGATTCTCCATACAAATGTATTCCCCCTTTTTTCTTCCGGAATAATGCATAAGAGCAGATCTTTTTATTCCCAAACAATCAATGTTATTGAAGACACGTACCTGCAATTTTATTTTTTTCAGCAAGTAGTAAAGAAATTACTCCAAATGTATTAAGTCCTGTAGAGGGCACGATGAACAAATAATAGCTTTAGGGGTACATACAGTAGCATAGTTCCATGCACATAATCAAGACTTTCTTTAATGCTTTCTTAACTTAATTTTTCTTTTTCTTGTTACAGGTAAACCAACAAAATTTGTCGACTAATCGATCATCATTACTCAGTAAGATTACTCCAACTTAAGCTGCAATTTCATACAAAATGACCACGAGCTATAATATCCACTGGTGTATTATTTTTTATATGTTTTATAAATTATAATACACAATATCTTAAACCGTTCATCGAAACAGACCAATGACCTGCTCAAAGATTCAAATGTATTCTAAATCAACACTACAGTTTCAAGCGGGGGATAATGTCCGAAGAGATGTCAACAAAAACGGACAATCTTTTACACAATACACTTGGACATTTAAACGCACTTAACATCAAACACTTCATGGCTGTCATACACCACCTTGCCCCACAAATTAATGAGTAAACAATTCTCTAAGATACAATAACTTATACCATCGAAGGGGTCTGACAACTCGGAATGCGTGTTCTTTCGTCATGTTCACACGTCACAGTACAAACAACTTTGAAGGTAAGAACTGTAAGATCGATTTTGCATTGACAACGGATATTGTTTACGTTCTCGGGTGAAACCTGACGAAACGTTGTAGTGCCCCATAAGGTATGTGGGAGACAGGCCTTGTCTAAAGGTGTGTTGACACGACACGGGTGTGCTCGGTCTCATTTCTTCGTTTTCTAGAACAGACTATGGTACCAATTGTTCTAATTCCATTTGTAACGGTTTCTATCGACAGGGCTTTCTTGTATCGTTAGATTTCCAGAAAAATCATCATCTGTCCAGCCTTTTTTTCAACTATGTTGGAATGAACTCCCAGTCTATCCGGATGTAGCTGAATACCAGTATTCTACATGGAAGTTACTATTATGTTAGATTTCCTATATATCCATCCGAATCAAAGGCGTATTCGCTCATGTAAACTTACCTTTAAGTATTTGAAGACGGCTCTTCGTGCATATTAACTGTTCAAAGGATCTTCCTTAGTGTGCGTAATTAGTGGAGGATTTAAAGCTTGAGCATGGTTGGTTGGGTAAAACTATTAATAGTCCAATGATTTCGGGGTTATCTTTGGACAGCTATGAGGATAAATGATGTTGTCTTAGTTTGGTGAAGAAATAATTAACAATTTTGCGGATATGGATATTCTTGGTTGCTTAGATCGGATGTCTTTTTGTTATTAACTTTCCAGAAGACATTGCAAAACCGATGAAAATCTAGTAATAACATACTATTCTCAGTATCAGCAAAAGCCAGATGAAACGAAATATCTGTTATATGAGCACAATTAAGATAAGACTTCATAAGACCTGTATAAGGCTTGATCGTGGCTCAGGCAGAACTATTAACTTTCGACCGTACACTATTTATGGCGATTGTAATCACCTCGATGGACTGTCCGGTGATTATTTACCAATTAAGAGGCTATTAACGTTTATACGTCTATTTGATGGCCCAAAGAAATGTCTAATGACGAGGCATATGTCAGAAAAGGCCTCGCTTTTTGCGAGCCTAGAACATGTTCAGTAAATGCTATACTAATATCTTTTGAGAGAAAAATATACACTTGGGAGCAAATAAATCGAGCCACTACCTTTTTTCACGTAAAATGGTAAATATTTTTGGTAATATGGAACGTATCAATTCGAACTATATATCGCCTAAAAGTTTAGTTAATAACCTTTACAATGAGGGTAAATTATTGAATAATAACCTTATTGAATGATAAATTATTGGCTCTGCAAGAAAAATGGTAATTTTGATAGAAAATTTAGTAGGGCTAAAACAGTCCATAAAAACAATAAAAAACAAAATTATTGCAAAAAAAATATTCTTAATAACTGGTATTACCCCCCCGTGCCCTGATACATTCTTGTAGCCTATTAGTCATCGATCTGATCAGCGTTACGATGACATATTGTGGTATGTTCTCCCACTCTTCAAGCACAGCGACTTTAAGCTCGGGAATGGATGAAACAGCGGGAACCCTGGCTCGGACTCTCCGTTTTAGCTCGTCCCATAGGTGTTCGATCGGGTTCAAATCGGGACTTCGTGCTGGCCATACCATTTGTTGAATCCCGATCGCAGACAAGTATTCCGTAACGATCTGCGCGGTATGAGGTCTCGCATTGTCATGCATAAACAAGAAATTTTCTCCGACAAAACCAGCATACGGCATTACGTGGTTTTCAAGAATGTCAGTTATGTATCGGTCAGCTGTTAATCCACGTCTACCACTGCCATCGTTGGCGGGGTCGACGAAGACAAGTTCCGTTTTTCCGTCTAGAGAAATTCCTCCCCACACCATACAAGAACCACCACCAAAACTCACAGTTTCTCGAATGCAACATTGGGCAAATCTTTCACCAGGACGTCTATACACTCGGTTTCTCCCGTCATTGCTAAAAAGACAGATTCTTGACTCGTCAGAAAACAAAACTGACCTCCAGTCTTCTAACGTCCAATTAATGTGTTCTCGAGCAAACTCCAAGCGAGATCGGCGATGAGCTACAGTCAATTTTGGGCCAGTTGCTGGTTTGTGTGATGTTAAATTTCGTTCTTTTAGTCTTCGTCTCACTGTCCACCTACTGATTGAGACTCCTCGAACGTCACGTAACGCTTGCTGTAGCTGAACAGCATTAAGTCCACGGTCGCGCAACGAATTGGTTGCAATAAAGCGGTCGTCACGTTCTGTTGTTGCCCGTGGTCGGCCAGTTCCAGGTCGCCGAACAAAAGCACCAGTCTCCAGATACCTGCGGTATACCCGCTGTACCTTTGAACGACTCAAATGAAGTCTGCGTGCCACTTCACGTTGTCCGTGTCCAACCTCAAGTAAAGCTACAACTTGGGCAGCTTCCGTCGGTGTAGTATCCATTTTATCAGGTTATTTTGATTACACAGACACAGATAAAGACAACAATAACAAGTAATATGGGTATGATTAACAAAAACCTCAAATTTAATCTTTTCTTAACAGAGTACAATAAAAATGTCATAAGCAAATTAAATGCGATAATTTTATTCTACCCTTTAAACTTTAATTTAAATAAAAAAAAAATGAAATTTTGACAACTAACTACCCTCTTTGTAAAGGTTATTAAATACCCTTTTAGGCGATATATGTTTCGAATCGATGCGTTCCATAATACCAAAAATAATTACCATAATGCGTGAAAAAGGAAGTGGCTCGATTTATTTGCTCCCAAGTGTATATTAGTCAATAAGTTGTGACTGTAGCAAAACCCGACAATAAAATCCTAGAACATTTCAAGTATACTAAGCCTAGCCTATCTAATTACCATAATACATTGTCAAAGAAACAACCCGACTCATTTATAGAACATTGATCTTAAACTAGTTTCTCAGAAACTTAGGACTGGTAACATCTCAGAACGCGCACGTAAACAGCATTTTTTCGCACGTGATGACATTTGCGTCTTTTTGCACGCATCGTGTGAGTTCTATTCGTGTATCGAGGTGGCAGAATTCGTGTATAAACGGATAAGGTAATGTTATTAAAGCCGTAACTGCCATATTAGATTACTATGCAAGATATTTCCATTTCTGCTGAGTTTTAAAGAGGCGTTTATCGATTTTATGGGCAGTGATTTAGAACGTTGATGGCGTCGATGGTGAATTTATGGTTCAGCGTTTTGTTAATTGCAAAAAAGACATAATTATCATTTTCATTTCATTATAAAAATGCGTTTTGTATACTTCTCCAAACATTTTGCATTTCATCACTAAAATCCATAAAGCCTTCTTTATCCCGGCTATTCCCGACCATTTCACTTCTGTCCCAGTCGCAATGAAGAAAAATTATCCAAAAGGAAAAAAGCTCTACAACAGCATTCCGTAATGTATTTAAAGTAGGTTGTTAAAAACAAAGTGAACATTTAAATTCCTATTTCTCAAGATTTAAAAGCAGACACAATTTGCAAGGATTTTCTCAAGTTTCACGTTTTACCAGCGAGGCGAGATATTCGGGAGCGAACGTAAAATTACTGATGAATATTATGATAAGGAAGATTTAGTTCGCTACAAAAGAAGTCCACCGTACCACATCTTTATATTTAAGGATGAATAATTTTACCATTGAAAGTGAACACGATCAGCACACTCAAACCACGTTCATGAGCTGCCAGTGTCATCAGTATTGTTGAATATTGACACTGACGGCAACAGTTAATAAAATTATTACTAATCAATGATCTAGAAATATTACATTATACTTGTAAACTACGAGTTGCAAGCACTTCAAATCAAAGTCTATTGTCAGTTTTCCGTCAATTTCATGTTGTTTAGCGGTTTTATGCAGCTGCGTATTTGCAATCAAATCGGACAGATACGAAAAAGGCAGTATAGTATTCTTCGACATCAGAATTGTCAGCATTTCCGTTCTCCGCTTTTTAAATTACAAATTGGATGCGTGTATGCTAAACTGCCCCGACAGTAACTGTCATTTTAAAATGCGGTAATCGTTTTCCAATATTTGTCATTCGACCCTCGCTTTACACTATAAAGGGGAATATCTTTGCACCTACTAGGGCCAGTCCTAGCTGGACACAGTTTACAATATTTCTCAAGTGATATACAACAGCTGATGCAATCCGAACTCGGGAATAATCATAGTTGTCAGGTATAAGCAGAGCAAAAACCAAGCTGGTTTAATCCTCTTTCCAGTGTTCAAGTCAAGTACGCAAAGCTGGAATGAGTATTTAATACAAAATTCGCAATACGAAACCTTTCAATGATGCCAATGGTGACATTCGCCAGGCCCTGGATGATTGCAAAGGACAGCAGCTCCTTGTTTTCTTAAGTCGCCACTGTGGTTGTCATCTTCTTCTTTTCGAGTCGATACCTTACAAATTTTGTCCGACTAGTACGAAGCAACCTGGACAGTTCTTGCGTTTCCTGCATTTGTCCTTGAACGTGCAATTTTTTGGGCACGGCAGGCAAGAGAGAACGTGTGCCATATGCTGTGTTGTGCTCAGACTTATAATCTGGCAAAGCACAGCACAAAATTACCAGAGAAATTCTCGTATTACACCCACGCCATCCTAGAACCGGTCTGGCCGAATATGTTTACGTTTTAATAGCCACGCTTACTACTGTTCTAGCGATTATAGAGCCAACGATGACGGAGTAAAGTATACTCGCTCGTAAAACTGCTATCGCTTACACGATGCTTTGTGATACTATAATGGACTTTGTCATCGACCTGTCTGGTTTGGAAAGCTTTGTTTTTACTTGTGAAAAAATTGGCCGTGAGAAGATTGGAATTTTTGGGAGGTTTTGATGGTTTTGATCCTGTGGAAAAGCTTTTGCCGCTGTTTGGATTGTTTGTCGATGGAAGAGATGTATTTGATTAGTATGCTAAAACACGACAGTATTTTTTTAAAGGAGTTTTAAATACATCTCTAATTCATTATCTCAACGACAGCAGAAATTGCCTCTCAAAATGACCACTTAATTCCGACCCACCGAGTATCAAACGGCACCGAAACAACAGCAATATAAAGGGAAAACTGTTAATTTATTACATTAGAAACCTATTTACATGTACAAAGGCGGGCTATAAATAATAGCGACTTAGTGACAACTGGCTTCGAATTCAATGACCGGCAGAACAGAAGCCTGTTTATCTGTCTGTCACCGCTGGCGCCTGATTATAAATACGACTTCGTACCTACACGTGCAAGCGCAGCTATTAATAAAGCCTGGTTTTGTTCAGACGCTAAACCTCCCGTTATGGGAGAGAAGTTTTTTTTTTGTTAGCTTTTAAGGCTTTTAATTGGCGATAGATTCTAGTAGGCATGTTGTTGAAAGATTTTGTAGATCTTGGCAAAAAAAAATGTCTGCTGATTTCGTTCGATTGCAGTTCTGTTTCTGTTGTTGTAAATGTCAATTACGTGAATATGAGTAAATACTTCGGATTATTGCGTTTATTTTCTAGTTTAAAAAGTCTTGGTAAAACTTAATCTTGGCACAATGTCTTTCCTTAGTTATAGATTAGCTCGAAACTTGAATAACAGAATAAAAAAAAAATCGTTCTAGCCTAAGTTCCATAGTGTTGTAGCCAGTTATTCTCAGTTAACTGTTGACCTTAAACTTATTTAAGTTACGACATAATGCAGCTTGCTTATTATACCATTTAACAGTAGCACTATAAAAAATCCTATCAGGATATTATATTACACACTTTACAACTCGAACACAAATGCTTACATAAAGTCGTAAACGTACAGTGAGCCTCTATTCCTGTCATAAAAAAGATCAACGCACAGACAGCAATTCAGATGTATATCAAACATGTAATGTTGTATCGTAGTACAAGTCGTGGGTGGTCCGATGAGGCGCCACGTTGCAAGCCAATGATGTTTCAACATTTTTGATAAACAGTAAATTTTAAAGCAGTTTTATCGTTATTACTAATACTGTTGTTATTTGGTTTTAATTGTTCTATTCGAACATCTGTTCTTGTTTTGTTTGACAGATGGTTAATTAGTTTATTTTATTGTGGCGAGTGTATTCTCGTTTTCCTGTCGCCAGGCTAAGGTAGCGTGGTATACATCGACATCTGTTAGGTATATGTTTAGGTAAAAAGATAATTGAAGGTCAAAATACTACTTACTCTTGTTTGATATATAAATATATAATAGTTTCGAAATCGTAATGTGGTAAATGGACAGACGACATTGTTGCCATTGCGAGAATATCCTTAATGAGGTTAGCACAAGCAAAGAGAGATAGGCCTGTCTTTGCTTGTGCCAGCCTCAGCATCAACCCAGCGGTGCGTGAAATCGGGCTGTGAATGATGATGCATGTGGTAAACATCCCCACTGAATAAAGAAACACCCCGTATTTTCTTATATTTTGTTATCTGAAATTAAATTTCATAAGTTTTCTCACGGCTGTACCATAATATTTACATTTTGCATGACATTGTATTTTCCTGTAGTATTTTCCGCAACCCATGGCAATCAACATAATATTATGCCGACGACCGTCCAATTCCGTTAGTTCCCTACCCACAATCTGTCATTCATTATACTTATTTGCATTGCAAGTATGGGTTTCGAGTTTTACATGATAAATGTTAGCTTTTATATGTAACGGTTCTGTCTTACATAGGTAGGTACGTTGTGAAAGGGTCTCGGAACGTCTCAGGTTACTAATTGCAAGGAAGAACTGGCTGTAAGATGCGTATTTTAATTATCTATGCACAGATTTATATAACCTCATAAAAATTGTAGGTTATACAAGTGTTATTACATGTAGACATCTTTCTGATATGACTTTAATCATTTTTTCTCACTACTTTGGTCATCTATATGATCTCTCAAGTCCACTCTTACCCTTTCTGTCTTAAGACAGTTTGCAGATCCAAAGAAACGAATACGAAAACGAATCTTCAAAGAAAAGTAATATGGTGGCAATATTCTTGGATGTAGCTTCACGTAAAAACTAGGTCACATGTGATATATTTTCAACTTCGAATCTTCATTTTCTTAGACGTATATTATTTCCCTAAACCTTCAGACTTAGTCTGCCACACGCTCCGAACATTGATATTCCTATAAGCAGGGATCCTGCAGACTTTTCTCTTACGAAACACTCAAAGCCTAGGGCAAAGCTTTTTATTCTGTATGACTGATAAACAAATTGCATTCTCAAGAAAATCTTGAAGTAAGAACGATAAGTAGAAATATTTACTCAATCTAGTTGATTGAACTTTTCGAACATAAATGGCGGATGTGTACTATAATAATAATGTCAGATCTTTCGCTACTAAAAAGCTTTTCGAACACATTTTTCGAACACTCATTATCCTGTACGTTACATAACAAACATATATTTCCCCCATGTACCCAAACAAAATCCTTCACTAACAATTCTAGCTAGGATCCTACGAAACAATAGTGTCTGAGAATCAGGCTCAGCTCCACAGCTCGTTAATACAAGGGCTCACAGTCTGTTTAATTGAAGACCTACTCATCTCCACTTGTTTTTGTCTCCCTGGCACTAGTCGCTCTGAAATGTTCCCGCGACATAATTAATGCTGCACTCTCAACATGCTAATTGTGGTAGACGTGTGTTGTTTACGAATTAATAAGGACTCTATTAGCGACTGAGGACTTGGAGTAATTAAGTGGAAATGTTGGTGTTAAGCAAGTTTCTGACTTTTCTGGAAGATAGTCTTAGGTAGCTTGAAAACTCCTAGTTTCCTGCCGTGGCTGCGGTTGTTCGAAAGAGATACCGCGGCCCTGGACACAAAGGGCTAAGAAGGAACATGGGTGGTTTTTAGTCAGTAGAAGTATGACACTCCCTTTCGGTCCACCCACAGCGGGAAGAGTCATTTGATAATTTCCCAACGTCCAAAAAAAAAAGGTAGCTTGAAACTATCGACTGATAAAATTCGAAGAAAGGTCTCTTCGAACACTTCGAAGTCAATATCTTAAAGATCAATAAGGTATTTTTCAAGATTCAATACGTCAGCTTTCAAAATAAATCCAATTCGCAAAGGAAACCCTCGTAATGGGCAAATGTTACCGGCAATAAAACAAGGATCCAAAGTCCATTTACAGGGACGACAGACAAACTGTTTCTCGAGGGAACAAAGAAAGAAAGTAATAGCACAAGATTGTAGCCATCAATAACATTTCCCGTACACAAGTTTTATTTTAGGAAGTCGTTTGTCAATGTCGCCATGACACCCCTACTTCGACAAAGAGCCAAGGTGTTATGAATTTATAACTTGTATCGTATAGTTTTAGGACCAAAGTAACTCATAACTTTGTGAACGAGAATTTTATATGCGGTCGTTTGGGACAGACCCTAAAAATTATTTACTACGTTCCTCCATTCCTTTTAGAAGTTTTTTATGTAAAAATATAGGCCAACCTCTCGACGCACGGATAAATTGCCATCAGCGGATATTAGAAACAAATATACGAGGGTGTTCGGTCCCTCAAGGGTTTTATTTTTTCGCCAAAATATATCCTGGTTACGAAATAACTTTCCTGTTAACGTGCAACTCGAAGATTTAGAAAACCCAATAAGTTCTCATAACGTGGGTACACCGACTGCTACAGGAATTTGTAATGGAAATCGAATTCTAGCAATTTTCTCCGTCAGGCTGCCCATTTACACATTTCCGACCAGCTGTCTCTGCAAAGCGCTGATTAAATTTTAACCTGACTTTAGAAGTCTCCAGCCTGCTGAAAATTTAACCAGGTCCTATTTCTGGAAAAGAACTAGAAGAAAACAGTGGCCCATTTCTTCCGAGGAAAGGATTGGATTGTATGCAAGACAATACAGTTTTATGCACTCATAAACCTAGAAAAGTTAAGAGATACTATGGCATCCCGTTTTGTCTGCCTCAGTGAGATATTATACCCAACTGACTTGAGTTATATAAAAATACTGCAAACAAAAGACGCAAACTGCCGTCTAGAAAATATTCAAATAAGTTCATATTTATTCAGGAACAAGTGGAGGAATAAGTAAAACCAACACGGCATCGTGTATGAATTTGGCAAGCATAAATGTGATGGTTACGTCTGCCGGTCTGCCGCAGTAATGTGAGCAATAAAAATATTTTGTAACAGCCGAGGAATTCGATTGCGAAGCTACCAAGCTTCCATCTACCTTTCAGTTTGAAAACACGTTTTCTAATAGGATTGAACGTATTTATGACATATTTGGACGCCCATTTCATTTTACTTTCGTATCGATCGGAACCCGAAAGGAACTTATTCTCATTCTGAAGACTCCACAGGCAAACCTGTTTCTTGTATACTTTGTATAAAACACCGAACAAACTTAAAAAAGTATTTTGCCAAATAAACTCAACTCTCCCTTAATGCTCCAAACTTTGGCATTAATAATACAGTTTATAGGATATTTGCAAACATTGAAACCACTTCCACCTCGGAGGGCTTCTTAACTTCTTTGTTGGAAGTTCTTTTGAATTATTTTTATAAAGATATTTTATGAGAGCTGTCACAACTTTTGTGTGAAAAATAACCCTTTGCCGTGCCTGGCACCGGTTTAACGACGTTTTCAGAAAACTCCTTTTAACCTTCTGTCAATGACAAAGTTTTTTGAGGCGTAGGATTATAACAAAAACGGATCTCACCAGAAACCCATTAAGGCAGAATGGTACGGAAGTTTGAAACAAAGCCCTTTATTCTTCCATCGTACGCCCAATTTCACTTCAAACATCCCGAACACGGCTCTATTTCCATATTATCTACCCTTTTGGTACATAAAATTTGCTTGGCACGTATAAGGTGATACAAACAATGCACCCTCGTTTCTCTCGCCCTTTCCATGAAAATGCCACGGTAAGACCATTTTCTATCCAACCGACGGGTATTTTACAACATTATACGAACAAATTCTAAAACTCAGCTAGAAATAACAGACACGCTAGGGATTAAACTGCAAGATACGATCCTAAAGTTTTCCGTGTAATCTATTCTACAAATAGGGCAGCGTCTGCCTTTGGGATTATCTTTGAACCGCTATATTCAGCAGTTTTACAATTATTTCCTGATGTTTTAGATTGAATCCTCCTAGGTATAAGTGTTTGTTTTGTTGATGTTTGTACGGATTTCGATGAAATTCTGGCAGATAACAAAACACTGATCAGGGATTAAAATTCAAGATATTATGAATCCAGGTTCTTACTCGTAGTAGTTTCCCTCGGATGAGAATGAACCTTCAGCCAACAGCTAGTATTAAAGTAATGTTTTCGTGTTCAGTTATGGCTTGGTGAAAGAAAACACCATGTCGGCTGTTAATCATCAAGAGTGGTGTCAACGGAGACGCGTGTGGATTACTAATGGTTCTCATAAGTAGGCTTGTCACGACTTGAGAGCTTTATTAGTTTCGGTGTTATTTCAAGGGTTACTGTTACAAGATGTTTTGAATATTTATAACACCTTAAACATGGTAGAACTCTTAAACTATGCTACCTGAAACATTTACATTTACAGACGTTGAAAACCAAATAATTACACTTACACTTATTAATAAAGATTACATATTCAATTAACTTCAGATAAGCCGCGCTAAAAATAGACCTTCACTATAATAAGGTAGCCCTTATCTATAAGGCATAAGGCCACTGCTAGATATACCACGGCTTTCTGGAACTTGAAAACGTCATGAACGGCCATTGTCTGCGAGAAAGGGAAGCCACGAAGTTTAAATACTGTCTCACTCTCGCCTAGGGCATTAACTAAGTCTTCAACCGCTGCCGTGATCTTCATTCTTATTGGATTATTTAGAGATAGTCGCAAAACAACGTTGTATGGTTTTCTTGTTTATGCTCTTAGTGGGGATTTACTTGCCGAGAGCTCTTCGAGAACAAACTTTAAAAGAATTATTTTGTAAAATGTTCAAAAGTTTTATTGTCTTGAAGGATTGCGAACATAATACTGAGCATTTAACTTTTCGGGCGATATCTGCGTAGGCCACCGTATGAAATTAATGAATTTAAAAGGCGTATTACGATTTCCAGTTGTACACTCAACAACGAATATGTACAACATTTATCATAAAACCGGTCCTCTAGGATTCATTATAAGTAGTGTTAATTACTTGCTCTATTAAAGTTATCCACGATCCGAAGATAGCGCAATAACAGTCAGCACTTGTTTTAAAAAAAATAAACCAAGACTATAATGTTTTCAACAATGTCTTCATTATTTTTATCGTCGAACCACTTGAATATTCAGAGGAAACATTACGTATGCACGCAGGTAAACCCTACCGCTGTTCCACGTGTCTCGAATCAATACAGATACAAATACATTGTCAATTTGTGTCCCAATTTAACACTGCTTCGACTGTATGCGAAGCATTGTTAGATTTGTACCGATATTCTAATTTAACAGGCAGGATAAGCTCATGGCAAAATAATTATATCCGCTCAGGTCGATGTTCAGGTGAAACCGGGCTTGACTAGGTTGGTGGACCACATATTACATTACATAAGAGTTATTACGTCTGTGCCCTCGGAAAGCACGTTAAGCTGTTGGTTGTCATTTGTAGATCGTTTTTTTAAAAAAAAAAAAAAAACTGCCCCACACTAGGAATTTCTCCTGCAGTGCGTTTACAAACATTTTAACTCACAAATACGCAGACCCGAAACAACTGTCTGTAGGTCATACAAATTCCGTGCGGGGATCGAACCCGCGACACGCAGCGCAGCAGTCTATTCGCTCAGCCACTGCGCTAACCGTGCCGTCAAAACCGGGGTAGGTATCGTATTACCCAGTACTAATTGGGTTGTTGAGGTCAGATAGGCGGCCGCTCCATATAAAATACGATTCAGCTGCATCGGGTAAGACTGGAAGGCGACGCCAACATGGTTGTGAAAAGGCTAGGCAGATGAATCTTTTCCCCAGCTAGACGATATGTAGTGAAGGGCTTGCGAGGACTAAAAGTGCTGATTTGTCAGCCTTACTTGTTCCATGCTCAGTTTTTTCCCTCTAGTTAATTTTTAAAGTTATATCGTGGATTAAATTTAAACTTTCTTTCTTTTCTTTCTTTTTTTTTAAAAACATTGCCCCACACTAGGAATTTCTCCTGTATCGTGGGTGCGTTTACAAACATTTAAACTCACATACACAAACAAACCCAGACCCGAAACAACTATCTGTAGGCCATACAAATATTTGTTCCGTGCGGGGATCGAACCCGCGACACGCAGCGCAGCAATCCAATCGCTCAGCCACTGCGCTAACCGTGCCGTCAAAACTACGCCCGTGAACTTTCTGTCAATCCGTACTTCTTCAATCTAGGTCAAATTTAAGTATTGTTCAGATTAAAACTCGTTAAGCAAGTAAATAGTTCGACTCTAAATACTTTTCGGTCAAATGTCAATGGTCCTAATTTAGCAATTTACTCAATTGACGGGCACGTGTGACGCAAATCGTGTGTTTTTGCCTAGATAAAGTAAACTCCGGTGTTTCATAATCATGATCCACAGCCCCACTTCTGCTGGGTTCGTATAGATAGGTCTCATGCATCTGTGCCTGTCTTGTCAAGGTTTAACCAGCGGTGACAAAAATATTGTATGTCCAGTGAGTTCCGGTAGTTAGTTACAATTAGCCTGACAGGGGAGAATGAAAGAAGAAAACATGGAAACTCAAACTCAAAACATTTATTTCAATTAGATAGATGACTCTTTGAGACTTGAATGTCATAAAAACAAAGAAAGTGAAGCTACAGTCTCAATTCTCAAAGCATTGTAAAGTGCGAAAGCACTGTAGGTATCCCATTCCAAAGCGTAGATATCTCTATGGAGAGGAATGGACAAGAAAATCGCATGTGCTGCGCCTACTCCAAGTAGAATGGGACAAGGGATGATGATGATGATGAGTTACAATTAGCCTTTTTTTTTTTTGGGTGGGGTGGGAAATCATCAAATAACCCCTCCCGCTCTTGGGCAGAGCGAAAGGGAGTGTTCGACTTCTACTAACTAAAAACCACCATGTTCCTTCTTAGCCCTTCATGTCGAGGCCGCGGTATCTGCGAACAACCCGCAGCCCCGAAGGACAATTAGCCTTCACTTACATCCCCCCAAAGACGATAAAATAATCAATAATTACAAAACCCATAAAATACCCAATAAAACCTGTCTACGACTTCCATCCTATACTTCCTCAATACATTTCTTCAAAGATCTCCCGAACAGAGCCGAGGAACCGGAACTGTATCCTGCCAATGGTTCCCGCGCTGAATAATTCATGACGCTTCGAGTCGCGTGCGCAACGCATCGATTGACGGCGAATCGGTGAAACTGATTGTTTGGACGATGACATCAGACGCTAAACGCTATGCCGTAGAACAAATTGTATGACCGTTACTGTTCTGTAACTGTTACACATGGGTTTATGAGTACCTGGAAAGTTTTTAGATCTGGGTTGACGAGGGAGGGAGTTTTTTCCGTCGCAGATATCTGTGCTATGGGTAGATACAGTGCACCTCAGCGACGCGCCGGGATAAACTAGCGTGATATTTTGCAGCGTGATATTTTGGTACTTATTAATAATCATCAGTAAAACGCTAAAAAGAACAACTCAGCACTATCTCAAACACTCTAAAAGACAGTCAAAATCTCTCGTCTGATCAGGTTTTAAAAGAAAAGTGTCATAAGTTTAAATTACTGAAATTGGGTTTTGAGGAACTGAATTTCAATGAATATTTTAATCAATATAACGATAATTTCCGAGAAAAATTTTGGTACTGAATTGAGTTTTAACCACGTCACTGACGCGTGACGTCACGAAATGATACAGATTCTTTGAACGATGAGTGATTTTGGTAACTGGGAGTTCCCAGTTCCTGTCTTGATTATAATCTTCGACAAGTCATTGATAAATTGGTGAATCAATCCAGTATGGTCGAAAACCCGTCATCGATTAGATTTCGTCTGAAAATATTGAAGATGTTTTTCGTTTCAGAAAGTAGGTTATTGAATTCGTTTTGGTACACTTCAAAATACCTAAGTCATCGAAGGTGGCATCGTATCGTAGGTACTATTAGGGTTTTTCGGTCGCAGAAATTCTGCTGCATTAGGTTTCATAAAAAAGTCCCATTTGATTCACACGGCGACGCAAAATGAGTTCTTCTGCACTCGTTTGGATCCCAATAGAATTTCTGCCGGGCAGAATTTCTGCGCCTCACGACTCACAAAATTACGCTCGTTTGGCCTCACCCTTACTGAGAAGTAGATTTTAACGTGGACACTGGACGGCTTAAAGAAAAAGCTTTAATATTCTATCTTCACTCTAACCACAGAATAATTTATCGGTAAAATCGATTTTTGGAAAGACGACATTTGTAGGAAAATTGAATCTGAGAATCTGTTTTACTTTGCATGAGTTCCATGGATTGGTGAACCTCGTTCTTAGAAAGGAAATAACCTATATGAGTGGTTATAGTGTTGAGTCTACACGAAAATAAATTACTGATGCAAATGCATTGACGAATCCAACAGTTTTCCTGACCTGTCTTGAATTGGCGAAGGCTTCTCCAACTCAAGACTTCTTTCTATTGTATTCTGATCCTTATTGCTACAGTAATACTGTAAGCTACATGACATATAGACGTTAAAAAAGCATAACATTACATCACGCCTGTAATCCCCGAAGGTTAAGCTGAGGTGTGCCCATTAGTATACCCACACTTCGTCAGCTATGTTTAAGACGTTACAATAAGTATATTAAGGAAAATATTGAAGTGTTTCACTCAGTTTGAAGGATTATCATCATCATCATTATGTCAACCGGCAAATAGGACATTAGCTGGTCCCATTTACTTCACATAATAAAGACTCAACGGATAATGACTACTTAAGCCAAATTATCTTCTGTCAACTCTGCAGAAAATATTACCAGCAATTTATCCGCGAAGCAGCAACAATATCGTCATGTCACCGTTTTCGTACAAATTGCTCATCAAAATATCACCGTTTAATCCTCATTACGGGCTGGTACAATCGGCTGTCAGTCCACTGACAAGACTGCCTGTCCCTTTGTGAGATGATGGACGTATGAATTGACTGTGTTCGTTTGTGTGTGTGTGTGCTGAGAGATGGTAATGTGATGTACGGTGAATGCTTTTGAGAAATCTGTTGCTGTGGGTAATGAGATGTTAAAACTTGAACTTTAGGAGGGTTCAACTGATAAAGCCATTTTCACTTCATGTAATCGTCAAAGAATTTTCCAAAAAGTTAGTCATCATCGTCATCTGCTTAGGTTTTTCCCAACTATGTTAGAATAGGCTTCCAGTCTAACAACCGATGTAGTAGAATTTTAAAAGGAGCGACTACCTATCTAACCTCCCAAAAAAGAAAGTAACTACTATAATGTCTAGGTAAGTAGTAACTTAATTTAATTGATGACCATTAATAATGGTATTGACACATGGGTTGACACATTGCTTTACAACTTTTCCTTTCCAATTGTACTTCCATAATTTCAGAGAAGGATAAGAATTTGGGATTTTTGTGACTTTGTGTCAAGGAATACCCCAAAATAACGTAATTGCTTCTGTCTTAAGTATGCTATGGTACGTGATAACTAACATGTAACAAAAAACACAATATTCATTAAAAAATATTTATAATGCCTATTCCAGGATAGTCCAGGCAGACAGCTGCACTGTTAGGAACTTTCTTAAACCGCCGTTTCTTTTTCTTCTCTAAAATTAGGTAGCGACAATGCATAATATGCCCTGATGGATTGTCCTATAGGCAAAATTAACGATCCATCATCCCCTTAGCACCTTAAGGGGATGAAGTTAAAAAACAACAAAACTCTTCCTACGAACAACGGCATTTATTCCTTCGGTAATCTTTCGCTAACGAAACCCAGCAATTTAGACTTTCCGCTGTCTGCCAATAAATTAATGAATTTAAGATTGTTTGTCAGCGTTGGCTGGGGTGTTGACATATCACTAGTCAACTTTGAAAAAAACTTCTTAAACGAAACATGTTACCAAGATATTCATTCAAAAAGAGGGACATTTAAAAATCTTCCACGATATAATAAATCCAACACAAGAAGGGGTAATAATTAACCGTACTCGATGCAAGTCTGATGAAACCCGCTCCAAGCATAATTTTGTCCATGACTAGTCGTTATGTCGCAGAGGCGTGGCCGGTGCCTATATATCATCAGAGGATATAAAGACCCGGCGACATTTTCTTTAAAATTACTTCGTGTGCTCGTTTTTCAGTTATTGGTACTTAGGTGAAGAGGCGTGGCTGGTTTTACAGCTATTCGTTGAAAGCTCTGTAGTCAAGACTTCAAGAGGATTGGTTTTTGAACGAGCATACTTATATGTTTCAAGGCTATTGGCTAAGGGTTATTGAAGTTGAAGTTTACGACTACAGGCGAATTTAGGCCTTAGAAATTGCTGAAGGTCATTCAATACGGAATACGGCCTGAAATGAGACCTGGCGAAAAAAATGTCGCAGTAAAAGATATATATATACGCACAGTAGTAAATTTTTCGAGGTAGGTACTCATTTATTTATAACTTGGCCTTCATTCTAAAACAGTCCCAATTCTTATTTTGATCGCAGCTGAAAATACCATAAAAAAACAGAAACCGTATAATACAGTCTTTGCTTTTATTTTTAGTTAATCAATATTAAGGGTACGTGAAACCTTCATTTTATCGCTCAACTAATAAAATTCAAAGGCGAAATCTACAAAATAAAAAGAAAGTTATGTCTAATTTTGGGTGAAAGCTTTCCAAAAATACTTTTATAAATTCAGAAATCTCTGGAATCTAGACGATACCTACTCTTAAAGTTCTCGTGCGTATTTAATAAATAAACGATACGATTTGGCACCGTGGAGTATCACCACGTATTTTTTCAGCACTTATCTTCAATGATTTTTGAAGAATAATCGCGTTCTTTTTAATCCCTGCCTAAAAAAACCTCGTGTAGTGAAACTCGCATCTGCAAAAAATAATTAATGCTGTTTCTTTTTTTGAATCAATGACCAATTCGTTTATAAATCTAAATTATTTTGATCCAATGTTTCAGACCCATGTATTGGTTTCCCAAACATCATCATCATTCTCCTGCCCTTTTTACCCGACTGCCAAGGAAGAGTTATGTTTTTATTTATTTAGAGTCGACGCAGCGTGTCTTTTTCTTCCATACTTCCCTATTATTCGTCATCTCAGCAGTCACCTCCTTTCTAGCCATATCATCCTTCACACAGTCCATCCATCGGTTCTTTGGTCTTCCTCTACTCTTATGGACATCTACATTCCTCTGCATCACATTATGTCCGTATCACGATAACCGATTACCACATAACTTTTTGTTCTTCCAAACAAAGGTTACAATATTCCCTAAAATACTGCTCCAACCCAATGTCAGGGACCATATCGTGCGTAACATGTTCCCTTCTTTATTGCTACATCTACAACGTTAATGCACTCTCTGGCTGAAGGAGTGTCAATTTTCAATGAGCTTGTTACGTATTCCTTGAGTGCTTGGGTTGCAGGTCACGTCTCCTCAACTTATGGGTATGGTGCGGCGATGTGGCATGGTAAATAAGTTGTATGAAGGTCGCCTTTTGATTATTGCTGTGGAGTCTGTGATATTTGGAATGGGCTTTCGATCTGATGGTAGTTTGGGCTGGTTAGAAGAATTTCTCTTTCATTGTTATTAAAGTAAACCTTACCGTGTCTACTTAATTGTACGTTCTGCGTTTCTTCGGCAGTACGCTCCGCTACCAACTTGCTTGAGGACAGGCTAATATTCTTACTTATAAAAATGTTTTTGTCTCTTTTACTTTTTTAAACCTTAATCATTGCTGAAAGGTATTTGATGAAATTTTGGCTCATAGTTAGACCACGACATGGGTTTAGAACAGCCTATAGGATAATCTTCACGCTAATACGTCTCCCAGGGTTAATTTGTGATCTCCAAGTGGGGAAAGCCGTAGCCAAAAGCTAGTGATATTATAAGGTTCTTGTCGCTTTGAGAAAAGAGCAACATTTTATGATCACTTCTTAGTTTCGTACTAGCAAGACATGCAAAATCTACAAACACGTTCAGAATTGAATCTCCTAATCAATTCGAGGGAACACCTACAACAACCACTTATAGATAAAATTGTATAGCACTGCATATAATATCTAGATAGCGTAAACGATAAGCCTGGAATTCTGTTGAGTGCATGTAACTACAACTGCGTGTAGTTACGAGTAATTGAAACGTATGAAGTTATTCATGTGAATGTCAGGTGACCAATAGATATTATGATTTCACAATAATACTCGCGAAATATTGCGCACTGCTTGTAGGTTATTAGATGTTTAACTTTTTAGCGCGCATTTCACTACTGAAGTTTTATTGCTGAAATGCAATCTGGGTGTCATCATTGCTATAGATTCTATAATGATGATTTTATGATGACCGTGTTCAGTTCAATGTCGATATTAAATTAAAGAAATCCTTGCTTCCAGCAAAGGTTTGTCCAACTCCAACACTCCGAACTATTTTATTATCAACTTAAGAAATTCCTGTAATTCAGGATATTATGGAAACGTGGGCGTTAAACCCTCGCCTACAAGATTTCAGTCTGTATTTAGGTCAGATTTTTTCACGAACCCGCTTTTACTAGCGATAAATTGATACGTTTTGGCGACCTCCTAAAAGAATAAAGTTTACTCCAAGCTTCGGTTCATTTGTCTTACATTCCGGACTTGCTTTCTTCCTGTGTTTTTATAAGAAACCGGCCAGAACTCGGCGGATGTCCATAAATCAATCGATTCTCGATTTTGGCGCGCTATTCTTTATAGCTAAAAGGAGATCGATGCTATTCTTATGGTAATCTTTTTGAACTGGGTCAGGAGAGTAAAGGAAAAGCTATGTCAGCTGGAATTATTCCGGTAATAGCTAAAATATATCGTTGTCTGTGCTAAAGCAAGTGTTATGTCTTTCAGCATTCTTAGCTTTTTAGATCGTAGGACCCTAGGATCTATAAGTGTTTTTTTGCAATTTTTCTTATTTTTGCTCCAGGCACATTATCGCAGACAGCAGTTTCATCAATATTTTAATTAATTTCATATGTGAGCTTGCATATCAAAGTACCTTTAAACTCCTATCCTTTTATAATCTTCGTCAAGATAAAGATAGCCTTGTTCGATTAAATTATGAAGAGATCTGATCAATTAATTGGCGCTCGCGACGATTGCAGCAATTGTTGTGCAATTATCGCTGATTTTGATTGATTTCCGTTGCGTGCTACTTTTTAACAAAATACTTGCATCAACTTTCGATTGAGTTATTTCTTTATTTAACATGAAACAGGATTTTGAAAAAAACTTGTACTCTCAATAAAATGTATCAAACACCCACACCCCTTTTTTTTTGAGCGGGTGGAAAATCATCAAATAACCCCTCCCGCTCTTGGGCAGAGCGAAAGGGAGTGTCAGACTTCTACTGACAAAAACCACCCGTGTTCCTTCTTACCCCTTGCGCCGAGGCCGCGGTATCTCTTGCGAACAACCCGCAGCACGCCTAGCATGCCACCGTAGAAACGGGTTTTGTCGACGAAAGAATCGACAAAATGACAGATTGTAGCAAAATTTCATGTCAAATTGTATGGAAAAAGCTTTGTCTATTCTTGGTAGCATAGAGATAGAATCGCCATACTACGCGTGCAGCCCCGACGGGAAAGGGGTTTCTACTACATCATCACCATATCAAACAAAAGACGTTCACTGCTGGACTTGTGTCCAATCCCAAGTACTCGTCTTGTAGTACGTGTCTTCCATCAGACTCCATCAGATTTCCTCATGTCATCGCCTTTTGTCCAATCTTTTGGACCTACGAATACATAAATGCGATGTTTGTGAGGACAGGAAAATGTTTCTTACTCTTTCATGCACAGATTACTGAACGGGTTTGGACGCAATTTGGAACAGATAGTTTATAACCTGAATTAACACTTATACTTTTTATCGGTATTGGTAGAACGATACCGTGCGATAGGAAGAAGCTGCGGGGTATAAGCTCCTCTATCCCGTTATCACATCAATCAAATACTAATTAAGTAGGTAATAACTTTCAACGGGCTTCTATTATTTATTTTTATCTTAAATGTCTAACCAAATGATTGACGATAGCTAAATTAATAAATGACAAATAAACACTAAGCGATAAAAGTAGAGTAAGTACGGATTCATGTTTTTTGTGATCATAATGACAGTCAAAGATGTTTATTAGGTTTTTTATACCAACTTTTGCCTCTTCGAAATGATTACCTCACCTAACTAGATAATAGAAAGTCTTGTTGTCTTGTAGTCAGTCTTGTTATTGAAAACTGGTTTCCTTTATTGTCATTAACTTTTTGAGTTTGTGCGTAGGTACCTATATATAATATTGATAACTTTTGTTATTTGGGGTTTCATAATATTAATGGTCGAGGGAATTGGAGAGATTTGACTAGAAAGACGTAAATAATTATGGCGAAGATCTAGGGTAAACGGTGACAGAAAAATTGTAATAACAATGCCACGCCTTCAAGTTCAAATTTTTGTTTTGCCCATCAGCCACCTATGGCCGCCCACCTACCATCTTGCGATTCATGCCCTGTCCTGTGCATTTGATGGGCCCTGCAATATTGAGCTTAGTTCGTGTAGCAAATAAAGATAATGATTATAACTTCAAGCTTGATTCTACTCCATTCTACTTCACATTTCGTCTAAGGACGAATTTTAAATAGAACTGAACACAATATCCAAAATTCGAAACTGAGTTCAAGACCTTGTCAGGGCGCAGTGTCATCATCGCTGTAAACCAAAATGACACTGATATCTCTTGAACGTGGTTCAGATGTGCTGTTTGCGTTCAGTTTCATTGGTGAAATTGCCAAACTCCGGTCTATATTTGGCTTAACACTTCTAAAAGTCGGCCAGCCGACTCGGATAAAGCGGATCGATTTATGTTGCTTTTGCATGTGAACTACTTTGAAAACGAGACGGAATTTGTAGGTAATGTACCCTGCTACTGATGGAAAGGGTCAAGGGTTAGTTTATTTTGAAATTATGCAAATGATCTAAAGTTTACTGCGGCTATTTTGGACGGTGCTGGCGGAAATGGTCTTTTAACTGCATAGAACTTTTTATCATGAAATCCAAGGGTGGTTACTTATCGTTATGGACAACGTTAATAAACTCACAGGTTTTTTTATTGGGGTTAGCAGAAACTACATAAATCCACCTGATAAGATTCTTCTCTTATGCTCCTTTACTATTATTATACTTATCCTTCTTAAATAACTTCGAAATACCATAGTAGTTTACTTTATCAAGTATGTTAAGCGACTTAGATCTTGTTTCCTTGTACCCACCTGCCAACTTCTTAAAATTGGAGCCCAATACTTACCAGTATTCTTTCTCGATTTCCAGTGTTACTGAGCGAAGTCATTCTGCCGGATGACCAGTTGGAGGACAAGACTCTCAAGATCACGGACTTCGGTCTGGCCAGGGAGGTGTACAAGACCACCAGGATGTCTGCCGCGGGAACGTACGCGTGGATGCCGCCAGAGGTGAGAGGAACCTTATTCAACAAGATGGAATATTCCAAATTCATTAGGTACTAAAGGTAACAGGAATGTAAAGAGCTTAAAACCAACTGCTCTTCGTGAAAGTTCATGAGTGAGAGAAGAAGTTGATGGTTAAAGCAACTTAAAGGTAGCATTGGACATCGCCTCGACTCGAGCCGTTCGAAATGCTTTCTAAGATACTCCATACTGAAACAGACTCAGAGGCATCGCTTCTCACCATGACCAACTAGTGATAATGAGTTGAGGTGATGCCGATCTTATCGAAGAGCAGTGATGGCCCAGTGGTGGCGGCCTCGAATTACGAACAGTGAGTCGTGGGTTCGAACCTAGTCAGGTGCATTACTTTGTGTAATTTATATTATCACCACTGCTCTCAAAACGGTGAAGGAAAACATAACAGAACAGAACCAAAAATTTGTAGACATGTGACATCTACCAATCCGCACAGGGCCCGCGTGGTGGATTATATGGGCTATAATCCACCACGCGGGCCCTCTCCTTGAGAGGAGACTTGAGTCCCTGCAGTGGGAACATTATAGACTGATGATGATGCCGATATAAGATCGGCATCATCATCAGTCAGTAGCGCTTCAAAGTGTACTCTGAGCTTTTCCCACCACTTTGATATTCGTGACAGCCAGCGTGAGGAAATCATCAAATAACCCCCTCCCGCTCTGGGCAGAGCGGAAGGGAGTGTCAGACTTCTACTGACTAAAAATTGGTTGCCTGTAAAGTCGGTATACGGGCGAAAGTTTTACGTGACAACGAAAATAGAAGCGCAAGATATGAACCGGTGTGTATGCCTATCTCTCTCACTCTCTCTCTCTCGCTCTGGACGCGTGCCTCTCACTCGCTCTCATTGTGAGCGCATAACGTGAGCGGAGCGTAACGCAGTTTCTTGAAGTGTCACCCGGCAAACCAATTTATAAGACGTTGTCACGTCAAAACCACCCATGTTCCTTCTTAGCCCTTTGTGTCGAGGCCGCGGTATCTCTTTCGAACAACCCGCAGCCATCAGCCTAAACCCTTGCTTTATCTCCAAAGGACCTCTTTGGGACCTTTAGATGTATCAATATTATCTTCATCTTCTTACCATCCTACAGTCAGGCTTATGATGTCAGATGTAAACCTAATTACAATAAAAACATGTCAGACTCGGTACATGACCAATAACTATGTTACTCCTACGAAATCCAAGGTGAGACGGGCAGATCGAAATCATTGCCCACACCGCGTGACCGTGAACTAAAATACGTTAGTTATGAATTAATTACTGCCGAAGTGCCGATACACTATCGATAGTTCTTTCATTGTTCGTAACCGTATGTGATTTTGGTTTAGTTGTTGTGTTGATCTTATGCAGTGCTGGTCCAGTGCGGAGCAAAACAGAGAAATAGTTTTATGTGAAGTGCGAAGGGTATGTTTTGATTGTCATTGCCCCTTGTTAGAAAATAATATTATAAAAAGGTGTTTGTATGGAGGGGGTGATCTGCGGAACTAATGATTCAATCAAAAAAATATATTTCACTGCCAGAAACTACATTGTTTTATGGGTGCTATAGGCCAACACAAAAATATATATATATTACCCGTTTTAGCCGCAATTTTTACGGACAAAGTCGCGGGCGAAGACAATCTAAAGTCCGCGACTTTGTCCGTAAAAAATTGCGGCTAAATAAAAATACTTTAGATAGTTTCAAACCCGTCTCGTTATATTTACTGAATTGTTACTGCTTTCGGATAACATATGATACGTCACTGATATACCAGACGTTTATGACAAATGTATCTGCAACTAGTTTAAAAAAATAATGCAACAGATTGACTTGTCGTAATCCGACCAAGTCAGTCGAACAAGCTAATAAGTATACAGCCAGCTAACTTGCATTTACTTTTAAGATAATACAGATACATTTAGAGACTGATGCGAAACGATACAGCGTTTAACATCAGTCGCTTAATGCGAAACGCTTTATAAAACAAAATTGCAATCAATATTTTCAGTGTACTAGAATTATAAAAAACTTTACCTGTATATTTAATATATTAGCTTGTTCGACTGTACAAATCAATTTCATCTAAACTATGTTCAACCTATAGCTTAAATAACTGATAGACCCTTCTTGATGTAACATTAAACTAACACATATACTTAACCACTTCCTCTCAAATTCCAGGTGATAAAACACTCAACGTTCTCCCACGCGTCTGACGTGTGGTCCTACGGCGTCTTGCTATGGGAACTGCTCACGGGGGAGACTCCATACAAGGGCATCGACGCGCTGGCAGTGGCCTACGGAGTCGCCGTCAACAAGCTGACGCTGCCCATACCTAGCACTTGTCCGGAACCCTGGCGGGTGTTGATGGAAGGTAGGTCTGTAAATGTAAGAGAAGAGGGAGACACCGTATATTGGAATAACAGAGTCAGGAGCTCGTGGCTTAATAAGAACTGCCACTCGGGTCGATCTTTAGGTAAAGCTGTCCTTGCCTAGGTCGGTCTGTGGATGGGTGACCACCCGAAATACCGAGTTTCCTCCATGCCTCAGAAAGCATGTTAAGCTGTTGGTCCCGGCTGCCATATATAGACCTTTGGCAGTCGTTACAGGTAGTCAGTGATCTAAATTCTGACATCCAGTCTTACCAAAGAGGTATCGTATTACCTAGTATTAACTGGGTTGTGGAGGTCAGATAGGCAGTCGCTCCATGTAAAATACTGGTATTCAACTGCATCCGGTTCGACTGGAAGCCGACCCTAACATAGTTGGGAAAAGGCTAGGCAGATGATGATGGTAGCCTACAGAGTCCCCGCCAACAGCATTAAATTACCCCTCCCGCTCTGGGCGGAGCGGAAGGAAGTGTCAGACTTCTACTGACTAAAACCCACCCATGTTCCTTCTTAGTCATTTGTGTCCTGGGGCCGCGGTAACTCTTTCGAACAGTTCCGCAACCGGCAGACCTATGATCTGTCCTGAACCTTGGCGGATGTTGATAGAAGATAGGTCGTTTGGAGGACGGAAGGATCTTGGAGCACCTAGAAGTACCATGATGCTTCAAGTACCTGTAATTCATTAGTGTTTCTATACTTTCCGTTTTCTGTATAAGCCGACGCCGACGGTCAGCAACAGTATAGTCACGAGCAATAATAATAATTTGTAATACACTTTGCAAACAAACGTCAATTTTTCGTAAAATAACGATTGCAACTTTGAGATGTGACCTACTTTATGATAATATTGGTTCCAAAATATTACTTTAGTTACGTAACATGAAAATGATACCAATACAGCAGGCGAAACTTACTTCTAAATGTTACTACGTGTATACAATATTGGTGTTGCTGACTTTACACATAACTCTTTAGCCACAGTACTTTAGTTACTGTTGCTGTTACATGCTTAACTTTGAATTAAAAGCTTAAGTGTGTTCCGCCCAGTGAAATAACTGTCCTACAAAAGTTTAGTTTTTTCTATAGTTCAGATGTTCACAGCTCCTGATAACCGAATGTCTAAATTGGAATACCAACTAATCATCACCCATCTCTTACTCCACAGCATGCTGGCGGTCAAATCCCCGCGAGAGGCCCCTCTTCCCTGAGATCCTGGAACAGCTCGAGAGGATCAGACAGTCTGAGTTCACGCGTGCCCCCCACGAGTCCTTCCACACAATGCAGGACGGCTGGCGGCTGGAGATTGAGGAGGTCCTGCGAGATCTCAGGAGAAAGGAGAAGGTATGGTGAAGTGTGGGAGGAAATTGGAGTAAGCATTTACAAAAAAAAAACTGAATGGCAAACACCAAATAAAGAACAGCATATATGCTAAACGTAGCCCTTACCAATCACAAGCCATTTAATACGAACTTGTAAAACTAGCGGCTATAATTTGCACAGTATCAATGCGTATTGCTCAGAAAGCTTTTTCTAAACAACTTTTACTGAAAACACTGCTAGCTTAATGGCATTCCAGAGAGTGTGCCCTCTCTCAATAGGATTTGATTTAAGTTTGTTTCAAGGTGGTCACTGATTCAAATCAGATTGGATTTAATTGAGGCTTGAAAATTGGGGCTGCGGGTTGTTTGTAAGAGATACTGCCAGCTGACACAAAGGGCTAATAAGGAACAGGGGTGGTTTTTAGTCAGTAGAAGTCTGTCACTCCCTACCGCTACACCCAGAGCAGGAGTCATTTAATGACTACGAACCCTCCAAAAAAACGGCTTGGAAATCCCATATGGCTATGGCTCTTTCCTAAAAGAATGCTATATCAAAACTCTGACAACCAGTATTTCTAGACAAATTGTGTTACCCAGGCCTACAGATGATGATTCTTTCCTATGAATTTATAACAGTTGTAAGAACTTTTTAATTGAAACTTTAAATAATCCACACTGTAAAAAACTATTGTCTACATACATTATGAATGCGTTATTGTCATTACTAAACCTATGTATTTATTTATTTTGTATTTATTGTAGACTAGGTAGAATGTACTAACAAACATAGATTTTACTCTTTACCTATCTACTAACTACTAGGTACTAATACATTGTATTTTCTCACAATGCTTGCGAATAGGAATGCAAAACTATTGAAGAGGTTAGTGATTGATTTTTAGATTGTGTGTGTGTGTGTGTGTGCATATATTCTGCTTTTTGTACAAAGTATGTGTTCAATCTCTAAGCTTTTTTTAAAAAGGAAAGTAGCTGATGCCCGCGACTTCGCCCGCGTTGATGTCGGTCAAATTATATACTAAAACCTTCCCCGAGAAAACAGCATAAAAATCGGTGCAGAAGTTTTTGAGTTTATCGCGAACGGACAGACAGACGCGGCGGAGAACTTTGTTTTATAATATGTAGTGGTTATGTACAGACGCCAGCACATCAAACTACCTGAAACTGTAAAATTTACCCAATCAACTTTGAATGTAATGCTTGAGCAATAAAGTTGAAAATCTATTAAACAAATTTAACAGATAATAGTAACTGCATTTGCGGGCGTCTGTACTAAAAAGTATATTAACTGTATATATATATATTTAAGTAGGTAGTACTGTAATAAACATTTAACATTTTGTTTTTGCATGTGTACCTGTGGTGTTATTTTTGTTAAATTGTTTCAATGCCATTTCTATTTATACCCAGTTATATACATGCTTCTATAATAATATTAACTCTTCGAGGTAAACAATTTAACTATTATTTATTTTGTAGTTATAATCAGAGTCAGCTGTAATTTTATTAAAATCGTTTATCTAAAGAATATTTTGTGTGTTTTATATTGGCCATTTCATAGCATGTTTTTATTGAATTCTGAATTAACTGTTAAACTAACTACCTAAAAGGTAACTGTGGTAGTTTCTTGTAAGATGCCTAATGAACAAGGAATTTGACTGAATTAATGCCATATTACTGCAAGTTAATTTTCGTTAAGTTAGTGAATAAGTCAATATTATCCTCCGATTTTCAGCACTTACCCTAAAAAAATAAAACAGAACATATAATTCTCTTCTTCATCTTTTCAGGAGCTCCGATGCCGTGAAGAAGAGCTGACCCGAGCCCAGCTGCAGCAGCGACTCATGGAGCAGAACCTCGCACAGAAGGAACGAGAACTAGAGATGAGAGAGATCGACCTCGTTGCCAGAGAGCTACACATACTGATCTTTGCGAGCAATATGTCCGCTAACCAACCGCCTCAGCCTAACAAACGAAAAGGTAAATAGTAATTATATTAACGATTAGCGGACGTCACGCGGTTTCACCCGCGTAGTTCCCGTTTTCGTGGGAATACAGGGATAAAAAATAGCCTATGTTACCCGGGGATAGAGTAGCTTCCCATCGGTGAAAAAATTTTTCAAATCGGTCTGATAGTTTTTAAGTTTATTTGATACATACAAAAATACAAATCTTTCCTCTTTATAATATTACTAGTGGACCTGGCAGACGTCATCCTGCCCGGACAGCAGCGCCACCTACCGGGTCCAATTGTGTTTTCAAACCATCCAAGAACCCATTGAAATATCCCCAGAAAGTTTTATCCAAGTCGGTCCAGCCGTTTAGGAGGAATTCAGTGACATACAGTAGAATTATATTATAATTATAAAGATTAGTATCGACCAGCATAACTTGAGATACATCCACCTACATGCATGCATGTTCATGCTTAGAGATATCATTCACCTTGCAAATTCAATGCATTTCAATCGTAATTCCAAATTCCACCGCGTCTCAAGCAAAAAAATTGACTTTGACTTTGGCAATTTGTGTAACCTTTAAACATTTTTCTACATAAAAGGTTAGCATGATGAAACACATATAAGTAGTGATATGTCAATCATTTTATTATTTCTCTTTATTACAAAGCTTAAAAAAATAAAATGTGACCGCAATTAATAAAATTGCCTTGACCAACCCTTTTTTTTTTTGAGGGTGGGAAATCATGAAATGACTCCTCCCGCTCTGGGCGGAGCGGAAGGGAGTGTCAGACTTCTACTGACTAAAAACCACCCATGTTCCTTCTTAGCACTTTGTATCCGGAGCCTCGACCAACCTTTACAAGTAACACATTCATACACCACAACCTTGCATGTCTATTAACCTATTACTTACCTAATAATATTAGTAAGTGCAGTGGGTTTTCTCCAATGGCTCAGTGCGTCATCTCATTGACCCAGTGACACGGTTCGGGGTTCGGCGCGCCCTTGGTCATGGTTTCGTTAGTAACCTTGACTATGACAGTTTGTCAGTCATAGTCTGCAGTTGTGAAATGTGATGTGTAATGAATAGTATGCTTTATTTCGTCACTTGAGCTAGCTGCGGGTCCGTCGGGGCTGCGGGTGTTCGCAAGAGATACCGCGGCCTCGACATGAAGGGCTAAGAAGGAACATGGGTGGTTTTTAGTCAGTAGAAGTCTGACATTCCCTTTCGCTCTGCCCAAGAGCGGGAGGGGTCATTTGATGATTTTCCACCCAGCATAAGAAAAAAAAAAAAAAGTTAGTCATGGTCGGTGTGTGACCTTATGTTTGAAGCAGTCAAAAGTTACATATAACTTTCCCATTATCCCCCCTGTCGCATAGAAAATAATTAAATAAATAATTATTAATTATTTAATTAATTAAATTTTCCAAATTATCAAAATCCACTTTTTTTCTTTATTGCTCTAAATGGTATAATATGTTTTATTGATAGGCTTCTGAAGTGTTCCAAAAACTTTGTCCCAGCCACCTCAATGAGACTGTTACCAAGGCCGAGTTCCTCTAGTCATTGTGAATTTTCAGGATATAGTTTCGAAGATTGTCCCCTACATACAAACCAACTTTGCCTCTCTATAATATTAGCATAGAAAAATGTACATATTTATTTAATTTGGGTCCTCAACAAACTACTTATAAAATAAGTCTCTTGTGCACCTTTCTGTTTTTATTATTTCCTAACATAATCCTCCTTTATTCCAGGCAAATTCAGTAAGATAAAGCTCCTAAAGAAGGACACGATCTCGTCTCCCCTGGACTTCCGGCACACGCTGACCGTGCGACCTTCGGAGGACGAGTCCAGCGTCAAGCAGCTTGTAGCCGTCGCCAAGGATACTCCGCCCGGATCGCCCGCCATCATGAGGGCTATTGCCCGTAGGTCTCACTTTATTATTAACTAGCTGATGCCCGCGGCTTCACCCGCGTGGATGTCGGTCAAATTATATACTAAAACCTTCCTCTTGAATCACTCTATCTATTAAAAAAAAACGCATCAAAATCCGTTGCGTAGTTTTAAAGATTTAAGCATACATAGGGATATAGGGACAGAGAAAGCGACTTTGTTTTTATGTAGTAGTTACTAGCTTTTGACCGTGGTTTCGTTCGCGTTAAGGTCGGAAATTATTCCATGGGAACGTTTTAAATTAAGCCTATGACACTTGGGGATAATAAACCTTTCCATTAGTGAAAGAATTTCAAAATCGGTTCTGAAGATCTAGAGATTTCTCTTCCTACAACCTCACAAAATTAAGCTCTTAATAATATTAGTATATAGACTCCGTCCGCAAAAATTGTCATAGCTCGGCTAATATGCATCTTCTTCTTCTTTGCATGTTCAATAAGTGGGCCTAATTAGAAGTAGAGTTTGGCACTTTCAGTAGCGTCCGTCAGCCCCTGTGATGTGCAAGCAACAGGACTGGCTGGACATGATATCAAGTGTCCCACCGTTTGTTGGGCAACACCACATTCACACTCCTAGGCAGAGTCAACTATAAAACTCCACTAGCTAATATGCATGATATATAAATATAACTAGCTGTTCCCGGCATGCGTTGCAATGCCCTTTTTCCTACCTACTACCTGCCTGTGTACCAACTACCTACCTACCTACTACCTCCTACCCTACCTACCTACTACCCTACCTACTACCTCCTACCCTACCTACCTACTACCCTACCTACCTACTACCCTACCTACTTACTACCCTACCTACTTACTACTCTACCGACTACCCTACCTACTCTACTATCCTACTTACTACCCTGCCTACCTACCTACCTACCACTTTCTCACCTTTTAAACCTTCCCTGGACTTCCACGAATAATTCAACACTATAATTAGCCAAATCGGTCCAGCCGTTCTCGAGTTTTAGCGAGACAAACGAACAGCTATTCATTTTTATATAATACTAGCTGTTCCCGGCATGCGTTGCAATGCCCTTTTTCCTACCTACTACCTGCCTGTGTACCAACTACCTACCTACCTACTACCCTACCTACCTACTACCCTACCTACCTACTACCCTACCTACCTACTACCCTACCTACCTACTTACCAACTACCCTACCTACCTACCTACTACCCTACCTACCTACTACCCTACCTACCTACTACCCTACCTACCTACTACCCTACCTACCTACCTACTACCCTACCTACCTACTAACCGACCTACCTACTACCCGACCTACCTACTACCCTACCTACTTACTACCTACTACTCTACCTACTACCCTGCCTACCTACCTAACACTTTCTCACCTTTTAAACCTTCCCTGGACTTCCACGAATAATTCAACACTATAATTAGCTCAATCGGCCCAGCCGTTCTCGAGTTTTAATCAGACTAACGAACAACAATTCATTTTTATTTATATAGATAGCTGTACCCCGCGTGCGTTGCAATGCCCTTTTACCTGCCTACGTACCAACTACCTACCACCTACCTATTACCTACCTACCTACATACTACTAATTTCTCACCTTCTCTGGACTGCCACAAATGTTTCAAAACTAAAATTAGACAAATCGGTCTAGCCGTTCTCTAGTTCTAGCGCGACTAACTAACAGCAATTAATTTTTATATTATACGCAAACACCATTAGAAAAATCGTTTTTCTATTGGGAAATTGGGAAAGAAACAGTAATTATTTGTGATTATTGTGATAATGTCGTATGGTCTGTTTGAAGTTGTCATTCGTTGACTGAACAACTGAACGTCACTCAATTGTTTTGCCTTCCCGGAACCTCTCCACTAACACTTGAACTTTATAGTACGGTATTAAAGCTCAAATTGATTTGACGTTTTAGTTAGAAAACGTTTGTATGGGAAAAAGAAAAGGGCTGTTTTTAGGGCTTTTCCGGCCATTATTCGAATTTTTCTCGCCGTAAAAACCATCCTTGAACTTCAACGAACATTTAAAAAAAAAATCAGCCAAATCGGTCAAGCCGTTTTCATGCCAAGTCGTGACAACGGAAAACGGGTTTCATTTTTATATATATAGATTTATAGTATAGAGCTCCTACGATTATTATATATTTCTATCAGTGATATTTTATTTAGAATGGGATCACTTGTTTTGTAGGTTACCCCGTTCATACAAACTGGCAAACAAATTTTACCTCTTGAAATTTGTAGGCTACTTACGGTGCCCTCCCACATGTGGTTTGTGAAATTAATGTTTAAGCTCAATACAATAGGATGACCTATGTACTGTGAAGTGGTGCTTTAGATTTTTGCTGTGCCACAATTAAGAACAAGATGGCGTACATTTGAATACATCTGAAGACCGCCGTAAAATATTAAATAGGTTATTCTGGCGATTTCGTTCACTTTTCTCAGTTTCTTGTATGAAACATGTAACATTAAAAAGAATCTTAGCATTTAGTAACAGGGAAATAATTTTTGAAACAGGAGAACATTACCTTTTATGATCTTCACATATCAGTTTCTCTTCGTCCGCGTTCATAAAGGTACTCCGGTTGCGAGCACTAAACATCTGACTTTAATGAAGAACATGAGCTCACACACGTATCGTATGTATTCCAGTGCCAGCAGACGGCGTGAAGGGCAAGACCTGGGGCCCGTCCACCGTGCACCAACGCTCCCGCACACAGCTGCCGCTGTCGCACGCCGCGCCGCTGCCGCGCCCGCGCCACGCGCGCTTCTCCAGCTCCGCGCCCGACCTGCCGCCGCACGAGCGCTCAGGTAAGCACGCGCCGCGCCAGCCCGCGCGCGCGCCGCCCGAGCTGCCCCGCAAGCGCAGCGGCTCGCACGACGACCTGCTGTACGAGAACGCGTCGCCGCGCCGCAACCGGTTCCTGCTGTGTCCCATGTTCACGTCCACGGCCGACATCCCGCACCAGTACGACACGGTGTTCGATGTGCCGCTGGAGCGCGGCCGACGTAAGGGCAGTCACGGTGACGTCAAGCGCAGCTTCCTCAAGAGTATCCGCTCTAACAGTCTCGCTGGCCTACTGGCCGTCGCGGGGAACCTCTCCTCCGAAACGACAGAACTACTTCGAGACGATTAGTTTGGGCTAAAGTTCGCATACCCCACCGTCCACGGCGAGAATGTTCGAGAAAATAATTATGAAAATGCAAAAAAAAACGAAAAATTTCCAAATAATTAAATTCGTGGACGGTGTTACAGTTTTCTTGTTTCGGAATTATTCCAATACTTTTTTTGCTACTACCTTCTGTGGACAGTACAAAAATGTTGCCATATTAAAGACATATCATTTCTTACTAACACATTCCTCCACAATGCATTTGACAGATTTAATTTCTTTTTTAGTAAATTAGAAAAACGTTAGTTAAAATTAAAGCAACAAAACTTTATCCCAAACTACAATTTCGAATAACGAGATCGATACTTTATTTCTATTCTTCCAGAGACTTTGCGAAAAAAACGAGTTCACCTTAAATCCGATTATAAATGATGAACTAAATATTTTTCGAAAGACGAAAATTATCTCGAAAATCGGCTGATACAACTTTCTATTTGTAAATATGTTACTTAGTAGATATTGAAGTTCCAAGGATTTGAATTTAGTACGTAAGTTTAGTTTGTAAGGATTTTAAAAAGACTTATTTTTTTTAGTGTGTACTGTTTAGTCGTAATCGTCGATACCAGTGTCTGTCTTCTTTTACGTAAAACTATACGTGTTTTACCGCGGTAAACTACAGTAAAAAAATATAAAAATAAATTTTTCGTTTACATAAGTATGAATCAAATTGTAAATTATAAGGCATTTGTTTCATAAAAAAAAACATAGTTTACCATGGTAAAAAAACTTATTGTACACGCATACAGTTGACAATTAAATGATTTTATTTGATTTCTGACTTTTCAGCTTTACTTTGTTTAACTTTACTTGTTGTTTGGCCAATTATTCCTATGTAATTCCTAATGAGCTAAATGTACAATTAAACATGCATGCCGCACGCATGTTATTTTTTTGCATATCTATTATAGATTTTACTTTTAGAGAAAAAAAATGCTACATAATTTTCTTTTCATTTTCCGACATTTCAAACAAATTTTCTGTAATCTGAACTCTTCGAATTAATTAAAATTATCATTTTAATATTTTTTTTGGTGCTTGCTTTCGTAATTGGCCAAACAACAGTAAAAGTTTAAACAGCCAATATCAGCATTTAGAAAAAGGCATGAACGAGAGACGAACTAGTAAATAATTTATCTTTGTAGTTAGTAAAATGTTAAGAAACTTCTATTTAAATTAAAAGACTACGTTACTGTGAACTGTTTCGACTGACCGGAAATTTTTAATTTTGGATCTTGCCAAATTGTGTAAAAAAAATCACAATAAATAAATCGTAAAGAAGAAATATTGCGCAAGTATTTTTTCTTTATGATTCGTCTGTTGTGATAAAAGGAAAAAGATAGCCAATTGTATGAATATTCTTCTTAGTAAATTATTTAACGTCAGCCATTTTTGTTTGTTTACTTGCTGCGCTAAAGGAACCTCTCAGGACAACTTACTATATCCTTGTGAGTATGTTTTTTTTATTCCAAAATTAATTAGGAACGCGTTCTAATTCAAAGTCTCGAATTTATAAGTGTTAATGAGACTCGCAAGTAACTGCTATACGCTACACGACGTTTTAAGTATGTAGCGATTTTTTTGTAGATATTTTTTTGTGCTTGAATTTTGTTGTTATTTTCAGATGTAGATTTTTTTAAACCAATTGCATGTTTTATATAATTTTGACTATAGTAAAGGCTAACTGTGGCATGCGTGGTCAAATAACGTGGAAACGAGACGGCACGAGACTCAGTATAGAGTTTACAAATCGTGTGTCCTACTCGCACACTTTAAGCCCGCGACTGTTACAAGTCTTGGCGTTTACTATAAGTCCTGTTCAGTACAAATATCATGTGCTCTTAGTTGCTAGTCTCAGTTTTTTATTCTGGATTAGGACGCGTAACCTACATGTCACAAATCTTTGGAAATTGTGGCAAATGTAAGGGAACACTAGACTAAGTTAGTTCGTAGTGTTTGGAATTGATTTGATTGTATAATATCGTTGTGTCGAACGTGTGATACTCAAGTGTGCTACGTATAGTCCTTTTGTTTATTTTATTATCTGATGACACGGCCAATTAACGATTAAAATAACCACATAAATAGTTGGACCCTCTATTAAAATCAATAGAGGTGTATGCATATTATTTTCGATAAAAAACAGTTTCTACAAAATACAGTTCGGTTTTTTTTTGTTTTCAAAAGGTTATCGATGATTTTTTTGATTGATTGGCCGCAACATCCTGCACAGTTTGTAATTTTTATCATTACAGTAATCTAGTATCCGTTTTTTTGACTTTTTTATATATATTATTTTTTTTTTCGTTTGTAAATTGTAAGCATTTGTTTGCTTTCAGCCAAGTTTTTTTTTCTATTAATTTTAAACACGTTATCTATAAGTGCTATGCATGCTTACCAGTTCATAGTATATGCTATATACAGTTTTTAAGGTATATATGTATCTGTTGTACTTACTTATTTGTTAGTTATTATGAATTTCGCTTTTATCACCACGTCATTATGGCACGCTTTCAAATGTTTACAATGATTCCGATATCTAATAACGTGTATTTGGATGATTATATGATTTTTTTTGTACGCCACCGTAGATATTTTTTATTAGCGATTTTTTCGTAGATAGATTTTTATTTTTAATGTCTCGACTGCCAGTTTAAGTTCTCGCTTTATTACTTTAAAATAATGTCCCACTCGAAAAACTAATTATACAATCACAAAAGAATCTCATATATAAAATCATATATTCGTCCAGGTTTTGTAGCGAGTATGTACAGAGTACAAACTGTATCCCCTGTAACAATCAGTAACAATGTTCCTGACGGTGGTGGAATAGTATTACTATACGATATACCTGACCGAGAGGCTCGCGGAGCGCTGGACTGCCAGTATGTCCCGGTTTTGGGACATTCGTGACGTAAATGGGACATTCGTGAAGTAAATGAGACATTCGTGAAGTAAATGGGACATTCGTGAAGTAAATGGGACATTCGTGAAAGTAATGGTTCATTCCGCTATAACGTTGATATTTTCATAGATGAATCTCTTTTGCTTTGATGATATAAATATGTGAATTTGATAGTAGACTAGTTAAAAGTGCGTTTTTTAGATAATAATAGTGTTAAAATTCAGATTATGAATGAATATTTTTTATAGTTTTGCTAGAGAATATAATTATGTCGCGTTTTAAATGAAGCATTTAGGTGCACTTTTTGAGTCACGTTTTTAGTCTTCGTAGTAAATTAAAGTAAATACAAGTAAAACCGGGACATTGAGTTTATAGTTATAATAAATAAATACCGGGACATACGGCAGCCCTAACCTCGATAATTATAAGACGCTCGAAAAACAAATTTGTAAAAAAAAGATTATAGCTCTTCGGTGATCTGGTTCTTTCATAGTTATATAGATTCTTTTTTATATATCAAATAAACCTTTTCCATAAAATCGAAACTGGTGTATTTTTTTAACATGGGTTTTACTAATCATTTAGTTACTAACATGATCCCTATAACATTAAAAAAAAAACAAAAAAGAGCCATAGTTTCAAAATACAGATAATGAAAAATTAGATACAGATTAAAAATCGGTGTTGGATGACGCGCTTACGCTTGCTCACTATGGCTATCCTAATTCGGGAAAAAGGTTGAAAATGATAACAAGAATTATTATTAACAATGATATTTTGATTTGTTATAAGTTAAAAAGTGCTATCAAGTATTATTTGCACAATGTAAGTATAATAGATCCTTGTTTTATTTTGTTTGTTATATTTTTATTTTAGAGTTTTTTTGGCTTTTTATTGAATGAACTGTTTGGCATGTATAGTATGAGATTATTTATTTTTCTTGCATGATATTTAAAAACAAGAATAGAGGAAGAATGAAAGGTTCAATATCAGTTTTTACCCGACCTCAACTCAAAATAAGGATATTTTCACAAATCCCTTGAATTATTTGTATTTTTCCTCTATTTTATTCTAAATCGTATACTTATTAATTTTATACACTGTTTACCTCACACTTCGGTATTGATATAAATAATATGTTTATTTCCTTGTATATAACAGTGTATAAATAGCTGTAATGTCCGGACTGCGTAGTTTTGATGTGAAATCATATTAGACTTTATTTCATTTGGAATAAAGTTCATTTTCATAAGTGTTATATGAAAGGTGATCGACCTTCAAGACTATAGAACTCAATATTTTTTCGTTTATCCTATAAGTAGTGTTTTAGTGCCTGTTATTGTGTATTAGTCTGTATTAGTTTTTAAAATGACAAAAAAATACAATAGAAAAAAAATATTCATAGAATATCAAAAAAATACTCAATTCCTTTATTACTCTTTTTACTCTCAGCTCGAGAACCAACATCTTAAATCAGCAAAATATTCTTGGACTTCGCTTTTTGATCTTACTATTCAATTTGGACAGTAAAAATATTATTTGTCAGATAAATAGTCCTAACCGGTTAGACTGGAAGCTGACCCCAACATTGTTGAGAAAAGGCTAGGCAGATGATGATAAACTAATCCTAACGCAGACATTCTGTGTCAAACCGAAAAGGAATGGGAGTAGAAGAGAATACGATAACCTGTTTCTACTGCAAGGCAACGTCTCTGCTCCTATGATAATTTATTTTGTTTCGGTCACAAAAAGATCCATAGAGTGTTAGAAACATATTATTAAATAACTTATTATCTTGTGTTAAGTACCAATTGACCTCTGAACAAGAAAAATTACGATTGGAGAGCTATAAGTCTCTGCTACAGTTGTACACTCTCCTGAGAAGCGAGGCACTTCTTCTTATAATACTAAACTAAAAAATAAGTAAAAACATAATTACAAGTACAGTATTTCACATCGAAACTCCCCAGCCGCACACAGACGCACGCACATAAACACACTAATACCTATGTTTTCATTCACATAGGTTGTTTTCTTCCTTACACAGACTTCAGTCCCGACGACTGGGGGCCCGAGTTCCCGCTGTCCTCCGCCTCACGATATTCTGTGCCGATGCCTACGTTGTATAGCACTGAAGGTATGTTGATAAGAAAATTAACTAAATCTAACTAACTCTACGCAAAAAATATTGCTAGGAAAATACTTTTTTTTTTGGTCAAAGCACATCTTTAAATCAATTCAATTCAATAATTTATTGCATATCACATGTGTTGTACAAGGTCTTAAAGTAATAATACAGTTCACATGGAACCTGTCGGGCACAACAACTTGAACCAATAATGATAGTAGATTTAAGGCAATTAACAGTAATTAAAAATTAATGGATTCATTTAAATAAGTAAACAATGTCATAGGAAAAATAAAAAAAAGTGCTAAGTAATAGAGAATGAAAGTAGAAAAAAATATAAATTACATTCAGATACATCAATCGAGTCCTGAAAGGTGAAACTCAAGGGCATTCAAGTTGTTTTCATAGTCCGACAACCCGAACAAATTATTCAAGTGGAAGAGTATGCGTTTACGTAGCTCTTTTTTTTTAAAAGAGATCTAAGTACATACCCATCACATAATTGTGACTATTTTTCTCCATTACATGTTCAAAAATTCAGTGACAGTGTTCTCTATTTGATAGTTTTAACAAAGTTGGGACTCCCTACCATAGACCTTATTTCACTATTATTTTCACTGTAGTACTTTAAAGCCTACCCTAGTAAATGGTTGTTATTATAACATTTACTCAAAAACTCCAAATCTTTCAGGTTATAAGTTCAAAAAGCCGAGTATAATCGAGCTAGTCCTGTACAATATGGCAGCGCTGCTGGGCGGCGTGGCGGCCGGATATGACGTCAGAGTGTCTAATGTCAGCCCGCTGCACCCTACCTTACAGCCGCACAGGTAAGAAGTTCACTTTTATTAGTACTTAGTTGCATGTTGCTCATAACTAGTTTTCTTGTAACTCTCTTATAAAAAAAAAGCTACAGTAATTTTTTTTATAAGACAGTAGGCAGTATTTTGGTAAATATTTGTACCCACGATACAGGTTTCGTGTGTGCGTTTATAAATATTTAAACTCACATGCGCAGACCCGGAACACTTATCTGTAGGCCATAGAAACATTTGTTCCATTTAGGAATCGAGCCCACGACACACGGCGCAGCTTCATAATTATCTCTTAGGCACTGCGCCAACCACGTTGATATTACACACACACTGCGACAAACATGTTGAAATCACTATTTCTCTCTTATCATATACTTGAAATCTTCTTTTTCATCTTTCCATAACATAGTAAATCAAAATCCCATCAGATTTTGACATAAAAATTATTCCTCCAACTTATTATTAAGAGCATAAATCCAGTCAATAGAGCATTAGGTTCTAAGATATTTTTTATTGGTTTCAGAGCGGAAATCGAACCGGACCCGCTAAGTTCGGCAGTGTACGAGGGGTTTGGATATGCACATAATACGTATCACGGACCTACGAGACATTTGCGGGCGCCGCTCAACGCCATCACTGGGTCACCTGTAAGTATTATATCGTTTTTTGTTGTTTTGTTGCTTTAAACTGGCGAAATATTTACGTTCTTTTTTTATCTATTTCTCTTTCTATCTCTCTCTCTCTCTCTGCCATTCTAACCCCCAACACTGGTCCTTCGGGCCGGATACGCTCCCCGAAAACCCTTTTAGTTACTTAGGTAATACATAAAATATTCATAGAGCGCGGTGTCGCAATTACACTCACTCTCACAGGTTTATTATTGTTAGGTGATTAACCCGAATACTTCAAAAATCTCTTTGTCTTCTCGGATATTATATTTTTATTTGAATAATTATTCGTCAGTGGGAAGGTATCGTTAGTCATTGTAATTTTAACTTTGTGCAGATAAAACAGTATTCGTTATTCTCTGGTACAATGCAACAATAATAGGGCATTAATGATCGCTTTGAGAAGCATATGGATAAACATTTAGTTGCGAAAGATTCCTCATCCTTATTATTTAAGATTGTTTTCTTATTATTACAGATATCGGGAATCCAATCAGACGAACAAAAGCCGATCAGATTCACCGACTCCCCCACGCACTACGCGCACCCATCGTCCTCGTCCGGCTACGGGCACTCCGCACAGCCACTGTCCGGTACGTCCGGGCTAGGCACCAACTACACATCCACCCAGCCCCCCACACCTTCACCCAGAAGAACCTCATCATCCACCTCCGACCACCTCGCAGACCTCTACCACAACTACAGAGAAAACTTTCAACCATCACCCTCACAAGATAGAGACTACTTCTACCGAGCAGAACCTTACACCTACGATAGAACAGCCGACTATGTCGTCAAACACCCTCCATACTACGGCTATGACGAGTGCTCCTTCGAGTACAGAGAACCGACCCCCGACTACCGACCCTCACCACCGCAATACCTCACGCACAGAAGAACACCCTCAAACTCCTCCGCGACCAACTCCCACCCAGAAGAATTCTCCCCCTCCAGACAATACAGAAGTAAAGAGAAGAGGGAAGAATACAGACCCAAGACTGAGTACCCGCGTAAATCTAGCGACTATTCCTTACCGAGAGACTTTTACAGGCAAGAGTCTCAAGAGAAGAGCGAGGTCGAACGACCCGCGAACCTAGGACTAGAATTAGCAGCGACGAAACTGAGATCTAGCTTGAAGAAGTACAATAAGAAGTCCAGTGCGTCCGGCGGGAGTTCGGGAGGAGGTACGCCGACTAACCCCACTCCTCCGGACAGTTTGACAAGCGAGACTGACAGTTCTTACGTATCAGCGCGGGACGCATCCAGCGGCTCGCAGTCGCGGGTGCGCTTCAGCCCGGAGACCATGGAGGGTCCCGTGCTCGAGCGCAGGCCGTCGCGGCACACGTAGCGAAGGCTGAAGAAGTTCGACGACTACCTTGTTTGACGCAAACTGTACATACGCTTGCGGGTAGTCCGAACGCTTCGCTTCATAGTTGTTCATTTCAAGTGACTGTACGCAGTTCTGATGTTTGTGGACGTAGCCAAGACGGGCATGTGACTGTGTGTTGAATAAAATTGTAAGGTTGTTCTTTAGTTGACTTGTAACTTCGAACGCATTTACTATGTAAAGGAAAAGACTAAAATGTTTGTACTTATATCAGAGTTTTTGGATTACTGGCTCCAATCGTATTTAAATATTTAATACACATATCCTCACTAGACATTTCAGAGGAATTTTCTTTTCATTAGATCTTTCTAGAATGTATCGTGAACGTTGGTCCAACTTAGATGTTGATAGGAAGTCTTCGGCTACGAATAATTACAATAAGCTAATGTATAAACGCGATTGTGTTCATTATTCTTTATGCGTAGTTTCCATTGTACATTTTGTATGATACGTCGTCATAATAAGATGTATTTAGCCGTCAATGTAAAGCTCTTTCACAGTGCCTATCGCGCGGAAATATTATTATTAATTCCTAATTGCGTGATGTAGTGATTAAATATGATTATTTGGAGATTTTCTTTGGGCAAGGCAGCTTTGTGATACAAGCACGCAGATAAAAACTTTTGTAGACATTGTAGCGGGAGTGGTAGTTCAAAAGTTTTATTGCTTTTGCAGTAGCACTACAAAAAGTTCTACAGCTACATTGGAAATATACCTACGATGGCTCAAACCGAAGCTTCCTTGCACCATATAAGATCTACAACTATCTCGAATTGGTTTAAATTATATTCTGGTTTGATGTTAGCAATGAGGAATAGAATAGGCACAAACTAAGCATTGTACAAATTGTAAATATCTGATCAAAAGCTGATGTCAGCGAGTAACTCTTTCGTTAACATGCGAGTTTTTTTTACTTTCGTTAAATTTATAAATAGTACAAATGTATTTGTAAGTGTCATCGTGTACGAACGCGTGACGAAGAAAAAAAAGATATTTTTAATTCAAACGTAATCAGTGTATATTTTGAAACTAACAATTAATATATTATGTAACTTATATCACTAAGTTGTATGCATTTTGTACAAAACATTAGATATTTTTTACTGAAAAATATCAGTAACATTAGTACCTAGTATTGTGAGCAGCTTTTATATCCCACAATTAAATAATGTAAATTAGGTAAAAAAATACTAGTCGGAAGTTTGCGGAAATCCTAAATATTGCATATCCAGCTAAAAATTGATATTATATTCGATATTACGCTTCCCTTACCCCAGAAACACTGGATTACTTTCCAATCAATCGATATTAGTTTTATCCGTTCAGATGATGGCCTATAATCGGGAAGCTTGAAATACTTAAATTAAACCGTAAGATGTATATCGGAAACATTCGAATAATATTAGCTTTGATAATTATTGTTAGCCCGAATCAGTGCCTAATGTTTGCTGGAACGGTACTTGGAGATTAGACATGGAGTGAAACGATTTTATCAAAACGAATGACTTTTTTTTACAATTTATTATGGCCAGTAAAATCATATTCGACAACTGTAAAGTTGTATTTATTTTTTTCAATTTTTATTTTTATGTGCAATATGTGAAATTATTTTGCGTCCATATTTAATTTAATTATATTTTTATTATTTATGAAACAAATCGTCGTGAATGTAACAGTATTTTATACAGTATTCGAAGTATTGTATATTTGGAAAGATATATGTATGGTTGTATGTAGTATAATTTATTAAGTTATAGCTTGAACCAGTGCCAATGTCGTCCAGTGTTTTACATTATCTTTTATTTCCATTTTAGTACAAACCAAATCCTAACCAAATTATCGTAAGAATCTCTTGTAAAATTAAGTTTCAGTTTAACAAGTCACAAATTCCGAGTCAACGATTAAAAAAACGATATTATGTAAATATTTATCTGAGATTCACGGCGCGTTTACTTAAAAAAACTCTAGTCCTGAATTTTTTATTTTATTTTAATATCTGGCTTGTAATCGAATGGTTACGAACGACTGGCGAACGTACTTCGAATGAAAAAATGTAGTTTATTGGGCATTCCTGTGTTTAATATACATTCCATATGTTTTGAAGTGATATTATTGTAATCAGTGAAGCGTTTAAAGACGAGTGTAAAGGTTTTGTGTGCCAATAACATGAGGTGGGAGGATGCCTTACGTCTGTACGTTGAATCGACAAATAAAAATCTAGATTAAGCTTTTTATGAAGTCTTATTATTCCTTCTCCTTCCTAACCTATTTTTTACCTAACAATCTGTCTAATACTAAACAAAAATTAGGGAGGGGTCACTTTTCTACATTTACTCAGGAAGAATGTAAATTAGCAAGTCAATGATGTAACTGTCTATCATTTAGATGCAAATCTTGTAACAAGACATACACAACTGGATTCTTTCCCACTTAGCAATTTTTAATGTGTTAGACATAGATTCAGTAAAAATAACTTGTTTGTAACGGTTTTGTAGTCGGGGTCAATCGGAAAGCATATTCAAGATGTAGAGTGTAGACCTAGTTGTTCCTTTGGCTGGTTTTCATTTTAATTAATGTTCACATTCCACTAACTTTTTGATCCAAGCCCGCCGTAGTGACGAAAAATCGGTTTCCATGAATAATTCAGTTCCGAGACATAACAGTTCTACAAACACGCTACTTCGTCCGTGACTAACGTGTTAAAGACGATATTTTATATTCTCATTAAGAACACACGACTTGTGCTTCTGTTAGTTTTAAGTACGTAAGCATGATAGATAATATTCTTCGCCAATCTGAAAAATAAGGAAAACCACTAACTCGGTTTTAGACTGCCAATAAGTCTCTTAGGTACCCTAACATTGAGTGTCATGGATCCCCGACAAAGTCTACCTTAGTTACGTACCCACTGGGTGCCAACAGGACCCTAATACTAAGGCTCTATTGTCTATGCACCAGTTACAGCACTACCTTTTGACCCGTAAATAGGTAAACACGTGAAAATTGTTATGTATTACTATGACCATTATAAAAATTTAAAAGGGTCAGCATTCAAGAAACGTGTTTTTTTCGGCACTGTATGGAACCCTTCGTGTGTGTGAGTTGGATTCGTTGTTTCTATGAGGAAAATGTTAGTTTCAAGTTTTCAACCTTTTGTGAAGTTTTGTCTTGTTGTCGCCCATAGGTAGGTACTTAAGAAACGTCCCACAGTTTAATTTAGAACATGATAAAATACCCTCCGAGAATAATCGGTACATATTTACCCTAAATTAAGACTTCACATTATTTGGTTACTCTTATAAAATATGATGTGCATAATTAATGCAACGACATGATAAGCCCTATCCGGGTAGAAAGTATAATAATATTATGTATTACAGTACCTAACAGACTTCTCTTAATTTCGTTATCAAACCCATATTATTCTATTCTATTAGGTAGTAAACGTAATTGATCAGATCCACACTCAATGAATCAACCTGTACGTACTAGGCAGACTTGCGAATACCTAACTCGCTCCATTCAATAGCAGGTCGTGTTCTTGAACTCCATCGAGTCGATTGTAGCCAATTAAATGTTCATTACACCCACACTTATCACACTTTCTCTTATCTCGTCTACAAGGGTAACAAATGAGAGGGGGCTTTATATAAAAACAATTTATTCAATACTGCATAACTAAAATACTATGTCAGTGCCATGTAAAAATATTCTTAATCAGTAAATAGTGCTCTTATAGGCTAAAATATTTACAGAATAAAAGCTTCTGTCCACCAAGGTGTATCTTCATACAAATACATGAAAATTATACTGCTCTACGGAAAGTAGAAGTGGACCATTTAAAAATAGTTTTATTGTTCTCTCTATTGGAACTTATAGCCGAGTAATGATACGGCAAAGTAGACAGAATACTTTAAACATTTCTGTGGTAAGCCGGGAGTGGTGCTTACTGCAAATTAGCTAAGCGCACTTTTGACAAATCGATCGCACATTCTCTCTGCACAATGGACGGGAAATCTCTCGGCTGCTCATTTCTCACGGTAGGTACTTGCGTAATTTTCTCTACCCGCAACAGTTATCTTCAAGTCGAACTTTCGTAAATATTTATCACATAGTAACAGTACTTACATCTGCAACATTATTTTTAAGTAATCTCATGCCGAATCAATTTGCAAAAGTGCCATTGCCAACTTTTCTAGTCACCAACATTTTAAAACTGGAAAAGAATCTACTGAAATTGATATTTCTTAAATTATGCCTTTCTCAACAAAAACAAGAATAGTGTTACATTACAAGAACTATGTTCCATATCTACACAGGGTAAAAAATTTATAATTCAATTAAATGGAGAACCGTTAAAAAAATGTATATCAAAAACACCCTGTGACATCAATCCAATAAGCATTAATAATTTAGGTTTAGAACCAAAGTTCTTATGTCTAAGTACTGGAAACTACCAGAAATATCACAATCAAGTGTCCTTCGTCCTTCTAATCTCTATGTCGCCTTAATTCTAGAGAAGTTGAGTCCATTTGACTAGTAGTTAAACATTTATGTTCTTAGAAAGGAAAGATTTATTATGTAGTCAAGTAAGTAGTTAAAATATTTTTTCTTCTTTACTTTCGATTCTAAGGACATAAGATAAAATTGTTTGCCAGCTCCATATTAATTTTATTCTGCTTACCAATCGTCTCTTGCTTCTTAAACTATATCATGCCTTTCATATTAAGGTTTCTTTTTATAATAATTATCTCCAAATCCTGTTTTCATGCATCTACAAGACTAAAATCAGTCTATTAAACGTATAGTAAACATTCCGAAATCGCCAGTACCCACTATTATTTCTTTAACATCACACATAACTTGTTCAAAAAATGATTTATCGTCATACATGCAGAATGTAAGCATAAATCCAAACTATAAAGTCGTTTTAAAACATTACCGACCTCGAATTATGACATTCGAAGCGCGAATCATGTTTATCTTAAACATTAGGAAGCAATAATCTTTAATAATAGTCCAGAGCGGCGGAAAATCTGCACATTCTCAATAAAAAAGTTATCGTACCTTCGAAATATACTAATGTGCCATCTTACCAATATTACTATTTTATCCTAGTCGTAAAACCAAGTTCGCTTGACTTAGTAACTTATACAAAAAAAAAACAACTGCTTTCGGTCAAGACGAAAATTAAAAATGTATGTTGTTGGTTGCATGTTTGCCAAGGGGTCCCCTACCTTTTTAATTCAACCTGTCTTTACGTACATCGCTCATGTGGCAAGGGGCCAATTATATTACACTCGTATTAGTCAATGTGGCGTATCATCAAACTGGTATTTTTCAATACACGACCATCCACGCAATACTTGTGTGTAAAGTGCTTTAAAGTACTGTCGTTTTTATCGCTTCCGGTATGTTAACAACGCCTATTTTAATTAATCAGTGTAGAATTGATAGGATTGTCGATAACATGAAATATTGGCAAAGTTTAATTGAAATGAAAAGCAAAATTTACATTATTCTTTCTGCAATTCCAGCAGCGTGACTGGTACTGCTGTCTTCTGACCAAGTAAACAACCGTGAACACCTAAACACACATTTTGGTACTCATTATTCGCCAAATGCTTTTGCTTACATTTTCAGTTTCAGAATATCAATGAGTGATATTTATTTTTATCGCCAGTATTGTAGTTTCAACGCGATCTAAAACCGGTATCCCTATGCTTGCTCGGTTTTACAATTAAAATCTTGTTTGCGACGGCACGGTTGGCGCTGTGGCTGAGCGATTGGACTGCTGCGCTGCGTGTCGCGGGTTCGATCCCTGCACGGAATAAATATTTGTATGGCCTACAGAGAGTTGTTTCGGGTCTGGGTATTTGTGTATGTGAGTTTAAATGTTTGTAAACGCACCCACGATACAGGAGAACCCACGATACAGGAGAACCCACGATACAGGAGAACCCACGATACAGGAGAACCCACGATACAGGAGAACCCACGATACAGGAGAAATTCCTAGTGTGGGGCAACGTTATTTAAAAAAATATCTGAATCTTTAAAATTTAGATTGTGTCTCATTTATTTTGTGTTGTTTCAGAAACGCGTCAGTGTTACAGCCTTGACCTTTAGCGTCACATTCATGCGGTTCTATATATTGTTTTTTGAACATTATAAGCTTGTTATCGCTAATTAAATCATATGAAATGAAGTTATCGTTCTGGTCAAAAGTTTGTTAGAACTCAAGGTATTTAATCAATTAGTCGTTCATTGTTTAGGTCCTGCCGTCTATTTCGGTGTAGTCGCGTGGATTGTGCCCACAACAGCTTCCGCCGCCATAAATCTCGGATAACGGGAACAGGGAACACGTCATAACATTTTAATATCCGAAGCTTGATAGATTTCGCCAGAATGTATGAGAATCTGCTGGCTACACAGCAAAATGCGACTCTGTTACATAAAACAAAACTCTCCGTGTATCCTATACGAAATTCATTTTTTATTCATTTAACTTTTTGCTTTCTAAATTAAATCCTCAGACAGCAAACCAGCTAAAGCAATCAATGAGATTAACTAGACAAGCGTCGACGCGAATTGAGATAAATTGCAACCACTAAAACCAATAGATAAGACATTCTATGCAAACAAAAAGGATTCGTAGCGTGATTTGCTTACGAATTGGAATTAGTTTGCTTAGGAAAGTATTCGAAGATCTTTTTATCTTATTCTGTCCGGTTATTAACATTATAACGATTGCAGCCGGTAACGAAGAATAAAACTGGCTCGTCGTTTTAGCAGACGGTTCATTAGCATATCACCTGTGCAATAAACCTAAGAGCGTACAAAAAAAAACTACCGGTGTCCTTCGTTTCTGCGTAAATGCATGCCCGCGTGTCAAGTCTAATGTTAACGCTCCTAAATAATTGTTTTAAAACTGACTCATCGAAATCCATCAACCTAGCAACAGTTCGAGGGGCATTTACGTCGACGCGGTAAGCACCCATTACGAAAGAATTTGAGGGGATTATTTTTGAAATTCGACCCTCAAAAACACGAAATGAGAAATATACTTTTACGAGCTCCTATTACTTTGCACTAAAAATTCCTCATTACATAGGCTTCGCGGTTTGAAAGGGAAATTCCTAAATCTGAACGGACTATCTACGATACCGTGCGTATCTAATTCGTAGAAGTATACGTTGTAACAAAAATTGCGTGTACGATTTTAGCAGATGATTTAAAAACGAAAATTAATAAATATTGATCAGAATTTGAACGGTCTAACATTCTTAACATTTCCTCGTACATTGCCGGACTACTAAGTTACCAACATATTTAATTTACTGCAAAATGAACTCAGGTTCTTAGAAAAAAATGTGAGACTATGAGGTGGGACTTTACGCTACGGTTATTCAAATCATTACGCGTAACCGCTATAACTCTGGTGTTGCAAACTAAAAATTCAAATTACATACTTTATTACGGGCGTCTATCTAGCTTGCCGATAACGGTGGTTGAGTTGTATCACTAAAACTAACAGCATGTTAAATTACCTTAGACAACTGAATTTACATATCTTCGGCATTTTCTGTGAAAACAGTAGAAAGGTTTTCGTGTTTAGTTTAGGCGTATACCAATCCTTAGATATTTGAAATGAACAAAATTATCACGTTATCTTTGTTTTATATTTTGCGACATTGGATTCTTTATCGTCCATATTATTATAGTCTGCCTTCGTTATTAATGCGACGACCCGCTGTGTCGCTAGTCTAATCCCTAAGAAAAATCAATACATACCCAACCCAAAATTCGAAAAGAACTTCTTAGCTGCGAAGTCTAACAATATTTATCCTACAATAATTTCCAAATGTCTCAAAGTCAATGCAAATAAAATTCTTACTAAATGACATTGAAATCTAGAATATCAAGTTTTCCGATTTTTTAGATTTACATTTATTATAAAGACATAGACCTTTTAGCTTGCGACTAGTCTGGCGTCAGACATGGGAAAGGTCGTCGAATCTTAGTAAATATTTAATGTATTTTGCCCTTGAAAGGACGGCGAGTCCTAAACTCATTGACCGAGAGTTTGCACACATGCGCCTCGAGACATTTCCACTTATAGGGCATTTATTTTATGAAACATGACAAAAAAACTACTTAGGCGAAGTATCGATTTTGTTTTTTCTTCGTTGACGACGCAGACGTCAGTCGATATATTTTTATCCTCCAAGTTTATTATGATTCAAGGCAGGATCCAGCTAGACAGGACTTTTAGGCCCGTCTATTTTGGGCAAGGACGAAATGTCTGCGACAGAATCCTCAATGCACTTCGTTAACGATACGATTTTTTATTTTATATGCCAACAAACAAACAGATATTCAGGAGACCAGACAAAGAGATAACAAAGTATTAATAAGAACTTTCTAGAATCCTTGGTCAGAAAATCAATCGAGCCAAAACCAGGCGATACGATAGGCAAGTTTTCGCTTTTCATCTCGTGACGTCAATGGACAGGGAAAATGGCGGGAAAGGCCGTGTGGCCAGAATGTATTAATACCTATGTACACAACACTCAGGGACGAGATATCAATAATAGCTGTCGAGTTTAGTAAGCTTTAATTATCAGTGCATTGGACCGAGTTATCTCTACAAACTACAGTTACGTCATGTGGATAACAATATGCGTGTTACCGCGACGGCCTAACTTACTGAACGTTGTCAGACATTCTGATCTTTGAAGCTCCAATTACTTTAACAGAAACACGGTTGGCACATGTTTTGGTAACATAGGTATTTATGTGCATCCAATAGCACGACGACGGTTGCGAAATAACTGAAACTGCTGCTTTATAAAAGTAACAGAAACCGCTAGCCAAATGTAAACGGTTCCTTATGTAAAAGTAATATTCAGGTATTAAATACCTGTGTAAAATAACATCGATGGCAAAATTAAAATAAACATTTAGGTCAACTTCCACGACGTCCAGAATTGTTAACGATCGATGAGTCAGTTTGGAAGCAATGTAACGCGAAACATGTACACTGTTGCTGTACTTTTGAAGTTGGGGACGAATGAATCATGGGTTTATTGATACGAACAGTTACTGATACGGGGCATGGAAGATATTATTTTGACTTTGCAATTATTTCTACGAATTTTAATAGAGTTAGCGGTCATATAAGGTAACGAACACGTGACTTTATAGTATTTCTTATATTACAACTTAGGATTTATCGCAAGAAAAGGCATAAAACTTAACAATGTATAGTTGATGGATTATTGTAACTACCCAATATGTGATAACAGAACACAATCAACATGTAACTAACCAAGTATCAAACTTACTTAATTCAAACGACGCTAAGCTATCCCTAGCGGACTAGAATTACTTAAGACTGACAAAATACGTTACGTTTAAAAATAATACATCATTACTCACCATCTAGATGTCACGGCGTAATACTTACTTTCTACTTTCTCTCCTAAAACCGTTGTTTGGTACATAATTGTCCCAAGTAAGAGGCACGGAGGGATAGGTACCTAGTGCGGTTACTCTAATTTGTGGCAGAATATTGTGAATAGGAAAATTAGTTTGGACCACATCGGTGTTGGTATTTCAGTATTATCTTATCGGCTTCCTATGCTCTGGCGCGTCCCCAAAGATAACAAGTATCCTTGGGAGCTATAGGCTCGCGAGTCCACGCGCCAGCACGCCCTCTACCTACCTACACTACCCTAATGGACTGACTCGAAGCCTTAAAAATGTATAAGAGATTAAAGCTCACTTTTCATTCGTCCACGACGCGATGGTATTAAATAATAAATACATTCACACTGCTTGTAATGCTACATTTTAGAAATTAGAAGGCCTGACTTGCTACTGCGCCAAAAATAATAAATTGAATAAGTAACTAATGACGGGATAAAACAATAACGGGAACCATAAACCCTGAGGTAACATAAACAAATAAAAACTTATTTCTGGTCTCTCACTACAAACACAACATGCAATATTTAAGCGGTTTTACACAGCCGACCTGCCGCCGACAGACAATACACACAATATATAATTATGTACATGTTAAACTACTGCCACAAATAATTATATTATGTATTATTACGTATTATATGTAAGTAAATAAAGGACACGACAGGGCGGGGGGGATAAGTATATAGAAAAAAAAAATAGAGAAATATACAATAAACTCTATTTAAACATGAAATTTATTAAAGATAAAAAACATACAATGTATTGTTTTACACAAAATAAAATACCTGGAGGGTTACTATCGGGCGCCGGGGCGGCATTAGCTGAGGCGGGGCGCGCCCAGGCGCCCGCGGCAGATATACATAGTGCGACAGGTCCATATATAGTTCAATAATATAATACCATAGCATATGATAAAAAGTGTACATATATATGATACTGTCAAGCCAACCAAAACTCACAAAAAGTCATGTCGCGCTCTCGCGAATATAAAACTATGTTAAATCTTACAAAAATACTTATGTGACTAATTTGAAATGCACATATAGGATCTCGCTTTCCGTCTACAAAAATAATCTGAAATTGGAATGAAAATCTTTCTTAAGCATTCGGCCTGGGAACGATCACAAAAGTTACGGCGTTCACAACGTCCGTACACATATCAATTATTTCTCTTCTGAGTCTTAAAGCTAACCGATAGAACCTGTCCGTTGAGCGTGTATCCATTGAGCGCCTGGATGGCCATAGCGGCCTCATCATACTCACGCATATTCACAAATGCAAAACCTTTGTTTTTCTTTGTCTCGGGATCTTTGATCACTTTTATTGAGTCGATTGCACCGTAGGGACCGAAGAGTTGCCATAGAGCCAGCTCCTCGGTGTCCTCACCGATGTTATATACATACACTGTGGTCTGATGGGGCGCGGGCGCCGCGCCAAGCAACGGCACGGGGCTGGCGGGCGCACCCAGCAGCGGGAGCGGCGAGTGGTTGCTAGCAGCCATCGGGTTGAACCTCTGCTGGCCCTTGTTGATGAACGGTAGTGCCTTGCCGGGGGACGGCAGCAGCGGCGGCGGGGAGGCCTGTGGGAAACCTGGAGCGAAGGCGGCAGGCCGCGCGCCAAACGCCGCGCTGAGGTTGGTGCCGTTGAAGGCAGCGGGCGCGGCACCGTTGAACACTGCCGTGGCGCCGTTGTACGCCAGCGGCGCAGCGCTCACCGTGACGCGGGGCGTCGGCCGTGGCGCGTTCTTATTCGCATTTGGTTTGTTCGCGAACTTGACCACGATGGCCCCCGCGGCCGGAATCGGAGTCTGCCCGTTCATGTGTTTGATTGCTTCTTCTGCCTGTGGCCGCGTCTCGTAGCACACGAACCCGATGCCTTGTGACACACGACTGTTCGTTATGACACCGAATTGACTGAATAAACTATTTAGACGCTCTAACGTCATATCTGGAGGTAGATTGCTAATATAAAGGTTAGATTCCGTGTCAGGTTTATGGCTGACCTTATTTTCGGGGTTGAGTAGTGCGAATGACACTTTCAGAGTTTTGCCTTGCATGAGGAGGCCGTTGAACGCCGCCCGCGCCTTCTCGGCATCCTCGTGTTTCTCGTACTCCACAAATCCATATCCACGGTTAGCTATGAGCTTGCAACTCTCTATCTTGCCCATGGCGGAAAAGAGCGCGTACATCATGTCCCGCGTCATCAGCTCGGGTATGTAATTGACCATGAGTTTGGTCGGTGACACATTGGTGGCGTCGCCGCCGCCATTCTCCATTTCGTTTTTTAGCATTGTTCTTTTATTGTGAAAACTACACTACAGAAAACAAAATACTAATAAAACTCACACTACGAATAGTTGTTTACTTCATTTGCGACATCTATAACGAACAAAGAACGAACACAAAAAGTCCCAGTCACACTAAAATGCCACAGCGACGCCGGTTCACAAGTTCATCATCACAGGAACGAGTTTGTTTTTGGAATGTTACCAGGTTTTGCCTTTTTGTTTGGCAACTACGAAATGCAACTAGTAGTTACTTTGAGTAATTACATTTCACTTCGTTTATTTCCGTGATTTGTCCAATTTTTAAGGACGATTAATTAATTTGGCACGTGTTTGGATATTTGGTTACTGTCAAATTAATAATTTTATAACTTTTGATCGCGTGGCACATTTTTATTTTGTTGTCTATGATGTAAATAACCGTTAAAAAAACCTAGAGCTAAAACGGTTCTAGTGATCGAGGGCTAAAATGTTCATGATCTTCGTTTGATACTTTCTCATAAAACCACATGCTATGAACACTTATGTCATTCATAGATTAGATTAGATCTGACAATTACTTTGTCTCTGCGAATTATAATCAACTAAATCATGAGAAATGGTATCTCATCAATTTAGGAAAAACTATGTCATTATGGTTTTTTGAAATAATCGTACATCTAATTCTGTTCTGTATTTTTAGTCAAAAACCAAATCTGTTATGGTCTATGGTCTAGAGGAAAAAATGATTTTTGCATCTTATTCTTTTTGCGAAAGGGGGCTATGAAATGCTTGTAATATCTAAATCTACAGCCTGGAGTACCACTTCAATACCGAATGAAGACTGCTGATTGGTTACATTCCAGCTTCTGCAATCAGCTGGAATTGTCATGTGTTAACAGCTGCTCTGTGACAGATGGACAGGTGGTCGATCATTCATACTGTTCATGTCACTGCCATAAGTGTCACACAGTTGTCATTGTCAATTGAAATGAAATGTGTGGTGTATTGCTACAGTTTTGAGAATTTGTGACTACAATTCACTGATTTTCTTATAACAAGAGGGTTTAAGACTATAATCATGTTCCTCACAAATATCTTGTTGAAAAAAGCCAAAAGCAAGTCAGTGTTTTACTTATATATTGTCAGTGTGTTGTTATATTGTAAAAGTTTTGGACATAACACCATTTCTCATTTTCAGGATGGTTATGGTGTTAATGGAAAGTGTGGTCTCTGGTCACCAAGTAATAAAGATAAGGGAGCGTCTGGCTGATAAAATCGAATATATCCGTTTTGATCCATACAGTGAGTAACTTTTGAAATTGTTCATAACCTCAAAATTTAGATATATAGAGGATGATATTTGCTAAGTTAGTGCAGGTTTGTAGTTTGTAGTAGACCACATTTAACACATAGAGATCTGTTCTGTTGTGTTGACTCTTAAGTATTCAATTTTAGATTTACGGACTGTGTTTATTTTATTCTTGATGTCTGAGAGAAAGACTCCTTCAAAGATATGTAACACAAGTAAGATTCATAGTCACATTTGTTTGTCTTTTATAACACGATATACCAGAAATCCGAAAGATTGTGCAACCAGCCACACTATGGATATAATCACTTTATGCCAAAGGGTCCTATTTAATATTTTCCTTTTTACATTCTACACTATTCTTACAGGTTGATTTATTTCAGGTTTAGTAAATATTATAGTCTTCTTATCAGATTCCAGTATGTGGATAGAATTTCCATTAAGAACCGAAGATTAGGAAGTTCATATTTTTTTGTAGAAAGTACTCACAAATAGAAAGAAGCTGACCCTAACATAGCTGGGAAAAGGCTAGGCAGATGATGATGAGTACTCATACATAGAAAGCTTTTTGCAAATTGTCACAGAAATTCACGGTTTACGAGATGTAATTGTTTAAAGTTTCCAACTTGCCATACAAATTCCAAAAAAAATCTTCAATCTTGCAAAAAGATGACCAGAGCTTGAGAGGATTGATTCCAGCTCAAGTAGTATGACCACCGTAGAAACGGGCTTTGCCAATGGAAGAATCAACAAAATGACAGATTGTACAAAGATTCCGTGTCGAATTGTATTAAAATACCTTTTCTATTCTTAGTAGAATAGAGATAGAGTTGCCATGCTGCTTGGGCAGGTCTAATATGTTTCTTAATGAATTTCATAAAAATATTCAAGGACTTTTTGCTGGGAATTTCCCTGAATGTGGATCTACGAATGGTTACCATTATGATGATATTGATTGAGGGTCTAGTTTTAATGTGAAAGCCCCAGGGTAGCCCGCAAAATTCAAATATTCTTAGGATTTTGCAACTTGCCAGTTAGTGTCAGGCCTTAAGTTGAACGAATTACGCAAATTATGATTTGCTGTCCTAATAAATGGTTTTCGACCATAAGATGATCATGTTTTGAATGTAAATGCGACCGTCTTTTCTCTTCAAAGGCGTAACAGCAACCCTATTATAATGACGATAAAGATCATTGTGATTTTGACTTTCATGCAAAGTTAACTTTGAAAAGTGATTGAAATTAATTATGTACATTACTAGCATCTCAACCTTGATGCCATATTTTGATTTGGCACAACAGAAAATAGGTAGCAGTTTGTTGTTTTGTCTTTCTAAGTGTGGAATGACCAGGTTTGTTTTACCCTCAGTGTTAAAACAAGCTCTCGAGATCTCATGGTGCTTCTCCGTCTATAACAGTCTACTGCAGGCCATAGGCCTCTCACCGTCGCATCACAACACCTCATTCCTTTTAGGCCGTAGGTATAGATGCCAGCACATCAAACTACTTCCATGTGTCAAAATTCTATAATAGATTTTCAACTTTATGTCTAAAGCCTTAGGTTCAAGGTTGATTGGGAATATATGACAGTTTTGGGTAGCTTGATTTGCTGGGATCTGTAGATTTAACTGCGGGTGCGGCTAGTAATGTTCTAAATATGGGTATTTATGGGATAGTTCTGAATATAGGTGTTACAAAACCTATGGATATGTCTTCACCAAGGAACCACTCAAAAATATATTATTTTGTTTTTGTTTTAGTCCAACAAGAGAGTTTGTACAAGGAAAGGAAGAAGATCAGGAGCATCAAGTCATCATAGGTAACTGTAACTTTTAGTATTTGTGTGTAGGCATTAGGATAAAATAATATACAACTTGTTTTAAATGTTATAATTTAGTTATTGTACTTTAAACAATAAACAAATCTTTGGATACAATGTGTTTCACTATAATTACTAGAAAATTATGAAACCTCTGTAATTAAGTACTGCATGTTACAATTTGCTAGCAAATTTAATTTTACAGAGCAGAGTCTAATATATGTTCAATATAATGAGTTTAGAATATATGCTTTACTTTCCAACTTCTTACGGCTAAGTCCGATACTGTATGCAATTGAAAGAATTTCAAAATTACAAGAAGTTACGTGCTTCTTTCGTCCAACGTGCCTTATTCAGACAAAAAGTGCTAATTAGTGCTAATTAAAATAAATTACAACGTAAAACACCTATTAGTTTAATAATAATTTTCGTCGCTACTACGTAGGACCCAGCCCAGACAAATCTAACGCTAATAAAATTTTCAAAAGAGAATTCTCAATTTATAATAATATAATATAGGCCAAATATTGATTAATATACATAATATTTCTCATATCACAATACAAGAACTAAATAAATAATTTAAAATTTCGTTTATGATAATTTTTAATAATTAAAATTATTTTTTTCTACATTTTCATATTTTAATATATGAATAATTTAATTATTCTCAATTTTCAAATAAAGTGAAATTCCGATAATTTTTTAACATTCAGTTTCCAATAAATGTAAATATTTTTTTCCAATCAATAAACATTTTTAAACACTTATTATTTACTCTCACTGTATTCTTTAAATCTATATCGAATCTAGAAGGTTAAATATATAACTTACGCCCTTAAAATACCATTTAAGGCTTTATCTATAAGTTCTAATACTGTGGCCACAAACACTGCAACCATATTATTGAAAACAAAATAATTTGAATGAAATTGACTAGAATGTAACATTAATGTACTTAGGCACCTAAAAGAATCTCTTTATATTAAATATTCCAATAATTGAATACAGCATTTATAAATTTGGTTTATAATTAAAATATTTACACATACAGATAAAATAATTTTGAAAATTTAATATTGACATCAAAAGAGTCCTTAATTGATTTAAAATCAAATAAAACTTATCCTCTACTTATGATACATGTACATTATGAGAAAATTCTTTGGCTTACGATAGTTAAATACAAAGTATAATTAAGATTAATAAAGATTTGAAATTATAGGAAGTTGGTCCTCTAACGACACTGTAATGGTAGTATAAAATTTTAATGGAATGATATATTTTTTTTATTTCTTTGTAGTTTTACATACTTATATAGATGCACCTATCATGATTGAAATATTCTGTAACTGGCCCTAAGTATGAAGAATTATTCCTTATGCTGAATGAGTACATACCTATTCTTACATTTAATTAATTTTTTAGAGATAAAATAGAGCCACAGAGTAGCCATATACATAGGGAAGACAACATATAGGCACAAATGCACTTCCAAATGTCCTAATTGCTTCTTCTATATTATACTTTATCCATGCATATATTAGAATTTCTTAGTACTTACCTAAAGAGATTTCTCTCGATAGCTTAAATTTGTCCTTATATTAATTTATAATGCTCAGATTTAATTTAACAGATAGGTACAATAATAACTCTTAGAACAATCGAAAAAAGTTTGATTGATCCCATATCAACGATTTGAATTCTAGATAAATAATATATATAAAAGTAGACAATACATGTCATGGAATACACAAGAATAATATTACGTAATAGAATAAGAATATTAATATAGATGGAAAACATTTACCTACGTATAATAAAATAAATAAAGAAAATAGATTAATATTAAAAGTTCCTAAAAGACTAGATTGTCACTGAAAGTTACATATAACAAAATTACACTTTAAATTATTTGATAAATCTTAATAGTGATTACAATTTAATTTATTTCAGTTGTTAGCTAGAACGATTATTCTCTTCAGTACAATTTCTAATTTTCAGATATTCTTATAACAGCATGTTTAAAAGTTTATTTAGAATATGTCTACATAATCGTAATGTATACCCGTAAATGTAATTACTTATCTGAATTCGATGGATACTGACAATTTCGTTTTTACCGCCAAAAATTTAAGAAACGTTTGACACATCGAGTGTCTAAGCTCTGATTGGATGTTTATCATTCTACACTTTCTGGTCATAAATACCTCGGGCCTTGATGTCTCTGGTTTTGGTATCCAGAATCCAAATTGTCAGTAATCCTTCTTACCGCAAGTGGAAGCTTACTAAATATCTTAAAAACTATAATTTATTAATTTCGAAAGGCCGAAAAATCACTTTTTTTTTGTCGTTAATTTAATCGTTCCAATTTTTCGATAAAATTAATAGATATACAGCTACCTACCAACTTGGCCCAATTGTGGCCTTGTCAACAATTCCTTGCTTGGTCTGAGACCCACCCTTAATTCCACCACCCTATATCTCAATCCTTATTAATAAATACATGAATCAATAATAGAATCAAAGAATCCAATAATATCTTAATTTTAGTAACGGCACGCGTTATGAAATATGAAAAATATAACCTTACATAATTAAAAATGGCGGCCTTCCCGCCAAACGTGCCGTCAAATCAATCTTAAAATTACTTTAAACGCATCGATTACAATTTGAAAATAATTTAATTTTCTACATTAAAATCTTATTATCTAGGTACCAATTATAATTTAAAATGTTGAATTGAATAGTTTATCCTAGAGAGATCACTTATTCACTCACTTTTCAAGTCATTCGCTCTAACAGAGGAGCTATGTCGGGATACTTTCATGCAAAGAACTCCGTTTTTGTTGTCATGTCGAACTCGGACTCCTCCATCTTGTACATCTCGATCAGCTGTAACACAATATGAAAACGTCATTGTTGTGTATCAATTCTATCACGCCTGTAATCCCCGAAGGGTTAGGCAGTGGTGTACCTAATAGTTCCTACATCCACATTTCGCTAGAACTTATGTTCAAGTCCCATGTAACAGGGAGCGAGCCTTTTGCCATCAACTGGACACCAGTACAGAATGAGAAATTCGTGATTCGTCAGTAGTATTATAGTTGGTGCCAGTTAAGATGGCAATGGCGGTCATTGACCTACCAACATTTATCAAAGATCTTAACTTTGAAATCCAAAAATAAGCCTGATCATGATTTGAATCGTCATCTATCGTGATCTTCAAATTTTTTTCTAATGAAAAAAGATACATGGCTTATTTGTTTTGGTTCGTACGAAGAGATATTAGGGAAAGGGCAATGACCGCTATTGACATCTTAACTGGCAGCAACTGTAGTAGCTATGGCAACCACTGGGCTGACGAGGCAGGCAAAGGAAAGTTATAAGTATTACATACGTTATCAATATCCTTGGAGAGCTCCTCCATCTGCTTGTCGTGGGTGACCTTCAGCTTCTCCTTCTCGCGGTTCTGCTTGATGGTCTGGGTCTGAAAACATATAACACCAGGGTCAGTAATAGATATAAAGATGTAAGGGTAACTTTATATTAGACTAGCCAGCGGCTTCGCCCGCTACAACTCGAAAATTATCCCACGGGAAGATAAAATCGGGATAGAAACTATCCTATGTGTTATACAGGTTATAAACTATCTGTGTACCAAATTTTATTCAAATCCGCTCAGTAGTTATTGCGTGAAAGAGTAACAAACATCCGTCTATCCAAACAAACTTTCACGTTTATAATATTAAGTAAGAAGTAAGATGATTTGAGGATTATTTGTAGGTAGGTCTAATTACACTCGTTTTTGTAAATGAATCGTTTGCAGCTCTGGGGGTCTAAAATGGCCACTTTAGCAAATCATAATAATATGAATTGCGTTAAACAATGGACCTTTCATATTATTTTCCTATTATGATCTATTTTCCTAAATGGTCACAGACGCAGTTACAATTACGAAAGGTTCATTTTACGCTTTTTAACGAAATTCATATATGTATCTTCTTCTTAGCGTGTCGATGGCAAATTTCTATTCGATCAAATCGTTTTGGCCCAAAATTCAGCTATGCGGACTCCACTCGCTGATGCAGTCATAAGGACGTCAAGTGTGCAGGTGTCAGGGCATGCAGTGCAAGATGGAAGGTGGGACATTATCTGTGGAGATACGCCGCATACACAATTGAGGTCTGAGCCGTCCTTAAGTGGCCATTTCAGACGCCCTGGAATCATCGTGATTCGGCGCTAGTTACTTTCATGGCTGGGTCAAAAAAAATGTATTAGAGTTTAGCCGCCCAGTATTCCTGATAACGCTAATAGACTCTTCACCCTTTTTTTTTTTTGGCGGGTAGAAAATCATCAAATAACCCTCCCACTCTTGGGCAGAGCGAAAGGGAGTGTCAGACTTCTACTGACTAAAAACCCCCATGTTCCTTCTTAGCCCTTGCGACGAGGCCGCGGTATCTCTTTTGAACAACCCGCAGCCCCGACGGGCTCTTTCTTTACCCTATTAGATACTAGCGAAATCATGAAACTCTGCCAAGTCCTTTTGGAAAAGAGTGTGACGTCATTTATTCGTCGTCGTCGTCGTCGAAAACAGTCGGTCACACAATGCAATGTTACACATAATTACATATAGAGTTTAAGTAACTGTAAAACCAAAGACATTTTCCACATGTTTCTACTATTTCTTTTCTACTCCGACTACAAACTTCTTCTTTAACTTCTTTTCATTAATTTAGTCTTTCCTGTCGAAATCTTGTACTTCATCGTTAATTAGCATTCTAGTAAAACTATCAAAAAAAATCCTACCTTTCTCTCATCCAAGAACTTCTTGGTATTGTTCTGCTTCTTCTCCCGCAGCCGGCGGTCCTTCTCCTGCTTGGTCTTCAGAGTCTTGTCGTTGGCAACCTCCTTGCTTGTCTCCATGCTGATTTTAGCCTGACGCCCGTTCATTTCTTTCAGCTCCCTGGAATTTTCGATGAATGGAAATGTTTAGAGAAATTGGTATTAAAAATATAGAAAAAAACTGTTATGGGTATTAAGACTTTTTCTTTAACCGACTTCAAAACGAGAAGGTTCTCAATTCGACAAAAAAAACTAAATTGAACAAACAAAGATCGCCGACTTCGAAGCTAATTTTTCTTCCAAAGTTTATTTTTCACTATATTTGTTTTTTATTTTTTTACTAAGTCAGCACTTTCTGCCTACAGCTGAAAATTTGAACCCTTACAATGTCATCAATAGTGTTCTGACATGTTCGTTTAATGCACGGAATTTTTCGTCCTAAGCTGGTTATGGTAGTCACTTGACACCACCCTAGAAACCCGTCGAATGCAGTCGCTATGGCCGAGATTGGCTAAATGGCATCATCAGGAAATATAATCATACATATTTCGACATAACCCTCCTTTGGCTTTGCCGTAATCGGGTAAAAAGATACCACTTAGAATTTATTTGGTTGTTGTGGTGTGATATCTCGTTACATGTCGAGGTATTCTACAACCAATCACAAAGGCCTCCTAAAAGCGTAGTCATATCGAGGGAAAATTCGCGCGGGATGAGAGACAACAGTTTTTTTAAAGATTTTTTAGGCTACGGCTTAAATTTCAAATTAATTCACAAATTCACACAATTCCCGCGGGCGAATTTCGTCCTGCAACTTGCCTCAGTTTGCCAGATCTGAATATTTCATTTATGCTTCATTGAGCAGGCTTCCAGAAACCAGAGATTGAGATCAATCACCTATTTTACGCCCCATCAAACACGAAATAGCTCTCATTCAATCATCGAATCTTTTTATCGGACAATCATAAAACATATCCGCTAAGAAATGAATCAGAGCAAAAATATATGTACCTAGTTCAGATTTAAATGTTCTCGTTTCAGAATTTAAATTGCAAATGTATTGGACCATTCAATGTTTATGATATATCAAATAAATCTTGAAAGAGTGTTCATCTGTTTTCGCTGAGAAGTTAATTGGTGCTAATAAATTCAGTGTTACAAGTTTTAAATAAACTGTTGCTTTAAATATAGCTGGTTCTGTCTGTTCAATGATATCATTTGCGTCTACGTAGGTATATTTGCAGGTTTTCTTGCCATAAACTTTTATGTGTTAGTTTTTGGATTTGCTTTAAAGGATAACCTGAAAAACTGGGTCTATAAATTGTTTCCAGGTGAGGTTTAGAGTGAAGAGAAGTGGCAGGAATTGGTCGTGTACCTTGTTTCACGCTTTAATACACAAAATGTATTAAAAAAAATGCGAATAAAATCGTTCGCGTTAAAAGTACGTTATTACGTTATTTAACCCATTTATTATGTGGGCTAAATTTTTGTATTTCTACCCTCAATTTCATGATGTTACTGATTCGGTTTTTAGGTCTAGTAATCGCTCGCGCCAATGTTGAGCAGAGACCGGGAATCCAATATACCCGAGTCAGGCAGTTTTGCCCACAGTTCGGTTTTGCGTCAATAAAAATCAGAATAATTAAAAAAAAAACAAAATCTAGTAAATCTTCGAAAGTGTACCTAATTGTTTTGCCACCTCCAATTAATCCAAATACCTTTCTAACCGAAAGGATCACCTCACCTCTCATGTTTCCCCTCCATCTGCTTCATCTGAGCGAGCTGAGTGGCCTCCATCATCTTCTTGAGCAGGTCCCTCTGCTCATTGAGCCGGCTGCGGGCGCTGGTCCACTCCTCGACGCGGTGCTTCGCCACCAGCTCGCTCCAGGCCGTGGCTTGCTCGTTGACGAGCTTGCGGAAGGAAGCATCGTTGCTTAGCTGGTCCTTACTGGAAGATTAGGAAAGTTGAATAGGATAGGGGTTTCTTAAGTTTTTATTCATACGTAGGTACAATACGATGCATACGACATGCTGCCGTTATTTATGGCGTTCTATGGGGGAGGCTTTTGTCCACCAGTGGACGTCTTATGGCTGATGATGATGATGACGTAGGTACGGTTACGAAAAGAAACAATTTTTTACCCAAGATCAAAAGAAAAATCGTGATCATGTCTGAGGGAAGTCTGTGAGTGGCACCGAATGAAAAGTTATGTGGAAATCGATTGCCATGGTATTGCTTTTGATGAGGAAGAATGAGAAAAGTGATCTAAATGGCTATGGTGAGTGAAAGTAGTTTGGGAGAAAAAGGCACGAAAATTATGAAGAAATCGTAGCTAGTTTGACTAAAGGCAAAACCACCTTCAACTTTTTTCCCATACTGAGATCAGTTTCAGTTTGATAAACAATTTGTAACAAACAACAACTGCATTGAAAATGTCTGTAGATGTATTTTCTTGGTTGTATCTGCGATGCATTTCCCCGAAAAGTATTATCTCTTCAATGAACGTATATTTCACAATGAAATAGTGATAAACATTTCTCCTTATTTCAAGTTTACAAATACAAGACGTCAAGTGAACACTAACCAGAACTCTGGCTTTCAAGGGTGTCTGACGTCAACGTCATTTGAAAGGAATTACCCATTGAATAGGTACTCATGGAAATTCTTGGAAAAAGCGTAAACAGATTTGTTAATATTAAAATTTGCACTGGACTCATATTTTCCTTTACCTACTGAATTAAGTAAGCTACCTATCAAAATCCAGCTACAAAAATAATATCTTGATTTTTGCAGTATTTTGGACTTCGTGCTAAATGTCATCGATCGTATTATTTTTCCTTAAACCCATATAGGTACCTAGGCACCAGGTAAGGTTCTAATCTGAGATGTTTCATAATGATATCAACACTAAAGGGAGCGTTCCGATACGACCCAAGAAAAGGGCGCGAATAAACATAGCATCACGCTTGTAATTCCCGAAGAGTTTAGGCAGAGGCTTACCTAATAGTACAGCCACATTTTGTCAGTTATGTTCAAGCCCCATGTAATAGGGGGCGAGCCTATTGCCATCAATCCGGACTCCGTGGCTGCTAGTGAAAACTGATGGAAAGATTCAATAACACTGCCCGACCCGGGAATCGAACCCTGGTCAGCAGTCGCGCTTGCGACCACTAGACCCACCGAGGCAGTAGTATTTTCATGAGATATCTTCAAATATCTGTAGATTGGCCGATATGAGTACAAGTTCTTTCTACTAACTTCTTTCCCTTAATCATCTTTTCAAGCGCTGAGCACTGCGTCTTCTGCAGCGCCAGCTTCTCCTTGGAGTGGCGCTTCCTCATAGCTTCCAGTTCCTTTTGCTGCTTCCTGCCAGTCTTGATGAAGCCCTTCTCCTGGCGAAGGGACTCGACTGTGATCGGCTCGAACACTAGAGGAGGTTCTAGAAAAGAGAAATTGGGCGATCAAAATATGCCACAGATTTTGAGGGATATGACTTCATTTTTGAGGTTCTAGAATAAAGAAAGATAAAATATTATGAAAGTTTTCTAGGAAATGACCTTCGGATCATCTTAACTTTCTAAACTAAAACATTTTTAGTATTAACCAGATGCGACTAAAATCGCTTGTCGTGTAAAACGTATACGATTATTAATAACGAGTTTCTGAAATGCACACATTGGGACAAATTGACAATTCTATTATTTGAGAATTCTGCATTAATTCCCAGCAGACTCATTAAGGATCCGAACTATATGTTCTAGTTCTGCATAAGTATTGTTATCATAGCCATCGGAACTGTCCACATCCCGGCTAATCTCCATAAGCAAAACAAGTCAAAATAAAAACTAAATTGTTTCTCAAAAACGCAATGTCCATACCTATTCACGAACTAACACCGCAGTACTTCCCAACCATCACGAAACATTCACACAAGGACTAATGCCACACAAATAATAAATAAAAACAAAATAATACCTAAACAAAACGACACAGTGCTCATTTCGCTTAGCACACTCGCGCGCAGCCTACTTGAGCGAAACTCGGCGGTTAGAAGATATCTGATACGAAACATCTGTATCTTGAAATGTTTAAGGTAATACGTTTGGTGTGGGGTGTGGGGCATAAGCGGAGCGGGTTTGTGTGGAATGCAGGTAATTCATAACGAGCCTTGAAGGATTAAGTGAAAGGTTTTTGGCTACAATCATAAATATGATTCGCCATATAACTCACTTTGGTTTTCCTGGAGACTCGAACATATTAGGTAAATACAACGCTATTCCATGCAAACTTTTATTCCCTATTTTGTCTCTTTGCTTTCCGTTATCATAAAATGAGCGGCTGCGGTTGATGAGTATATTTAAGAATAATCAACATCCAAAATGTGACGATCCATCTGCGATTTGGAAAGATTAGCAATAATTTACTCAATATAACATTTTTTGTTATTGTATGTACCAAATATCTACTTTTCAAGTTTTTGAATTTGTTTTTAAAACGTTGCCCCACACTAGGAATTTCTTCTGTATCGTGGGTGCGTTCACAATCATAAAGTCACATACACAAATACCCAGACCCGAAACAACTTTCTGCAGGCCATACAAATATAAGTTCCGTGCGGGGATCGAACCCGCGACACGCAGCGCAGCAGTCTAATCGCTTAGCCACTGCGCCAACCGTGCCGTCAAGGGAATTGTCATTGTCACTAACATTTTCAGCATCACGGTGCTTGCAACATCGGCGAAATATCGGGAATACAAAACAAATACCTAATAGTGTTAATGATAAAATGATCTACTTTTCGACCAAAAACTAACATGTTCGGACATTAGCTGCGAGCTTCAAGCGATTAACAAGCCGCTCCCGCTTAACCCTTAACCCACACCCCACTACAGAATGATTCCTAAAATATCTGCTGCGCCTGCATGTCATATACTGCGTGGATTAGTTGGGTTAAGCTCCTGCGTAAATACAGGTCAGAATTATGAATCCATATTCTATTTGTAGCTCAGTGCAGAACAGCAGGTCTCGTTAAACTAAACATACTGGTAAAAAACTCCCGTTTACTTCTGACACATGATTTAGTTAGGAATGTAGTGAAGTGAGGTTGTACAGAATGCCTGGTTTGTTTATGGTATTGAAATGTTTATGTTTGGGCAGATTGAGAGTTCGGGTGAATGGAAATGTTCATGAGTAAAGTTTTGAATTGACAGATAGGCATTTATATTTTTTTTTTTGGTTTGGTATTGTGTGCTAGTTGTTAAAAGATGGTCAGTTGTTTTCAGACTTGGCAAGCCTTGAGTTCAATAATTGGCTATTTTATTTCGTGGTGATCTTCAAATAATTATTATTGACATAGGTAGTAATTCCCTTACGACGTATTATCACCGCGATTTTAGATTAAAGAAAATGAATATTTTTTAAAGATTGCAACATTTGCATCGTCCTTTCCCATTTTGACATAATTATGAAACGTCACTTTTCTTTTTCGCGCGTTAACGACACCGCAAGAAAAAGTTCTTTCTCGTCAAATTATTCGCTTAAAAATAAGTTTACGTTATTTTCTACCGAAATAACAAAATAGTGAGTGACAAAAAGTGTAATATGTGCAGCATTAGTGAAAATCGTAAACCTGAGACGCAGAAATCTGAGCAAATACCTACAGACAACGCTCGCGCAGCCGACCACAGCGGTGAACTTGGATGTAACCATTAGGCGTAAGAATGCCTGGCTATAACTGACCTATACGTGACCGGATACGTGATATCTACAGTGCTTATTCAAGCGATACGATGGTCATTAACACTGTAAACCACATGTGTGCTGTAAGCTTCTTAAAGCTTTTTCCAGTGGGTGCGCGACACCCCAGTAACATATATTTCCTATGTACTAGCTGGAATTTGAACTATCAGTGCGTGACACGAGATGTCCTTAGCAAAGTCATTGGACTATGCTTACACTGAAAATAACTATACTGGGTATAGCAGGTGAGCTACATTTCCATGTAAGCATATACCCTATGTTATTAACTGCATAGCAAACTATCACTGTGTGGCACGAGATGTCCTTAGCAAAGTCATTGGACAATGCTAACACTGAAAATACCTATACTCTGCATATCAGGTGAGTTACATTTCCGTATAAATTTTAAGCATATACCCTGAGTTATTAGCAGCTTACCAAACTATCAGTGCGTGGCACGAGATGTCCTTAGCAAAGTCATTGGACAATGCTAACACTGAAAATACCTACAATCGGCATAGCCGGTTTTCGGAGTTCCATCTCCATGTGATGTTTGTGTGTTTTTAGTCATCATCATTCCCTTGCCCTTATCCCAATTCATTTGAGGTTGGCGCAGCATGTCATCTTTTATATTTCTCTATTACTTGAATGATTCCAACGGAAAAACTACCATCCAGAAATATGCTTTGCATGAAAACATATATCCAACGTTACTAACCACATAGCAAACTATCAGTGCGTGACACAAGATGTCCTTAGCAAAGTCATTGGACAATGCTAACACTTAATACCTAGAATAGACATCACAGGGGAACCCTATTCTACTATGAACTTCGGTCAGCTAAATTTATAAATATGCTTTTTAACCTCTGAGCATGATGGTTGCGAGACAACCTTGCTTATCCAATGTGCAATATAGTCTTGCTAATGCATATACTCTTGCAGTGAATGGGGACCATACTTTGCCACCTGGTTTCCTATCAGCAAGTAAAAGTTAGGTCAGTGGGTCGTCTTAGGGGCGGTTACTTGGCTGCCTTATTTGTATTCTACTGGCTGACACACATTTGTCATGATTGCACATGCTTTAGTATGAGATATTCTCTGCATGTTATGGCCACATTAAGTGAAATCTTTTCATAGCTTCTTCATCGAGTATGATATTATGGAAGCATCATTGGTTATAAATCAAAGTTACATAATTATGCATGTAACCAACCAAATGCAAAACTGGCGAAATGTGGGTGTCTGACACCTCTGCCTAACCGTTCGAGGATTGCAGGCGTAATGTTATGTTATGCAAACAATGTTTGTATAACTCTTTATTTTCTGAATAAATTAAATAAAACATGGTGGTAAATGCACTGTAATGTCCCAATACATAAAAACTATTAGTATTGAGGGGAAAAGGTTTATAGACTGACAAAATTTCGAGGTCTTAACAGCCTGTCAATGTACAGATGACCTTATCAACCAAACCCTTTTTAGTTCCAAATCAAATTATTTCCACTCCGAGACCCGACCCCCTCTTAGGAAAAGATAATAGTACCATTATATTGTAAGGCCCAATGTAAAATAACAACCCTAATAGTAACTCGTTGCTATACCTAGCAATCTATGGCTTCAATATTAAATTAATCATGTTGTAATTTATTTCTGCCTAAGAGTATTTTCAGAGAAAATCACTTAAACCATACTTAATAATAACAGATAACTTGTTATGTCTGATGAATTTATCATAGATACGCTAGATATTCATAGATAACACTCAAGTATTGTATGCAGTAAGCATGTAACCTGCATTAAATAATATTTAATTCCTGAGGAGATGGGCAGACCTAAATTACAGCATAGTAAAGAAGAATGTTAATTTGTTATCTGGGCACAAAATGTACACACTTGATAGTACAAGTAAGTACTAAAGTGATATAATTGAAAACAAGGGGGGGAGGGTGCATGGGAGTGCTAACATGAAGGGATTGTGGTTAGAACATCAAGACATCAGGTGCCATATGTTTTACGTAACAAAATTGCTGGAGCTTTTATTGATTAGGATATTATGTCAGAGAACTCTAATAGACAATGTGTGGGGGAAACTTAGTAAGTTTTCCTACATTCTTTATAATATTATGCTGATTAAGATTATAAATAAAACCGCACTGCTGGTAGCTTACCACGGTTTGGTTGTCTTTACTCTGCAGTATAGACTTATATTTTGGGGTAATACTTTTATAAGTATTATTAAGATAAGTAAATCATGAGCCTGATTGGAGCTCATTCAAAATAAAATTCACAAAATCATGCAAGCAGAATTTTTAAAATACCGACAGTAGACACTGTATATTTATGAATCATGTATTTTTGCTAAAAACAATATGCATTTATATAAATCTGTCGAAAGCCTATGTTGCTCAGATAAACTTCACACATTGCTGCATGCATCACAAAAGTGTATATTTTTGCAATGATGACAATCTGGGTGCAGATTGTACACTAAAATATATACGCAAATTAAAGACAGTAAAAGCCTCAATGAATTTAAAAAACAGATTCTTACCATTATTGATAGACAAAGTGAAAATTGTTACAGTATTGACATTTAATTTGCCAAGTTGTTGGTCATCTGCCTCGTTGAGCTATGGTTTGCAAGCACCGCTGAGAATGAGGTTCTGGGTTCTATTCGTGGATCATGCAAAGTGTTATTCCATCAGGAATTTCTCAGTAGCAGCCACAGAGTATGGATTTGTGCTCAGTTAATGACAATAGGCTCGCCCCTGTTACATGGGACTTAAACATGATGATGATGAATGTGATGTTATGTATACTTATGTGTCTATTTACATTAACATTTTTACTTACATCGTCAAAACTTTGACATTTGATGCATGTAATTTTAATTTTTAGTGAACCAGATTCTATTGTAATGTTTTTATTTTACTTTTTTGAAGCAATTTAATTTTATGTACCTAATTGGAGAAACTTTATGTGTGCCCAATAACATAGATATTATTTACTTATGATCACAAAATTAATGAATTTGAATTCCGATAGATTCAGGGTGATAATATAGAGCAAATTTTAAAACAAAGATATTTGTTATTCTGCAAGCTCTAATTTTTACCCATTGGAGTAACAAAACAGTTGTTAGGAATATCAACCACAAATATTTTAAAGTTTCTTATATTTCAAGTGAAACTGGTTTTTTCAGCAGATCAAATCAGAGCTGACATCAGACATATAACAATCTATAATTATTATTTTATTATAGTTATCAATTCAACATGCACTGTATCCTTATAATACTAAACTATGTACTATGTTATAATACTAAAGCTCTATTGTACCTAAAGTAAGGAAGTCATAAGTACCTAGGCGTTTTATCACCAAAGAGTGATATAGTAGGCCTATAATGGTAACCATTGTTACTGCTTGTACTATAAAGGTTTTTAACAGAGCATTTTGGTTCTATAAGATTAAATAGAATTTAATTTTTATAGTTTACCTCTTAGAACGCTTACAGGACCATACGAATCGTTAAAGTGTTGCATAGTAAAAAAAAAAAAAAAAAAAAAAAAAAAATGCTCATTTGGTGCTACTTAGTACTAAAGACGACCTAACAAACACTTTTATTTATCTATTATGCACTAATAATGCGTAAAAATAAGTTTTACAGTTCAAGTACTGTAACAGTATCGAAAATACTATTCAAGGATCAATCTGCACTGTACCTTACACAACCACTACATAACCTTTTAACTTCTTAAAAGTTCTCTCAACGTCGCTATGGGGCTAGTTCTGTAAAAGTCATAACAACTCTTCTAGAGTACTAAATAGGACCCCTGCTGCAGCTGCTACATAACTTAATAGCTCTATACGTGAGTTTGTGTTACTGCTACGAGACAAGAGATGATCTAATTCGTTTTTGGTGAAAATACGGCTGCTATTTTCTGCCATGATAGCACATTGACAACACGGCAGGAGCCAATGTGTAATAGCAGCCTGCATAGTCGGGACAAGTACTTATTGTATTAATTTAAATTTAATTAAAACATAAAAAAATATGAAGGCGCATTGTCAAATTTGAAATCAGCGTAATGATTTAATTGATACAATTTTTTTTCGCAAGTGCAAGTTACGGCAGAGTAACGGTCCATGAATGTTTTGTGTTTTATCCTTTTACCCGACTGCAAGGGAAGGGTTTTTCAATACAAATGTTACGTTTAGCAGCAATGGAAATTGACTAAAGCATATGTTACCGATATTATTTGTTTTCTTGGGGAACACTCACGACAAGTGTGATAAAACACATCACTGGAATTGTTTACAGTGCAAAATACAAACATGTTTTGGTTGCTTTTATAGTGCAAATTTGTCACCATGAGACCCTTTATGTAATGTTTATTTAGGGTTTTGTAAACGTTTTTTTCATAGTAGTAGTTAGTACACTCTAATACATTATCAGGACTTTTATAGTACCAAATTTCGTTACTTGGGTAATGTTCACAAATTGACATCCAGAATTATTTGTGTTTTGATTACTTATTGAATTATTGCAGCAAACTCTAAACATCTACCTATGTCAATAATAATTATTTGAAGATCACCACGAAATAAAATTGGGAATCAAACGAGCTTACCTGTTAAGCGAAGTCTTGATTCTAATTTTATGAGTGGTGATCTGAAAAATAATTATTACCCACCCACCACTAGCTAACAACCCCAAAGCTGCAATAATTAATCTACCTAATTCAATGTTAACCTTTCAGGAAATCAAAATGAATGTAGGCATTTGGAACTACTCTGTATGGGAAACAGAGTTTGTTCCTAATGTTATGATCTCTAAAATAAGTGACGTTTCATAATTATGTCAAAATGGGAAAGGACGATGCAAATGTTGCAATCTTTAAAAAATATTCATTTTCTTTAATCTAAAATCGCGGTGTTAATACGTCGTAAGGGAATTACTACCTATGTCAATAATAATTATTTTTCAGATCACCACTCATAAAATTAGAATCAAGACTTCGCTTAACAGGTAAGCTCGTTTGATTCCCAATTTAACTACTGTTAAAAATTCACGAAAATGTTATGTTATTTCAAAGAACTAACATAAATAACACGATGTGTGAAAAAAGTAATAAAATCGATAAAGAAATGGAGTAGCTACACATGCTCTACAAATTTTTGGTGGGGGCACTTTCTATCCTTGTCGCGCGAAACGGTCATTTGTACTACGTAACTATGGCGGTATGAAATGTGACGTCACTTTTTTGTAGCGCTGTCTTTGTCTAGCACATCATTTAAAATCAGTTAAAACTAAGCCATTTTTTGATCGATTTTATTTCTATTTTTACATATCGTGTTATTTCTGTTAGTTCTTTGAAATAAAATAAAATTATCGTGAATTTTTAACAGTAGTCAAATAGCCAATTGGATTTCTCATCAGTAAACATGACGAATTCACAAATCAGGAATTCATATTTAACCCCTTTGAGGGGGGATTCTGTAGAAGTCCTTCCCTAGTGCTCACCTACACAACTATATTATATAGGGAACTATTCTGCCAAAGAATATTTTTATTCAGTAGATGAAGGATAATTTAAAAATGAAAGGTGGGCCGAATACATCTTGCACGATGGTACGGAACCCTTTCTCTACCTAGATTCATTTTCGCAATCTTACATCATTGCTAAAATTCATCATAATATTATGAAAATCTCACCTCACTCAAGCACATAAAATCAAGATAAACAATGAAGTTTATTTCTGCCGATAGTTTACATAAACAATAACATGTTTTTACCACAGCGGTATGACTATAAAAACTTCATGGTTTCTCATACGTAAAAACATGAATAGGTAGATTTTACTTTTCTTGTAGAAATGGTACGGGGTCTGAATCAAAACGACTTACAATATTATGCAAAGGAAAGAAATCTGAAAGTGTGTCCTTGCTTCCAAGGCTTCTTTCAGATATGGTTATGGCGTCTTCTCATCACGCTACCTACCTACACGCACCTACTTACTCAGCTATCAAATTATGCTGAATATGCTTTGCTGCTGTTGGTCCCGGCTGCCGTATTATAGATCTTTGGCAGTCGTTACAGGTGATCAGTGACCTGAAAGTCTGACAGACCAGTCTTACCGAAGAGTATCGTATTACCGAGTATTAACTGGGTTGTGGAGGTCAGATAGGCAGTCGGTCCATGTAAAATACTGGTATTCAGCTGCATCCGGTTAGACTGTAAGCCGACCCCAACATAGTTGGGAAAAGGCTAGGCAGATGATGACGTTTTAAAATACTCTAAGCCTCCATACGTCTTTAACCTGGATTCAAACGCAGTTAACCTACCGTCTGCAAACCGCGTTGGCACCAGATCATATGGTAACAGCCATCATAATTTGTGTATCAACCTTATAAAGACCCAATTCCCAAAACTAAAAGGTACAATTTAAAGTTCTATCTACACTTTCTTTTCAAGGCCGAAAATTAAGAGTGCCTATGGAGTTTCATGCCAATTGTACTCCGTAGAGATCTACACTTTGGAATGGGCAACTATAGTGCTTACACAAGTTATTATGCATTCTGACTGTGACTGTAGTTTCGCTTTTTTTGTTTTTCTGACATCGAAAAGAGTTTGTAATGGTGTAATTAATAATAATAAGTTAGTAATTGAAACAAATGGTTTGAGTTTGAAGCCATCAGGTCTAAGAACGTGAACCGTGTGCTACAATGTGAAACTATAATTACGCTTTCTTCTCGTGGTCACAGCTCATAAGGTTCAAGACCAACTATAATGGTATCTTTTGTACATCTTAAATTAAACCCTATGTCAGAGCATAAAGGTAAACTATAATTTACCTGCTTTCTTCTCCTCGATCTGCACCTTCTTCTCAGGGCCGGTCTCCTCGATACCCAGCTGCTTCACCTTGTCATTGCGAGCGTCTGCAGCGCCCATGAACGCGCGGGGGTCAGACAGGGCAGCCATGAAATCTGTGTGAACATTGATGATTTTAGTCTCCATTTTATTATGTTTCTTACACAAGACTTAAAATATAAATACACTAACTGATGCCCGCGTGCATGTCGGTCAAATTATATACTAAAACCTTCCTCTTGAATCACTCTATCTATTAAAAAAAACAGCATCAAAATTCGTTGCGTAGTTTTAAAGATTTAAGAATACCTACATAGGGATATAGGGACAGAAAAAGCGACTTTGTTTTGTACTATGTAGTGAACTAGTGATGCTGCGGATGCGTCAAATATTTTTACACACAAATAGAATTAATTTTTAGACAAAAAGAGATTCTATTAGCTCTCTTACTGTGTGGGCCCTGGTCTGGTCCAATGCCGAAGGACCGCACTCATACTAAATGTCAGAAGGATCTATAATCCCCATTTTGCCAGTGTCTGAGTGGTAATGTTAAGTCAAAGTCCGGTCTGTGAACTTGACACTGAAGTTATTTTTAGTTTGACTGTCTAAGGAACAGGGTATATACAGTATACTTCATCTTCCTTCATAAAAAACGGAGGATCCTCTCGGGTGTTGTGTCTGTTGGGCTACGACCCAACGTATGTTTTCGGGTCTCTGTATTGGGACAAGCCCGTCACACTATTCACAAACCATCGCAACTCCTGTGCGCCAGAATCAACAGTGGCGACCACCAGAAAAGTGCCGAGACAATGAAGCTCGGCGAAGTCCCAGAGAAATAATTTAACTGTCTTGGATCCCGCACCGAAAATAATTAAAAAAGAATGGCGGAGAAGTAGGACAGCTATAATTTGATGATTTGTGCGCTGCAGAGTGGCGGTGTAAGATGTCACTCCAACCCGTCGGGGCTGCGGGTTGCTAGAAAGAGATTCCGCGGCCTTGGCGCAAGGGTTAAGAAGGAACATAGGTGGTTTTTAGTCAGTAGAAGTCTGACACTAGATTTTTTGATGATATTCAAACTCCCAAAAAAAAAAAAGTAGTCACTACAAGTTACTTACCTTCAAAGCCATCCGGCACGTAGATCTTCAGCTCAATATTACAGAACAGCATAGGCAGCGACATGGGGAAGTTGGCCTCAGTCCTCAGCGAGATGTGCCGGTAGCCAGCCTGCAACCCGTCCAGGGGCAGGATGCGTTGGCCCAGCAGCTTGCCGTTCTCGTCGTATACGCCGAAACGGAGGACCGCTAGGTCTGGGAGTACGACCTTGGGGAGAAAAGGTGAGTTAGAATGTGATGAAAATGTGTTTGTGCATTGAACGCAAAGTTGACAAGTTCAGGTAGCTTTAAGGTCTTAGCCTGCTAACCTGCTTACACAACTCTACTCCCAACTGGCAAAAACAATATAATTCAAATATGGGCTTTAAGCTTTTCTTCAACATAGACGAGTGCTGTATCCATACCACCTAGACTTTCCATTGTTCTTCTTAGCATGTCGATGACAATTCAAATTGAATCAGCTCAACATTTGATGACGAGTTTGGACTTTCGCTTCTTTTGTAGGGGCCACACATGGACTTACGCTTATCGCCGAGATCTGACACCCGAAGCACGCAGTAAAACGGTATGCTCCCAGCGTAACCATACTTTCCACCAAATGCTCGAAACGAAATGGCCAAAGGTACCTCACAATTGATTGGCCAAATGTGTGGTAACTTTGGCCATTTCGTTTTAGCTTTGGCTTTTCTTTTCATCTTGCTGTTACAAAACTTTTGCAAATTGATTATCGCATTCAAAAAACGTTCCTTACCTTTCTGAACAAGAACGCCTCCTCATTATAAACAGGGTTCAGTCCGTTGGCGGGCACCATGCGTGTCCTGAACTCCTTGCGGATGGTGTCTGACGGTAGACCGTACATGTCCACCTCTACGTATGTACCGATCTTCTTGTCTGACAAGAACTGGCCGGCGATGACCTGGTGACAATTTTTGTGTGGTTAGAAAATGGTTTTCCTGCACAAAGTTGATAATAACCCATAGTATAATTAAAATCAAAAACATTTATTTCAAGTAAGCCAGTTATAGGCACTTTTGAAACGAATACATAATAAGAGAAACTACAGTCCCAGTCACAAGGCATAATAACTGTGAATGTACTGTAGTTGCCCTTTCCCTAACGTAGATCTCTATGGAGAAGAACGGGCAAGAAACTCCATGGACACTCTTTTAAATCAAAATATTGTTACAAAATCTTGGTAACATCATTCAGGTTGTGATATTATGTGAGAACAATGTAGCAAGATGTGCACGATAAAAGTGTCCACATAAAGTCAAAAACGACTAATAAGAAAATACCCACTACCCACCGATCGAATACAAACCCTTTTTCCTGTAAGACGCCGATTGCCGGAACCAACTAGGTACGAGGGCTATTGCGGTTGCAATAGAAAACTTCATTAGCAGATCTATTCAAAGGCTAATAATAAGTCTTGCATAACCTTATGTACTAATTTGAGCCTTAACGGGTAAAACAAAATCATGTTAACTATAAACAAGCCAAAATTGCAGAATTTGATATATGAGAACCATTTTTGATGAGACATATATTATTATTATATGCACATGCTAGGACCAAAAATTTGCCTATAAGGCCGTTCTCCCATTTAACGGTGTTATGTTTGCTAATTTTTCAAAGAAACTAAAGTAGGTACCTGAACAGAACACTGAGCAGCAATCACGCCATCTACAGGCGCATCAGCAAACGGATCGAAGCTCCTGTCAGCTCGCCGCATGAAGTCTGGCTTCAGCAGGTACCCGCAGTTGCCGTTGTACTCGAACTTGCCCTGGTTCAGCTGCATCGGCAGGTCGGAGGTCTGGAAGTTTAGGGACACCATCTGGCAGCCGGCGTTCCAGAATACCTAGGGAAGACGGATCTAAAATTAGTTGGGTATATAGCATATTAAATCTGCTGCATCCGGTTAGATTGGAAGCTGACCCCAAAATAGTTGGGAGGCTAAATGATGATGACGATGATATTCAGTCTATAACGTTTCCACAGCTGGGACACAGGTCTTCTCCACGAGAGGGAGCGAGGGTCCCAGTGCGAGTAGACATTATTAGGACAAAAATGCTGATGCCTTATAATCATCATAGTATTATTTTATTTATGGCGGTAGTCAATTTGTAAACATTTTTAGTATACGTTTCTGTCCCTTTTCTAGGTTTATTGTTAGCCTAGCTTTTCCCACTGCAGGGCAACTGGCGCCTGCAGTGTAGAGTTATTTTGGCCCATGGTTCGTCTGACATACGCCAGATACGTCCAACCCAATTTTGTTGTAGTATGGCAGTTTTTTGAGAAGAACATAATTATGCTTCTTATTGGACAGCTATAATTCCGCTTAGGGTTTCTTGCAAATTATAAGTGTTTATACCTGTGGCATGTAGTTGGAGGAGTCAGCCCTGGTGCCTTTGGGATAAATACGGGACATCTGTCGCTTGTTATAGTTTACGAAGTCGATGGCTTGTGTCTTGAGGTAGTTCATGCCGGTGGTCTCCGCGAATGAAGACATATTGTGGTAGATGTTCTTTTCTGTAAGTTTCAATTATTATTTTAGTTATGATAGAGGAAGTCCAAGCTCCAAGTCACCCAAAGAGCCATGGAACGGGCTATGTTAGGTATCTCTCTATGTGATCGAATCAGAAACACAGAGATTCGGAAGAGAACGAAATTGGTCGACATAGCCCATGTGACCGCTAGCAGAAAGTGGAAGTGGGCGGGCCATATATGCCGTAGACAGGACAACAGGTGGGGTAATCGGGTGCTTGAGTGGAGGCCTAGAGTAGGGCATGGAAATGTAGGCAGGCAACCGATGCGTTGGACCGACGACCTTGTTGGAGTGGCCGGAAAGGACTGGATGCGAAAGGCGCAAAACCGGGAAGAATGGCGTGCATTAGGAGTGACCTACACTCAGCATTGGGTGGTGACCTAGGTTGAAGAAGAAGAGAGGAAGTCGTTCTCATTGTCACTGTCTTACACAGTGAATATATATAACAACCCCGTGTTACCATGTTAGCAACAATTCACATTTTGAATGACCCTTTCCACTCGATAAGATGTTATATCGAGTCATCAAGTGGTTCTACCAATTCGATAACTTACCGAATGTACCTAACCTTGACGAGAAAGTGCCAAGATCAAATCAGAACTACCAGGTACCTACCTAATGGGTATCCTATCCGTCTTTTGACTGAGATCTGTGCAGATTTAAATGTTTGCAGTGTCTTCTGCATTGACACGATTTCGTCTTGAATGTACAGACGTGTGACGACAGCGACATCTATCGCAACACATGCGAACTAATTGGCTAATCCTACATCGCGCTATCAACTTTTGTCGCGACATTAGCCTATATAGAAAATTCCGACTTACATATGTCGGGCAGTTAGCCCACCAAACACAACAGTCCTCTGGTCGGAGGATTCTCCCTTTTTTATGGGGGATGAGGAACTTTACACCCTGTTCCAAAGTTGTCCCCCAAAGACGAATTTCTTTATTAGATTTTCAACTTCACCGCTAAAGCGTTAGGTTCAAGGTTGATTACGAAAGTTTGACAGCTTCGGGTAGCTTTACGGCGTTGATACTTAGTAGGTACGTGTAGTCAATAACCGGGAATTAGTCGTCTGCAACTTTTACAGTTAATTGGGCAGTTAACTGACGAAAAAATATGATTCTGTTTAGTCCGTCAGTTACTATATCGAAAAATATTGGATACGTGTTTTTTGTTCTATCAAATTAATAAAAATTTACGAAGATAAAACATAAGGTTATGAGTCCCCCCCACTCATGATCTTTGACTGCTTGCGACGTCACTTTCCGGTAGAAAATATACTGAAATGTGACGTCACACGAGTTTTCAAAGCACTGTATCGTCTTCAAATTTTGTTTACGTGAAAAAAAAATGTGTTAAATATTTTTTGGAAATCTGTCTGACGGACTAATTAGATTTTTATTTATTTATTTTACTATTTTTTTGCCAAGTACCCAATTATATTTTCTGAAAAGTAATACTCACTGTCAGCCTCCTCGAAGCCCTGGAACTTGATGGGCTGCGCGTAGTTGACCATGGAGGACAGCCAGGGGTGCACGTTGGTGGTGGAGCCCGTGTATGCCACTGGGGGGGGCGCGTCGTCGCCCGCTGATGCTGCTTCCGCTACTATCTCCTCGGGCTGGAGGAAAGGGCAACAAGTTATTGTGAGAATGACATGGACTTCTGCGATGACTTATTGGTGGCGAGACGGTGCGTCAAAGAAAACCCCTATTTATTAAGGTTTAAGGTACATTTATAACGGTTACGGTACTTCTACCGAAATATAGGTACCGGTATGCATTTCCAGCCTCAAAATTCCGCTACCTAAAAAAATAACGGTATGGAAATATTTCGGTAACCCTTATTTAACGGTAGGACGTCATACCGAAATTTAAAGGTACCGTAATTTTTGGGTAATTCAGTCCCTGCATGGAACCCAGCCATAAAACATTCGAGTTATACTTTTTCTTCCAGAAGTTGCTTTTTATTTCCTGGTCTATATTGTTTCTCATTGCTGTGTAAACGCCTTCTCTTTCTCCCTCTAATCTTCTCTATTTTGTGCATTTCCTGATCACGCTTGCCCAACGAACATGATCAGATGGAAAAAGTTGCAAGAACCGATTAATGGTATATTACAGACAGAAGGTTTTACGACATGACATCTAAAGGTCTCCGAAAACTCGCACCGAAGTTCCTTTTTGTGGAGCAACATTTTGCAACATGATATTTTTTTGTTATTCGTTGTTACCTACTTATTCTTTATCATGTGGTTGGTGTCTATCCTCATGGTGTCAGTTTTTTATGCTGCCCATGCCCATGGACCATTTTTTTTTTGGGGTGGGAAATCATCAAATAACCCCTCTCGCTCTTGGGCAGAGCGGAAGGGAGTGTCAGACTTCTACTGACTAAAAACCACCCATGTTCCTTCTTAGCCCTTGCGCCGAGGCCGCGGTATCTTTTTCGAACAACCCGCAGTCCCGATGGGAACAACCCACAGCTCCGACGGGTGTCCATGGACCTCTGTTGCTTACTACTTTGCTATTAATAACATTGCTCCAGAAAAAGTAGCATCAATATCTAATAAGTGACTGGCCAACTTGAGCAGAACGTCTCAAAAATCGAATCAATCTTCAACTACCAACCTTCTTATCCGTAATAACAACAGCGCTGGCATCCTCCTTCTCCTCATCCTCAATGACGAACTGTCCCTGACGGAACAGTTCCAGCTCCTGCTTCTCTACCTCGGTCTTCAAGCGCTTGTTCTTGATGAGGATCTTGCGCCGCAGCGCTGAGGGGGGAGGCAGCGGCACTCCAGGTTCCAGCTGGAATTGTTTGTACTTTGTATTTAGGAGCAGTTATTTAAGCACAATATACAACACATCACTAGAAAATAGGTATACTACAATACATCATAATTTTTCCTTTTCCCAATTGTTCTGAGAGAAAGAAAATTATAGGAGCTTGGAAAAATGCGATTCCGCGCTGCTAAATAAGGCACAAAAATATCATACGGTAGATTTCTATTTGGGTTTCATTATTCTTTGGTTTTGGCAGCGGCTTTGCCCACGTGGAAATTAGAAATACACCACATTCACTCGGGAATATATTATCGGGGTACAAAATCCTATGTCCCTAACCCAGGGCATGGTCTACCTTTGTGCCAAATTTCGTCGAATTCTGCTGAGCCGTTAAGCGTGAAAAGAAGATAGATAAAGTTACTTTCGCATTAATTAATAAGTAGGTAGGTATAAATATAGAATTTATCCTATGACTGGTGTCGCAGGCCGCAGGCAGGATTAATTTATTTAATAGGTTGTAATATTCAAGTGTTGGTTAGGGACTAAAGGAATATAATGTGAAGGTTTTACTTTGACCATTATTGTTAACCTCTTGAACGTCCGCTAACATTGCTTGAATGTCTTATGATCCACCGGGTGATCATAAGGACGCTCGAAGACTTAATCACGACCATACTTAGTTCCAATCAGAGATCTGCTCGGAGAGCCGAGATCGACGTTCAAAAAAGCAGTCCCCAAAAACCATGAGCTACTTCCATCATCACAACTTCAAACCCCAAAAAAACCACCCCAATAATACTCACAGGGTGTTCCGACAAAGCTTCTTTCAGCAGCAAATCCCCAAGAATCTCATCACAATACTTCGCCAGCTTATACTGCTGGGCTTTGCAGCAATGGTTCTCAAATGACAGGATCACCGGGTAGTCTGATGTGACGAAGGCAGTGTCTCTCAGGGCGTATATGACGTCTTTGAAGAGGATGTCAGTACACATAGCCATGCCGTGGGTAATGATTGGCTCCTCGTCTTCTCCTTTGCCGTCCCAGCAGTCGAGTTCTACGCATCTGGAATGGGATGGAACTGTGTTATAGAAGTTGGTGTTGTATTATTTAAGAGGAGGGCCATGGGGTCCGAGTGCCCACTTAATATTTTAGGAAATTGGCCAACCGTTGGTCGACTCTTCACGTGACCAGAGGGCTGACCTATTTTTATTTGGGCAAAGATTGCCATCCAACGTGGGAATGCTGCCAGCCTTCTGCAGGGCTATTGCGTATCTTTTTTAATGACAGTGGCAATCATAGTGTCCATAGATAAACTGTCAAGTGGTTATGGTTTGGTACAAAACGGAACCATTTGACAGTTAATCGATGGACACTGATAGCCACTGACATTTAAAAAGATACGCAATAGTGTACATTTCCTGTTTACAGCGATATGGACGTTTTTTTATGATAATATGCACACTATATTTTACATTAGATTTTCTGTCACAGCTGTATATGATCAATACAAATGCTTAACCAGTATCAGAAACCTCCAGAAACCAAATTTATAACGAAAACAAGACCTTATACACTTAGAAAATCCCCTCAATCAAAGATAACACCTTGCGGCAAAAGAAAAGCGATTAGTAATACATCATCGTAGATTAGAAACAACTGAACAAAGTTATAAACTCTGAAACTCGGTAATAAAGTAGACGCGATTAATTTGTATGACGCGGGCGGATCGCGAGATGAATTTGTAGTCTACCAGTTTCACTTGACATGCGGTTAAGAACTTAGCTACTTGAATTTGTGCAACTAATCTGATCATCATCTGCCTAGCCTTTTCCCAACTATGTTAGGGCGCAGCTGAATACCAGTATTTTACATGGAGCGACTGCCTATCTGACCTCCACAACCAAGTTAATACTAGGTAATACGATACTCTTTGGTAAGACTGGATGTCAGAATTTCACGTCACTGAGTACCTGTAACGACTGCCAAAGACCTATATATGGCCGCCGGGACCAACAGCTTAACGTGCTTTCCGAGGCACGGAGGAAACTCGGTATTTCGGGCGGTCACCCATCCACAGGTACATTAGGTAAAGCTGTACTTGCCTTGGTCGGTCCAAGGCAAGCACAGCTTTACCTAAAGATCGACCCGAGTGGCAGTTCTTATTAAGCCACGAGCTACTAATCTGATCCATTGTCTGATTTGTGCTAAATTAATGTACTAAATTAAAGTAAGTTGAACTGATACAGCACTGGGCCAGTGGAAGATAAGAGCCCATTCCCGCTTATAGAGAGGAAACCTGTGTCCCAGCAGTATGCTATGATATGCTTAACTGAAACAATCTGTATTCTTTTCTTTTTTATAAAAAACGTTGCCTCACACTAGGAATTTCTCCTGTATCGTGGGTGCGTTTACAAACATTTAAACTCACATATACAAACACCCAGACTCGAAACAACTATCTGTAGGCCATACAAATATTTCCGACTGCTAGGAAACTGGTCTCCCCTCCGTGATACAGAGATCTAGTTGTGACTTTCTGGCGATAAACCCCCTGACTATTATCAACAATAGGTATACATGTGACGAGAAGTAGTAGGTATGTGCTCGAATTTTGTGTATGCAGGAGGCACATCTGTGTTTTCCCCGAAGAGAATTACAGAAGAATATATTGACCTACTAAACCGTTAACAGTATTGGGAAATAAAGAAAAAGTTTCTAGAAATCTGCCATTTCCCACGATCGCACTTGTCTAAATTCTCTGGATTAACAGTAACACCGTCACGAAACATTCAATAAAAATATTTTGCAAGTTGCGCCGCCTTGAAAGACCAAGTTACATTGGGCTCGTCGTAATTAAGTTCCGAACTTGGTCCTCAGGGCGTGCAACTGTAAAGACAGCGCGGATAAGGCTTCGCGCAAACGGGCCACCGTCCACTGCCATCGGTGGCTTTAATGCGCCACGGACTTTGGTACCGCGTAAACGAGGGGGTCAGTGGCTACCACGAGAGGTTCCAATTTTACCGGATGCAGGTGCAGCTGAATATCAGTATTTTACAAGGGGCGACTGCCTATTTGACCTCCACAACTCACACACACACTTCACAAGACTGGATGACTGGATGGACTGGACTGGAGAACACTTCGTAAGACTGGATGTCAGATTTTCGAGTCACTGATAGCCGGAACCAACGTCGTAACGTAGGTACTTTCCGGAGGAAATTCGGTATGTAATGGGTGGTCACCCATCCACGCACCAACCTAGGCGAGAGCGGCTTAACCTGAAGATTGACCCGAACGGCTGTTATTAGCCACGAGCTCCTTCTCCACGCCGATTCCATAACAAAAAAAAATTTAAATCTTGTAAACAGCTTGTTGCCAGCCATGGCTGTGAAAAGTGGCTCGTTTGCGCGGCTTCTAAGACGGAGTTGAAACTTTCTGTAAGCGACTACTTTGTAAAGCTTCGGAAGAGTTTAAAGCGGCTACAGTTCAGCGCAATTTTCGGTACGTGTTGGAATTTATCGTATTATGGACTTGAATAACTGTTTCGCTTGTAGGTATTCAAAGAGGGAATTGTGCCAGGTGGTTATCGGAAACATTATTAGGCTGCAAAGAGAAATAAGAGTGTTTTGTTTAGCTAGAAGTGATGGCCTCTTTGTTCCATCATCATCATCATCATCTGCCCAGTCCTTTTCCTTTTACTTAGCCTTATGGTGGGGTCGGCTTTCAATCTAACCGGATGCAGCTAAAAACCAGCATTTTACCTACATGAAGTGACTGTTGACACATTGTTTCATATATACCTACTTATTTAGAAAGCCTACCTTCTTTTTTTGTTACAGCCAAAAACCGCGATAGTAAAGAATTATTTCAAGAGTCATTAACGTGACCCCTGGCAAAGTCGTCGAAGTCAATGTGGAAGGGTTACCCTGTCGGGGCTGCGGGTTGTTCGAAAGAGATACCGCGGCCTCGACACAAAGGGCTAAGAAGGGACATGGGTGGGTGGTTTTTATTCAGAAGTCTGACGCTCCCTCATTCATTTGATGATATCCCATCCTCCAAAAAAAAAGTGATAAAGGATGTCGACGCGAAAACGGTTACCATTTACTCGGTATCATTGTGATACCCCCACATAGAAAATCGGTGGAGGGGGGGTATGATCTACTATATTCGTTATTCCATCCTCCCTGTATACCCTTTTTTTTTAGTGGGGGTTGTGAAATCATCAAATCGCTCTGGGCAGAGCGAAAGGGAGTGTCAGACTTCTACTGATTAAAAACCACCCATGTTCCTTCTTAGCCCTTCATGTCGGGGCCGCGGTATCTCTTGCGAACAACCCGCAGCCCCCTGTATACCCCTCCCTCAGCAAAAAATAGGCTCAATGATTTCAACAACAAAACTACTCCTTAATTTTTCCTACTCCTCCGCTATTCTTTTCTGATTAATTTCGTTGCGGGATCCAAACAGTTAAATCGTTTCCCTGGGACTTCGTCGAGCGTCATTGTCTCGGCGCTTTTCTTGTGGTCACCACTGTTGATTCTGGCTAACAGGAGTTACAGAGGTTTGGGAATAGTGTGGCGGGCTTGTCACGAAAAAAAAAAAACAACAAAAACAAAACTTTAGAACACATACCTGCATCCAGCCAGCAGGACCTGCCGATACATTTCCACGGAACTCTTGCCACCAAACTGACGACCAGACAAATAGGTGTTATGTGAGGAGTTGATGTAGTAGTGGGCCAGCGGCTGGTCCATATCCATATAGTTGTCCAGACGGTCCAGGAACACTGGAGCGTTCTCGTCGGACATCAGGTAGCGGATCAGACCGTCTTTTGTGAGGCATTCTGGAAGATTAGAAGGGGGATTTTGAGATGGTGGAAGTCATAAGCTTCATTTGAGGACTGAAAATCTATTAATATTGTTTTAAAAAGGAAATAGCTTGTAGAATGAAGCTCATAGCAACTTATATGTGATTTTAAAATTCTTTAAACGCACCCACGTTATACGAGAAATACCTAGTGTAGTAGTAGTTGCAGTATGGTTTTTTGCATAGAAAAAAATCCCTAAATCTTTCATTACACGCACAGCCAAGGAATGGAATTACCAGTCTGCGTCTGTGTTCCCAAGCTCATACGACCTTAAACTATTTAAATCGTGAGTAGACTTTTTTTGGGTTAGCTTGTTCCATCGTTGACCTCATCTCTGTATTCAGGACAAAATTGAGGTCAATAGAAGGTCCATTTAATGATGTTAAAAAAACCAGTACGAGATGAGGTCATGCTCAAGGCTCCCGAGTTGTGTCAACTTTTAAATGCTTTTTTCATCTCGCTGATGGTAAATTCCAAATATTTTTTTTTTAAAACGTTGCCCCACACTAGGAATTTCTCCTGTATCGAGGGTGCGTTTACAAACATTTAAATTCACATACACAAATACCCAGACCCGGAACAACTACCTGTAGGTCGTACAAATATTTGTTCCGTGCGGGGATCGAACCCGCGACACGCAGCACAGCCGTCCAATCGCTCAGCCACTGCGCCAACCGTGCCGTAATTAAATTAATCAATTGAGAGCCCTTCCAAGCTTTTAAAGCATTGAAAGGGTTCCAAGTTCCAAGCCGCATCAGGCATAATGCAGCAGGTTGAAGCCAAGTCGCATACAAATTGCGGCTATCTACATTTTGGCACCTTCACAGACCCCTACTCAGACCAATTGAATGTTAAGAGCTTTTTAACTTGTTTGCTGTTTGTAAAGTTAAACTGCCAAAATGGTCTAGGTTGAATAAATTGTTTTTAGGTACTGTAAACTTGCCAAGATTCTCGTGAAACCCGTCGATTTGTGTTAAATTCCACCTTTTAAATATGTAATAACAAAAATATAATTAAGGTTTTGAAACAAAGTTAATAATAGCGTCATGTTACTTAACATAAGTAGTAATTTTAGTTGATGTTTTAATAACCCCTTGAGTTAAGTCAAATATGGTTGTAATTTTTGATATGACACTATAACCCAGTGATTGACTGAACATTTTACACAGCCTTATCTGTAGCAATCTCATTCAATGGTTAACACTTCGGTGTTGGCCCAAAATGTAGGGTGCTTCAGCCAAGATTTTGAGGGAGCCAACTTCAGTTTCAAGATGACACAATTTGGAAGGTCAGTTACAGCCCCTGTGAACCCCCAGCTAGGTTTAGTCTTCAGGGTTTTGAAGATAATGCAGCTTTACGCCATCAACCAACGGATATTAACCGTTCCGTCATCATCATCTGCTTAGCCTTTCCCAACTTTTCGTTGGAGTGGGCTTCCAGTCTAACTGGATACAGCTAAATACCAGTATTTTAAATGGACCGACTATCTATCTGACCTCCACCACTCAGTTAGTACCGGGTAATATTATCCACAACCGTTCCGTATTCATCTAAAAATATTACATAACGATCAGAAAACTCACTATCTGTCTTAGCCTCATCGCACTGTTCATACGTGTTGATGATCTCAGCAGCTCTCTTCTCATCGTACAGTGGGTAGAGGATCTCGTTAAGTCGAGGGTCTCGCTGCTTCTCGTTCAGGAAGTTCACGAACTGGTCCAAGTTGATGCGGTCGGACTTGCCTTGTGTGCTGTTGGGATAAAAAAAAAACAAAAATCAAAATCGGTTCATCCATTCGGGAGCTACGATGCCACCGACAGACACACACACTGACATCTTTAACATCCCGTCGTTTTTGCGTCGGGGGTTAAAAAGTAATCGTCAGTATCATCATCATCATCTGCTCAGACTTGTTCCAAATATATTGGAGTCGGCTGCCAGATTAACTAGATGCAGATTTGCAGCAGTAAGTATTTTACATGGGTGGCTGCCTATCTCACCTCCACAACCCTGTTATTGGGTAACACAATACCGCTTGGTCAATTTCAAGAAAAATACCTACCTACCTAATGCATGGTCTCCAGGAAATGATCAGAAGGGCCTTTATTTTTACCCAACTGTGCCAAAAGTAGGGTTATTAATTAATTACGCTTGGTGCTTGCTGCAATATTTTTAGGACTTATTCAGAATACAGTGTACTTTGTTCTTAGGTCTAAACTGGTCTAATGCCAATTTTGCACATTTAGTACCTAAGTAGGTTAGATTTTGAAAGAGGTAGCTCCTTCAAAGTTTAGTTCAGCAGTTGCAAAACAGCATAAAACTGTCGCTTCCTAAAAGAAAGCTTTGCATAATCTGGACTATAAACTGCTCATCTAATCGATATTCTACCGTTACAAGGCCATTACTAACTTCATCCTACAATTAAATCGTAAAACATCCAATCATAAGTAATCCGTAAAAGGAGAGAGTTTCATCGATAAATTAAGCGCTCACATAAAACACTTGAAAGTAAGATAGGTTTAAATCTTAGGCCTCCGTCCCACCGCTAGCGAGTCAACGAGGAAGCGACTATGTACAGTCACTGCCCAGCATTATCTGACCCCTCGTATCGTATCGTAAGAAGAGGGTAAGTGGTTAGAGATGAGGGGTCAGGTATGATGGGCACTCACTGTAATATCGACTATTCCATCGCTCATGACACGTACAGTTGGTGGTCTCGTGCCAGTAACAGATATACATAATTATACAGGATCAGGTTTAATTGACTTTCGAAACTCCGCAGACTTATCGGATAGTGACGGATAGTTCTATGTAAATCATGATAAACCAAAAATATTGTATTGTTTTTTGTTTTGGAATCAACTACTGCTAGTAAAATCAGTTTTAATTTGTTTCATCGTACTTATGATACTCAACACCCGTCTGCGGAGTTGCCCTAAAAATAATTTTGATCCTGTGTTAACAAACATTTTGTTTCAAGTCGCTAGCTTTAAACTCGCTGTCCGCTAGTCGCTAGCGGTGAGGAAGATGCCTTAGAGCTAACCGGGGCCGTGGTACCGTCTCCCCCGGGGGACGATAAAACAGAGCTTAGGGAAGCCTATCAAGTGGATGGACATGGATTAGTTGAGTGTTTCTTTGGAATACTGATTATTTTATAATGGTATTCTCTTTGGTTTTGTAAATCTGCTTGTAAATGTGTCATGTGTGGTAAGTAATTTCGGAGATTGTATGGTCTAACACGCTATTAAGTATACAGCCAGATAACTTGCATTTACTTTTAAGATTATACAAATATACAGATACATTTAGAGACTGATTTGACAGCGTTTGACATCTGATTAGTCGCATAAAAATAATGCATAATAATATTATAAAACAAAATTGAAATCAATATTTTCAGTGTACTAGAATTATAAAGATTTCTGCCTGTACCTATACTAATTAGCTTTGTTCGACTGTACAAGTTAAAATAGGTTTGGTTCACAAAATACATTAAGAAGGACAGTTTTTATTTAGATAGAAGTTTTAACGTAATTATAAAGGACATGAAAAATATAGTACAGAATGGTAGATTATCTAGCAATAGTCTAAAAGCCGGAAAATCACTGTATAGTTGTTATTTTAATCGAAAATGACCGCCAATGTGATAGCGGTAATCTTTTAATTTCCTTAATTAATTAAGGTGTGTCTGATCTTATTGGTGAGGTTCTTCAAAAAGGTCAGTTGCGTAGTACACGCAACCGGCGTGCGTGTATGGCAAAATGTTTGAACGTGGACGAGACAAAAGGAGTATGTAAGGATCGTAGCACGCTACCTCGTTCAGTGGATTCTGCCTACCCCCCTTAGGAAAGGCGTTAGTTTATGTATGTGGTTAGTGTGAATACTTACATAGATCTAAACAGCTCCTCAATATCATTCCTGGGGCAGATCTTATGGTACAACGCATAGAACTTGTCGAAGGTGAAAGCCTCTTTCTCCATAGCCTCATTCTTCCCTGAAGGTAGACCCAGTTCTGACAGGCACTGGTAGACTAGCTTCTCCGTCTTGCCTGACGCGAAGGTCCTGGCCACCACCTTAACTGGAACCTTGCCTCGAGGGTCAGTCAGGAAACAGAGGCGCATCCAACTGGAAATTAAGGTTGATTAGTAAGGGAGTCAAGGTGGGGAAAGTTTGGTTTGATTTTTTGAGGGTAGAGATTTTTACAACCCTTTGTAATCTGGTTGGTAGTACCAATCTGAGTCCATGTATCTGGATTGGTACATCCAGATAGAATAGGGTAGTTGACAAAAAAAAAAAAACTTATTAGTCCGTCAGATAGATTTCCAAAAAATATTGGACACGTATTTTTTCTTTTTTTCACGTAAACAGTAAATACAGTGCTTCGAAAATTCGCGCGACGTCATAGTTTGGTACATTTTTTACCAGAAAGTGACGTCACCAGTCCCTACTCACGATCTTTGACACGTTTTATTATCGTCAATTTTTATTAATTTGATAAAACAAAAAACATGTATCCAATATTTTTCGATAACCTAACAGACGGACTAAACAGAATCACATTTTTTAGTTAGTCAACTACCCCATAAGTTATCAGCTCATCTGATGTTCATCTTCAGGTTATTTTAAGCGGACAATAATGTTACGTTGATAAGGTACAGTTAGGTCACTTTTTAAAATTATATTAATTTTAAGTAGAAAACACAGCCAATGCACATAGAGGACTAAAGCCACTACAACCATAAATTACTTCCTAAACTATCTATATCTTACCTATTTACAGTGTAAAACCACAGCCTTATTTATTTACCCCGTGCCTAATATTATAATCAATACCTAGGTGTGATGAAACGGATAGATTCCTAAGCTAGTTGTCCAGTTTCCCAGAATATAGAAATCCGTTTAGTACATAAATGTCACAGTGCAAAAAGTCTTCATCCTTCTAACATCTATCTTTCCTTAAACATTGTATTCAAATCCTAAATAATTTCATATTAAAATTCACTAAGGACACAACACACATCCTACACACCCACCCATCTAGCATATCAAACGTCAAGGTTCCTTTCAAAAGCACCCCATTGAAAGCGCTGTAACGATACAGTATTGAATACAAGTCCTATCTCTCCCTATTCACAGAGAGAGACATGCGAACTCCTTGTTAATTTATAATGACACACGCTGAATACGGTGTCTGATGTGTGATGTTCAGTGTGTACTGATGAATTGATAACTGCTTTCATGTATGGTGCTTTCACTTGACTTACTTGCCTTGTATGTTTTCAGTATTTCAGGTATAATTTATGATTTTACGCATCTTGCGCTGTCGATTGAAAACTAAGCGAACCTTGGATGCGATTTCCTCGTGTATTTAGGATTGTGAAATTGAGATAAGGCCTATTTTCAGAATAGCTTGGGTTTCATATCACTTTGTTCATAACAGCATAAAAAATACAGGGTGTAAACGAACCCTTCATTCACGAAGCAGCAAGCATTATGTACATCAATCTAAGCTGTTCTTTCTGTTCTGTGAATCTAAGTAATCCCTACGCAAAAATTATTGCTGGGAAACGCCTTTCTTTTTTTGGTAAAAATTTCATTTTACGGTAAAACTAAATGTAGCACTCTTAAAACATGATGCTAGTGGATGCTTTGCATAGTAAATGGGTCATGGAGGTAATTTAAGTAAAGTTATAACCTGATTTAGTATTAAAAAAACAGCTGTTCAAAATTTGGAACTTTGACCCCCAATATCTCCGTTCCCAGGTATGGTCTAGATTTCTAGAACAAAAAAAATATTGCATTGACGGGGAGAACAAATGCCTTTCGGCTTCGTTAAAGTTATTTTTTACCGAGTTCAAAAAAGGAGGAGGTTAAATGTTATAGTATTTATTGAGATTTATACTTACACTTTTACTAATCATCCTCATCTTTCATAAAATGTCCTTTTTACGTCTCATTTCGCGCCTTGGCGACAACTATTTTTGTTGGCAGTCTTATAATCGATCTTATTCGATTTATTAACGTTGTTTCTACTGTTTTAAATACTAAATCTTATAATTTTTCATTGTTTACTTTTCGTGTGACATAACGTCAGTTGTCAATATGTCATTTACTTTTTCTTTCAATTTGTGTCATAGTTTTTCTTAGTGGTTAGTACTATGAAGGTTACATTTGATTTATATAATTTAATTTATTTTTATTAATATATTAGCTCAAATAATGTAATTTATTGATAATTTCTATTTACTGTAACTTATCTCACGCTTATAAAATTAATTAACACGCTCACAGAAATTCTTTGAGGAAGTTTTTGACTGAATAATACAGGCCGTTTTAAATACAGGCAACTCACAATTTTTGATTTCAAGAACTTAAATTCTGGAAAGAATTAAAAGACAATTGGGTGGAAAAAACGGAGAGATTGTTTTATAAAAAGGGATTTCTGAAGGATGCCCTCCAGTTGAGATCTGGTTTTTAAAGAAGATTGATCACGTCTACAAGTGGTTATCTGAGTTCTTAAGAAGAACCATCGCAAAGTACCTCCAACGTATCCTCCGGGCCTCCCTAAAGGACGCGCCCGTGATCCTCGCGACGCGAAGTACCTCCAACGTATCCTCCGGGCCTCCCTAAAGGAGTCGCCCGTGATCCTCGCGACGCGGAGTACCTCCAACGTATTCTCCGGGCCTCCCTAAAGGACTTGCCCGTAATCTGCTGGCCTGGCTTCGAGATTTACCTGCCCTGGAGCTGTTTTATTCTGTGCAAAGCGTGAGTTAGGAAGGTTCGTGTTTTTATAGATTTATTTGTATTTTTTACCTCTTACCTCTAAATTAAATTCAATTGTTAAATTACTTACCCTCTTTTACTTGTTAGGGGTAAGTAACACGACAATGTTCGTGTGTATGTATTTTTTTTTTTTTTTTTTTACACCCTTTATAGTAGGGGTAATAAACACTTTTTAAGGATGCATAGGAGGTATGCTTGCCAAACACATTTTTCTAGGGTAATAAAAAAAAAATTAAAAATTCTAAAACCGCTGGTAACCGTTTGTGGCTCCGTGTCCCTTCCATCCATTATTAGCGGTCATGACTGTACATCAGCTGCCATAAACACGATTCGCTTTACACGGAAAGGGCGGGTTATATCCGCTATTAATACTGTTTAGGTATCAGGATTTCAGAAAAAGTTTCATACTTCATTAGGAAAATGGCTGATTTTTAGCCATTGAACCAAAGAAAGTATTGTGTTGATTGATAAAATTGTTGACGCTCTATTCATGGCACCCATCGGTGACAGAAAAAAAATCGGATAAAACGGCGTATGATTGACTATGGCCGTACTAAACCCGTTATAAACGGGTATGATACGTGGTTGGCGTGTCATGTTAACATGTCATGGTCTTCTTAGCGTTTCGATGGCAATCTAAATTGTTTCGACCCGGAACTGCGCCACTAGTTTGGCGCTTTCGTTAGCGTCCACCAGCAAGGCTATTGCGTATTTTTTTTAAATGTCAGTGGCTATCATAGTGTCCATCGATTAACTGTCAAATGGTTATGTTTTGGTACAAAATGGAACCATCTGACAGTTAATCAATGGACACTATGATAGTCACTGACATTTAAAAAGATACGCAATAGCCCAGCAGTTCCTGTATCAGTAATGTACGGTATCGTACAGTGGGCAAACTCCTTAAGTGCCTAAATATGATTATATATTATATATGGTATCATAAAAATCAAATCACTTCAACTAAACGATTTAGCTACACGAAACGAACACAAATTAAGCCAAAACCCCGAAACATTCACTTAACAGAATTACCCCCAGGTTAGCGCTAAAAGCCTGAATCATCCTCCATTTAATAATCATAAATCATTTAGGTAATTCGTCGTTCTATAGCGGTAAATCATAGAGGGCCATTCTGCATAATTTATATCTTCGGTAAGTAGTATTAAATCCGGAAAATTACGGTAAGGAAGTTAATTTGCAGAATGGTACTGGCCAATCTATGGGAGTGCGTTCTTTGAATCTAGGTGGAGGTCGGAACCTTTTTATTTTATTAGTGTAAAAGTGTGTTATTAATTATTAAAAGGGTAACCTACATTTTCAATCTAATTGAAATAGGAGGAGGTTATCAATTCGACTGACTGCCTATTGCTTCATGCTTGCGTAGGTAATGGAAAATATTACGTGAACACAATATAATTTTTGTTGTGCTACATATAAGCCATATTAAGTCTGACTGTAATAAAAAAATCATAACATATCACCACAAATTCTCATTTTGGCAGTTATGCGAGCCTATTGCCATCAACTTGCGTGGCTGCTGTTGAGCAATTCCTGATGAAAACCCGATCGAACCGACCTCAAGAGTTCTTTCAGACCGCATTTCCGACCTCTAGACCTAAAAAAATGTCCACTGTAAGTGAGCTTGTGAAACTGAATATTTGTTTTTCCGCCTGCATAGACTCATTGACACATTATCATTTTACGTGTCATCTTAATTTACTGGAATATAATGAGTTCCATTTTCCAGAGACATCTAAAACAAGGCTGCCTTGTACGTAATATTTATCCATAATATACCCCGACGACAAATTTTAATGTCGTGTGGGTGGCTCTAACCTGCGTCAAAACTTGGCTAAGTAGGACAACACTAGTTAATATATTAGTGTTGTACCTACCTCACCAGCAGCTGGCTGTAAGTGAATTATGAAGTGGCGATTATTTTTGGAAGGCCCTGGAAAAACTTTCATAATGTGTTAGATGCTTTTAAAACAAAAAGCCCCAGGGCACATGACATTTTATCCAATCCGTTCGTCTGTGCGTTCCGTCACATCAAGTGACATGCTGTTTTACAATTTGACGGTTTCACTTCGATAGATTATAATCCACCGAAAAATAATGCCATAAATTGTAAGCATCCGTAAAATCTAACGGTATTTACAATTTTACGGTGACAGCTGTAACGTACGTCAAAACTTGGCTAAGTAGGACAACAGTAGTTAATGTATTAGTGTTGTACCTCAGCTGGGTGTAAGTGAATTATGAAATGGCGATTATTTTTAGGAAGTTCCTGTGGGCGAAACTTTCATAATGTGTTGGGTCGTTACATGTTTTTGCCGCTCTTTTTGTGGATGTAAACATGGACGATTGACTTTGGTTTTCTCGACTTTTTTTCCTTTTCCAAACATGATTTATTTCGTCGTATATTTCGTTGACATTATAACTATGCTGACGGTCTAGTGATCAAGCGTTACTGTTGAGCTTAAGGTCAACTTAGATGAGCTTTATTTGGGTTTTTTCAAATGAGGATTTTTCCAGTAGCAGCCACGGATTCTAGATTTGTGCCCGTTCGATGGAAATAGGCCGGCCTCCTATTAAATGAGCCTTAAACATTTAACTGGCTCGTGGTTTAATAAGAACTGCCACTCGAGTCGATCTTTAGGTAAAGCTGTACTTGCCTAGGTCAGTCTATGGATGGGTGACCGCCCAGGTGACCGCTTGGGAAAAGGCTAGGCAGATGATGAAACATTTAACTGGCGAAATGTAGGTGTACTATTAGGTACAACTCTGCCTTCGGGGATTACATGCGTGATTATTATATTGTTACGATATAACTCATTTAATACCTTGCTTTTTTTTGGCCCTGGGCAGAGCGGTAGGGAGTGTCAGACTCCTCTACTGACTAAAAACCACCCATGTTCCTTCTAAGTCATTTGGCCGCGATATGTCTTTCGAACAACCCGCAGCCCCGAAGGGACTCATTTAATACCTTTCAATAAATATAATTGTCTTCCATATGAAACTGAATGCCAGTATCGATAATTTCTTTCGTAACCCACATTATGAAAGCTTTAATAGAATGTGGTAACTCACTAATCAGTCAAGGAGTTTAAGGCTTTCACAAAACTGCAAGTACCTAATAAAGCTCATCATCATCAGTCTTAAATGTTCCCACTGCAGGGATTCAGGCCTCCTCTCTAGGAGAGGGATGGGCTATAATCCACCACGCGGGCCCAGTGTGGGTTAGTAATAAAGCTAATTCCTTATTAAGGTGAATGCTCCAACTAGCCCGCGAAATTCAATTTTTTTTACGTTTTTTGCAATTTGCAGGTCAGTGTTAGTTTGTATGTTGATTAGAATATTAATTGCGGCTGTAAGACGTATGTAGTTACAGAAATATAATCATCAAAATCATCAATACAAGCCTCCAAGTTCATAAAGGTGCAGGAACTTGAAAAAGTCATTTTTGCACCTTTATGAACTTGGAAGCTTGTATTGATGATTTATAGAGAAAATCTCTGTGTAACTTACCTCTTCTACGACTTCAAACTTTTTTGCCACTTTTCCCACATCGATTTACCGTCTTAAAGTAATCCACCTATTTCGTTCTAGTTGTCCAAATACAAGTAACAGTCAGCCATTATCATCACGGACGGGGGTCATTAAGTCATGTTCCAGCCAGTTGAGTATGAACTGAGATCACGCCACATTGAGCAGGCAATGTCTTTCTTTTGCGCCACAAAATAAGAGGGAAAATGGGACAACGGGACGGGAAATGAGATACGATGTGAAAAATATGAGTAGACTAGTGTGGTTCCGTAGACAATTGTTAGATAACTGGTGCAAGAAAGCAAAAAATAGAGAAGAGAAGATTTTATTTAACTGGTTGTTTAGATGTAATTATTATTAGTAAGATAATTTTGTATTGTTTATCAGAAAATTTAATTAAATAAGACTTAGCATCATTACAAAATAGTAAGTTTTGGGGGGTGGGAAATCATCAAATAACCCCTCCCGCTCTTGGGCAGAGCGAAAGGGAGTGTCAGACTTCTACTGACTAAAAACCACCCATGTTCCTTCTTCGCCCTTCATGTCGAGGCCGCGGTATCCCTTGCGAACAACCCGCAGCCTCGACAGTACAGTAGCAGCCCTAAATCCGGATTTGTGCCCGGTTGACGGCAATAAACTCTATCTAGTATATCTACACTTCTACACAAATATTATAAAGAAGAAAGATTTGTATTTTTGTGTGTGTGTATGTTTGTAATGAATAAACTTAAAAACTACTGGACCGATTTGAAAAAATCTTTCACCGTTGGGAAGCTATACTATCCCCGGGTGACATAGGCTACTTTTATCCCTGTATTCCCACGGGGACTGGAACTACGCGGGTGAAACGCGTGACGTCCGCTAGTAATATATAAATACAATACGATGTTATATTATGTAGTTTCTATTGTAATTCCCGTAGATTCCTACCTACAGAGCAAAGACCTCCTAATAATAAACAGGAAATACTACATTTGGACACGCACTATTTTTGTGTCATTTGTTTGAGTTATTGTTGTAACTTAATTATAGCTAGTGTGTGTGTGTGTGATACAAACACAGCAATAGGGTAGTTGACAAAAAAAATCGAGTTAGTCCGTCGGATAGATTTATATATATTTTTTCTTTTTTTACGTTAACAAAAAATGAAGACAGATACAGTCTTTCGAAAATTCGTTTGACGTCACATCGCAGTTCATTTTTACCGGCCATTTCGTAATTTTTTATTAATTTGATGAAACAAAAAACACGAATCCAATATTTTTCAATAATCTAACTGACTGACTAAACAGATTTATTTTTATTTTTCAGTAAACATCCCTATTGTACATGACACAATAAAGATTGTTTTCAGTAAGTAGCACTGCCTATATAACTCCGATATTGATTATTTGTAGGCCAAGGAGTGTGAAAAATAAAGTACTTATCTACTACAGCATCATAGTGCAAAAAGTACTACAGCGCCATCTATGACACAAATGAACTAACGTCAAAAATTAGAATCCCCCTGTCTGATCGGAGAATCCTCCCTTTTCTAATGGAAACAGATTCTTTTTTAAAAAGGATAACACTCGTATTTTATTATTTTTGGGGTACTCCATTGTTTCAAAATGATGTTTACTATTCACAACCCTAAAAACATGGTAAAGTTCATTTCACAAAAGAAGTCCCGCGGACAATTGTGGAACTAAATTTAACAGATCGGCCATGTTGTCGTTTGTCGATGTTATCAAGGTGCGTTTGTTGTGGTAGATATTTTGGGAATTTATTATTGGGAGGAAAGGTGTACAATGCTCTTATTTTAGGCCAAGTAAGTCTGTGTGTTCCGGACAGGTACGTGTGGCGACGACGACAACCACGACTGCTAGTGGAGCCGCGGTCTCGGACCAACCTTTTACAGGAGGCGCCCCTGACGCGTGCACTCCGAACGCTCAATCTCATAGCCAGTGAGACGGACTTATTCTGTTGTTCTCTGAGTGAATTCACAAGGAATGCTTTATTTGATATTAGTTATAAGTAGCAATTAAGTTAGGATTAAGTTATTAAGGCGCATTTATCGCATTGGGGTTGCCCTGTAATGATAGATGTAAGGTGATAGATAAATAAATAAATAAATAAAAATAAATGGATTAGTGCGTTATAAGGTTTATTTACGATGCCAAAAGTTGTGAAACAACATCATGTCGCGCGACATACAGCGCTGCGTCTGCGGGACTTCTTTCGTGAAATGGACTTTACCTACAGATCTATTTGTCATCCTACTTAGTATCTGAACCGAACCTAACTTTATCAAAAGAAAAACATGGATGACAGCTAAAATTTATAACGTTAGATTTGCTCTAGCCCGTCAAAAATTAACACGTTTGTGTTTCCTTGACATTTGAATAATAAAGTCTCGTTCATTCTTATTGGAAGTCGTACCTATCTGCCGTTAGAGGCTGGATATCTGAGCTTAATTTTCTTAGATGTGAACTTTTTTGATAGACTTAAGGCCCCCTCAGAAAATCAGCTACACGCACGTTTGTCACTTGTTTCTTTCGTAAGTAGCGTCGCAGCGACTTGTGCCCGACGTAGCACGGCGATGGCATATCTAAGATTTAATTCTTTGTCTGAAAACATCAACAGTTCAAGGCGCCAAGAATAGTGTACCACCTTTGAACTGGCCACTGGCAAGTTGCCAAGCCGAAGTTAAAGTCGCCACTTAACGGACACAATGCGTCGTAAACCAGCGTTTAATGATGTCTGCTGGTTTAATGATAATCTTGGTTTGATAAGTTAAGATAAGTTGTTATGGGTGCTGTTAAAGTTAGTAGTGGTCTTAACTTGATTTTATGATGACGTAAGCCAACAGGACCTGCGGGGGCACAGTGTCGGTCTCGACTTTCAAACATACATTGATCAATAGGACTTGCACCGTGAAATTTATTTAGTTACTCTTGCTCTCAGAATGGTAATAATAAACATCTTGAAAAACCGTCATGTCCTAGAACTGTCCAGGTATTTGACAACCAACTCGCACTGGCCTGTGACGCAGCAATGGAAGTTTCGCGAACATTTCCGACAAAATTATCATCATTTCAGCCGAAAGACGTCAAGTGCTGGACATAAACCTCCTCCAAGTGTCGCCACATTGAACGGTTTTGTTTAAGAAATAAAATAGCTAAAAAGAACTTTTGCCTTTTTGTCGTTTAAAATCCAAATCGACATCCATTTTCACTCCGATCAGTTCTTTTTCTAAAATCACCGCCCAACACTTAGTCAGCGATTTTTTTGCTCGAATGGATCACCAAATCATCCAAAAGCGCTCGTTAGCGAGTTCAACCCCATTAGGGGGTGTTTTAAATGAAAGCCTTCCGCTTCACTAACCTTGTGATCCAACGAACAGTTAAAAGATCACTCCAAGTTAAGTTAAGCTTGCGAAATTTACGTCGGGTCGATGACATTATGATGGCGAATATAAAAGCAATGGGGTTTAAAGCTTTAAAATTCATTGTGGCATCTATTTCCGCATTACCTAACTGTCTAAAGCGCCTGAAACGGCGAAGAACCTTGGATCTCGGAGGCGGTGATTAAGCCAATATAATATATTAATATGGAGGATGTTCCTACTGGGGAATATCTCCTCATGCTTTACCCGTTCAACACATCTGCTCATAGCCAGAAGGACTGATAGCAAGATATAATTGTAACAAAAAAAAACTATTTCCGCAGTGACGCGGACGGCGTCACTGAGAATTATCTTAGTGCCTCCAACGGTGATTTTAAATAGTTATCATCCTCTACCACAGGCAGTAGCAGATCTATAAATCTGCCTAACATTCTGATGTATTCCTTTAATTTTTTCTGCAACAGGCGCCATTTTCAAACTTCCTATGATATACTCATTCCATATTTTATCCATTCTTGTCACTCCACACATATATTTCAGCATTCTCATATATCCGTTACTCGTTTATATCATCCATCTTTTTCAGAGCCCAGAATTTCTGATACATTCAGTACAAAAAGACACAACATGACTGCTTATTACTTGGAATAACGTCATCTCCAATATCCTCCACCAGGCTTGCACAAAGAACTTTCAACTTGATATAAAATTGATTTAAAATCGTAGAATCTCTGACGGCAAAACATGGCAATATGTGAGATATTAATATTTGTTCTTCGACGTCGCTGTGTGTAATATCCTGCATTCTTGCACTAAATCTAAGTAGCTATGTAAAGATATCTTAGATAAATGTCGCTTGCTCTAACTTGGTTCGGAAAGATTAAATGCCAAAGGTGCTAGGGAAGCTATGGATTGTTCGAAAGAGATACCGCGGCCTCGGACACAAAGGGAAAAGAAGGAACATGAGTGCTTTTTAGTCAGTAGAAGTCTGACACTCCCTACCACTACCGCTCTGCCCAGAGCAGGGCGAGTCATTTGATGTTTTCTAACCCTCAAAAAAAAAAGGTGCTAAGGAAATGAAGGAGCTTTTACTATGCGGTTTTTTAACATAGAGTGTTTATTAGATTTTATTTATTTCCCTCTTTTAAACCGACTTTAAAAGCCTCCCAAAGAAGAAGAAGTCAGCTTCAATATTTCAAAATCTTTTTCTTATCGCAGAATTCATTTAAAGGTTAGTGTTTACATTTCTTGGATTCTATTTTATTGCGATTATTAATACTTTTGTTAGTTTTGTAAGAAAGTTTATATTTGGTTTAGTTAACCTTTCTGAAGACATTATAGGTATTGGAGGTAACGGAAAAATTGCTAACACGAGCGTGATGGTCAATGACTTTTGTTCGACCTATTTTTATAAAAAGGCCCTTTCTTTTAATAACATTAGAAATGCACGAGATACTTATCCGACTGTTATTAAGTAGGTATAAGGTTATCTAAATGCTATTATAAACTTATTTGAATATTAATTAAAATACACCTACAATAGAACAATCCTTTGCTTGGCTCTGTGGCTTGGCGAATTTCACCATTGAACGCGATCAGCTCATCTAAACCGTGTTCCAGAACGATTTCTATCTTTGTAATTTCTACAATTGAACATCGCGTGTTTTGTCTTCACAATTAATTGTTTTTGTCTTGTACCTATAATTGCTTATCCAAGAATAATAGCTACCTTTTTTCACAAGGAAACTATCATAACATAAATACATACAATCATAATAATGTATAACATCTCGCCTGTAATTTCAAAACCTTCAGGCCTTTCTATAATTGGTAGGTACTACAGCCACATATTTCCGGTAATGAGGGGTTCCGTACCTCAAAAAGGAAAATACGGAATCCTTATAGGATCACTCGTGCGTCTGTCTGTCTGTTCAACCATCCCCCCACCATATCTCCGAAACTAGTGACCATAAAATTTGGAAAAAAATACAGAAATTAGTTCAACACTTATAGATTGCAGAAAATCCCATAAGAAGACAATGGTGCTAAAATAACATGGAAAATCTCTCAATATCTACTACAATGGTACGGAACCCTTCATGTGCAAGTCCGACTTGCACTTGGCCAGTTTTTCTAACTATGTTGGGGTTAGCTCCTAATCTGTACACAGTACCACCAGGATTATTATTATTATTAAACTTTAATTAAGTACGCACCCCAGGCATTATGACTGTGATGGAGATTTTTTTATGGTCGGTGGAAAATCATCAAAATATGACCCCTCCCGCTCTTGGGCAGAGCGAAAGGGAGTGTCAGACTTCTACTGACTAAAAACCACCCATGTTCCTTCTTAGCCCTTCATGTCGAGGCCGCGGTATCTCTTGCGAACACCCGCAGCCCAGACGGGCGTCGACCCTTGTGGGCCCCTTTCATGTTGCTGACATCACATTCATCAACACGAACGCGCCGTCGACACGGCCTGTCATCGTCATGAGACGGACGGACGGCGAGCTTACCCATCACTCACCGTCCACAGGCCCGCATCTACGGTGGCCGGAAGCCAATGGTACGGAACCCTACATGCAAGTCCGACTTGCACTTGTTTTTAGGTAGGGGCGAGTCTATTATCGTCAACGGGGTACAAATCCTGGAATATTTTATTCCGAGTATAGCAAGCATGTTAAAATAAACTGTTGTAATTGAAAACATGGTGTTGTCATTGAAATTCATCGCGCAACCAAGAGGAGGGATCTATCTTACAAAATATTCAATTTCCATTATGAAACACGTGTATTTAAACTTCACACGTGCTCAAATATATTGTTACATAATTGGGTTGTTTACTGGTTTTGGGTATTTGAGTTTAAATGTTTGTAAACGCACCCACGATACAAGAGACAAATTCCTAGTGTAGGGAAAAGTTAAAAAAAAAATGTTTTGTTAGTATACTAATACAAGTCCGAATAATTAATTAAAGAAAAGTAGTCCTATCAATGCGATTATATTTTTGCTTTGGATCCATTGATATAAAAACTAAAGATACGGTCGTCCGAACATTTGCTCGACGCGTTCGCCATACAGAGAATCGGTGTAGTCTGCTCGTTAACGTAACCTTGTATAAGCGGCGTGGTATTTTCGAGGTTTAGAGAACATAAATAAAGCTTTTAATAAAATTTACGACCGCAACCGAAGAGAGCCGATCGTGGACTAGTTCACTTCGGCTTAGGAAAGACCGTTTTAGGACCAAGTTCGAGGCGTCATTACAACATGCGGTTCGCCCAGTCCTTACGCAGTAATATATAAGTCAATGTTTGGATCATACCTTTTATTTACGAAGATATTGGAGTTATAAGTTCCAATTTACTCACAAGTTTTAAAAAATGTTTTTACTGTTATAACTTCATTTTATAAACCTTCATGACCCCTGCACTATTCAATGCAATAATCAGCATTATGTTTTGAGTTTTACTGTAAAACGTGATTTTTAAACCCCACAATAAGCCGTTTCTCAGCAATGGTTCTTGCGTATAGTTATTTAGTTTGATCTACAGAATGCTTGTTTGAACGCTTCATGAAGATTAGTTTACGAGTACACCTTGCATAACCGTTGTTATGTTAATACAGGGTGTAGGTTATCTTAGTACAGGCATCTAAGGGCTCGTTTACGGAGGCGCAGGGCGTCGCGCGGCGCGTGCAGAATTAGGCTCATCGCGTGCTTTTTTAACCGACTGCAAGGAAAGGGTTATCAATTTACTGAGAAGCGGGTCCACCGCAACGAACGCTGCATTTTAAACTAACGAGCGAAAAATCGCTTCTCGCCAAATCGACGATCGAAATCGTTAAAATTCTCATACATCCATCGCCATGTGCTTGAATTAAAAACGCAGAACGCGCCGCGCGACGACACCCTGCGTCTCCGTAAATGAGCCTTATCATTCTTTTACCTATATTTTAGTTTAAGATTCATATTATTATTGTTATTTTTCCTTTCTAGAATTCTGAATAAAGATTTATTATTTAGGTATTAACATAAACGTGGTACTAAGACCATCACAATCTGCTAGCAGTTGACAAAGCTGGCTTCACACAAGACACGGAGAATCAAATGACTATCCACAAGATTTGGACTTCATTAGGCAAGCAGTCTAGTCTCTTTGATTGATAATGTTGTACACGTTAGATAGAATATAGTTCAGTTTACCTACTGGAATACATGTATTAATGGCCAGGATTGTGGTTAAGTAAGGCTTTAGTATCCATGTGCAACGAGGCTGTGTTTTAACTAAGTAAAAATCAAGGTATAAAAATCTTTGATTTCCGTGTTATTTTTCCTCTGACAGCAATAAACCAACAGCAGCTTTAATATAAAGGTAAAAAAAATATCTGGGATTCTGACAATGAATCAAAATCAGAGATATTATCTAAATCTACATAACTGAAGACTGTAATCATTCTTTTGAAAAAGTGACAACGTTTTATAAATATATCAGCGAAGCTATAAAAGGCGTTAAAAAGTTCTTCCAAATTCAAACAACTTGACACTGATTCAAAAATAAAACCGACTTAGTAACAAGTAAATTCAAAATCTAGAAACAAATGAATGTGGTATAATTATGAAATGTTCATAAAAAAATATGTACAGTCTTATTCTAATTCTAAAAAATTTCAACCAGTGCTAGTGTTCGAATTTGAAAAAAAAACGCATTTCTTATAATAACACAATTGCCTGTAACTACAGACAAATAAAAAAATACATCTAGATACACACCAAAATACACCAATTACTTAAAAACGAATTAGTAAAAAGCAAATGATAATAACTACGTACTGTTTCATAAGGTTCGTCCGGGGGCAGGTGTTGCTAATTTTGTTGTTGTGGAAAATCTCCCGAATAGCCTCTTTCCATGCCTTTGACAAAGAAAGCGAATGAACGAATGAGCATGCAGAACCTCGTGCAGAATAATTTGTGAACTTCTCAGGGGTCTTTCCAGGGGTTGCTTTTAAAATCGTTAACTGTTTAGCCTTTTCTACTATGTTTACAAGGAACTATGTTTTAGAATTTAAGACGCAAACAAATTTAATAATCAAGATAACTTTGATACCTATGGCTTGTGTGTCCTTAGAGATCCTCTGGGTGAACACGAGTCTTTGTTGGACTCTTTATAAGCAAATCCTAGAATGGTACTGTACCTATGGCTTGATCCATCAAGCCATAGGTGGTTTTGTCTTTTCGAGTCCTGACTAAATATCGAATCGTTTACTGGACAAAAAACTACCTGTTTCAAGCAAGTTCATTGTTAGTTATCCTCTATCTCACGATGTTATATTGTTAGTCCTCAAAAGACTTTCAAATACAACGTACCTGAAGAAAGGTTTTCGTATAAAAGCGAAACCGCCATAATTATTTATTTTTAAAAGAATTCTGTAAAAAGTTTTGAAATTAACATGACATCGGTCTGTTTAAACTTTTAAATAAGCATCTACCCATCACTTTGAGAGATGTTTTACAAAATTTCTGTGAAAGCATTATTTATAATTTTAGCCTAATTGAAAGAGAATTCATTAATTCAAGAATTTATTAGTCTAATCCACATCATAAATATAAAACTTTGACAATCCAGTAACGAAGATTGAAAACAATTAGTTACAACTTCGTTCAAAAATTAAATAAACTCCAAAGACAGTAAAATAGATTACAAAGTTCGATACCTAAATCATGGGTTTTGTCCAAATATTATTGTTCAAAGATTTATTGAACTGTTTTTATCATTGGAAGTCACCTTGGAAAGTTCACAAGTCATTCACATCGACACGAAAATAATAATCACAACATAATATTTAAGGAAGCTTCAAAGCAAGTCGAAAATGCCATCAAAATAGACGTGCATTTGACTAAACTCTCTGTTAGTAAAGGAGGTCATATTACAAATCAGCTTAAAGCGCATAACCTGCCCAGCATAAGCTCTAAGACAGCGCTTTCCTGCTTTTAACTGTTACTGCAGTGCAACTTGGTCGTTTAGTATTCCGAAAAGCGCGGAACTTGCTTCAAAGCCTCTGTTACTGCCTTATTTTCGCTGCCTCGGAAAAAGCAATTTAACTTTTGACATTTTAAGTCCTACTGACATGATTCATTTTAGGAAAAAAATACAGTTTCGTTGTTAGTCTTGCTCAATTCGAGGCAGAAAATAAAGTAGTATTTCTAAAATAGTCACCAACACTGATACCACAACATTAATAATTATATTTAAATCGCCGTGAATCCAAGTCTATAGAAGCCATGCCTCGTAAGCTTTGCTATGAACTTACTGCTTCTTTAGACATGTCATGGGACAGACGTTGTTCGCTTTCACATTGTGGGTGATCCTCCTGAGTCCTTGCAACCATACCTTATTGGAAATACATCGATTATTTTTAGAACAATTCAAAAAAGTATGACGTCATTTGAAGTCTGCCTCGTGAAAAGCAACGCTGATGCCTCGTAGTGAGTAATTTTGTGCACTTTCAGTGAGGCAAGAGTGCAGTAGTGGGCAAATGGCCAGTGTTGATGATTTTTTGGAAAGGCCTATTATTGCGTTGCTTGATTAAAATCCTTGAAGTTTTAATGAGAAAAATAAAACTGCAAGTGTGTAATGTTTTAACAGTGACCCTAAAGAGTCAGGAAATATTTTTTTTAATCTAGATGGAAGTGCTGGGATCCTGATTATACTGACCTTGGCGGTAGCTGCATCGGGGCACACCACGTGTTGGTAATTGATGTTGATATAGTCTGTGCCGCTACAGATCGTCAAAGACTTCTCTTCAAGATTCTCGCCATGTTTGTTTACCAGGTTCATACTCAATTTTGAGTCCTGTGGGAACATAACGAAACGTTAAATAAGAACTGAAATATTGAAAGGAAACCATTAATAAGAGGATTGATCAATCAATCACTTTAGTCTAATAAAGTTCACATTAGAGCCCAATGCTGGACATAAGGTGGTCTCAAATGGTGCAATAACACTTGGTTTTCATTTCTCCGTATTCAGCAAGTCGCCACAGTTTTTGCATCTCTTCATAGAATCTAAATCCGTCTATTTCCTAGAAGCCTATTTGTACCACGGCTGATGTAAAGCTTTTTTCACAAATTGAATGTTATTTCGAGCAACCTTTACTTCCTGGACTCGGTTTCAAATTAATCACTTCCCCGAAGATCTAGTCCCTAGGGAATGGTTCTGTTGTTATGGTTCCATTTCCGACCCATTTCATTTGGTAAAACGCCCTCGGTCAACTAAAACATTGCTTTTAACGCCCTGTTCACGACCTTATTTGATGCGACTAGGATTACAATTTCTAAATCTGAGAACTTCTGACTAAAAACCGGTAATTTACTTATATACCAGCCATTTTATTATATTAATTTCTAATTAAATGCCTCCACAGATAAATACAAAGTTCCTTCTTTTAATTTAAGTCTTTTTCATGTTATTTTTTTACTTTTTTCATAAAAATCCGGAGTAATGACATGGTCAGAGCGACTCCAAAAGTCGGGAGAAAAAACCGGAACATGGGCAAATAAATGCGAGAGGATAGTTTCCATATTTGCGACGCGACTTAGGTCAAAAGACACTTTTCTTTCGCGTGAATACCGTCGCGTCGCAGGTCCTTAAATACCTACCTACTCGTGGCTGCCCGTAACACGCGTGTCGCCTGAACGTGCAGGTCGTGGCTGAGCGTTTAGTTCGTGCAATGACGTCAGGACGTTACGCGGTCGTTTCGCCAATATTTACCTACAATGTTTGTAAGCGTGGAACTACAGTGTTTCCACGAGTTTTAGGCTTGGATAACATATTGGTTTCAGGGGAATTAAATGTACTAGGATGTTTGATGTTGGTCTGCTGTCTAGCCGCGGGAAAAATGTTTGTGTGTTTTTTTTCCAGGATCGCATCCATCAGCTCAATATCCGGGGACATTTACGGGTTAATACAAACTCAATATTTCACTTTAATTTATCTAGAACCCTGTCTCCTAACAGGATGTCTTTAAAGTGTAATTTATTGGGGACAAGTTTCACAATGAAACTAAATGCCATTAGAACATCTAACTCAAGAGCTGTTATCATAATTACTGGGGAATATGGTTACTGACATCGCTTGAACGCGGTTTAGATGTGTTTGTCGAATTCAGTTCCATACAAATGCCTTGAACATAATCTTTAACTTAAATTAATTATAAACGTTACCTTAGGCACTCCCCCGGATCTGACGTCACTGACTTGGCACAGCTCAACGACATCCCCATCCTGTAACAACAGACACAGATTATGTTAATAAAGTTTAACTGAAGGCTGATGAAATATGGTAGTTATGGTTTTTTACAGATTTTATTTTCAGGTCAACTTGGTGTGGATTAATTAATATTTTTTTATTAGCAACGGCTTATCGTGCTTGACGAGGCACGGAGGAAACTCGGTATGTAATGGGTAGTCGCCCATCCACTGACCAACCTAGGCAAGCTCTGTTTGTCCCTAAGATCGACCCAAACGGCTGTAATTATTAAGCCACGAGCTTCTCTTAGAAGGATTCAGATTATCAAACCGAAAATATAGCGTTACAACTTAGGGATTGCGAAAAATATCTCGTCTAAAAATAAATGAGCAGCCTTCTTGAAATTATTCAAAACCACCTTCGCAAACCAACCGAGCAAGCTCACTCACAAAACCCATAAATTCACGAGCCTCCAGTGCGAGCATAAGCCCCACTATTATTTAAATCGTACATAATTCAAATTGAATTCTTCTGCTCTCGTTAACTAAGGATCATATAGGATCGCTCTGATGATGGAGACGTTCTGGCAACTCCAATTTGTTCCCTAAGCTTATTAGTACCGCAATTTGCCTTCAGACAGGATTGTTGGTTGGAGGAGTAATTGCTTCATAGTTACAAGCTTGGTTTTAGTTACACCTGAATTATTATGTTGGAAAATAGGTTCATTTACGGGTTTTCAGTTTTGAGAGGAGTTAAACTTTGTTGCTCAGACAATACGGTACCTAGTTAAGTAACTTATTTAATTATTTAGAAAACAAATGTGATACTTTATGAACTTATTACTAGTTTTAAATTAGCGTGTGGTTCATTTTCTTTTGTTAAAAACATGGTACTGTACACTACTAGAGAATAAGTTTAGTAATTCTTATGGGGCGCCACCCATCACTAAACGCGTTTAACGCTTAAAATATCTAAACCTTCATTCTTCTTCTGGCTTCGTCAAACGATATCATCATCAGCCTATAATGTTCCCACTCAGGCCCCTCTAGGAGAGGGATGGGATGGGCTATAATCCACCACGTGGGCCCAGTGCGGGTTGGTAGATGTCACATGTCTTCGAATTTTTTGGTTCTAAGACATACCGGTATCCTCACGATGTTTTCCTTTACCGTTTTGAGAACAAACGATATATATGCAGAAACAGAACGATTGTTTAAATACGTTAACACATTTAACAATTTTTGGTACTAACGGTGCCATATCAAGCTATACAAATAGGCCTAAATAGGTCACAGTCACATTTGTTTTTTGTTTATTTTCCTTAACGGAATCTTTATTCAAAGACAATAGGTACATATTATTATCATAAACTTTCCTATGTAAGCAATAGTGCAGTCGAACAAGCCAATAAGTATACAGGCAGAAATCTTTATTATTCTGGTACACTGAAAACATTAGTTGCAATTTTGTATTATAATGCGATTCGCATTCTTCTTCTTCTTATCGTGTGGGCAGTAAGGTCTAACGACCTCACACATCCTAAGTGTCAGAGTTTCTAAACCGCCTCAAGGGCCTCTGACATGATTTGACGACCGACATTTGGGGGCCTGGGACTACCACCGGCTTATACGTGCCTTCCGAAGCACGAAATCATCTTTTTATCAGACAATCAGGTGATTCAAGCCTGCAATGTCCTAGCCAAACTGAAAACAACTTTACAATGTATGCTTTGCGAATCGAACCCACGACCACCGGGTCACAAGGCATACGCCTAAACAACTCGACCACGGAGGCAGTTTTTCACGGAGTGCAACCGTGACATCAGTCTCTAAATGTATCTGAATAATCTTTTATGTAAATGCAAGTTAGCTGGCTGTATACAGGGTGTAAATCAACCCATCACACACCCGTTAACCAAGCATTCTGTACATCAAACTAAGTACCCCTACGCAAAATTTTTTGCTGGGAAACGATTATTTTTTTGGGGTCAAAAATCACATTTTACGGTAAAACTCAATGTAGCACTCTTAAAACATTATGCTATAGGATGCTTTGAATAGTGAACGGGTCATAGAGGTAATTTAAGTAAAATTATAACCTGAAAAACTAGTCTTTACAAAAACAGTGTGAAAAATTTGGAACTTTGACCCCCAATATCTCCGTAACTAGGGGGTTCCCAGGTATGGTCCAGAAAAAAAAATTATGGCGGTGGTGGGGAGAACAAGAGCCCTTTTTTTCTTTTATTTTTTTGGGGGTGGGAAATCATCAAATAACCCCTCCCGCTCTTGGGCAGAGCGAAAGGGAGTGTCAGACTTCTACTGACTAAAAACCACCCGTGTTCCTTCTTAGCCCTTCATGTCGAGGCCGCGGTATCTGCGAACAACCCGCAGCCCCGACAGGCAGAACAAGTGCCCTTAGTTTGCGTTAAGGGTACTTTTACACCCTATATTTCCTTATTAGCTTGTTCGACTGTACTATAGTAGAGACAATAATGCCAGTAGTTCAGTCGTTCCCACATTTATAAACTAGGACAATGTAAATTCTTCAACCTTTCTAGAATCTTACACCCACGCTGCTGTAAGAACCTTTGTTCAGTCGAATAGACATGTCGCCTAGATAATCGCCATAATTATTGTAAGTAAGTATGCTTGTTTTAATTGCAGTGTATGTTACGACGCAATAGTTTTTTTAGTAGTACTGCAAATTGTAAAACGGATTTGTCATTGATATAAAATTTTTGTTGAAAACAAATGAACGTACCATATGAACGAAAAATCTAACTGAATATTTTAGAATTTCTCGATGTTGCTAACATGAACTCATCATCATCATCTGCCTAGCCTTTTCTGAACTATGTTGTGGTCGGCTTCCAGTCTAACCGGATGTAGGTGAATACCAGTATGACACATGGAGCGACTGCCTATCTGATCTCCGCAACCCAGTTAGTACTGGGCTGGGTAATATGGTTGTCAGACTTTTGGGCCACTGACTACCTGTTCCGATCGTCAGATGTAAAAATGACCTACCCTTAACTCATTGGAGTTTTACCATGCACCATAATCATAAGAGAAATCAGTCATTCTGTATCAAAAGGTCTTGATTTCATTTGTGTAGGTTTACTCATCATAACCCCTCCCGCTCTTGGGCAGAGCGGAGTGTCAGACTTCTACTGACTAAAAACCATCCATGTACCTTCTTAGCCCTTGTGCCGAGGCCGCGGTATCTCTTTCGGACAACCCCCCCCCTCCTAACTTTATAATCAGCCAGAACAGCACATTCCGCTTTTACAATGCAAAAAAGTGAATCCTTATTAGAATCCAATTTCATCTTAACAGCCTCAAATACAGATTAATCAACAACAACCCCTATACATAATCGCACTACCCTTCCACCCCATAAATCCCCCTTTCCCTGCACCGGACACATCCCCCTGAGCATTTAAATCATAATAAGTTACCCCCTGTGCTGACCTTTTCACGAACAAGTCTTGAACACTCGTGCGACAAAGGAAACGATTCTCAATGGGAAATGAAGTTTCTAACTACGTCCTATTGCTTGAGCTAAGTAACTGAGTCTGAATGTACTAGGATTGTAAAGCTGTTGTACTTCGTGGTAGACAAATATTTTCTATACTGTAAGTTAGTGACATAGTTGCCTGCCAGTTAAGATGTCAATAGCGGTCATTGCCCTCTCCCTAATATCTCTTCGTACGATCCAAAACAAATGAACCATGTATCGTTTTTCATTAGAAAAAATGTTGAAGATCACGATAGATGTTCAAGACATGAACAGGCTTATTTTTGGATTTCAAAGTTAAGAACTTTAATAAATGCAGGTAGGTCAATGACCGCTATTGACATCTTAACTGGCAGCAATCTGTAGGAAATCCCCCCGAAAATAGTCATGAATCCATTAAATATTTAAATTTTAAGAAGGAAATCTAGTTTATTTTTAATGGTGCAGGGCTTTAGTCGTGTCGAGTTTCCTTGCGATTCCTTTTGCGATCCTTGTATTGGTTAATGTCAGTTCATGTAAGGTGGTAACGAGAAAATTTTCGGCGGTTTTTAACATTTTGATAAAAGTGTGTAAACTTTGATCTTGCATTCAAAGCGGAATTCTCACCCGAGCCGCAGGCGAGGTTACTATGGAACCGAAAACTGCAGTTAAAAAAATACCCACGTGTATCAAACCATTTTTTTTTCAATACACTTTAAAATTTTAATGGAAAAACATGAAAATGTCCCCCATCTAACCCTTTCAGGAGACGAATTCTCAAGAACCCTTTCTTACTGCTCGTCTTAGTTAAATATGTAACTTTTGAGCTACAACGAAGCTTAAGACCCAGTGGTTTAACCGATGTAGTCTACCACGAAGTGAACGAATTAAACTCTTGACGCAGACAGGCCTAACTTTGAAGATGCATAATTATTAAGTTCAGACAGGAGACCGACTGTTCTTGTCGACACCTCACTCTCGGCTAACTTTCTGATTGTCAATTCAGATTACCTATGTCTAGGTTACGAATAACAGGGTTAAAACTTAAGTTGGTTAAAGTTTAGGCTTCGTATGTTAAAGTATTATGTAAGTGGAATAGAACGGGTTGAACTACCTCGTTGATGTAGTGGTCGCAAATGTGACAGTTGAGCATGAAGTCCTAGGTTCGATTCCCGGGTTTGGCAAAGTGTCATTGTGTTTTTCCAACAGGAATTTCTCAGCAACAGTCACGGAGTATGGATTTGTGCCCGGTTGATGGAAATAGGCTCGCCCTCTATTACCTGGGACTTCAACGTAACTGACGAAATGTGGGTGTACTATTAGGTACACCTTTGCCTAACCCTGCGGAGATTACAGGCCTGATGTTATGTTACGTATGGAATGGGTTGAAATTTCTATAATTTGTAGTAGCAGCCCGGGTCTCAATTTATATCCGGTGGATGTAAAGTCTCGACTCCTATTACAAAAACAAAACTGGCATAAATGTAAATATAGTGCACACTGCCTACGTGCCTATCCCTTCGAAGATATAGCCTATAGGCGTGATGGTACAATATTTAAGTCCACCTTTCAGTACACATTACTACTACAATTTTCGACATTAAAGCCCAGTACGTATCGCTGTTGTAAAGGAAGCACAGCTGAAGAGGAAATGGACTTCCTAACTACATCTTGCGTAGGACGAAACCGAATCGCGCTGGATATGACACGCGACACTATTAACCACTTAGCTCCTAACTTACTCGATGCAATTCTTTTACTAACTTTGTGAACAAAGAACCGGAAAGACCTCTTAAAAGAAATCTCTCAGACTCGTGTTACTGACAAGCATGGTGAATTGAATCTAGGGACGATAATTTGCGCGCGAGGACCATATTTAACGATACCTTATAGGCCATTCTCGCATTGTAAGTCACCATCATTTGCCTAGCCTTTTCCCAACTATTTTAGGGTCGGCTTCCAGTCTAACCGGATGCAGCTGAATACCAGTATTTTTTCTTTTTTTTTTTAAAAAAACGTGGCCCCACACTAGGAATTTCTCCTGTATCGTGGGTGCGTTCACAAACATTTAAACTCACATACACAACCAAACACCCAGACCCGAAACAATTATCTGTAGATCATACAAATATTTGTTCCGTGCGGGGATCGAACCCGCGACACACAGCGCAGCAGTCCAATCTCTCAGCCACTGCGCCAACCGTGCCGTCAAATTTTACATGGAGCGACTGCCTATCTGACCTCCACAATCCAGTTAATACTAGGTAATACGATATTCTTTGGTAAGACTGGATGTCAGAATTTCAGGTCGCTGACTACCTGTAACGACTGCCAAAGATCTATATATGGCAGCCGGGACCAACAGCTTAACGTGCTTTCCGAGGCACGGAGGAAACTCGGTATGTCGGGCGGTCACCCATCCACCAGACCGACCTAGGCAAGCACAGCTTTACTTAAAGATCGACCCGAGTGGCAGTTCTTATTAAGCCACGAGCTCCTCTCATTGTAAGTCACCATGACTGCAAAACGTTGGAAGATATAATTATTCCTGTTTTTAACGTTTATATTTTCTGGAATTCCCGTTCGCCCGTCGGGGCTGCGAGTTGTGCGCAAGAGATACCGCGGACTCGACAGTCAGTAGAAGTCTGACACTCCCTTTCGCTCTGCCCAAGATCGGGAGGGGTTATTCGATGATATCCTACCCGCCAAAATAAAAAAAATCCCTAGTTTGGGGGTTAGGATCAGATTGGTGGAAATTCTCAATAACAAACATATAGTTTGAATTTGTGCCCGGTTGATGCCAATAGACTAAGATACCTACACCTCAGTCTAACCTTTTGAGAAGTACAGGTGTGATGTATGTTGTCCTCGCCCGTCTTCAAAGACTAAGGCAAATAATCAAATCAGTTGGCTACAAACATTAATTCAGCCAACTCCCAGGAGGCGCCCAAGGAGTGTTTGTACCGTTGACCTCGCATCAAGGGTTGTCGGTACCCATTAGAGGGTGATTAGGGTCACTCGTAGGGTCGAGGGTAGTACGCAAATCTGCCCCGGAATGGTAATACGATGACTAGAGTGTTTGAGGGTGTAATGATTTAATATCGCACTAAGAAGGGGACAGATTGTGACGGCTGATAAAATGATTTAGGATCAATGTTGCTCTAATTTCTAAGAAACCTCTGAAATTGCAGCGGTAAGTATTATGCGACTAATGCACACATGTGACTGTTCCTAAATTACCCCAGGCTGATAAAATTTTCGTTTTTCCTAAATAATTGTAATATTAGTATTACAGTCGGTTTCCTTTTATTTTTGTTTTGGAAAGACTGCGCCCCTCCCCGTGCAACTCTGAAAGATTCGTCCCAGACTAGTCATCTCCTGTATACATTGATATAAAAACTAAAGATACGGTCGTCCGAACATTTGCTCGACGCGTTCGCCATACAGATAATCGGTGTAGTCTGCTCGTTAACGTAACCTTGTATAAGCGGCGTGGTATTTTCGAGGTATAAAGAACTTATATAAAGCTTTTAATAAAATTTACGACCGCACCCGAAGAGAGCCGATCGTGGACTAGCTTACTTCGGCTTAGGAAAGACCGTTTTAGGACCAACTTCTAAGCGTCATTGTAACATGCGGTCCGCCCAGTCCTTACGCAGTAACATATAAGTCAATGCCTGTATAGCTAAGCATGCGGAACGAAGAAACATGTTTTATGAAGTTGTTGTTTTGTGTGCCGTTTTTTATCTATTACAGGTGTTGGTATCACCAGCTGTCATCGCAGACTGTTGACAGACGTAATAGGTGGTCAGAAACCATTGACTTATATATTACTGCGTAAGGACTGGGCGGACGGCATGTTAAAATGACGCCACAAACGTGGTCCCAATAAGGTCTTTCCTAAGCCGAAGTGAACTAGTCCACGATCGGCTCTCTTCGGGTGCGGTCGTAAATTTTATTAAAAGCTTTATTTATGTTCTTTATACCTCGAAAATGCCACGCCACTTATACAAGGTTACGTTAACGAGCAGACTACACCAATTCTCTGTATGGCGAACGCGTCGAGCAAATGTTCGGACGACCGTATCTTTAGTTTTTATATCAATGTCAGAAACCCTAAAATCTAACATCCAGTCTCGCCAAGAAGTATCGTACCAGTATCTGGATTGAGGAGGTTAGATAGGTCTTTTACTTAACCGGTACAAGATTAGCGGTACAACAAGATTTGTCCCTCTAACCAAATCAGATAGTTTCAGGTATACATACATACATAAATAAACTCACGCCCTTTTCCCATAGGGGTAGGCAGAAACCACAGAGCGCAACCTGCTACGATCCTTGTACACACTCCTTTAGCCTCGTCCACATTCATATGAGTAGCAGCAGTTTTGTATTTCAGGTACAAAATATATTTTATCCCACAATCTTGTCTATGAAAAACTGTTTACCTAAAAACCTAAGTATGGCCAATGTTTTCGCAATTTCGCTGAAACATGGTATGGTAAACAGCTGACGGGAACGATATATCAACTCACAACAAAAAATCGGCCTAGTGCGAGTCGGACTAGCATACGAAGAGTTCCGTAACGGTCAGAAATTACGTTTGTTGTATGGGAGCCCCACTTAAATGTTTATTTTATTCTGTTTTTAGTATTTGTTGTTATAGCGGCAACATAAATACATCACCTGTGTAAATTTCAACTGTCCAGCTATGACGGTTCATGAGATATAGCCTGGTGACAGACAGACAGACAGATGGTAGAGTCTTAGTATTGGGGTCCCATTTTTACCTTTTGGGTACTGTAGTGTATTTTTATTTAATAGATATGTAAACACTGCCTCACAACCACAAGTAGTCAGATAGCTGTCACTAATGACATCAGTCTGTCAGTCCCAAGAATGGCGGGAAGTTACAAGGTGAAGCGTACTCTGGACAGGATCTTGGTGGTGTTGTTGAGCCTGCATGATATTGTTAGTTATTGTGTTATCAACGATATCAATCTATTAGCTCTGCTACTAGTGCATACTACAGGTACGGAACCCTAAAAATGACAGCAAATGTAACGGTCGGAATATCATAACAAAATGGCGGACTATTCGCAATAAAGTTTGGAAGACGTGACAAGATGGATACGACTTGATTTTACTTTGATATTGTTTGTTGTTTTGCTTGTTTTCTTTATTGGAGTTAGGGAGTTCGTATCAATATGCTTGCGACGTCTGGCGTCTCGTTAGTTTAGCAAAGACCAAGACTTTATTCTTTTGTTGGGGTACGTGATTCATTTTCTCGTCGTCTGATACACATTAGTAATTTGCACATCATTGACTTATATGTTACTGCGTAAGGACTGGGCGGACCGCATGTAAAAATGACGCCTCGAACGTGGTCCTAAAGCGGTCTTTCTTAAGCCGAAGTGAACTAGTCCACGATCGGCTCTCTTCGGGTGCGTTCGTAAATTTTATTAAAAGCTTTATTTATGTTCTTTATACCTCGAAAATACCACGCCGCTTTTACAAGGTTACGTTAACGAGCAGACTACACCGATTCTCTGTATGGCGAACGCGTCGAGCAAATGATCGGACGACCGTATCTTTAGTTTTTATATCAATGTTGCACATACATTTTTTTATATCATCATCATTATAATGTACCCACTGCAGCGACTCTGACCTCATCTCTAGGAGAGGGATGGGCTATAATCCACCATGCGGGCCCAGTGCGGGTTGGTAGATGTCACATGTCTTCGAATTTGGTCCTAAGACATGCCGGTTTCCTCACGATGTTTTCCTTCACCGTTTTGAGAGCAGTGGTGATGAAATAAATTACACAAAGTAATGCACCTGTCTGGGTTCGAACCCACGACTTACTGTTCGGATATATTGGGACAATGGAATAAGGGCAAGATAATTTTGATGACAAGCCTGCTACACTATTCTCCAACCAATAAGATCACACGTAAACCCCGAATGGTTAGAAAGAGGAGTACCCTAAACCAGGTACACCCACATTTAGGCTGTTCTTCAATAGGACAGTCAAGTCTGTGTTGGTGTTGAAGGCAAGTCTATTGCCTTCATCATCATCATCTCAGCCAAAAGACGAGCACTGCTGGACATAGGCCTCCCCCAGACGGGGGGGATTTGCCATAATCGCCACGCTTGGCAGGCGGGTTGGCGATCGCAGTATGGTTGTTGCGAAGGCACAGAGAAAGCTGCTGCCCATTCTCTGGCAAGTCCCTTAGTCGCCTCTTACGATACCCACGGGAAGATATGGGATGGTGCTATTCTTTACGTCCGACACCATACAGAACTATATTGCCTTCAACTTGGTACATATCCAGACTCCGTGGCTGGGACTGAGATTTTTTTAATGGAAAAATTGAGTAACACTGTCAGATCTGTTTGTTTTTTTTGTAGGTTGGGAAATCATGAAATGACTCCTCCCGCTCTGGGCAGAGCGGTAGGGAGTGTCAGACTTCTACTGATTAAAAATCACCCATGTTCCTTCTTAGCTTTGTGTCGAGGCCGCGGTATCTCTTTCAAACAACCCGCAGCCCCGACGGGGACACTGTCAGACCTAAGAATCAAACCTAAGACCCCATGTCCAGAAGCCACGCTTGCGGCAGACCCCGTCGTTAACTCACATTTTGCCAGGTAGGTACGTAGCCATGTTTTAGTAGCAGATGACTTTAACGTTTACAAAAAACACAGTTTTTATTTTATCCCGTAGCAGTCAAAAGCTACAATTTTTCTCAAAAACACGAATTAGTAAGCGACGAAGAAATCCTAAAATATTATAAACAGCTTAAATAAAAACCTCATAACAAAATTCATCTTACAAAACTTCCTGATATTAAATCCGCATTTCGCGTAGCCTCTGAAAGTCTTTCTCGAAAATTAATATCACATTTCACGGGAGAAGTTACCTCACAAAAATTCAAATACGTTTCGGGTAACAAAAATCTTGAGTTCTCAAGTTGAAGTGTACTTTGGGTGAAGGCTACAGGGTCCACTTTGGGATGTCGTTAGCGCAAAGGTCGAGTGTGTGAGGGATGGGTCTCACACTCTCACTCTAAAGGCCTCTTGAGAGGTAATCGTGGACTTTATAATGACCTGGTGTTTGTAGGAGCAGTCATTAGTAGCCCTGACCTTCTTTGAGAGGTCTTTGGGAATGTGTGTCAGTGAATTCTAGTCATAGGCTGCTGATTGCCTCTTGTAAAGGGTTTATAAATGGATCTTCAAATTGAACTAAGCTGTCATATGATAGAGCATTGCTTTTATTAATTACTAGCTAAGTCACGTGACCTTTGTCCGCGTGAAATCATTAAAGTACAACTAAAGTTTCTATAATAATATATTTCGATCATGATTCGAAAGTCATGTAGCGCTATCTATAATCATACGAACATTATTGTTGTTATGCTGGAGAAAAGTACTTTTTTAGGGATGAAATGTACTCAATGTCCGTACACCTTAATACGTAATCCAAAATTTCAAGATGCTCGGTTCAGTGGTTTAGACATGAAAAAGTAACATACAAACTTACTTTCGCATTTATTTAATAGGTATTACTTAGGATAGCTTTCGCTTTTCGCTCCATGTAAAATACTGGTACTCAGCTGCATCCGGTTAGACTGGAAGCCGGCCCCAACATAGTTGGTAAAAGGCTAGGCAGATGATGAGTTAGGATAGCTTCCGAAGTTGTATTTATAAATATAATATAATTAACTTTAGCAAAACCCGCTTTAATAGCAGATTCCACGCCGATTTGAGAGCTCAAGTGAGCTCTCATATCGACGTGGAATCTGCTTATGGGTATCTGCTTGTGAGTTTCCATCCTTAGGAAGTCCTAAGGATGGATACTTTATCATTTTCTTGACTGTACAATAAACAGGACATCCTTTAAACCTTGGCAACATCGAGAAATATACTTCACAAAAACGATAAAAAGACATGACGAAAATTTATTTGATGTAGCTGCAAATACGATTTCTTTCGGCCTTCATATGATTACGAGATCCTATAAAACTCACAAGCCTATATTTCCATACAGAGAGTTCCTTTAATCTTCAACCTTGACACATCCAGGTTATGACAATATCCACCGACAGGGGGCGCTGAAGAGACACAAACTGTAGGCTTCTTTGTTGCCATGTTTTCGCATAAAACATGTTTTCGAGGAAAACTTTGGAGAAAAACGAACAAATTTATTTTGGCACTGTCGTGTAATGAATAATGCCGTATGGGTTGTAAGGAGTCGCATGTCCTGAAGGTATTTTTCTTTTATTTATATTGTTCAAGTAAGAGGGTAATACCTTATTGTTGTTAGTTTTGATGTGAAGAAAGCTGTTCAAGGCGCCATCACTCAATCATCATCATCTGCCTAGCCTTTTCCCAACTATGTTGGGGTCGGCTTCCAGTCTAACCGGATGCAGCTGAATACCAGTATTTTACATGGAGCGACTGCCTATCTGACCTCCACAACCCAGTTAAAGTAATACGATACTCTTTGGTAAGACTGGATGTCAGAATTTCAGGTCACTGACCTGTAACGACTGCCAAAGATCTATATATGGCAGCCGGGACCAACAGCTTAACGTGCTTTCCGAGGCACGGAGGAAACTCGGTTTGTCGGGCGGTCACCCATCCACAGACCGACCTAGGCAAGCACAGCTTTACCTAAAGATCGACCCGAGTGGCAGTTCTTATTAAGCCACGAGCTCCTCCGCGCCATCACTCAATAAGTGGATAAAATCATCCTTTGCTAAGGGTAAATGCAGTGTTTGCAGTGTTTTTGTTTATAAGTAAGTACCGTAAAATGGGTGTAAAAGTACTATTAACGAAGCTGAAAGGGACTTGTTCATAACGATATTTTTTGTCAGGTAATACTGGGCACTGACTGTACAGTCCAACAAGCTAATAAGTATAGTGGCAGAAATCTTTATAATTCTAGTACACTGAAAATATTGATTGCAATTTTGTTTTATAAAGCGTTTCGCATTATGCGACTGATGTCAAAAGCTGTATTGTTTGACATAGGCTATAAATGTATCTGTATAATCTTAAGGCTCCTCTCTCGAAAAAGCTTAAAAACAGCGTGCAGATGAAGCAGTTTTTCATCGGCACTTACAGAGAAATTACATCTGAGAAAAATTGTTAGTAATCTACATGATATGACACGTAATTTGGTTTAGCCATAATTTTTGTATCGGTATCACATAATAAGAAAAAAAATTCACAAAATCACCTCCAAATCATTGAATGGAACCATTTTACTCCTTCATTTTTTAACAAAATAATATAAAAAAAATATCTACTGCTTTGAAATACAAAGGAAAATAATTTGGTTTTGTTACTTTTCAAAAATATGTATTATAGAATATTATAGAGGGGTAGTTAGCTATGCACAAGGTCATTGGCGTGAATACAAGCCTTAAAAGCAAATGCTAGTTGGCTGGCTGTATACTTGTAGCTTGTTTGAGTGTACCTAGCTAATTTATCAGCTAAATCGCGCCACAGACTATTTACCCCGGGGATCTAATGAAAGGGGCAAGCGACCTGGGGGTTGTACTCAATTAGAAGTAATGGAGGTGTCACTGAGATTGTTCTGTTTGTTTTATTTTGTTTCGTGCTGCAAGTATCTTTTGCGTGAATGACGTTGGATGGACGGCCATGTTGGTTTGTAAATCACACCACCATTTTTGATGTTTTGATTTTGTTGAGGCCTCGAAGGCTTATTTTACAGCTAATAGGGATCTTTACTGACTAAAAAAATATGATTCTAATTAGTCCGTCTATTACATTATCGAAAAATATTGGAAATGTTTTTTATTTTATCAAATTAATAAAAATTTTGTGACGTCACTTTCTGGGTAAATACGTACTGTATCTGTGACGTTACACGACTTTTTTTTTTTTTTTGGGGAGTGGGAAATCATCAAATAACCCTTCCCGCTCTTGGGCAGAGCGAAAGGGAGTGTCAGACTTTTACTGACTAAAAACCACCTATGTTCCTTCTTCGCCCTTCATGTCGAGGCCGCGGTATCCCTTGCGAACAACCCGCAGCCTCGACAGGACCCGCAGCCTCGACAGGACGTTACACGACTTGACTCGACTTTTCGAAGCACTGTATCGTCATCTTTTGTTTACGTGAAAAAAGGAAAAATATGTGTTCATTATTTTTTGGAAATCTATTTGATGGACTAATTATATATAATTAAAATTACATAAAAGGTAATAAAACTTTTAAAACTAATAAACCTTTTTAAGCTAATAAACCAAATATATACAGGGTGTAAACGAACCCTTCACGCATACGACAACCAAGCATTCTGTACATCAAACCAAGTACCCCTACGCAAACATTTTTGCTGGGAAATGACTTTTTTTTTTGGGGTCAAAAATCACATTTTACGGTAAAACTCAAAGTAGCACTCTTAAAACATTGTGCTAGTGGATGCTTTGAATAGTAAACGGGTCATGGAGATAATTTAAGTAAAGTTAAAACCTGAAATACTAGTATTTACAAAAACAGCTGTGAAAAATTTGAAACTTTGACCCCCAATATCTCTGTAACTAGGAGGTTCCCAGGTATGGTAACTCCCCACCACTGCGAAAAAAATTATCGCAGTGCTGGGGAGAACAAATGCCCTTCGTTTGCGTTAAGGGTACTTTTCACCCTATATACTATAAAATTATCTTCTAGCCTTCAACCCTACTCTATTCGAGTATTTATAGCCCAACCCAAATCAAGTCTAAAATCTCATTCTAATTTCTAGCCAAATGAAAAGATAAGCACTAGACATGACTACATTCAAAGCAATCTAACTCACCACATAATACCCTCTTTGATACCGATAATACCTCCGCAAACCCTTGACGGAAACTACCAGGGTACTTATCATAGTACCCCTGAAGTGCCTCGGAGGAAGTCTATTGTCCCATATGTACCTTTGTTGGGGCCTTCGGTCCATTGTGACCTGTTATGGGTAAAATGACGCAAAATGGGTCATCTGATAGCCGTTTAGTGATAAATGGGTGTCTTTGTCTCGTTAATGTGTTTTTGGCTATATTGTGGTCGGTGGTTATTTTTTTTTTTTTGGAGCGTTCAAGGATCTGTTTTTGGGTGAATAGACTTGTATAGAGAGTTTTAAAAAATAAATCTAAAAGTTAGAAAAAAATAGGAGTGTTTTGTAGGTAATAGTCTAAATTCGAGTATTACATCAGAGAATAAATAGTACATTACAGTGCGCAACCTGTAAAGATATATAGTAAATACTTGTTCCTGTACAAAATCCAATCGGCAATAGGGTAGTTAACAAAAAAAAATCTAATTCGTCCGTCATAGATTTTCAAAAAATAATGAACACGTATTTTTTCTTTTTAAGCTATTGCATAGCTTCTATCGCGGGCCTTGAGCGTGGGGACCGAATCCAGAAATTCCGTAACGAAAATAAAAACCTAACGAACTGACACTTGACAAATTGACACTTGACAATTTCTTGAAATCAAAAATTGTGAGTTGCCTGTATTTAAAACGGCCTGTATTATTCAGTCAAAAACTTCCTCAAAGAATTTCTGTGAGCGTGTTAATTAATTTTATAAGCGTAAGATAAGATACTATTAATAGAAATTATCAATAAATTACATTATTTGAGCTAACATATTAATAAAAATAAATTAAATTATATAAATCAAATGTAACCTTCATAGCTCTAACCACTAAGAAAAACTATGAGACAAAATAAAAGAAAAAGTAAATGACATCTTGACAACTGACGTAATGTCAGATGAAAAGTAAACATTGAAAAATTATTAGATTTAATATTTTAAAACAGCAAAATTAAAGTTAATAAATCGAATAAGATCGATTATAAGGCTGCCAACAAAAATAGTTGTCGCCAAGGCGCGACATGAGACGTAAAAGGACATTTTATAAAAGATGAGGATGATTAGTAAAAGTGTAAGTATAAATCTGTATAAATACTATATTTAAATACTGCATTAATAAAATAAATAAATAATTATAATTGCATAAGTTGATAAAAAATGCTATGCAATAGCTTTACCGCGGCAGTCTCCGAGTGCCACACGACTTTTTTTTCACGTAAACAAACAATGAAGACGATACAGTGCTTTGAAAACTCGTGTGACGTCATATTCTAAGACATTAGTATGACATTTTTTACCGGTAAGTGACGTCACAACCCCACTCAAATCTTTGACGCGTTTTATATTCGTAATTTTTTTTTTGATTTGATAAAACAAAAAATACGTGTCCAATATTTTTCGATAATCTAACAGACGGACTAAAATCATAGATACTAGAATCATATTTTTTTTAGTCAGTAAACATCCCTATTGTTGCATTGCAAACGAATGATTCAGTGATGGTGGCACATTATTAAGATCTTTCATGGGTTTTATGATCAATACCGATTACTAAACTGAACTGCAACTACAAAGACAAACCCACAAACGGCAACTAGCGACAATGACGTAATTAACGGAAGCATTTTCATAGAAACTAGTCGTGTTGCAGACTCACAGCGAGCAACCTTACCTACACCCTGTACCTTATTCCCCTTTCTTGTTTGGAGGATGGTAAATCATCAAATGACTCCTCCCGCTCTGGGCGGAGCGGTAGGGAGTGTCAGACTTCTACTGACTAAAAACCACCCATGTGCCTTCTTAGCCCTTTGTGTCGAGGCCGCGGTATCTCTAACAATCTCGGTATTTCGAACAACCCGCAGCTTCCTTATACCCCTAAATCGACGACATTGCAGCTACGGTTGTAGTCGTTTCAAAATTGTACCTCGTCTAGAATTACGTAGTACCTACGAGAATTTACAGTTCACAACATTTTCAATCAGTTGATAATTCCAAATGGTTATTGAAAACGCAATTCCTCAAGCCAACTCACCATATTCCATTACCTACCTACTCGATATTCCTTCATTTTCACGTAATACTTACTGTTCGAGAATCCTTTATAGTCTCTCTTTCAGCATCGATAAAAGAGTCAGGATTTCGTAACTTACAGAGTAAAGACGTTAAAGTTTCAGAAGTATGCAAAATACTTCCATTCTTGTGAACTTTACGTGCTCTCTTTCTTAAAAGTGAAATGTGAAGACTTCTGAACCATTTTCACGATATAAACTGAATTTTAAAGTGAAATTACTCGTTTCTACCCACCCAGGCAATTGTTTCGTTATAAACATGAGCCTTATGAGCAATTTTTTTTGTTTGAACATCATATCTAAGCACTAACCGAGCCGCTAAGTAAATAAAAAATGAAACAAAGTTTGTAGGTTAAAAGTTATCAACCACTAAATATTACGGTACCAAATACCAAGAATTCCGTAAAAAACTCATGTTATAGTCCTGAACAAACCACCAGGTTTTCTAAAAGACACGATACACTATTAATGGGAGTTGGAACAGATTCTACGAATATCATCTATAAATAGTTTATTAAATTATTATTTGCTCTAGAAAGACGTTAAGGAAATCATCATTGTAATAAAACTTTATAATTTACAATATTATAGATTTGGCTCCAACTCGAACGTACCTAATAGTAATTTAATTATTAATTAATTTAGAGCTTGTCGTTATGGAATCTTTCCTTCATTAAATTAGAAATTGAGCTAGGAATAGATAGTTGAAAGTAGACCGAAAACTGTAGTGAGTAATCTGTGGTGATAGTCGCACTGTTCTTATAGCTAACTAGCGGACGTCACGCGGTTTCACCCGCATAGTTCCCGTTCCCGTGGGAATACAGGGATAAAAAGTAACCTATGTCACCCGGGAATAGTGTAGCTTCCCAACGGTGAAAGAATTTTTGAAATCGGTCCAGTAGTTTCGGAGCCTATTCGTTACAAACAAACAAATCTTTCGTCTTTATAATATTAGTGTCAACATTCTTTTTGTTTGGCAGTACCGCAGTAGCGTAAATAAGGTCCCTATCTCAACAAGGTGCTGACGCTGAGATAGGCTTTTGTATAATTTTCTTTTATTCTTAATTTAACCCTTTTTTTAGTTTGGTAGGTAATTTAGGGCGACTTTTTTTTTGGGGGGTGGGAAATCATCAAATAGCCCCTCCCGGGCAGAGCAAAAGGGAGTGTCAGACTTCTACCGACTAAAAACCACCCATGTTCCTTCTTATCCCTTTATGTCGAGGCCGCGACTCTCTCGCGAACAACCCGCAGCCCCGACGGAAAGGGTGACTTATACGGTATAAGTCGCCCTTTCCGTCGGGGCTGTTAATTGTTGGCTATCCAACTAATGACGGATGAGAGTTACTGAGAATCGACCGAGAGTGGCGATTGGGGAGGCGGTCCAGCAGGGTTATTGCGTATCTTTTTAAATGTCAGTGGCTATCATAGTGTCCATCAATAATTGTCAAATGGTTCCATTTTGTACCAAACCATAACCATTTGACAGTTAATCGATGGTCACTATGATAGCCACTGACATTTAAAAAGATATGCAATAGCCATGCAGTAGTGGACTGCCTACCTAGGCTGATGATGATAAACGGTCATTTACGTAACGTAGAAATTTTTTCTCACCGCCTACCCTTCCTTTCAAATGCTCCAATTGCAAACTCAACAAAACCCACACAAAGAAAACCCATAACATCGTTACTCCTCTTTTCCCCTTCACAAAGGCCCGTTACCACGGTCCACTTGAAGCCTGTCAATACCACTACACCCCTTTACACCCCCCCACTTCTCCAGTCTTGTCGCTTGTCGCGAGTGCAACTGACAGGCGATCTAGATTGAACAGATACACGCGGGGATGCAAGGGGGATGCAAGTGGGACGCTGGCGCATTGAACACGATGACAGTGAGTGAGGGCCTTTATTGATTCGTTGAATAGGCTTTTTTGTTTTATATCTTACTGTGTGTGGGTATTGTGTTGTGTTTGTTTCGAGAGAGGTTTAGTTGGTTTGGTAGCATAGATAGGTTATACCTATTTATGTTACCAATCGCCAACGGCTAGTGACATCTTAACTATACTTATCTATTAAGGTATTAAGATATCAATAGCGGTCATTGCCCTTTCCCTAATATTTCTTCGTACGAACCAAAACAAATGAACCATGTATCGCTTTTCATTAGAAAAAATGTTAAAAATCACGATTGATGACGATTCAAGACAAGAACAGGCTTATTTTTAGATTTCAAAGTTCTTGAACTTTAATTAATGTAGGTGGGTCAATGACCGCTATTGACATCTTAAATGGCAGTTACTATAGATAGGTAGTGGCTTTTAGAATAGCTGTGTTGGGCAGTGAGCAGCCAAACAGGATGAAGAGAATAACGTGAGGGTGAGTCAGGACAAAACATTGAATGGTACCTATTTTCACATTATTGAAGTCTTATAATCCCTTACTTTTATTACTTATATTAAAATCTTCAATACCTTCTTAGTTACAAAATCTTTGTTTATAACGTTGTAAGCCATAATCATTTCATTTCCATTACCATAATCGTTTATCGTATGGTCCGGATTTACTCCAGTGGTCAAAAACCCTGACAACCACGTTACGAGATGATTGGGGCTGCGGGTTGTTCGCAAGAGATACCGCGGCCTCGACATAATGGGCTAAGAAGGAACATGGGTGGTTTTTAGTCAGTAGAAGTCTGACACTCCCTTTCGTTTTGTTCAAGAGCGGGAGGGGTTATTCGATGATTTTCCACCAGCCAAAAAAAAAAAAATGGTCAAAAACCCTGACAACCAGGTTACGAGATGATTCCGAAAAAAGCTCTTTCGTAAATTAAGCGAAAATGGTAGAGTGTAGCAACAACCAGCTATTATTTACATTAACCAGCAGAAAAGTAACTAAAATAATAAATCAACGGGAGTTACGGGTTTACTTTGTTATTTTTCTTAAGGAAAAGTTACTTTTTCTGATAAAGTAAGTCCCTTTTACAACAAATCTTACTCTGTAACGATCATTACTGCTTGGGTCAAGTAATTAATGATATTATAGCACTGAGGACTAAGCGGGAATCTATGTTTTCAGTAATTGAACGAAATAGTTAGTATTGTAGGTTTTCGTTACTAGGTGGAGTTTCCCTTTGCTTTAGGGGCAAGAAATAATAGTATGAAAGATACCTGCCGCACTCAGAGAGCTTTAATGATTACTTAAGCCATCACTTAGTAAAGGTTTTGACAGTTTTGTCATACAAAATTATGTCAAATCTTTACTAAGCGACGGCTTAAGTAATCTTTCAATATATCTGAGTACCGCAGTAAGTAATCAAAAAAAGCTTATACTATTTCTATTGTTAAGCAGCGTTTGCCAAGGTTGGTTCGTGGATGGGTGGCGATTTTTAACACATTAAATAATGAGTTTCCTCTGCCTTTTTTTTTGGGGGATGGGAAATCATCAAATAACCCTTCTCGCTCTTGGGCAGAGCGAAAGGGAGTGTCAGACTTCTACTGACTAAAAACCACCCATGTTCCTTCTTAGCCCTTCATGTCGAGGCCGCGGTATCTCTTGCGAACAACCCGCAGCCCCGACGGGACCCGCAGCCCCGACGGGTAGGAATTTCTCCTGTATCGTGGGTGCGTTTACAAACATTTAAACTCACATACACAAACACCCAGACCCGGAACAACTATCTGTAGGCCATACAAATATTTGTTCCGTGCGGGGATCGAACCCGCGACACGCAGCGCAGCAGTTTAACCGCTTAGCCACTGCGCCAATCGTGCCGTCGTGATTTATGTATGACTGTTATTATTTATCCATGTCCAACAACATTTTTATTTAAATTGCACACCCAATTCTGCATCACTACAGTTTCTAGGAACCAACTAAAATTGAGTCTAGATTTCCCTAGACACCCTGCCTACTTACCCACATAGTACATACAATAGTGTCACTGGCAAGTCGATTAAAAAACTTATATTTTATTCCAGCGAGTTGGCCCGAGTATGGACTGAGAGCTGCATTTAATTTCATTTAGTATTCTCAGTGATCACTTGGAATTAAATAATAACACACACTAAAGTATCCATGCAATTTTGCAGGTGACTGTACACACCACTTCATACCAAACTATACTAGCCCAGTAATACATGGCCTCGCTTTGTATAGATATCCCGTACTCTGAGGGATCCGCATAAAGTGGTTTTTATATAGCTTGAGTAGTCGCGCTTTGTACAGTCGATAGCACATGGTTATAACACTTTGACCAACGTAGAACGGAAATGCAGAAGACACACCACCAGGCTGTCAGCTTACACGCGACCTAGTGTATACTCGTATAAAGGGTGTTAAAGTACCCTTAACGCAAACGAAAGGCACTTGTTCTCCCCACCACTGCGATCATTTTTTTGTTATAGATCATACCTGGGAACCTCTTAGTTACGGAGATATTGGGGGTCAAAGTTCCAAATTTTTCACAGCTGTTTTTGTAAATACTAGTTTTTCAGGTTTTAACTTTACTTAAATTACCTCCATGACCCGTTTACTATTCAAAGCATCCACTAGCACAATGTTTTAACAGTGCTACATTGAGTTATACCGTAAAATGTGATTTTTGACTCAAAAAAAAAGTCTTTTCCCAGTAAAAATTTTTGCGTAGGGGTACTTAGTTTGATGTACAGAATGCTTGGTTGATGGGTGAGTGATGGGTTGCTTTACATCCTTTACATATTTTTACTCGTAACCACACAAATGACGGCACGGTTGATGCAGTGGCTGAGCGATTGGACTGCTGCGCTGCGAGTCGCGGGTTCGATCCCCGCTCGGAACAAATATTTGTATGGCCAGCAGATAGTTGTTCCGGGTCTGGGTATTTGTGTATGTGAGTTTAAATGTTTGTGAACGCACCCACGATGCAGGAGAAATTCTTTTTTATAAAACGTTTTTATAAAAATAAATAAAAAGTACTCTCGGTAGTCGTACTTCCAGGTCGAGACACGTGGCTGCGGGTTGTTCGCAAGAGATACCGCGGCCTCGGCGCAAGGGCTAAGAAGGAACATGGGTGGTTTTTAGTCAGTAGAAGTCCGACACTCCCTTTCGCTCTGCCCAAGAGCGAGAGGGGTTATTTGATGATTTCCCACACCCCAAAAAAAAAAATGGGTTGGCAGTTGTCCAGTGCCCCGCTTCGCCCGCGGGCTGCGTGGTACCCGGATAAAAAATTACCGTATGTCCAACCGGAATTATGTACCTTTCAGATGGTGAAAGTAATTTTCAAATAGGTGCACTTTCTCTTTAAAATATTAGTAAAGACTTGGTTCTGCTCGTCGTAACTTCATCCTTGTAAAGTTTCTTGCTTAACAGAAAAAAAACTATTGCACTCGACAATAGCGAAGCAGCATTCTGTCAGTAAAAGAATTTCTGAAAAATCTTTTAATGACTACTTTTATGCAGAAGTTTAAATTAGTTATCAAAAAACCTTCCATAACAGACAATAAAAAATTGTTTTATACTTGTGAGTCCTGCTGACCTCGAAGCAAAGCCATACAAAGTGTAATAAAACTTATTGTCCATTCAGTTTTGTGTAAGACGCATGGACTAAGGGGTAAGCCTATTATCATAAACCGTGCACAAGTCCGAGTCCATGGCTCGCCGTGGTTTTTTCATAAAGATATTTTCAGTTGCTACTGAAAAATTCCCTGGAAAAACCCAAACACACTTGTTCGATCTGGGAGCTCATGCTCAAAAGTCACGCTTGCGAACACAGGACCCACAAAAAAAAATATCCATTTGCTTTTTTTTAATCAAGAATATACAGGGTGTACTAATCAACCCATCACACAGCCGTCAACCATGCATTCTGTACATTAAACTAAGTACCCCTACGCAAAATTTTTTGCTGGGAAACAACTTTTTTTTTGGGGTCAAAAATCACATTTAATTTTTACGGTAAAACTCAATGTAGCACTCTTAAAACATTGTGCTAGTGGCTGCTTTGAATAACAAACGGGTCATGGAGGTAATTTAAGTACAGTTATAACCTGAAAAACTAGTATTTACAAAAACAGCTGTAAAAATTTTGGAACTTTGACCCCCAATATCTCCGTAACTAGGAGGTTCCCAGGTATGGTCTAGAACAAAAAAAATATCGCAGTGGTGGGGAGAACAAGTGCCCTTTATTTGCGTTAAGGGTACTTATACATCCTATATAGTAAGGAAGAAAAATACGAGTACATCGGTATACATTTTGCAATGGTTACCTTTTTACGAGCATAAAAATAATATTATTTTTTTTTTTCGGGACAACCCTATGCACTGACCGAACTGAAGTTAAATATTTCATACGGATGCATAAATCATAATTATTTCCATTTCGACCCTAGTTGGACTAAAATGTGAGAAAGGTTGTGTTTGGTATGATTTAGTGGGGTGGAATGAACTGAAGGTGTTTTTATGGGTTTCTGAATGAATGTTTGAAATATATAAGAATGGTTCTAGGTATATCCTAGAACCTAGTTGTGGTAGGCACCATAATCTGCCTACCCTTTTCCCAACTATGTTGTGGTCGGCTTCTAGAGTCACTGGATGCAGCTAAATACCTGTATTTTACATGGAGCGACTGCCAACCTGACTTCTAAAATCCAGTTAGTGTGTCTACCCTTAACTACTTTCATAGTCTACAAATGACAGCAGCTGGGGCCAACGGGTTAACGTGCTTTTTGATTTTCGAGGCACGGAAGAAACTCGGTATGTAATGGTTGGTCACCCATCCACCGGACCTAGGCAAGAGATTGACCCGAGCGGCTGGTTTTATTTAGCTACGAGCTCCTCGGAAATTTTCATAAAATCTGTCTATAAAAATCCCATATACCCATCGGGTTTCGGTTGTTGACATTATATAATATCTCTGTTTACTAAATGCTGCACTCAGAGAGTTTTAATGATTACTTAGGCCATCACTAAGTAAAGGTATTGACAGTTTTGTCATACAAAAGTATGTCAAATAACTAACTGATGGCTTAAGTAATCATTAAATATCTCTGAGTACCGCAGTTAGTCTTGCTTGCATAAAAATATCCACAATTATTAGAAGACAACCGAAATAGAACTCTGACAGCAACCGATTGGATTCTATTTATCGTATCAATCGGATTGCACATTAACAAATTGAAATGGAGCACGGATGCGGCCCGATCGACTTGTTGACTATCTACGTAATAGAGACGTGAACGTAATGACGTCACGGCAGTAACCCCTCACTCGCTGACGTCTGTTGACGTCGTTACAGCAATTGGTTACAGGGATTTGCAGATGTTTTCTGACGATAAAAATATGACAAATCCATGTACTTGTCTTATCTGTGTTTCATTTTTTATTTGAATTCTTTGTTAAGTTTGTTTGACGAATAAAAGAGCGTTGACTCCACCGTTGTGCTTAACAAGTCACGGTTCTAAGATTTCCTTTAAATTAGCGTACCTCACACACTAATATAAGTGCTCTTATTTGCTTATTTAGGATCTCCAAGGATGTACACAGATCATGCGAAATAAATAGAGGACGACAAAAGTATCACGTAAGTGTACTCCTTTACTTACAGGAGACCATATCACACACAATAATGATCTTCTCTTACTCAGAAATCTAGTTTCATTCAGTGCGGAGGTTATTTTTCAGCATTTCTACCAAAAATAACCAAGGTTATACCATGCTTTTAATTATTTTAATCCATTAGTTATTACGACACCCACGGGTAACATAGAATAGGCCTATTCTGTGAAACACATAAGCAATTAATTTCATAAGTTCACTGGATAATGTAACTCTCGCTCGAGTGTAGGTATACCATCCGCATGTTCATTAAATTGGCTACTTTCCTGACTAAAAAATGTGATTCTGTTTAGTTCGTCAGTTAGATTATCGAAAAATATTGGATATGTATTTTTTGTTTTATCAAATTAATAAAAAAACACATACATAAACTCACGCCTTTTTCCCATGGGGGCAGGCAGAAACCACAGAACGCCACTTGCTACGATCCTTACATACTCCTTTTGCCTCGTCCACATTCATACATCTGGTCATACACGCACGCCGGTTACGAGTACTACGCACCTGTCCTTTCTGAAGGCACCAATAAGATCAGTGTATGTCTTTCTAGGGCGTCCCCTCCCGGCGTTACCACTCACATCTGCCTTGTAAATACCTTTTGTTAATCGACTTTCATTCATCCTCTCCACATGACCGAACCACCTTAGCATACTCTTTTCAATTTTTGTCACTACATCTTCATAAAAAAATACGAAAATAAAACGCGTCAAAGATCATGAGTGGGAGCTTGTGACGTCATTTTACGGTAAAAATAGAGTTATCAGTAACCCTGTCTAAATTACATTCTAACGTTAGTTTAACAAGTACCTAATAGTTACAGAAATTTCGGAAACTATCGAGAACAGTTTCAGTTACTAAGGAAACTTGCAGAATTCACAACCAACACTATTACTTACCTACGTAAGTAGTTTGAAGTAGAAGATTATATAAATAGTAGCAATTTGAAACAAGAAATAAATCTTGTCAGTTCAATTGATGTCTTATAAGATAACCGCGTATCTTCAATGCGTCATAACGGAAATTATAGACGCAAAACGAACATTTTAAATGTAAATAGAAATTGTATCAATTAAATTCTGTTTTCGTTCTGTAACTGACAGATTTCCATTCGTAGGGAAATGAAAACATAACAGAGAAAAAAGGGAAAATAATTCATCCGTACATTATAATGTCGAGGAGTTCGTGGTTAAGTTATAATAACAGCCTATAGCGTCGCCGTCGGCAAACCACACAAACCAGCATGTCTTAGAACCCAAGTATTCGAAGACATGTGACATCTACCAACCCGCACTGGACCCGCGTGGTGGATTAAGCTTATCCCTCTCTTAGAGAGGAGGCCTGAGTCCCTGCAGTCGGAACAGTATAGGCTGATGATGAATCAACCTTGAACCGAATGCTTTCGCGATGAAGTTGAAAATCTATTAAAGAAATTTGACAGACTGTACTACGACGAATAACGTATACCTAGCCTAATATATGGAGTTTCGGAAAAGGCTAGTTGATGATGATGCTGTCTGTGGTCCTTCGAGCCGGATGAGCTAAGCGACCTACGGGACATATCAAATAAATCTATTAATTTTGGAGGTCAGAGTAATGTCTTTGCTTAATTCGTGTACTTTCCTAATGAAGTAATGAAACAACAGCCTACTGTTCAATACAATAAGTACTTATTGTAATGAATTAATAAGGAAACTTTTTCATTTAACTAATGAACCACAAAGTCCACAAATAATACCGAATGCAATTTCATTAATTCCCGTACTCTCTGACTGAATACGTCGTTCATTAGTTGCCAATAATTAGTAATCGTGGTGAAATTAAAGCTCTTATTTACTACATAACCCAAATACGGACTTAATTAATGCAAGTTAATTATAGCTTTATACTGGATTATTCATAGTTTGTTGACGATTCGGAATGTAATTATTTTTAAAACTATCTATGGACAGTCAGTGCCCAGCATTATCTGACCCCTCGAACAAGGAAGAAGAGAGCAAGTGGAGTGAGAAGAGGGGTCAGGTAATGCTGTACAGGAAAATCAATGAAGTAGGTACTTAGGTACTTATTCAAAAATGTTAGTTCATGACGAAGTTTTACACAAACAAGTGAAAAATAAATTTCACAAGAAAAAGCAGCTTCTGGAGTCAGTGACATTTTGTCTCTTTGATTTCGTTTTTTTTCCCACCGACTTCAGAAGCTGCTTTTTTTTGTGAAGTTTATTTTTCACTTTTTTGTGTTTTTCGTTTTTGTGTTGGGATCCCATCATCAGATCCTGACTTGGTGACAATGGGACCACCTCGGGTCAACCTAATACTCTGCAAGAATACAATTATCGCTCCATAAGTGAGTATAAATAAGAAAGAATTTTCTTTCAACTCCTAACCGTTGAGGAGCGGTACCTTCCATCATCATCAGCGAATTCACATGATATTATGCTGGTCAGACGCAAATACTTAAACAGCTTTAGAAAATATTTGAAAAACATCATATGTGCCTATAAAATTTGAGGGTTGCCCTCGATTTCCCTGGGATCCCATCATCAGATCTTGATTTGGTGACAATGAGACCACCTCGGGAGTATACCTATTTGAACACAAAAATAATTTTGAAAATCGGTTCATTAATGACGGAGATATGCGATAACAAACATACAAAAAAAAACATACAGACGAATTGATAACCTCCTCCTTTTCGGAAGTCGGTTAAAAATAAAAGTCGGTGGCAAAAAAAGTAAATTAAACAAACAAAAGTCACCGACTTCAGAAACAATTTTTTTTTCTAAAGTTTATTTTTCACTTTTTTAAGCTATTGCATAGCTTCTATCGCGGGCCTTGAGCGTGGGGACCGAATCCAGAAATTCCGTAACGAAAATAAAAACCTAACGAACTGACACTTGACAAATTGACACTTGACAATTTCTTGAAATCAAAAATTGTGAGTTGCCTGTATTTAAAACGGCCTGTATTATTCAGTCAAAAACTTCCTCAAAGAATTTCTGTGAGCGTGTTAATTAATTTTATAAGCGTAAGATAAGATACTATTAATAGAAATTATCAATAAATTACATTATTTGAGCTAACATATTAATAAAAATAAATTAAATTATATAAATCAAATGTAACCTTCATAGCTCTAACCACTAAGAAAAACTATGACACAAAATAAAAGAAAAAGTAAATGACATCTTGACAACTGACGTAATGTCAGATGAAAAGTAAACATTGAAAAATTATTAGATTTAATATTTCCCTTATTTTAAAAATTAAAAACTCTTTACTATCCTGCGCTAATAATCAAAAGGATGTTCAGTTAGTTTGGATACCTAGCCATTGTGGAATTACGGGTAATGAATGTGTTGATGCTTTCGCTAAAGATGCTTGTTCATCTTTATCGTCAGATCTCACGCACAATACCCACCAGGGTTACGACCTATTGTCTCTTCCAAAACTAAATCTGCAGTGTTCCTGGCAGGAGCAGTGGAACATGTCCAGCAAAAAGAAAGGTAGTTTTTTTTACGCAGTTCAACCGTCCATAAAACCAAAACCGTGGTTTTTCAATCATAAAAAAGTATCGAAAACTGTTATTTCTGTTCTGTGTAGAATCCGCTTAGGTTTTTGTTGTACTCCCGTCTTTTTACACAAAATTCATGTCCGTGACTCCTCTCTCTGCGAATGCGGATTGGAGGAGGGCACACTGGATCACATATTTTTTGAATGCTCTAACAACATACCACCCCTAGATTTGTACAGCCGTCTCCCTAAATTTAAAATCCCTCTTCCCATTAATTTCTCCTCCCTTTTAACATATTCCTCTCCGGAACTGCTTGTGGCGCTGATGATTTTTATCCGTCACAATAATATAAAATTATAATGTTTCTCCAATTATATTGTGTGTGGATGTGGTATATATATTTTTAATGTTCTAACATTTTTTTTTATTATTTATGTAATTTTATTCTTTTTTGTTCGTTTCAGTCCAGTACTAACCCCACAAGTTCTACATTAACGTCAATGTATCGTCGAAGACTTTTTATAATTTCCTTTCTTCTGTATCTTTTTTTTTTTTTTTAATTTTTTTAAATACACACTTGCGACCAATTTCACTTTTGACATTGGCAGAATAGTCGACATCGGCTTTGCTTGCCATAAATAAAAATAGAATAGATTTAATATTTTAAAACAGCAAAATCAAAGTTAATAAATCGAATAAGATCGATTATAAGTCTGCCAACAAAAATAGTTGTCGCCAAGGCGCGACATGAGACGTAAAAGGACATTTTATAAAAGATGAGGATGATTAGTAAAAGTGTAAGTATAAATACTATATTTAAATACTGCATTAATAAAATAAATAAATAATTATAATTGCATAAGTTGATAAAAAATGCTATGCAATAGCTTTACCGCGGCAGTCTCTGAGTGCCACACGTCTTTTTTGTGTTTTATTTTTTGTTGAAGTCGGTTTTTTTTGTTAAAAGTTTTATATACTTCTCATACTCCGTATACACGTCGATACTAGAGAAAAAATATCAAGAAAACTCCTGAAGGTAACATGAAAACCAATATCACATCAGCAAGACTTATTTACTTACTAATTGAATCTACAACAGCAGATTTCCCAAGCGATATTCATATGGAACTTGGAGAAGTAATTGATAATGTATTACGTATATAGCTTATGCCAGCGGCTTCGCCCGTTTAGAGTTCAATAATTATCTCACGGGATCATACTACCGTAATAAATTATATCCCATGTGTTAATCCAGGTTATAAACCATCCATGTGCTAAATTTCATTCAAATCCGTTCAGTAGTGTTTGCGTAAAAGGGTAACAAACATCTATCCATCCTCACAAACTTTCGCATCAATGTTATTAGTGGTGGTTATCAAGGTCTTGTATGTCCGTTGGGAGACCAGCTTTCCTTGTGCCCTTGTAGTATCGATATCAATTAGTCTATCTAGCTCGAGGCTAGGTAAATGATCTGTAATAGGGATGTTTACTGACTAAAAAAAATATGATTCTAATTAGTCCGTCTGTTAGATTATCGAAAAATATTGGATACTTATTTTTTGTTTTATCAAATCAATAAAAATTAACGAAGATAAAAAGTGTCAAAGATTGGAGTGGGGGTTGTGACGTCACTCATCGGTAAAAAATGTCATAATGTCTTAGAATATGACGAATATGACACGAGTTTTCAAAGCACTGTATCGTCTTCATTGTTTGTTTACGTGAAAAAAGAAAAAATACGTGTCCAATATATTTTGGAAATCTATCTGACGGACTAAATAGATTTTTTAGTTAACTACCCTATTGTTTTGTATACCCTTGGTATTCTGGAGGCTGGCTTTTACCCTGGGGTAGTGTATGTGGTATGATTTTAGGTTTGTAATGTAAGTGTTTGATGATTATTTGATGATGCTTGGAATCCCCTCTAGAACATAAAACATGGTTCTATCGGAAATAATTATAAATAGAAAAGTGAACTAGACAAAACACGAGAAAGATTTGAAAGCGATTGTCACTTCTTTTTATTCAAATTTCGTCTTCTCCTCTCGTATTATCGTTTAGTATCATTTTCGTCTCGTGAAATATTGTATTAGCGGAGCCTACGGCCTCTGGCGTAAATGCAATAATTAAATTACGTAAAGGACAAAGGATACAAGGGCGTTCTTGGTAAAATCATGAATAATCATGATCTATGGTGAACATTGATATAAAAACTAAAGATACGGTCGTCCGAACATTTGCTCGACGCGTTCGCCATACAGAGAATTGGTGTAGTCTGCTCGTTAATGTAACCTTGTATTAAGCGACGTGGTATTTTCGAGGTATAAAGAACATAAATAAAGCTTTTAATAAAATTTACGATCGCACCCGAAGAGAGCCGATCGTGGACTAGTTCACTTCGGCTTAGGAAAGACCATGTTGGGACCACGTTCGAGGCGTCATTTTAACATACCGTCCGCCCAGTCCTTACGCAGTAATATATAAGTCAATGATGGTGAATCAGTAGAGAAACAGTTATTCTTCAGGAGGTTCAGTTCTTCTTTTCAAGTTGCAGTGTTTTGGGGATAGTGTGACGGGCTTGGCCTAAACAGTTCTTCTCATAGTTTTTAGCAATTTTTCTTCTCTTTTTCTTTTTTAATAACGTTGCCCCACACTAGGAATTTCGCCTGTATCGTTGGTGCGTTTACAAACATATAAACTCACATAGAGAAATACCCAGACCCGGAACAACTACCTAAGTAGGCCATACTTGTTCCGTGCGGGGATCGAAACCGCGACACGCAGCGCAGCAGTCCAATCGCTTAGCCTCTGCGCCAACCGTGTCGTCTATGGTTTAATTTTGTTGTCCTAGCACACCAAATGAGAATGCCTCGCCAATTTTTATGATGATATTTTGTGATCTACCCACAAACGCTAGATCGATTTCTCCAATAACCCAACCATGACCTACAAGGACATATTTCCAGTTTAAAACCTAACCTCCAAAACTAACCTAAATCCGGTTCTAATCCATAAATAATCCACGAGCAAGAGCCCCTGGGAAATACAACCTCATGATAGACTGTTGGATGATTTAAATTTGTCATTCCGTCACATTATGTATGGCTCGAAATTAGTTTCCAACTCGACAGGGTAACGTGGTCCTATGTCAAAGTTGACGGGGGAAAGAAATGTGTTTTATTTGAAAGGGAGGTTTAGTTACCTGGTGATAAATGGTTTGAAAGTGTCGTGTGATCTAGAAAGGTGAGGATTTAGACTGCTTAATATAAGTTTAGAGGGTAGGCGAACTCGTTGAAAGATGTCGTTCAGGTCGACAGATTTTATTTGAAATAAATTATATTTGTTTCTTGTTACCTTTATTTACTTAAACACAACTTAAACACAACTGGCCAAATGTGGGTGTACTAATGGGTACCTACACTTCTGCCAAACCCTTCGGGGATTACAAGCGTGATGTTATGTTATGTGCTTATTGAAGTAGATATGATATTCAATTAGCAGACTATTAAGGACACTTCCACACGTCACATTTATTCTGGTATTTTCTGCTTGACGTCATAGTTAGTGTCCTTTTTTTTTATTGGAGAGCGGTAAATCATCAAATGACTCCTCCCGCTCACTGCTGACTAAAAACCACCCATGTTCCTTCTTAGCCCTTTTCTCTTTCGAACAACCCGCAGCCCCATGACCAATGACCTCAATTTAACATAATATACGTAATATGTATGATAAAGAATTGTTCACAGAGGTCGAAGCAGGCGAATTATAAAAGTATTGCAACGGTTGTCCTATGGCCCCTGTCTATCCCCTTTGGAAAACGTGTGTGTTTACATAAGTACGTACGCCTAACGATGTAGAACCATGCCTGCAAGTGCCTTCGCATGACTTCATTCACGTAATAACGATCAGAGAATGCAGACAATAGTCTGTCTCAATTCTCCTTACAAAGCCTTTGAGGATTACAAGACATAATACCCGTTAAGTAATTGAATGCAACTGTAACACCCTTTGAATAGTTCATTCTGTGCCCCCAGCATTACATGACCCCTCGTATAAAGAAGAAGGAGGTACTTTGGTGTGAGAACAGGGGTCTGATAATGCTGGGCACAGACTGTACTACAACAGGCTTTGACGATTCACATAACTGTGGCATAGCAGACAGATACAAAGCTCCGAAATACTGTGTGATTTGTAAGCTTCATGTGTGAGTTGCGACTAGGACTAACTTTGGGTTGAGGGGAACTTTGTGTGTCCAGGGCATAATAAAATGCAATTTTGGATGGAAATGATAGAATGTGTAATGTTTCGTGAAGAAACAACGTAGTAGAGCGAACCAGCCAACCAACGACGAGCATCGGATCGCCTTGCCCCCCGCATCATGCATCTCCTGCCCACCCCCCCGCTTAGCTATGTCTAGAGTATAAATATAAGAGAACGCTTCAGAGAAAATGGGCTGTCCATTTTCCGCATTTTCATAATAGTAACTGCGTCTGTGACCATTTAGGAAAATAGAACAAATATTTGTATGACCTACCGATAGTTGTTCCGGGTCTGGGTGTTTGTGTGTATGTGAGTTTAAATGTTTGTAAACGCACCCACGATACAGGAGAAATTCTTAGGGCGGGGCAAGGTTTTTTTTTGTAAAAAAAACGTCCATTTTACACTTTGCATATTATGATCTGCTAATGCATTGCATTTGCATTGCAGACCCCCAGTATGCATGCAGTGTGCAGGGTGTGATGTGCTAATCCCACTTCTGAAGTTTGAATTAATTTGCCTGGAAAATTCTCGTTGGATAATATGAAACTGTCGGTTATTCACTTACAAATGACTTGATATGTAACACAACACTTCACGGCTGTAGGTACTCCCCGATGGGTTAGGCACAGATGTTCCAAATAGTACACCCACATTTCGCCAATTATGTTTAAGTCCCATGTAATAGCGGGCGAGCCTATTGCCATCAACCAAACTGCTATCAACTGGATAAATGTAAAACGCTGTAAAATAATAATACAGCTACAGACAGATATATTTTTCAGCGTCCTTTCTAAAGGACATAATTGGGTAGTTTCCTGGCTAAAAAATTATGATTCTGTTTAGTCCGTCATTTAGATTATCGAAAAATATTGGATAAGTAGGTACGTGTTTTTGTTTTATCAAATTAAAAAAAATGACGAAAATAAAACGTGACAAAGATCATGAGATCGGGGCCGCGTATCTCTTTCGAACAACCAGCAGCCTAGGAATCTTAAGCCTCACAAATATTCAAAATTCAAAATTCAAAATTGTTTATTTCTTTAACAAGATTACAAAAATTAGTTTGTGATTGGAGCCTTCTTTTAAGCAAACAATGCCTGTATTAGAAGACTCCGCTCTTCCATAACAAAAGAAAGTAAAATATTAATAACATATTATCTAACATAGGTAAGTATAGTTTTTATGTGTGTGTGAGTGTGTGTGTCGTGCGTATGTGTGTGAGTGCGTGTGCGTGTGTGGTTTGCGTGTTTGTGTACCTGTGTGAGAGTTTAGGTTATAAATAATTTAAATCCAAATCCATATTCAATTAATTCACTGCACCCGATGGAAAATAAAATAATAAATTAAATCAAGCATGACCGCTGCTTACCTCGTCTAGTGACGAGACCCGAGAACCTTTAACCTAATTAGTGCTAGGTGGTGTTAGGACTTACCTTGCCCTCGCTCTTCCAGTATATAAAGAAGCCATACTCGTCAACCTTAAAGAGGCAGTTCTGCTCGAACTCTGTGTTATCCTTCTCTTCGGTCCATCGGTCGAACACGGCACCCTGAACAAGGAAAGAAAATTATTAATACTAGCTTGTGCCAGCGACTTCGCCCGCGTGGAGTTCGATAATTGTCCCACGTGATCATACTACCGGGATAAGAAGTATCCTATGTGTTAATCCAGGTTATAAACTATCTGTGTTCTAAATTTTATCCACATCTGTTGAGTAGTTTTTGCGTGAAAGAGTAACAAACATTCATCCATCCATCCGTTCTCACAAACTTTCGCTTTTATAATATCAGTAGGATATTAGTAGCATTTCGTAAAGAAGGAGGAGAAGCTCCTTCTCCGTGCCTCAGAAGCCGTTGGCTGTCATTTGTAGTTCTTCGTCAGTCATCACAGGTAGTCAGTGGCCTGAAACTCTGGCTACAAGTCTTACCAAGGGCTATATATTCCTGTCGGGGCTGCGGGTTGTTCGCAAGAGATACCGCGGCCTCGACATGAAGGGGTAAAAAGGAACATGGGTGGTTTTTAGTCAGTAGAAGTCTGACACTCCCTTCCGCTCTGCCCAAAAGCGGGAGGGGTTATTTGATGATTTCCCACCACCCAAAAAAAAAAAGGGCTATATATTGCCCAGTCAAACTGGTTGTGGAAGTCAGATAGCAAGTCGCTCCACGTAAAATATTGATATTCAGCAGCATCCGGTAAGACTGGAAGCTGACCAAAGCCCCATCGTATCATAAAATCTTACTTCTTATAACATCATTCTGTTTCATTCAATAGGGCTTAAATCAAAACAAATATTCATGAAAAAGTAATAATTTTATTAGTTGACTCGTTAAACGAAGCATTAGATTTCATTTCTGCAATTTCGGGCGAAAAATGATACCTACTTTTTTCTCCCACATTTTTACGGCACCATTTAACTGCCCGTTTTATTCTGCATGGCTCTAAAGCGTAGCTTTTAACAGCCAATTAAAACTGCGGGGTCCGATAAAGGTCTATAAAGTTCGAGCCGTTTATTGGCCGAGGCCATTCCGTCGTGTCAATATCGCTACTGTCATTGGTTACTTGAGCACCGCAGCCCCACTGCGTTATAAAATTGAGCTGTTTGTTCATCGTAAAAAGGCGTTGTGGTTCCAATTAGTAGTCATTTTAAATTGTATTGGACAATAAAAACTTCAGTAAGAACTCAGTTAAAAAAATGTTATTTTCTTGAGTAGGATCTACGGAGAAGTCAATAAAATTGAGAAGTTCTACACTAGGATTACTAGAAGCACAATAATGGCAGTGCTTCTGTAGCCTTCAATCTAAATCTCTAATTCTTTTTTACAAACCTGAACATCGTGAGGGCACCGGCATGTCCCAGATTCAAACATTCGAAGACATGTGACATCTACTAACCCACACTGGGATGGGTGGATTATAGCCCATTCCCTTTCATAGAGAGGAGGCCTGTGTCCCAGCAGTGGGAACATTGATATAAAAACTAAAGATACGGTCGTCCGAACATTTGCTCGACGCGTTCGCCATACAGAGAATTGGTGTAGTCTGCTCGTTAACGTAACCTTGTATAAGCGGCGTGGCATTTTCGAGGTATAAAGAACATAAATAAAGCTTTTAATAAAATAAACGACCGCACCCGAAGAGAGCCGATCGTGGACTAGTTCACTTCGGCTTAGGAAAGACCTTATTGGGACCACGTTTGTGGCGTCATTTTAACATGCCGTCCGCCCAGTCGTTACGCAGTATTATATAAGTCAATGACTCGTAACCAATGTTTTTTTGCCCTTATACCAATCAATTTGGGTACGGCGCTGCATGTTCTTCTTCCATACTTCTCTATTACTCGTCATCTCATGAGACACCTCCTTTTTTGCCATAATTCATCATATTCTTTTCTCATTTTACTCTCTAATAATTTACAAGCCAAAATTACTTTTAACTGCTATCTTCCCGCATAAATATTTTCACGGAAAGACTATGCGATCAAACAAGATGACGTGCGAACATAAACACCAACAATCCATACAAATCACAAATAAAACAATAATAGGAAATCCTTGTACAAATCAAATGGGAGAGACATTAAACCCGAGATGTTTGTCTTTTGAATCGGGAACGGAGGCTGCAAGGTGAGAAGATTATGCGAGCACACCTCGACTGAGCTGCTTACGATACGGCGGCGGCGCCGCGTCGGGGAGATACAGACGGTAGCTGGGGATTGGAGGTTGGTCCCAGTGCGAGCGGGAAGCGGGCTTATACCAATATAAGTTTTTAAACTGACATGGTCTGGTCACTAACACTATCATAAACATGGAAAACCGTAAAACGGTACACTAAATATCAGGAACTCGAAACAAAAAAGTAAACATGGCAAAAATTCCGTTTTCAATGTTTATGATGACCTATCATAAACATTGAAATTAGATCGGTTTTATACTAGAGGAATATGTCAGGTCACTTCAAAATATTGGACAGCAGCTTTTTGCGTTAGGGTCGGAAATTATCCCACGAGATCGTTTTAACATAACATAACACCTGTAATCCTCAAAGGGTTAGTTAGAGGTGTATCTACCTATTAGTTTCACCCACATTTCACCAGTTGAAGTTGATGATGTTTAAGTTACGTGTAATAGGGAGCGAGTCTATTGCTATCAACTGGGCAAAAATCCAACTCTGTCTGTTTCCTTCGACTCAAGCTGCTGCTGTGGCATTCCTGATAGAAAACCCCAACACCACTTTGCCAGACTCGGGAATCGAAACCAGAAGTTCATGCCCAGCAGTCGCGCTTGCGACCACTAGACCACTGAGGCTGTGAGAGCGCGGGCCCGCAAGGGCTAACGCCCGTTGGGGCTGCGGGTTGTTCGCAAGAGATACCACGGCCTCGACATAAAGAGCTAAGAAGGAACATGGGTGGTTTTTAGTCAGTAGAAGTCTGACACTCCCTTTCGCTCTGCCCAAAAGCGGGAGGGGTTATTTGATGATTTTCCACCCACCATAAAAAAAGGCAGTGAGAGCGTTTTAAAAATAACTTTATACTGGAGATAATAAAACTTCTCTTTAGTGAAAGAATTTTCGGAAGCGCATCAGCAGTTCCGAAGAATACTCCCTACATCCAAACTTACAAACTTTAAGACCTTCTTTTGATTGGTACACTTAAGGAACAGACATTAAACATGTGTTGTTTGTATGTAAAAGCAGGAGCTTAGGTGAGAAGATTATGTGTGCGCACAGATTGGTCTGAACGGCTTACTATACGACGAATAGATATAGCCAGTATGTGGGATGCTGTGTTGGTGCCAGTGTGAGCTGAAAGCGGATTGATACCGGTTTTGTTAGAGCAACAGGTGTTGATGGAGTTTAAATCACAATATCACGACAATGGTGGCCCGGTACGCTGCAAAACTGAAATTATTAATGTAGACAATACGTCTGCTAGGTTGACAAAGATGGGGGGCCAGTCAGTAGACACATGGCCTATGACGGCTGTCATTGAAGGAGGCCAAAGAAACGCTGATGTGATGACTTGGAGGCGTTTCATGTCCTGTCGTGGAACTAGTAACATCTTACGTTTACGACATAAGTTAATGATGGGGCACTTGTCATCGTGTTCTGCTTGTCCTGTTGCTTGCACATCACAGGAGCTGATGGTCGCTACTGAAAGTGCTAAACTCGTCGCCAAATTTTGGGCTGGCTCAATTTAAATTGTCATCGACACGCTAAAAAGCATTAACAATTTAGAATTATTCTCCATTTTTAACCGACTTCAAAAAAGGAGGAGGTTATATGTTCGTGTGTATGTATTTTTTATTTTTTTTATGTATGTTACCTGATTTCTCCTCCATTTGTGAACCGATTCTCAAAATTCTTTTTTTATTTGAAAGAGTATACTCCTGAGGTGGTCCCATTTAAATTTGGTGAAGATCTGATCCTGATCTTCGGAGATATACAATAGAACTCTTCAAAAATAGACGGCAAATCTGTCGTGATTGCTGCAATCGCTTGGATGTTTATTGTTTACGCAACATCTTAACTTACCATCACGCCTGTATGCTCTGACGGGGTACGCAGATGTGTACAGGACGCCCAGATTTCGAGAGTTAGGTATGTTAAGTTCCATTTTATTGCGGATAAGCCTATTACCGTGACATGTATTGTTAACAACGTAAAATTAATGAATATCAAATATTTGTAAAGGATATTGCAACTAAAAATGGAAAAATAAAAAAACTTTTTTGCAAAAAATAAAACCGACTTAAAAAACACAAAAAAGTGAAAAATAACTTTAGCTTCTGAAGTCGGTGACAAAAAAACTGAATAAAACAAACAAAAGTCACCGACTTCAGAAGCTAAAGTTATTTTTCACTTTTTTGTGTTTTTGAAGTCGGTTTTTGTGTGAGCTAAGCTCATCTACAAAACATAGGCACTTTTCACATTTTGGTAACTTTATTACCTGCTCAAACGTAAACCGCTCCTCGCTATCATACATACCACACCCTCACGTACGTTCGGTAAGCATGTGCGATCGGCTCTGATTTACGGCGTGATCACATGGACTGGCTCGCAGGCTTCTCACAGGTCTTCACGTAACGGGCAAAACTGATTGCAAAGGGATTTGCTTCACTGATAATATTAGATCAGGTCTTTGTGTACGTATTGGCAGATGGAACTGACGGTATTGGTAGTAGGTGTTTTTTTGTGTTTTCTGGTATAGAAAGATCAGGTTTGCGAGTTTCTATTAAATTCATTTTATTTTTATCAAGATCATCATCTGCCTAGCCTTGTCCAAAGTATGTTGGGTTAGCTTTTAGTCATACTAGATCCACCTGTCTATCTGACCCCCACAAAACAGTTAGTACTGGGTAAAACGATATCCCTTGTTAGCCTGGTTGTTATTAGACTTTCAGCACACTTACTAAACGGCTTAACCGGATCCCGAGGCACAGAAGAGGTCACGGATAAAAGATGGTCACCCATCCACAGACCTGGGCAACCGCTGCTTATTATTTAGCCACGAGCTTATCCGTCAACGAAAGGCAAGATGTCGAATTCCAGCTGATCATAAACTATAAAGGACCTGTTTTAGAAGAACTTAGTTCGTTTAGAACCTCGTTTTTTACGCCACATTGTTGTTACCCTTCAGAAGGGTTTCATGAAGATTTCCACTAGATATAGCTGCCAAAAGCCCAGCTGCCCTTTGGGGTGTAATGTTACATTGTAATGTTTAATATTTACCTGAAGCAGCAGTTCAGGAACCGGGATCTGCCAGTTGAACTCAAACTTCTTGGTCATGGTGCTCGCTTTTCAACACCTTCCCACTCAAATGTTCAGCATGCGGACATTCTTGACGCCCTGTGGACAAGGAGAGAATAGAGGTTAACATTTTTGTAACATAATTTCATAGGTGGAATTCGAACGTGGTTAACTGCGGCGTGGGAACCTTGGTTTGAAGCTCTAAATAACATTTTGGTTGACCAGAGGGATTACTACGATGTCTTATGATGTGACATGTCCAATGATGTTTCGGCGTTTGTGACCACACTTGTGCATTTTGATTACTATTTAATTATTTCTGCTGAGATTAACCGACATGACCGAAACCAGTCAGGCAGGAAATATTTATACAAATAAATAAAATTGAAGTGTCTGCACAACATAACATAATTATGTTTACCGAATGCCTGTTCGTATATTTGTTCCGGCTAATTTCTGAAAAACTGGACCGATTTTGACAGAACTTTACTGGTTGATGTTTTATTGAGTAATTCATGCTATTTTATTTTAGAAAAAGGAGAGGAAGGAAGGGGAGGAAGGGGAGGGATTCCGAGCAAAAATATTAAAAGCCTTGAAATTGTTAACAAAATCAGATTCGAATACGGAAGTATAAATAATATTTTCACGCGTACGAAAGTCGCGGCCAACAGTTAGAACGATATAATAATTAATATTTTAATACTAGCTGTTGCCAGCGGCTTCGCCCGCTACAACTCGAGAATCTGCGTATCTTTTTAAATGTCAGTGGCTATCATAGTGTACATCGATTAACTGTCAAATGGTTCCATTTTGTACCAAACCATTTGACACTATGATAGCCACTGACATTTAAAAAGATACGCAATAGCCCTGCTGATTATAAACTATCTGTGTACCAAATTTTTGCGTGAAAGAGTAAAAACATCTATACTTACAGTGGTGGCTTTCGGGATGACGTATTGCACTCGTAGTTTAGTTTTGTTTTATGAATTGTTCTTCTGACATTCAAAAGTGTCTGTATTGGTTTAATTGAAATAAATGCTTTGAGTTTGAGTTTTGAGTTTGATAGGATAGGATTGGTCATCCTCATCACATAACTTAGTTGATCTTGACGGATGACATTCTAATTCTAATTATTGTATCTACATCAGCGCTGACAGCTAATTTGCACAACCATGACCCGCGTGTCTGTGCTGGAATCCGTTAGCAATTAATTGTAAGTTTGTTGATGTTAATCGACATTGTCGAGTGCAAGGGACACGGATCTTGAAGGTCTATTTAAATTAATGTCAAGTTAATTGATTAGCTATATATTATCTTGGGAAGAGTCAAACATAATTATTTGCATAGGAACTTGATTGTAGCAGACCTAACATTATTGAACCTAACATTGATGCTAGCAACAATCAAATAATAAAAAAAAAAACACAATTTGTCACGAATCCAAACTACCTCAAAGAGATGTCAGCAACATAGAAGGGGCAACCCGACGCCCGTCGGGGCTGCGGGTTGTTCGAAAGAGATACCTCGGCCTCAGCGCAAGGGCTAAGAAGGAACATGGGTGGTTTTTAGTCAGTAGAAGTCTGACACTCCGCAAAAAAAGGGGCTTTAGGCCAGGGCACGCAGGCAAAAGGTCACACCGTCTTTCAAAAAGAAAAAAAATCTCGTAAGTGTTTCAGAAGATTCCTGAGAAATCTGTTCACCGTAAAATCCAAGCGAAAGGCTTTAAGACTAGCATAGTAGACACAACAAAGCTCCACCATCAAGATAACACAACTATTTACCCTCCCACAGCGATAGCGTGATGTTATCCCGTTAATGTCTGTCGGCCTAACGATAGCCTGCCGTTGTCACTTGACGAATTATCTCCGTCCTATTTAGGAGTATTTTTCTGAGAAGGATTTGTTTATGCTTGAGGCTTTAAAGGGTTGTTCGCAAGAGATACCGCGGCCTCGACATGAAGGGCTAAGAAGGAACATGGGTGGTTTTTAGTCAGTAGAAGTCTGACACTCCCTTTGGCTCTGCCCAAGAGCGGGAGGGGTTATTTGATGATTTTCCACCCGCCCAAATAAAAAAAAAGGCGGGATAGCAAAATATAACATCACGCCTATAATCCTTAAAGGGTAAGGCAGAGATGTACCTGCCCATTAGTAAACCGAAATTTTGCTAGTTATGTTTAAGTCCCATGTAATAGGGGGCGAGCCTATTGTCATCAGCCGTGCAGAAATCCAGACTCCGTGGCTGCTACTGAGAAATTCTTGATGGAAAAATAACACTTTGCTTGACCTGTCAACTTTTGCCGCCATAGTGCATGTGACGCGACGCGACGCGGAGAGTCCGCCGAGAGTGCGCTGGGAGTCGAACCTCGAACGTCATGCACAGAAGTCACTAGACCAACGAGATAGTATAAGGGTGGATATATACCTAGATACAGCTGATAAGTGATGTGTGGGTAGTCAAAGATCTGTTTGCACTTTGCACGGGAAAGGATGATAATGTTCCTCATCATCATCATCATTTCAGCCACAAGACGTTCACTGCTGGACATAGGCCTCCCCCAGAAGGGGGGGGATTTGCCATAATCGCCACGCTTGGCAGGCGGGTTGGCGATCGCAGTATGGTTGTTACGAAGGCACAGAGAACGCTGCTGCCCATTCTCTGGTAAGTCCCTTAGTCGCCTCTTACGACACCCACGGGAAGATATGGGATGGTGCTATTATGATTATGTTCCTATATCGAGAATATCCCTAATAGCTATTTCCAATAGCGGCCAAGGGTATCAATACATCTATTTCTGTGCATGGAAATGGAGTTCGCCTGACTTCAAATGTGGTTGTGCTTGACGGTATGGTTTGTTGCCTAGATAACTGTTATGAAAAATCTGAACCCACTTTTACGGACAGCTGGTGTTATAAATAGTAACTTAGCTACTTTTATTACGGAAAAAGTAATAGCGTTTCATGCAAAAAAAACCCTTACAATGTTAACAAAATCAGATTTTAAATTGGAAATAATTTTTTGTAATAATTTCACCAATGGGTTTATCTCTAATGGTACAACATCGCACGATATCCCTAAATAACGGAGTGTCCATGGAGTTTCTTGCCCATTCTTCTCCATAGAGATCTACGCTTTGGAGTGGGTAGCTACAACTACTTAGCACGGTAGTTTTAGTTATTATGTCTTGTGACTATGACTCTGAACTTCGTATTTGTATTATTTTTAGACATTCAACGGTGCCTGTAATGGTCTAATTGAAATAAAAACTTTGAGTTTGAGTTTGAACGTCAGTTTAAATCCTATATTTCCCTATATCCTGAAGTATAAAATAGAATATGTAACATAAACCACGTCTAGAAGCTCGCTAGTTGACATAATAGTTCAACGAATTTGAACTCCTGACCTTAATCGTCAATCAACGCCCTGTGCCGTCGTCAGGCGCCGCTACCACGATAGAGCAATACAGCTCAGAGATCATAGATTAATGTAGCATAGACTAATATAGACTGTAGTGATGGCCTAGTCGGTGATCGTGTTACATGGCGAGAGGGTCAGAAAGATTTGCTGGTTATTAGGATCTTAGGAGATGCTTTAGTGTGATTTCTTTTTACTTTTGGACTCGTGTAACGCTTACAACTCATCACCATCTGCCTAGCCTTTTTCCCAACTATGTTGGGGTCGACTTCCAGTCTAACCGGATGCAGCTGAATACCAATATTTTACATGGAGCGACTGCCTATCTGACCTCCACAACCCAGTTAATACTAGGTAATACGATACTCTTTGGTAAAACTGGATGTCAGAATTTCAGGTCACTGACTACCGTAACGACTGCCAAAGATCTATATATCATTATGGCAACCGGGACCAACATCTTAACGTGCTTTCCGAGGCACGGAGGAAACTCGGTATGTCGGGCGGTCACCCATCCACAGACCGACCTAGGCAAGCACAGCTTTACCTACGTGTAACGCTTACAACTACATTAGTGAAATGTCTCATGTCCGCTTGCTCCACCATCATCATCATCATCAGCAGCTCGACCTCACCCACTGAAACCGTAGTTTAAACATAACGTCGCATTATCAAGGCTTTAGTGAATGTAACCATTTTCGCGGAATAGTATTTCGAAGACACATAGGGAACCCCTGCTGGGTTTACACAAAGAGAACATACGCAAAGAGAAGCCCTCTTTTCTTCCCGTCGGGGCTGCGGGTTATTCGAAAGAGATACCGCGGCCTCGACACAAAAGACTAAGAAGGAACATGGGTGGTTTTATAGTCAGTAGAATTCTGACACTTCAGGGGGGTTATTTGATGATTTCACACCCCTCAAAAAAAAGGCCCTCTTTTCTTGTGCCATGCTCCATGTTCATGTCACCTTCATCCAGGATGTTCCCACAATGGCAACAATGTCGTCTGACCATCTCGCCGCCGGAGGACCAACACTTCTCATTCCACTTGCACCACAAGTCCATAATTGCATTTAGTGTTAGATGTTTTTAATTAATCATGATTTCTGTTTTGACACTATTTTGAAGTTGACAGAAGCAGGGTTTAATGTCATCAATTTGATGTGTGCAGAAATTGTATAAACGAAATTATCACAGAAAACAAGTGGTCATCTCGATTTAATAAGTGGTGGTTTTCTCTTCGAAGACTAAGATCTTGCTATAGGATAGTTACAGGCAGATAGGAAAATAACTATCATTTACAATAAAACGGGATATAACGGGAACAACGGTAAAACGTACAAGAAGGTAAATCGATTTGTCTCCTCATAAACACCCACGCGTAATTACTTCAGTTTATCGGTGCTTGCAATAGCGTCGATATAACATAAATATTAAACGTGGTCAATATCCCGTTTTCAGTGTTACTTGCCCTTGGGCGGTATAAAACTCTAATGCCAGGTTAGGCACTAACCACACACCTGTCGGGGCTGCGGGTTGTTCGAAATAGATACCGCCTCGGACACAAAGGGTTAATAAGGAACATGGGTGGTTTTTAGTCAGTAGAAGTCTGACACTCCCTACTGCTCTGCCCAGAGCGGGAGGAGTCATTTGATGATTTCTCACCCTTCTGAATAAAAATATGGCACTCACCACACGATAATGAAGTAGAAGAATATCGGTAAAAACACAAAAACGGTAGGAAGCCTCGTGAACCTACATCGCGTGCGTATAGCACACGGAATGGAGTGCGGTGGACAAACAAATCACGTTCTCAAACATGCCAGTGAACAAATGTTGCTATACAAATGTTTGATCCAATACTGTGTTTGGTCTTGCAAACCCTGGAGGTATAAAAGCCAGGGGCGGATCTACTTAAAGGCTTTTTGGGCTGCAGCCCAGGGCCCCGCGAATACAGAGGGCCCCCAACCGAACTGAAACCAATAGACGATATTGTCAATAATAAAAATTATCTAGAATTATAAAAATCCGATCATAAGGTTGGCAACAATCAACCCGTGTGCGCATCTATCAAACGGAACGGGGAATTCCTTGTCGCTTGTTTTCGGTCGGTGTATTCCGTGTATTGTCTATTACTGGAGACTTTCCTCCGCTTTTCGCCCGACGCAATTTTGTTATTTTTCCGCACTTCTGCTATCGTCGACTATATTAACGAATTGACTTTGTTATTGTTAGAAATGTGTTTAGTGCGTGTGTTTAGTTTACTAAGTGATAGATAACTTAAAAGTTATAAGGACCGGACCTTTCTTTTAATTTACTAAAATTGAAAGTATTCAGCATAACTAGACTTCCTGCTTTTAATAGGCAGTAAGTAGGTAAGTAAAAAGAATTATAAAACATTACTTTTTTATTTTTATTTCAGTTTTGAAAACTAAATGAATCGAACTCGTTCGATATTTAATGATAATTTGTGAATTGCTACACTCATTACAAAGTAGGTATTATAATTAAAAGTTCTATCCAGTTCTTTGTTTATTTTCAGAAAAGTATCTTATTATATACAATATGTCTGCTAGAAAATATAAAAGTGGAGCTGAAAAAAGAAAATTACAGTTTGGTCGAGAAAAAGAAAGAAATAAATGCGCAAAAATTGAAACTTTTTTTAAATCAGAACATATAAACGCGAATGAAATAGCTATAAATCCATTAAAAAACGTAAAGGAAGGTATTTTATGCGAAGAGAATCTAACCGAAGGAAGCAAAAAAATCGCAAAACCAGGAACAAAATACAGTTTCTTGTCAAAATGGCAATTAGTTAAGTAATTAGGTAGGGCCCCTAAGCAGTATTAGCCCAGGGCCCCACAAATTCAAGATCCGCCCCTGATAAAAGCGGCTTCGTATTATCAAGAATCATAGTTATTTGCATAAAATATAGATGTTACCACATGTAGAAATGGTGGTGAAAACAAATACTTTGTCTTTTTATGGCATTCCAATATAACTTTACCTACACTAATTCTTAAATACGTAATGGGTATTTTATTTGTTGATCAGCACTACTGATGAAGCAATAGGTAACTGGTGCATTTTTTATCAGAAAATGACGTCACCAGCCCCCACTCACGATTATTGACACGTTTTATTTTCGTCAATTTTTATTAATTTGATTAAACAAAAAACACGTAGGTATCCAATATTTTTCGATAATCTAACAGACCCTATTGCTACACAAATATTCGGATTTTGCTGGACTCGTGCCGATCGATAAACTCCGGTCGGCATTCATATCATCGTTGAAGGTGGATCAGCAAAATTTAACTATGCCGAGCGGCTTTTTCTCGAACGCAGAAATATTCGATTCAGCCGTTCGGTTACGCCAACCAGTGAGTGCCCCTAATATTTCACCACGTCTGACATTTCCCTATACGACCTTATTGCTTAAAGCGTCCTAATAAAAAACTACCACGTGTCGCATCCCTATTTGGGTCAATGCTACCCTCAACGATCGCATGTCAAGCAAAACTTACTCGAAATCTTTCGTCAGTATTTCTTGTCAAGCCCAATTTACCCAAATTGAGTTCCTCAGCCCTCATTAACTATCTTATCTAGGGTCTACCGAGGTCGTGTGCTGACCCAGTACACACGGTATAAAGCTACGACCGGACTAGAGCCCTTCGTAAGGCATCGGTCCTACTGTCAGCGGTTAGCGAGAAACGAGTAGCTACCAACTACAAGCGAGTTGGACAGATTTCTCGCAGAGGCCGCGGACCAGCAGGGCTATTGCGTATCTTTTTAAATGTCAGTGGCTATCGTAGTGTCCATCTATTAACTGTCAGTTTGGTACAAAATGGAACCATTTGACAGTTAATTGATGGACACTATGATAGCCACTGATATTTAAAAAAATACGCAATAGCCCTGCTGAACCATTAATATAACTAATTAATTATGTCATATTTCTAAATCTCGTAGCTAAATAACAGTCACACGGATTCATCTTTAAGGTTAAGCAGCGCTTACCAAGGTCGGTTCGTGGAATACATACCAACTTCACTCCGGTACCCGGAATGAACGTTAAGCCGTTGGACCCGGCTGTCATTAGCTTTTTGACAGTCGTTCCAGGACGTCAGTGGCCCAAGACATTGGAGCCAAAAGTCTTACGTAGTATTACCTACCCAATACTAACTGGGTTGTGGTACTGTACTGGTGTTCAGCTGCATTCGGTCAGACTGGAAGTCGACCCCAACGTAGTTGGGAAAAGGCTAGGCAGATGATAAATTGATTATGTATCTCTATTATTGATGCGTAGATATTTATACTATAATCACTACATAGTATAAAACAAAGTCGCTTTCTCTGTCCCTATATCCCTATGTATGCTTAAATCTTTAAAACTACCACGGATTTTGAAGCGGTTTTCTTTAATAGATAGAGTGATTCAAGGGGAAGGTTTTAGTATATAATTTGACCGACATACACGCGGGTGAAGCCGCGGGAATCAGCTAGTAAATTATAAAGTGGAAAGATTTGAATTTTTTGAATAACGAATAAACTTAAAAACTACTGGACCGATTTCAAAAAATATTTCACTGTTGGGAAGCTACATACACTATACCCGAGTGACATAGGCTACTTTTTATCCTTGTTTTCCCATGGGAACAGGTACTACGCGGGTGAAACCGCGTGATGTCCGCTAGTCTTTTCTACGTTTCTTGACCGCGAAATAGTCGATATAATAAATTATATAGTAAGTCGCTTCCTCGTCGGCGTTAGGGCAGATGCCTAACTAAGAAAGAGGAAAAATGCCGGATATTTCAAAGGCTTTACTCAGCGTCGAGTTTTTGCGTAACTCGAGAAAGTATTTCGAAAGTATGTTTCAGTTCAAGGAAAGTTTGGGATTGTTGAAATTGCGAAATTATGGGGGTTTTATTAGATGTTAAGGGTGGATTTTTATGGCTGCTAGTCCGTAATTTATTAACTCGTTAATATTAACAGTAGAGGTGATGAACTGACTCAGTGGAGTACATTAATTAATGATCATAGTACGGTTGAGTGATATTGATGGACTTGGTCCATGTTTTCGAAGTTTAAATATTTAAATGTAACAAACCGTTCAAACACACACACTGACACTGGCTCCTGCAACACGGTTTCAACTATCGCAGGAGTCAAAGAATCCCACAAACTGTGTAGGTACAACTATGTCAATAAATATTTTTTATCATTGTTTTTTAACATTTAAATCCATAGAAAAGTGTAATGAGCAATTATAAACAAAAATAGTTTTATTTTAACTGTAAAGAATCAACAAATTTCAGAAGCTGTGATTATAACGTTGTCGGTTATTATTTTACAAAATCTAGGAACACACGGTGGCACATCACACTTATCACGCTAGTGCACGGCGTGTACCATCTTAAATACTGAAATGTCCTCCACCGTCCCCTACCTCTGACCTCTTTATAACAATAATCAAGGTTGTTATGTAAACAAATCAAAGTGTTTTCAGCAAGCCATAGAGATGCGAGGGAGAACTCTCGCCCGCTTTCTCTATGGCTTCCTAAACGAACTTGTTTATTTCACTCAGTCTATATTAAAATGCCGCTCACGTTTCTGAACGCGTTCAAAAACGTGACCGTGCTTCAAATGATTTGTTTAAAAGTTGCCAGGATTAAAAATTGAAATGCTTTTAGTAGTTTCTGTAATTTTAAATTGTGTATGAAAATGGGTTCCCGAGATAAATATACGAAGAAAATGTTTTTTTTTTTGTTGAGTTACAAATTGTTCGTACTTTAACGAAAGCGGAATATATTTAAGGGGAGGTTTAGATTGCTACATAGTTATATTAATTGAATTGAAATAAAATATTTCAAGATTTCCTTGGACGTATGATAAGCTGCATGAACTCATATCCTGATGAACGCTAAAAACTCAACACTCTTTAGACTCTATTGTTCTGGGTCGACAAAATTTAGATTACCATCGACAGCCTGTGAAGATGAATTCATATTTCCATATTAGGTAGACAATATTATAAATTCGAAAGCGTCTGTCTGTTATTTTTCACGCGTAAATCAACCACCCCACTCAATCGATTATTAAAGCTTTACAGATATAAACTATTGTATCGAGTCTGGTTCTTCTAATCAAACAGACAGATGTGTTGCTGGGGAGTTTGTTCCACCACTTCTTCTTTCCAGCAACACTAGGAAGTGTCGAAGGGTGGGCGTTTTGGGGGACTGTCACTTGTAAATAAGTAAAGTAAATTTTGACGTTCGAAAAGTGCTGATTATCAGCCTTGTGTGAATAAATGACTTTTGATTTGGAAACCGTACATAAAAACACGCATTGGGAAGTCGTAAGCCCACATTTTAGAAGCACTTTAACAATTTTGCACTCCCTACAACTCGAAAAATATCCTATATCACTTTCATACATTTTGTATGAAGCCACGCACACCATACGTGGACCGCGGCCACACTCTTATATGCAATGAATATAACATAACATCACGCCTGCAATCCTCTAAGAGGCAGAGATGTACCTAATGGTACACTCATATTTCGCCAGTTATGGTTTTGAATTCTATGTAACACAGGGCGAGCAATATTAAAAATAGTGGTCCACCAATATAGGGAGCAGGGTCCAAGTTACCGGTAGTTAGAGCTCCAGAGACAGGAACCTCCTCACAATGCGGGCCGTATCGAGGAGTACTGCCTTCTGAATCTGGCCCTTGATCCAACCGCCAAGTGAAAGTTTTGATGACCGTCCAGGCTCCAATCCGCACAATGATAGCCGAGTTCACATTCCACATGTCGACAACCTCGTGTGCCAAGTCCAGATATTTTATTTGTTTCTCTTTCTCAGCTTTCACGAGGTTCTCGTCATGCCATCAACCGGGCTTCAACCATTCACCTTTCAAAACTCTTCCTACTTACTATAGTACGTACTTCTATGAAATACTAACTAAATATTATCACAAAGGTTATCTCATAATAGTAGTGGGGTCTGCAAAGATCAAAGCGCACATGTACTTAATTGCGCATCCTTATATTATGTGGAAAGGCTTATCATTCTTATCATTGTAGGCAAAGTCCGTTGTATAAACTTGAGATTTCAATGCATTGCCAGATTTTTGGTTTAATAGGGTAGTTAACCAAAAATATCTAATTAGTATGACATTCTTTACCGGTGAGTGACGTTACGACCCCCCACTCAAATCTTTGACGCGTTTTATCTTAGTCAATTTTTAATGATTTGATGAAACAAAAAATACGTATCCAATGTTTTTCGATAATCTAACAGACGGACTAATTAGAATCGTATTTTTTTAAGTCAGTAAACATCCCTATTGCATGTGTCTAATAGAGTGATGTATGTAAATGGTCATGGATGAAGAGGGAGAGGAAGACCAAAGCAAAGATGGATGGATTGTGTGAGGAATGATAATAATGACATAAAGGAAAAAGCAGGAAATGGTAGCGTGACGATTGGCAGGGGAGAATAGAAGAAAGATTAAAAATGATGATGATTCTAGATTTTCTGAACGTAAACATATTTTTTTTAGTCAATAAACATCCCTATTACCTCTGGTCGCTTGGTCCCGGTTGGCATTAGTAGATCTTTGATAGTCGTTACAGGTAGTCAGTGGAACGAAAGTCTGACAACCAGTTTTAGCAAGGGTTATCATAATATATTACTAACTCGTGGGGGTAAGATAGGCAGTCGCTCCGGACAGAAAGCCGGAAAGTTAGAGGTCGACTTTTATATTTTTAATCATTCCCAGTGAATAGCAACTACACATACCGTAAAATGGGGTGAATAGAAACTCACGGGTGAATCGAGACAGAACTTTGAGAAGGATTTTAACTTTGAATGAATGTGGTATGTGGCAAAAATGGTTTCTATTTAATAAAATAAAATTAAGTGATTTCATACAATAGAGTACTTGTTGGTAACATATCGTATTCATTCAATGTTAAAATCCCTTTCAAAGTTCTGTCTCGATTCACCCGTGAGTTTCTATTCACCCCTATTTACTGTAGCTTAAAACTATCGCGTAGTAATAACATTTTGACATCGGTATCGAAGGTTAGATCTTCGATCCACGCCCATTATGTCAACATGGCATAGACGAAGGAAAAAAAAATACTACAGATACGATACGATTCTTATAAAGTTTCTTAGTTTATGAGACCAATCAGAAAGTATCGTTTCAATTAAAAAAGGTTTTTTTTAAATCGGTTAATAAGTTACGAAGTTATGGCAACAATTACAAAAAAAAATAAATGAGAGGGTTTGGTCTAGCTAGGCGCTCTCTTTTCAACCGATTTCCAAAAGGAGGAGGTTCTCAATTCGTCTGTATGTTACAGTGCAAATGATATTCAACCTGCAAAAGGCAGTTACGAATTAAGCGATCATGTAATGGGTACAATTAGCTGGATGGTAAATTATTGGATTGTTTTTGGTATAGAATATATGTACCTACCTTTTGTCACGGAATATAAATAAATGTCCAAGTACCCAATCTACCTACTTCGTCTTTTCGCTAATCTCGAGAGACGGATGTAGCGTGAAAATTCCCATTTGTATCGCTAAGTGTTAACAAATGACTCCAAGTTCCCGTTCAAATTAATTGACAATAACAAATGTCGACGAACTAATTTGAAATCGTAAATAATCGAGCAGAACAAGGAAACATTAATAATAATTATTTAAAAGCAGGATTGAAAGTTTTTACGATTTTACGTGTTAACCTAATTGTTGTTTTGTTTTCCGATTCAGTACGTTTTTCATTAACTTGTACGAAAAGTCAATTTTCTTCGTTAAAGTTACTGAACCATATTAAACAAGAATAAAACTTTAAAGGAGTCTTTTTTTAAACAGAAAAAAATAGCCTAGTTCACTGATAATTTTATGAATATGACTTTGGTTGTGTAGTCACCGGTTTTAGGTGGATTCTCCTTATGCTTCGTTTACGTTCAGAAAATCTAGAATCATCATCATTTTTCTTCTATTCTCCCCTGCCAATCGTCACGCTACCATTTCCTGCTTTTTCCTTTATGTCATTATTATCATTCCTCACACAATCCATCCATCATTGCTTTGGTCTTCCTCTCCCTCTTCATCCATGACCATTTACATACATCACTCTATTAGACACATGCAATAGGGATGTTTACTGACTTAAAATATGATTTTAATTAGTCCGTCTGTAAGATTATCGAAAAATATTGGATACGTATTTTTTGTTTTATCAAATCAATAAAAATTGACAAAGATGAAACGCTTCAAAGATTTCAGTGGGTTGTCGTGACGTCATTCACCGGTAAAAAAATGTCATACTAATGCCTTAGAATATGACGTCACACGAGTTTTCAAAGCACTGTATCATTTGTTTACGTGAAAAAAGAAAAAAATACGTGTCCAATATTTTTTGGAAATCTATCTGACGGACTAATTAGAATTTTAAGTTAACTACCCTATTCGTCCCTCCTCACCACATGCCATACAGAGACAATCCAGAATCTGTATTCATAATAATCAACACTTTACCTTCATCTCCCTTATGATGACCATCAAAACTAAACCACAATAATAGTTTCCTCTTAATCCAGCCTCCCCAAGACATCTATAAACTCGTAAACCGCAGTGTCGCGAGAGTTATGACACTGTCAAGTTGCCGCAACGGACACCAGTGTCGGACACTAATGGATTGCGGACACCGGCCACAGTAATGCGGTAATGGCTGAGTTGGTGGACGGAGAAAATTTTGTTAGAGAAGTTTATAGTGTCGTAGGTTGGAAATCTGTATTCTTTAAAAGGGTGGCGGAAAGTTGGTTTTCTAGATCTAAGTGATTTTCTTGGATAATGGTTCTGTATAAAACAGGCCACGGCTTCTTTATTGAAATCATGAATGTTTGGAAGATGTATTGTGGACTAGCAAAGATTGACTATTTCGATAAATAACCAAATGGCTTCTAAGACAAAATAATATTGATGATAATAATATTTAGAACCAGAAGTGGGCCCTAATACACCAGGCGGTCCAGGTGAATGTCATTAGAATGTTTGTTTCCAGCACTTGCTTTGTCTCTCCTCATGAAATTTTCTTTCAACGTTTGAGAGCAGTACCAGCGATGAATTAATTTACATAATTTCAATGCCTGAATGCCTACCACCTGCTACTTGTACAGGCCGATATCACTGCTTCAGACCACTTGACATAGGTTTAATTTTGACACATACTCGTATTCTTATCATTTACGATTCTGATACTGTTAGCTTATATCAATCCACTGCAGGGCAAAGGCCTCTCACCATGACTTCCAGTTATTTCGATCGAAGGCCAATGTGGACCCCGTCGGGGCTGCGGGTTGTTCGCAAGAGATACCACGACCTCGACATGAAGGGCTAAGAAGGAACATAGGTGGTTTTTAGTCAGTAGAAGTCTGACACTCCCTTTCGCTCTGCCCAAGAGCGGTAGGGGTTATTTGATGATTTTCCACCCACCATAAAAAAAAGGCCTGTGTGGACCACTGGTCGCTAATCTTGTCCAGATCGTCTCGCCATTTCTCCTTCTGACTGTGTCAGGGCTCCAGAAAGTGGCTATTTTGGCCCACGTTTTGGGCAGACGTGCCCAGTCCAATTTATATCATTTTTAACCGACTTCCCAAAAAGGAGGAGGTTCTCAATTCGATCGGTGTTTTTTTATTTTTTTCTATGTATGTACACCGATTACGCCGAGATTTATGATCCGATTTACGTGATTCTTTTTTAGTTTGATGCGTAATCGTTGCCATTTGGTCCCATAAAAAATTTACATTGTTTGACCCAGTACTTTTCAGTTTATGATTATTTTTTTAAATTTATGAACATTTTTATCATTTACGAATCCAAGAAAAAATCCCTCAAGATTTCTCTAGCTCATCACATCATTAGCTCTTCGATAACTTTGTCTCCTACTTAATTATACTGATACTAGACCTTGATCCGAGAAAAACAGCCTAGGTTTCTGTCTAGACTTCGTGTTAATACCTATATGCTTGTTTCTAGCATAACTTAAAGTTATGAGTCAAAAGAAATCTTATGTTGTTGTTAGGGGTAAAGAATTTGGCACGGTTTGTTTTGGGAATTCTCTTACTGCCGCACTCAGAGATCTTTAATGATTACTTAGGCCATCACTTAGTAAAGATTTTGACAGTTTTGTCATACAAAAGTATGTCAAATCTCTACTAAGTGACGGCTTAATTAATCATTAAATATCTCTGAGTACCGCAGTTGGTTTTTTAAAAATATTTAATTGAGTATGGAGTATGGTAATGACAGTGGGGTAGCGTGCCTTTGACGGGCCCGGTATCAAAATTTGTTGGGGGGTTCAAATTAAGGGTCAAGATTGACTTTCGTAATTTTTGAAGTGAAACTTCGGGCACATTAATTTGTATGATGTGATTTTTTCTCGGGAAGTACAGCCTAAGAGTTTAAGTGAGGTTGTGGATAACATTTTACGAATTACTGCTTAAACACGTTCGGGGCCCCCGGAGGCCCTTATGGACTTCAGGAATAGGGATGTTTACTGACTTAAAAAAATATGATTCTAATTAGTCCGTCTGTTAGATTATCGAAAAATATTGGATACGTATTTTTTGTTTTATTAAATCAATAAAAATTGACGAAGATAAAACGCGTCAAAGTTTTTAGTGGGGCTGGGGGGTCGTGACTTCATTCACCGGTAAAAAATGTCATACTAATGTCTTAGAAGATGACATCACACGAGTTTTCAAAGCACTGTATCGTCTTCATTGTTTGTTTACGTGAAAAAAGAAAAAATACGTGTCGAATATTTTTTGGAAATCTATCTGATGAACTAATTAGATTTTTTTAAATTAACTATCTTATTTACCTACTGTTAAAAAGATTCAGTTTTTTTTCTAGCCGGCTCTGTTTTTTTTCTAGCCTGGGCAAATGCCTCCCCTCCACTCCTTCCATTTTTGGCAAACCAACAACAAAACGTTCAGTATAGGTACTTTCACAATAAAGACGAGTGCATAGAATAAAGCTGTCGATTAAGATGATGAAACTTCACCGCAGATACATCCATCCAATCGTTACCATTGTTTCAAAATAAACAACCATCTGACATCTACAAACAAAGACAACCACACCACAGATAACACAATAGTATTCTGCCTACGCGCGCACAGCCTACGTGCGTCCTGTCGCTCACACAGGCACGTGTTTGTAACACAACACAAGTACGTACTTATTCAAAGGGTAGGATACCCTTATGTACGGTATGTAACTATGACGTGTCTGCTTACATAAGGTACCTGTCCCATAAACAAGGAAGCGAACAGTTGCTTCTCCTGTATCAATATGCCTCACATAAATAATCTTAGACTACTGAAAGCCCTCCGCAGACTGATGGAGTGACCCATCAGTCCGCGGAGGGCTATACCGGCTTATACCCTGTATACGTCATTGCATACAACTCCTTTCTAGTAACTAGTTCAACTCGCTAGATCGACGGTGGGACCCGTACCTTACCTAGATGATTTGTGTTGTCAGGTACACAGGTACAGTCACAACCACCAATGCCTATGTGTGTATACACAGCGAAATTCAAAAGCGGATTTCTCATAAATTAGCAGTTTCTACTTTGATAAAAGACTTATTTCGTAATAGTATGGCTTCTAAAATACTATGTTCGTGAAAAAGAAAAACGGTAATCAATGCAGTAGGACAGAATCACTGTTAAAAGTTGCTACGTGTGTACTATACCTACCGATGCTCGTCGGTGACTGTACACAGGTTACTCGTGACGTCGAATGAAAGAGGTAATGCTATTGAGTTCGTGAAAAGTGTTTCTAACAAATGAAGATTTCCATTGTATTGTATGTGAGGTACTTTAATTCTCCTTCTTACATTTCTTGGTAAACGCTTTCATGTGGGGAAGATTATTTCCACCGAGTTTCTGTAAGGAGTGTTCAAACTTGCTTTTGAGCATTTTATTGTTAACAATCAAGGAAACTTTACATTTTCTAAGCAAGATTTCTTTCTGGAAATTTATTATTGCGATTTATTTAACTACAGAATCAAAGAAACGGCGACTGAAACGTTGTGTGGTGATCGGTTGTCGTGGCTTGTGACGCGGAGGAATAAGGAAAATGTAGTGAGGAAAGTTTTAAGTAGTATATGAATTTGGAGGGGTATTATAAGAGTAGAGGAAGACCAAAGAAACGATGGATGGACTGTGTTAATTAAGGATGATATGGACAAGAAGGTGACTGCTGAGATGACGAGTAATAGAGAAGAATGGAACAAGAAGACATGCTGCGTCGACCAGAAATCTAATTAGTTCGTCAGAAAGATTTCCAAAAAATATTGGTCACATTTTTTCTTTTTTACGTAAGCAAATAATGAAGACGATACAGTGCTTTGAAAACTCGTGTGACGTCATATTCTAAGACATTAGTATGGCATTTTTTACCGATGAGTCACGTCAAAACCCTCAAATCTTTGACGCGTTTTATCTTCGTCATTTTTTATTGATTTGAATCAAAATATGAGGTTTTCACAACAGGGACAGGCTCTTCTCTGTGAGTAGGAGTGGGCTATCATCCTCCACGCAGGCCCAGTGCGGGTCGGATTAAATGTCACATGTCTTCGAATATTTGGTTTTAGGACATACTGGTTTCCAGAGGCTGTTTTCCTTCATAGTTTTGATAGAGCTGGTGATACAAAAACTAATCTGATAGTTCATAAGTCTGCAGCTACATATTTCTAGGTAATTATTTTCTTCTCTAGGCAACAAAATATACAAATACATAGATCCTTAGTCCCACCTATAACATAGCTAATCTTTGCGTAGGGCGGCACTCCGTCGCGAGTCACGACAAAGAGTGACCGGCACAAAGTACAATAGCGGTAGGTACCTACTTGACTTTCTTACTCATTAATTAACGTATTTTGTTACAAAAGCATTTCCAGGAGTTGGCACTTTATCTCAGAAAGCTTCATCAATGATGTTTTGTTTTTCTGCGGGATCATATTGTTGCTTTTGTGAGCATTAGTAGGTAGCTGAACAATTTTTCTTGTGAGTGGTACAAAGAAAATCTTTAGAAAGAATTGAGTATGTAATTTTGTTAGAATTATAGAGGTGACGCTGGAAATAAAATGTCGTAAGGGACATAACATCACGCCTGTATTATCCGACGGGTTAGGAAGAGGTTTACCTATTAGTACACGTTCATTTCTAATGTTTAAGTGTCATGTAATAGGGAGCGGGACTATTCCCATCAACCGGGCACAAATCCAGACTCCCTGGCTGCTACTGCGATATTCCTGTTCGAAAAACCCAATACGCTTAGCAGTCGTGCTTGCGAGTCCTACTAGACCAACGAGGCATTCATTCATTCATTCATTCGTACTTGAACGACTTAAAGCTATCTACTACTCTAGCAATGCACATTATAGCCCGGTCAATTTAGACATCCAAAGTTACACTAATTCCCACCCGGCTGAAAAATGGTAGGATTGTTCAAAACACCATTATAAATGAAATGTATAAAGTCCCCATCGATCCGACACTTGGAAAAATAATTATTCGAGGTCAAAGGTCACGAAAACGGGTTTTTCACGATTTTCAGCAAAACGGTAATTTTTATCATAAAATTTGCAAAGCCAAAATTATAGATTAGATGATAATCTATAAAAAGGTAAAAGTGTTATAATCTGAGCACGTAGTTTAAATACGTCGTGTACTTATACTGTATATTATAATGACGAATACAACTCTTCCAACTTTTTGAATCGATATATCTCAAAAACTGTAGCTTTTAGAAAGGATAGTGTTTGAACATTTTTATAGATTATTATCTGATCCATAATTTTGTCTTTGCAAATTGTATGATAAAACTTACCGTTTTGCTGAAAATCGGGAAAATCCCGTTTTTGTGACCATTGACCTCGAATATATTTTTTTTCTAAGTGTGGGATCGATGGGGACTTTTTACATTTAATTTATAATGGTGTTTTGAACAATCCTACCAATTTTCAGCCGGGTGGGAATTAGTGTAATTACCCCTTATTTTTGGTCTAATTTGACCGGACTAATATTGTAACCATTGTAACATTTATGTTAGTAAACGCACCCAGAATCCAGCTGAAATACCAACCCCGTCGGAACGTTATTTTAAAACTCCTCTACTCGAAAGCTTTTCAGTATATTCCAGCTGCTACAGCACTTTGCATACAGAAGCGGGCCGTAAACTATCAAGCGCCCCAGCTAATATATTTACAATGTGACCTGGTTTTACTTCGACTAGGTAGTGTTATGTGACCTGTGTTAGTACTAACCCTAGGTGACCTAGGGGAGGCTAGCGTACTGTGTGTGTAAGCGGCATGAATTAAGGGTTGAGTTAAACTGTGAATTTGCTACTGTAGTCTTGTGTGGTACGGTCGAATGAGCTTTTTGGTATTCACGCAAAAATATTTATAATGTGGTAGTTGTTTTTACCGGAAAGTGACGTCTCAAGCCCCCACTCATGATCTTAAGTGACGGTTTTGTTTTGACATCAGTCTCTTAATGCCTATATCGATGCCTTAGGGTGAAAATCTCGTAAGGGTAAAATAAGTAACTGTTCAGGAGGAAGAAAAAACTGCGTGCGTAATTGTTATACGGCCTCTTTTATGTTTTTTATTTATAGTATGGAATATAGATATAAATCGTATGAACAAATTAGTCAGACCAGGATTTGAGTTGCGAGGTTTTCTTCCTAAAAACGTAATAAAATAAATTTGAGCAATGCATTCCCGAGGTTTTCACTCTAAGGTGCATATAGTTTGATTTTGTCATTGAGGTATTACGTACTAGAGAAGCTATTTCAAACAAATTATGTGCGCGCACTTGATGACAGCGGGGCAGGCGGGGGGGTGTCATGTTCTCATAGATTACTATCAATGCGTGCAGATGCGACATAATGTTATTATTCTGCCTAGTTGATATTGTACGTGTGTACTTACTCAGAAAATAAATTAAATGTAGTTAAACTGTAACAATATTGTAATTTCCTTAAATAATTTAAGTTGTGTTAGTTTCTGCAGTTTGTTATAGTAATCCACGGTTGGATCAGTTTCAGCTTCGTGATGCAATCTAATTTTTGTATACTAAGCTATCTAATTCGAGAAAAAATAATAGTAAATTATGGGTCGAATTAAATGAATTCTGTGATTGAATGTTGATGGCTGATTCAGTGAATTGTGTTGATTCAAATTTGCAAATATTTCTTTCCTAATTAAATGCTTTAGGGTGTTTACGGACATATAATTAAAATCATATTTCGCGGCAAGACTTCCACCACTTTGCCGTAATAAATTACGTATGTTAGATGTGTGATGTGGAAATTTATAGTAGAGTCAAACTATCAATGCAATCTTCACATTTTAACTTTTTTGTTAATTGTCTTGATACACATGCAAATATTATACAACCTACTATCAATTTTAACTAACATGTAGATGATTCGTAGTCAAGCATTGAATACATCGATGTGTCAGGTCTGTGCATGGAAATGTTTTATTCTTTGACATTCACGTAAAAATGGCCGCCGCGATGACAAATTGCAATTCAAAAAATATAATTGAATTATGTGTGTTTTAAAGACAATAGTTATAATTACTGGTGAAAAGTCACTCCTTGACTTTTACTTATATTTTTTGAATTATTTCTACAGTATCTAAATGCACACGAAGGCATATTTTAGACAAGAAAACTTCACTCAAATGTGTCACGTCGCAGTAACCGCTCGGCATAGACTAAATGAGCTGGAGTCCACTCGCTCTACCGTGTGTTACAAAAAATCGAATTGAGACGTCTCCTCTAGTACGTAGTACATTATACCTCAATGGATTTTGTGCATATTTCTATCTGAGAATCAGTCATAAGACCCCATGTGGTGCTCAGTTCTATAAATAAAAGATACTCATTAATGAAAGTTTTACACAGAAATCATTGTTGTAAATATGTGCATAACATCAAAGCCTAGTTTATTACGTCGTGTAAAGAAGAACTAGAAAGCAGCTCTGTTAATTAAATTATCGGCTGAGCTAATTAAATAATACGCGCATACCTTATTGATCGGTAGGGTAGGCTGCCCTTTGTTGTCGGATTTTCTACGAACTGTGCAGTAACTAACTAACATAACATCACGCATGTAATCCCCAAAGGGCTAGGGTGTGTAGGTACCTAATAGTAGGTAAACCCATATTTCGCCAGTTACGTTTAAATCCCCTGTAATAGTGGGTGGGGGGGCGAGCCTATTGCCATAATCAGGCACAAATTCAGACTCCGTGGCTGCTACTGAGAAACTCCTGATGGAAAAATTCAATAACAATTTGCCCGACCGGAGAATCGAACCCAGGAACTCATGCTCAACAGTCGCGCTTGCAACCACTAGTGACTAGACCAACAAGGCAGAGACTAAGAAAATATTACAATAAATAAACACACTATATTGTAAGCAGTTGACATATTGTATTACAAGTTACAAGGAGAAGTCAAATTCGAATATAAAAGTTTTATTCTCGCGCAAAGACTGCCTTTTTCTTTGGCGGATGGAAAATCATCAAATAACCCCTCCCGCTCTTGGGCAGAGCGAAAGGGAGTGCCAGACTTCTACTGACTAAAAACCACCCATGTTCCTTCTTAGCCCTTCATGTCGAGGCCGCGGTATCTCTTGCGAACAACCCGCAGCCCCGGCGGGAGACCAGTCTGCCTAGCCTTTTCCCAACTATGTTGGGGTTGACTTCCAGTCTAACCGGAAACAATCGAGTAAGTATCAGTGTTGTAGTACAGTAGTGTAGTACTTTCCGAGGTACAGAGGAAACTCGGTACCTATGTAATGCGTGATCACCCATCCGTTGAGCTCCTTAAGTTACAAGTCGAGCTCCACGATAAATGACAAATGCTTGCACTGACTAGACGGGTCCACTCAAATCTGTGTGGTGCTTTTTTCAAAAGACCATCTCAGACACTAATCTGCATAGTCTTCATGTGTGTATAACAAGTTTATGTCTGGACCTTAAAAGAGACTATGACCTCTGAGTTTGTTTCGGATGTTTCTTCTCGGAGTAGTCAGGTACGAAACACCGACCCCATCTAGTTTAAAAAAGTGACTTATAAAAGTGTTTGTAAAAACCTATTTCCAAAATAAACATCATTTATAATTTTATCCACGGATCAACTTAGGCTTAATCTGAACATTAACGCGACCGGCTGATTTAGCCAGAAACATAATAGACGTAAAGGTTTACACCACCTATATACGTTTCAAGTACGAAAAAAAGCCTTTCAAATCTAATTTTCACAATGGCATTACTGAAGCCAGTCCTCGGTAATGTCATTATAGTATTATGACGTGTTAGGGCTCTGCCCCCGCCCCCGGGCCCGGCTCCATGTAGCCGCGGTAATTGGATTTTGTTATACGCAACTCGTGCGCAAGGTCGAGGGATTCATCGCTAAGGGTGTATAACTGTACCTATATCATTGTATTGAATACTTATTTGTCGTATAGAAGCCAATGTGGGTGAGAAGCGTCAATAAAATTATGTCAGCTAAATGAATTGGGACACTGCTCAATATATTTTGGAGCCGCCAGTTACATTTTTTTCTTTTTTTTTGGCTTCGCTTATGTTAAAGGATTAGATTTTTCGATTTCATCAATGCGAAAATAAGCATTTTGGCTTGACAGTTTGAACTGCATACTGAAAGCACAGATTAGTGCTGAAAATGCTTACTGGTTACGTGATTGTTATTTTTCGGGAACCTTACAACCATGCTTACAACTAATAAAAACAGTGGTTTAATTTAAACTGTGTGTGCACTGAGATTAGTCGCTATGTTAAAAATAATATCACTGAAACAAATCCCCGACTATATAATTAGGTATGTATAATTTAGGTTAGTAAAATAACCGCCAGCGACCGATAACAGCGGTGCCAAGGGCACAGAGACCATGTCGCAGACGTTTGTGTACATTTGTACACGTATCGGACTGTTCCTCGTTTGACTAGTTAATGTTTTGTGTATCTTTAATATTGCCGGACAAACATGAACTTTCTAGTACGTTGGCTTCAAAGGCCCCCTCTTCTGCGAATCAAGAAGGAATATCCTTTGAACGTGCAAGGCATTCATAATGTTAGAAACATAAAAAAATTACAAAAAAACGAGTTCAAAGGAATTTTTTTCCTGATGCAGAAGGGGCCAATGTAGTCATGAATCCATTTTACATTCAGGAAAAAACAAACTACTGAACCGATTCATAGGAAATTTCTATGAGACCAATTTGATTGAAAGTTATAAAACCCTAAACATATTATTGAAACGATATTTTGGCTATTCTCTCAAATGCCTGATACTTCCAAATGACGACAGCACAATAATTAAAACAAATGAACAACACTTCGCTGTTGCACTTCATTATGCATTTAGTGTCGGAACCAATTTAAATAGCGTGAAGTTTTAAGTAGCTCTAGTTACTAATTAAATTATATTATTCGATTTAGAAGTTGGACATGAGTGTGAAATTGAGGAACGTTACTACTGAACACAAACTCCAGTCCTGTCTAACTGCAGTCCTTTGGTTGTTGGAATAATTCATCATGAATTTTAAGTAGCAGTCCCGAGTTAAGATTTGTGCCCGTCTGATGGTAATAGGCTTTATTAATAGGCTTTTAATAGGCTCCTTTTACATCATTATCATCATCATCAGCCATAAGACGTCCCCTGCTAGACATAGGCCTCCCCAGAAGGGAGGGACTTGCCATAATCGGCACGTTTGCCAGGCGGGTTGGCGATCGCAGTATGATTGTTACGAAGGCACAGAGAACACTGCTGCTCATTCTCTGGTAAGTCCCTTAATCGCCTCTTACGACACCCACGGGAAGATATGGGTTGGTGCTATTCTTTACGCACGACATCATACGGAACATGGCTGAAATGATGATCATCATCATCTTATCCTCTTGGTCTTATCCCAATTCATTTCGGGTTGGAGCAGCATGTCTTGTTCTTCCTTACTCTTTACTCGGCATCTCATTAGACACCTCATTTCTTGCCATATCGTATTTTACACAGTCCATTCATCGTTTCTTTGATCTTCCTTTACTCTTATACCCCTCTTGTCCATCCCTTTCATGGGTCATAAACAAAACTGGTGAAATGTGGGTGTATGTACTAGGTTTATTGTGATGTAGTAGTTAAGTACATTATTTATAATCTACGTGTGTGTGTGTGTCTGTGAGTACACATAAGACCTATGATTACACCAAATATACTCAGTGTTCACTCGGCAACATGTTTCATTCTCCTTAAAGTCCCGTCCATGGCAAAATGGCAACCCTGCCAGGATGGGCGTAATTCACATCATGTGCACAATTAATCATGTGCACAATTAATCATGTGCACAATTAATCATGTGCACAATTAATCCAAATCTTTGGAGTGTCATTGAGTTGAAAGCACGTTGAAAGAGTATTGAAAGAAGCATACAGTGTCAGTGAAAAGTGGAAAATGGAAGTCACAATTCAGCAACAATAGAGGGGTTCTTTTATTTATTGACAGTAAGCATTGTGGTTATATTACTTCTCGGAGTGGCCAATCTACACTATAATAATATTATAAAGAAGAAAGATTTGTTTGCTTGTTTGTAACGAATAGGCTCCGAAACTACTGGGCCGATTTCAAAAATTCTTTCACCGTTGGAAAGCTACACTATCCGCAGGTGACATAGGCTACTTTTTATCCCTGTATTTCCACGGGAACGGGAACTACGCGGGTGAAACCGTGTGACCTCCGCTAGTATATTATATAAGCTGTACAAAGAGTGCCATCAGTCTTGGATGAGGGAGCAATTGATAAGACATTTTTTGCCACGATCATCTAATCGAACCAGGCATTACCGAGATCCAATGGTTGCATGTGAGAGGTGCAACTGCCTCCGGTCTGGCGACATCAACAAGGACATTCCGGAAAAGTAGAAAGTGCAGGATATCTTCGAAGTACACATCTTCATTATTCTTCTTCATTCCTTAAATATAGCTTTTGCGCAACCCGTCAAAAAGAAAATGCTTGAGGGAAATCAAATATAAAGTCTTTTCAGCCATCTCTTAGCAACGAAATCTCTTACAGATTTCGAAAACGAAATTGGTGAGTCGGTAAACTCGCTCACCGTAAATTTTGCAACGGGGCGGTTTCCACTTGATGGAATTACTTACAAGTAAGGGAAAATATAGAAGAGGTGCTTTATCTAAAAGAGCCACGAAACGAATTGAACATCTCGTATTTGAGGTCTATACTAGTGCTATACTCTTGCTAAGGTCGGTCTGAGGATCGGTGACCAGCGGTGGAGTGGGCCGTAATCCACCACGCGGGAAAAGCGGGGATTGCTGGATGTTACAAGTTTATAAATTTTTGGTTCAAGGATAAGCGTTTTGAGAGCAGTGGTGATCACATTTTTCTCTTCATTTTTCTTTTCTTCTTTTTGTCCCAAGACTGATGCGAAACGAAAGATGCAACTGCTAAACTAGTCGTTGGTACCCTTAAATAATCCTTTCCATGGGTGGACATGCGCGCCACACTATTCCCAAAATGCCACTAGAAAAGCGCCGAAACGAAGTCCCAGAGAAACAATTCAACTGAAATAATCCAATAGCGGAGGAGTAGGAAAAACATATTTTCCACTGATACTTTCCACGGCTGGAAGTAAAGTCGACCTTGATACAAAATCACCGACACAAAAAATCAGCGTTGACATTATATTTACTCTGAAAAGGATTTCCACGTCACTTCCCAACAAAATATCACGCTTCGTCACGCTTTTCGTCACGGGACATTTCATCAATACCGTGACGAATTGCCACGTCACAGGCGTGCCGAAATCCATTTACCTGTCTGTGTTACTTATATATAGTAAAATTGGTGAAGAGAAAAAGTTAGTGTTCCTATTGATTTTTGATGAAAAGTTCCGAGTATTTCCTTTGTAAAGGTTTGGTTGAAACGGAAAAATTGTGAACTAGGTACTGACACTGGATTGCGAGATATGCTTACTTTATTAGCTACATCCACCACTATGGTATCACTACAAGAAGCAGTGGTAGGCTAGTGATGTGACCATCGGACTTGAGTCCAAACCCAACACCTTTGATTTTTCGAATTCTTGTGCGTGCTGTATACAGGGTGTAAATCAACCCATCACACAGCCGTCAACCAAGCATTCTGTACATCAAACTAAGTACCCCTACGCAAAAATGTTTGCTGGGAAACGATTTTTTTTTTTGGGTCAAAAATCACATTTTACGGTAAAACTCTATGTGGCACTGTTAAAACATTGTGCTAGTGGATACTTTGAAAAGTAAACGGGTTATGGAGATAATTGAAGTAAAAATATAACCTGAAAAATAGTATTTACAAAAACAGCTGTGATAAATGTAGAACTTTGACCCCCAATATATCCGTAACTAGACGGTTCCCAGGTATGGTCTAGAACAAAAAAATGATCGCAGTGGTGGGGAGAACAAATGCCCTTCGTTTGCGTTAAGGGTACTTTTACACCCTGTAGTTATTATCACTATAGCTTCGAGGAGCTCGTGGCTTAATAAGAACTGGCACTCGGGTCGATCTTTAGTTAAAGCTGTGCTTGCCTAGGTCTGTCTGTGGATGGGTGACCGCCCCACATACCGAGTTTCCTCCGTGCCTGCACGTGAAGCTGTTGGTCCCGGCTGCCATATATATAGATCTTTGGCAGTCGTTACAGGTAGTCAGTGACCTGAAATTCTGACATCCAGTCTGACCAAAGAGTATCGTATTACCTTGTATTAACTAAGTTGTGGAGGTCAGATAGGCAGTCGCTCTATGTATAATACTAGTATTCTGCTGCATCCGGTTAGACTGGAAGCCGACCCGAACATAGTTAGGAAAAGGCTAGGCAGATGATGATATCACTATAGCTTCGGTAAAGCAAAACATCAGGAGAAAACCAGTATGCGTGAGAGATGGTTCTCGACAGCATACTTCATACAGCAGCATACTTCAGTAAAGCCAAGTCAGAGACGGGGCATAAAAACTCTGACACTCGATTAGAGGTACTACTTTCCACACTAAAAAGAAGAATAATACATTAGCTGTCAGAATCCAGTGTCCAGAGTAGCATCCGCATTTTAACCGTAGTATTTTGACCGGATAAAACAATTTTTACATTTTTTGCACATACATATTGTTTCTCTTTGATACAAAACCACCCGTATTATTTTGTAGTAAGATTGAAAGTATTTTGATAATTTCAGTGAGAATTTCGGTACAACGAACCAATTTTGAAATGTTAATGTAAAACTGCTTTCTTTCTTTGCCGTGTCTACTTTTTTAATCACGACCAGTGAAACACACGTAATGGCTGCTACACACGTTACGATAAATCGTTACGATTGGACGGTACAGTTCAAATTGCAACGATAAATCTACATGTGTGTATGAGAAAAATTGTACAGTTCGTCCGATTGTGGGCACTACGAAAACTGTGCCGTTTAAACTGTACCGTCTGATCGTAACGTGTGTAGCAGCCATTACGTGTGTTTCACTGGTCGTGATTAAAAAAGTAAAGACTCCGCAAAGTAAGAAAGCAGTTTTACATTAACTGTTCAAAATTGGTTCGTTGTACCGAAATTCTCACAATTTTCATTCTCGACATTTTCCTTGTCATTTATGGCACGAAATTCAGGAGCGAATATACCATCGGCGAATGGCACAAAGCTGCCATAAAAAGGTTCATGTTACAAAACTCGCAGAAACTGATTTTGCAAAGCCGCATCACCAAATGGGTACCTATAACCGGGAAAACGCGCTTTTTCATTTTTACAGGCCTTGTTATTCATCTGTTTTTCTTTTTGCTCGTTTATTCGAGCCGTATAAAACATTCAGGGTGGAATATACGCTGTTTCAGCGTTGGTAGTTTATGTAAAAGCGGGTAAAAGATACATTCTGGGTCACGTGGAACATTCTTGTTGCAATAGGTCGTGTTTTTTTGCTTTATTTATTTTGTGAGTTAGGTTTATCAATCGACCTTGCGAAGTTAGTATGTTGCAAGACAGTCGTATGTCCGTCTTCTGAGGTGCGTATCTTGGGAAAAGTTTATACAGGCTTATACGCTCAGTGACATAGTGCACAAGTAAAGTGATACTAATATGGTTTTAAGTTTATATTTACTAACACAAACTGTATTATTACTATGTATATTTAGGTCAAGGTATTTATCTATGGGTCTTTGTTACCTGAAAATAAATATATTCTATTCTATTCTATTTAAAAATACGACAATTATAGCCGTGAACAATGAGTCCGGATAATCGAGGTTCGGATAATCGGTATTCTACTGTATTAGGTATAAGCCAAGCTATGTAAAAACCAAAATTTTGTTCATAATTGATAGGTACATTTATACATAACATTTCAATAACAATGAAATGGTCGGTTCAAGGTGAAATGAGTTCAAATCAAGATATATTGCTCATTATGATTCAAGCCATTTTCAGACTCCTTACCTACTCGATTCGTGTTTCAATTTGAGAACGAATTTTATTCAATCAGAGAAAAAATCGTTTTGATTAAATCAAGTATCAATTTTAAGACGAGAAACGCTTATCCCCGTTTTCACTAATGTTATGAGGCACCTAAACGTAATACGTAAATTGCAACTTTAGATCTTCGGCGATGAGCTTAGCGTTGAAAATGCCTTTTTTTTTGTGTGGTGGGAAATCATCAAATAACCCCTCCCGCTCTTGGGCAGAGCGAAAGCGAGTGTCAGACTTCTACTGACTAAAAACCACCCATGTTCCTTCTTAGCCCTTTATGTCGAGGCCGCGGTATCTCTTGCGAGCAACCCGCAGCCCCGTTAGAAGGGTTCTTGTAATCTCGCAATACATTTTTTTTTTTTTATGGGACAAGCCCGCCACACTATTCCCAAACCACTGTAACTCCTGTTAGCCAGAATCAACAGTGGCGACCACAAGAAAAGCGCCGAGACAATGAAGCTCGACGAAGTACCAGGGAAACGATTTAACTGTCTTGGATCCCGCAACGAAATTAATCAGAAAAGAATAGCGGAGGAGTAGGAAAAACATAATTTCCACTTCCCTCCATATCAGCAGGAGACAGAACAGAACAAGGCCAATAGGCATACAGGGACGTATACAACTGGGATAGGCCCAGTTGCCTAGCACCACGGATTGTCATTAATATTACTGGGTCCTAAGTTGTGAGCTGTTATATTTGATTCCAATAATAGGTATGACAAAAATGCTTGAACGCACGGAAATTTGTTCTAGTTTCTACAAGGTCCGTATAGTAAATAACTCCGGATGTAACCCGTACACTATTTAACATAATATTACGTTCATTCTGCCAAAGACTACACTCCCATAAAATGTGATGTAATACATTGCTACCAGCCACCCTGTGAAGATCGTCACACCACTCAACCTGAGGGTCCGGAATGATGTTCTGAATTCGTCATGGTAACCGTTTACCCGTCGCGTCGGGTGTGGCTTTTCCCTCCACCCAGCCTGGGGGTTCAGAATCAGAATCATTTATTTGCATTAATGCAGATATACAAATATGATGGAGTTTTGATGAGCGTCCCGATACATTTTGCCTTACGGCATGCAAAATTGTTTGACATAATACATTTACAAAAGCATTCCCTTAACTTCTTTCATTCAAAAAGTTTTCGTACAGGCACAATGCCAATAAAGTTAAACAAAACATTTAGACTACATTAATGTCAACAAACTAAGCCTATATCAGCCGATTATAATGTGAAAACAAAAATATACAAATGTCAATGAATAAATTTGAAAAAAAAAACAACAACACAAAAACACAATCACAAACCTCACTAAATGAAATCAAAAATTCTCAATAAATAAAACTTTAAAAAAGGTTCCGAATGATGTTCTGAATAATGGTAATCGTTTACTCGTCGGTGTTCTTTCCAACCTATATGTTATACAGGGTGTAAAAGTACCCTTAACGCAAACGAAAGGCACTTGTTCTCCCCACCACTGCGATCATTTTTTTGTTCTAAACCATACCTGGGAACCTCCTAGTTACGGAGATATTAGGGGTCAAAGTTCCAAATTTATTACAGCTGTTTTTGTAAATACTACTTTTTCAGGTTATAACTTTACTTAAATTACCTCCATGACCCGTTTACTATTCAAAGCATCCACTAGCACAATGTTTTAACAGTGCTACATTTAATTTTACAGTAAAATGTGATTTTTGACACAAAAAAAAGTTGTATCCCAGCAAAACTTTTTGCGCAGGGGTACTTTAGTTTGATGTACAGAATGCTTGGTTGACGGCTGTGTGATGGGTTGATTTACACTCTGTATATAGTGTAAAAGCCATATACTTTTATGTGTGTACTTTTACCCTTTTTTTCAGGCACATACGATGTCTTTTAAAGCGATTGACCCTTTCATTCCCAAGAGTATCGTAAATTGTTAGTAAAGATCTGACCATCGAGGTACAATGCTGGTAGAAAAACCAATTCACTTGTCAAGTCTTTGGATCCCTGTGTTACATACTTTTAACATCGCGCTTTTTATTCCAGAAGGGTTAGACAGTTGGAGGTGTGCTTATGCTTATGTTTATACTTATATTACGCCATTTTTTTTATTTTTTTTAAACTTTGCCCCACCCTAGGAATTTCGCCTGTATCGTTGGTGGTACCCGCGACACGCAGCGCATATATGACGGCACAGTTGGCGCAGTGGCTAAGCGATTAGACTGCTGCGCTGCGTGTCGCGGGTTCGATCCCCGCACGGAACAAATATTTGTATGGCCTACAGATAGTTGTTCCAGGTTTGGGTGTTTGTGTATGTGAGTTTAAATGTTTGTAAACGCACCCACGATACAGGAGAAATTCCTAGTGTGGTGTAATCATGAAATATCTCCTTAAAAAAAAATCTGCATAAAATGTAAAGCAACTTGCTTTAAATTTACTGCTCGTGATGTAAAACATCATTTTCTTGCCATTATCCCAATTTATTTTTGGTCGGCGCAGCATGTCTTCCAATCTGCATGCAAAAATATTCTTTCAAATCACACTGATTTGCCAATCCGTCTATCGTCGAATACATTTACATACAGTCTTTGTAATATCATCTACAATTGTGTATGTCAATTGTTATCACAACTAATTATTGGAAATTAATTAGGTCAGATCAGATTAGATTTTGTATGAATCGGAAGGTACTCTGAGAGTCCTCACTCAAGCGTAGCTGTGAGTACCTCAGTTATAGAATCTGATAATAGAAGGCATTTATGAAATATCTCTCAGGGATGCTGATTTCCTCCTGCGGGTTGTTCCTGTCGGGGCTGCGGGTTGTTCCTGTCGGGGCTGCGGGTTGTTCCTGTCGGGGCTGGGGGTTTTTCGCAAGAGATACCGCTGCTTCGACATGAAGGTCTAAGAAGGAACATGGGATTGCTTGCTGATTTGGTTTAACCATTGATCGAAAGGAAACTGCCAAGTCCATCAAAATTTCGAAGACATGGACATCTATCAACTCACACTGAATCTGTTGGATTTTGGCCCAGTCTCCTCTTACAGAGAGAAGGCTTGTATGGCGTGTGTGGTGTAATGGTGTGGGCTGATTATGTAAATATTTACCAGAATCAATAGATTAATATCCCGTATAACGAAAATGTTATAAAGAAGACCTTGGTGTTTTAAGTTCGATTCATCATTTCATCGCTCGGCCAAGGAAATTTACACAAAGCTAAATTCGTTTTCTTATGTCTATAAAAATAGATGCGTTTTCTGTATTTAGAGTAATAAAAAAATGAGTTTAATAGTCGGCGAAGCTGTACTAATCTGTTCAATAAAATCGGATCAAAAGAAATTCGCTATTAAATAAAGATTTGTCCTTGTTTTGACCGCGATTAAAAAAGCAAGTTGTGGAGAGAAAAAAAAATTATATTATTCATTTTATTAGTCCTTTTGATGTGGTTTTAGGACTTCACTATTTGAATTGTTACTGTATTTTAAACTAGTTTTTTTTGCCGAAGGCCGAAGAAACGATGGATGGACCGTGTAAAGGATGGTATGGCTGGAAAGGAGGTGACTGCTGAAATTAAAAGTAGGTAATAGAGAAGTATTTCTATACTTCTTTGGAGTCAGCCAGCATGTCTCCTTCAGAAGAAGGAGACATGCTGGCTGACTCCAATTAAATTGGGATAAGGACAGGAGAATGATGTCTTCTTCCGGCAATACAGGGTGTAAATCTACCCATCACACACCCGTCAACCAAGCATTCTGTACATCAAACTATGTACCCCTACACATTTTTTTTTGCTGGGGAAACCACTTTTTTTTTGGGTCAAAAATCACATTTTACGGTAAAACTCAATGTAGCACTGTTAAAACATAGTGCTAGTTGATGCTTTGAATAGTAAACGGGTCATGGAGGTAAGTTAAGTAAAGTTATAACCTGAAAAACTAGTATTTACAAAAACAGCTGTGAAAAATTTGGAACTTTGACCACCCATATCTCCGTAACTTAGAGGTTCCCAGGTATGGTCTAGAACAAAAAATGATCGCAGTGGTGGGGAGAACAAGAGCCCTTCGTTTGGGTTAAGGGAACTTTTACACCCTATATATACAGCTGCATCCGGTTAGACTGAAAGCCGACCCCAACATAGTTCAGAGTTCCTTGATTTTTTTAGTAAGTAGGTAAGATTTTCCTAATATTTCAGTTTTTTAATTTTTTCTCAGGTGCATATTTTCCAACAGCTTAACATCCCATGAAAATTAATTACTCATGACTAGGGTTACCCTACGCTTGGATTTTTCCGGACACATCTAGCTTCTTGGCTGTCCGTCTGAATTTTATCTCCCACATCATTTAACCGGACTTTTTGAAGTGGCGAAGACTGAAAGATATCAAACGAAAAGTCACACTTTTTTGAAAAATAATTGGCTTTTTGTCTGGAATTTTTGTATTTCGCCACATAGTAACCCTGCTTACAGCAAACAGATCTCGTTTACAATGCGACATAAATCATACTACACGTTCAGTTTCACGCAACCTTGATACTCGGTTTTTAATAGAAATTATATGAAACAACATAACATAATAAATAATATCTAAAATAGCCCGTCCGTACGTACGTACAGTGTGTGCATGTGCCCTGTTTCCTCTCAAGGCGGTGCGTGAGGAAAATATCTTGGATAATTGTTATCTTCTCCAGGAAATGGACGTTTAATGTAAATATTATAGACTTTACATTCGACTTTGGTGATTGAGAAATAGACTACAAATGATTTGATTCGTAATGTTTCACGTTTAGTGTTATTTTTAGGGTTCCGTACCTCAAAAGGAAAAAACAGAACCCTTAAAGGATCACTCGTGTGTCTGTCTGTCAGACTATGCCCCCCCTTATCTCCGAAACTAGTGAGCCTAAAATTTTGAAAAAAATACAGAAATTAGTTCAATACTTATAGATTACAGGAAAACCTATAAGAAGACTATGGTGCTAAAATAACATGGAAAATGACTCAATATCTACTACAATGGTACGGAACCCTTCGTGTGTGCAACTCCGAGCACTTGGCCAGTTTTTTGACGTAGTTTGTATAAAGTGTATCTTCTGAATGGCGTCTTCTTCTTTAGCGTCTGGTTAGTGCATAATCTGGTGTCAGAGATTTTATGTCGCCTCTGTCTTGGCTTTTTCATCCCGTCGAGAAATATCTCTCAGGCATGCTGATTTCCTCACGATGTTTTCCTTCACCGAAGCAAGTGAAAAATCAGTGGTCGAGGCCTATGACTTGTCAGACTGATGGTCACACTACTATACTACTGAATGTCATATTATAACGAGTTTTATTGATTATGAGAGTAAACTAACTACGTACATTAATTAATTAAAAACTATTAAATAAACTAACAAGAAACTATAAAAAGGCATCAAAAAACTGCTTCTCAACGCTGTCAGCCGGTAATGTGCCCAAAAGACTGGCGGCATTGCCACGTTGTATGGAAACACTTGCCTCTGGCCAAGATAAAAGCCAGCCCTTGGATTTTGAAATTTCCTTAAACAGGCTATGAGCGCTCGGACCCCACGGCCCCATAGTTTCAACCCCAAACGAGTTAGTAGTTGACTATCCAATACTCCTCTCGGCACACAGTCAGTAGGGTTATAGGAACCTAATCCACTGCCTAATTGACCTCCACAAGCCAGTTAGCTGTGGGTAATACCGATATCTATGGTTAGACTGGTTGTCAATCTTTCAAATCACTGACTACCTTTAACGACTGTCAATGATCGATAACTGACAGCCGAGACATAATAAAATTACTCCGCGCTTACTTACGCCGGGACCAACAGATAAATGTGCTTTTCAAGGCGCAAGGAGGGAACTCGGTATGTAATGGGTGGTCACCCATCCACTGACCAACCTAGAAAAGAGCGGCAAGGTCGACCCGAGCAGCAGTCATTATTTAGCAACAAGCGTACCTACTTACATCTCTATAGAAACTTCTTTTTTTTTTTATTGTGGGAAATCATCAAATGACTCCTGCTACTCTGGGGGGAGCGGAAGGAAATGACAGATTTCTACTGACTAAAAACCGCCCATGTTCCTTAGCCCTTTGTAAACAACCCGCAGCCCCGGAACAACCCGCAGCCCCGGAACAACCCGCAGCTCCGGAACAACTAGCAGCGCCGGAACAACCCGCAGCCCCGGCTGTATAGAAACCTACACCACGAATGCAACAAAAACAATTTTGTTGTTGAAAGGTTACAATTTACTACAAGAATCGCTCACGTGTTGTTTCCAAGGTAAGTTACATAATTATGCTAAGTAACAACCTCATTATAATTTCTAGAACACGTATACCTACAGTATATAACTTACAATACTTACATACTTACTAACAATAGTCAAAGTATTGCTAAGTGGCGAACTATGGAGCCTTATGGAGGTTCGGTAATTCATCATCATCACCATTTCAACTAATTTCTGGTTCGGTAATTAGAAGGTATTCATCTAATTACTAAGGAACTGTTTATGCATTATTTTTTTGTAATATACAGGCTAAAAATGGCCTGTGTAGAATTTTGGGGAGAAGATTCAAAACCTATAAAGACATTTTTTTTGGGGCAGGGTTATGTCCAGCAGGAAGACGTCGGACGAGGAATGATGCTAGTTGCTTGTAGTAGTTTTGCAAATAATACCACAACGTTGCGAGTTGAGTTCGACGCATTGAGGCTGATACCTTTATTTGGAGGACGCGAAATCATCAAATGACTCCTCTCGCTCTGGGCGGAGCGGAAGGGAGTGTCTGACTGCTACCGACTAAAAACCACCCATGTTCCTTCTTAGCCCTTTGTGTCGAGGTCGCGGTATCTCTTTCAAACAACCCGCAGCCCCGACAGGAAGAACTTTACATGTTGTTCTTCATACCCCAAAATTAGCTAAATCTACATGGAGGCTGATGCCTCAATACGTCGTATCATCATGTCACGTATTTTTATCACAACAAGCTCACACACAACATTCTTGGTAAAGTATGTCAATACTTCAGTTTTCTATTACAGGAAATCAATTCAAACCAGGAATATTATCTAAGTATAGAAAAAACCCATGCAATACTTGACGAGTAGTTCCAAGTAGCCGGCAGCGTCCTCGCTGCCGAAGACCGATAAAATCGCTGTAGAAAATTTTTCAATTTTCAACTTACCGCGCGAGATTGAAAATTTTCTCCTTGAATATTGGCTGGAAGCCGGATCACTTGGAAATTGGAATCAGAGTTAACTGTCACCTTTGAGGGGCTAGCGGTTCAATACGATGGGTTAATGGAACTTAATGAAGGATGATAACATAACATAACATGACGCATGTACCCCCCCCCCCCACATTTCGCCAGTTACGTTTAAGTCCCATGTAATAGGGGGCGAGCCTATTGCCATCAATTGGGCACAAATCCAGACTGCGTGGCTGCTGCATGGAAAAACCCAACACTTTGTCCAACCAGGGAATCGACCCCAGGACCTCATGCAAAGCAGTCGCGCTTGTGACACTAGACCAACATGGATGTTAAACCGAGGTCGGGCCGGGCAAGAACGGAGTTTGGAAGTAGGCAGCATGATATCGCGCCTCGGACATCACGTTTAGCCGTTGGACCTGTCATGTGTTCTCCGGTCATGCCAGGTAGCCGTCTCACCGAACTTTCAGAATGAGAGAAGAGAGAGTGCGCAAATGCAACAGCGCAAACATTTATGCTTCCTTTTCTTAGAGAATGAAGAACTTTACACATTGTTCTCCATACCCCTTGACCTAAATCTACATGGTCCGCACTCCCCAAAAAATCAAAAGTCATTTATTCAAACTAGTCTGACAATCAGCACTTTTTGAACGTCAAAATTTACTTTACATATTTACAAGAGACAGTCCCCCAAAACGCCCACCCTTTGACACTTCCTAGTGTTTTAGCTGGAAAGTAGAAGTGGCACATTTGGTCCAAACCTTCAATGATGAAGTGTCATATGCAGGTAGGGACATGATCTTAGTCCGAAGGTCCGCCACCATCAGAATACTAATTACTCAGGGAAACTGCGAAGGGTCCCCTCGTTTCCTGTTGGCAAGCTGTTGAAGGATAGTGAGAAGGTAACGTGGAAGTTTGTAAAGGGATACTCGGCGAGAGTTTTGTAGCTTTAAAGTATTCTGATCGGATACTGTTTATACTCGTTTAAAGGGAACAGGTTGGAAAATAGCATTTATTACAAGTTTTTTTTAAATATTAAATGGGTCTACTCTTGACCTCAATCTGGTCATGAGGCCCCGGATGGAACACCTTTTTTTTTGATGAATGGGAAATTATCAAATAACCCCTCCCGCTCTTAGGCAGAGCGAAAGGGAGTGTCAGCCTTCATACTGACTAAAAACCACCTATGTTTCCTATGTAATTATTATAGTGTTAAAGAATATTTAGAGGATAAATCGTTAGTATCATAATAAAATAAGGATAGCCTAAATACAACAATTATAAGTACACATTTATATTCATCATCATTATTATAATTACATAAAAAATGCAATATTTATTCCAATAAAATTATATTAAATAAATTAATACATAATTAGTAAAATAATGTATTAGTGTTAATAACGTTGTGTTGTGTTAAATATTTGTACGCCATGTAATGGCAGGATATGCTGGAACCCATATTGTAACACCTATTGTACCATATTCTTGCAAATAAACATTTTTGATTTGATTTGATTTGATGTTCCTTCTTATCCCTTTATGTCGAGGCCGCGGTATCTCTTGCGAACAACCCGCAGCCCCGATGGGTGCTGGTAACCTCACGATGTTTTCCTTTACCGAAGTAAGTGATAATTTTTAACCGACTTCCAAAAAGGAGGAGGTTCTCAATTCGTCTGCAGGTATGTATGTTTTTTTTTTTTACAATACGCTGATGAATCTGAACAATCAGAGGTGCGTATATTGTGTTCAAACTTGAGTCCTATGACCTACTGTCCTTGAGTACTTTACAGTCTGACGGTCACAACACTTGGCTATCATTGCCTATAATTCGGTAATAGATACTACATACGCACTAATACGCAGGGGAAGACTTTTACCTTTTTCATCTTCTCAATTTTCCTTCAAGACCGTGTTTTGAAAAATGTGTTTGTATACAAATTATGAATCCTTTTTTTAATTTTTTTATCTCTCAATGTTATCTCTTAATGTTATGAATTATTATTATTTGACTTTCATTTTATTTTCTCTACTTGTAATCACGTTTAGTTTGTTAATTTAAGTTATTTTCAATGTGCTTTTGTTTTCTTATCCACCCGCCAAAAAAATGAGCCATTACCACAAAGAAAACGCAAGAAATCGTACGTGCAGGCTTACCACATGTAAATTCAATCCTTGTTCATAATGGCTTGTCTCAAGTTGACATGGTTCACGTGGTTATGCATCAGTAATCACCGCAAGGCTACTGAGTATTATTTCTAGACATAGGACAAAATATTCATGTATATAAGCTAGACAATTTGTTGTCTTTGTGTCAGAATGTCTGTATTTTTAGCTACAGAAATTGTAAATCTTTTGCTGAATTCAGTTAAGTAATTAGTGCCTAAAAATGTATTAAATTAATTTTGAAAAATTTATTTATTCAATTAATGTTAAATTAATCAAACGGCATATTTATCCGTTGGTCCCAGATTTTGTTAACAGATGGTCAGTGGCCCGAAAATCTGACAACCAATACCAAGGGGTATCATATTACCCAGTACTAAGTGGGTTGTGGAGGTGAGATAGGCAGTCGCTCCATGTAAAATACTGGTATTCAGCTGCATCTGGTTAGACTGGAAGCCGACCCTAACATAGTTGGGAGATAATGATGAATGTTTAATTAATCAATATTTTAAAATATACTTTAATGCAAATGAGTCAATTAAGAAATTAAATTAAAGGAAAAGTGTAGTGTAGTATGTCATTACATGAACTCCTTGATATTTTAATTACTTAGTTGCTACTGGAATCCATGAAATAACTTGACGCTTTTCACGATTTCCAATAACTACGGCTTTCTATTCTGCAATCAACATATTGCAGCAAGAGCTCTTCCACGAATGAACAAATGAAAAGCTGGAGTCCCAGGAATCTGATTTACCGGGTTTCTACCGAAATAATACCGATATGAATCTGAATGCTTTTTTTTTGTTTTAAAAACGTTTCCCCACACTAGGAATTTCTCCTGTGTCGTGGGTGCGTTTACAAACATTTAAATTCACATACACGAGCACCCAGACCCTAAACAACTATCTGTAGGCCATACAAATATTTGTTCCGTGAGGGGATCGAACCCGCGACACGCAGAGCAGCAGTCGAATCCCTCAGCCACTGCACCAAATGTGTCGTCAAACTTTAACGCTTTAATACGTTCTCTTATGTCTCATATTCAGAATTATAAGAATTTGTGTTTTTTTGTCATCAAATGTTCAAATGTTTCTTATTTATCTACTAACACCATGTTGTATGTGCATGCTGTGTGTGGTCTCCTGTTATTAAATTAACACACTTATAAATAACCTTTAAATATTTATGACATAATATTGTATAGAATATGTATGTCGAAATCTAAATAGATAAATAAAAATGTAAACTTGCTGTAAAAACGAATCATCATAAGCTCAAGGCACTTTAAAAATCTCAAATAAAATAAATGTTGCCAGCAAAATAATATAATTTAAAAATGCTAAATTAAACATTAATAAGCGTGTAAACAAAACTAAATAGAATTTAAAAAAAACATGCATTCCTTTCACCTATGTTTGTATTCCGTTTACAAATTCGAGCCACATGAAACTTCGGGGAACATCGCTTTTCATTTATTTTATTTCGTTCGAATTTTGCAGCTAGGTCTGTGGTTGCAGTTTTGCGGTCGACTCAGAAACATTCCAATTATTAAAATATTCTCGTAAATGGATTCAGTAATAAATTAAATCACGCCTGTAATCTTCAAAGGGTAAGGCAGAGGCCTCCCTCTGTCTAAATGTGCATGTTAAAGATAATAGATTACTCCACAGTAATCTATGGTACATGCACATTTCTCCACTTATGTTAAGTCCCACGTAATAGGGTGCGAGCCCTTTGGCCTTTTGGCCTTTTGTCCGACTCTGGTAACGATTCCAAGACCTTGATCATGGTCAACAGTAGGGATCACTAGACCAACAAACTATTCCAATAGTACCGTAGTAATAGTGCATTCCGACAAAATGACATTACAATAGTAAGTATCCGCAATAATAATATCATCGCCTCCCTAGTGTGACATACTTAGCTTATGCCACGACAAATTGATCGTAATAATATCGGGCCGTAATGTCCGATAATATCGCTCGTATCTATTATAGTCTAATGGATTTATCATGAGGTAGCAAGCTTGTTTTTATAGTTGTGTTATTTAGAACTTGTATTTTCCCAGTTTTTTTTTAGTGTTTTTTACCGACTTCATAAAGGAGGAGGTTATCAATTCGTCGGGATTCTTTAATTTTTTTTTTTTATATTATACTGCATGAACAAAGGTTGATTTTTTTTTTCTCCTTTGGCAATTGAACCGATGACCATTGCGATTCTGACAGCGTCATTAACGCATTTTACCCATACTAAACTATACCTACGAACTGCTTAAATGTCAAAAGTCAACTATGTTATTGACCTGAATATCCTGTTTTGGCTCTTATCTATCATCATTCAACTCATACTGATTAGAAATACATAATAATCATTGGGTTAAGCAATGGTTTTCATTAAAACCGAAATCAGGATCTTCACTGTTTTTGTTATTTGTTTATTTTCATTCGGCCTCTATCCCGTCAAAGACGAAACATTTAAACATAAAATGAGTCGGACGTGAACGTGGATTGAAACAGAAATGAACATTCACTCTAGGGAAGTGTCTGACATCAGTAGTTGATCAAAGCTGAAATAGGACATAGTGGCTTGAAACTAATTGCCATGTCAACCGCTGCGAACCACTGTGGTTAACCGCTAAATACTCCTTGTACAATGTACATTGTACAAGACTACAACACAGTAATATACAGATGTTACATATCTGTTCGAGTGTCAAGCAAGCTACAGTTGTGGTTCTTCGATCCAGCTCGAAGGACCACTGTTTGAGTGTCCAGAGTCCTCCAGTGGTGATGCTGGTGGTCTCGACTTAATAAAATTGCTTTTCGATATGAAGACTATATATAATTTTGATTGGGTTACAAATAAGAAATGTGTGATGTATGCGCTCGCCATCACTTACCGTGCGCACACGTATATTTAGTCGAGACCACCAGCATCACAACTGGAGCTTGACACTCAAACATACATAATACTATTATTATTATTTATTGTCCCTAAATAAATAAATAAAAAAAAATACTAAGAATTCAACACAACCAAGGATGAAATAAAGGTAAAAAAGAAGAGACTCCAGTCTGGTGGTGAAAAATGGTCAGGCTTTTGAAATTAACTAAATAATGCAAGATTTTCATAAGTTTCATTTCTTTAAGATTAGTGTGGTATGTTTGTGACATAAGTATCTAAGTGTTCATGACAATTTATTTCCATCACAGCATATCCTGACAATTTCGAGCAAATGAAGGCTAGTTTCAGCTGAGAGGTGTTATTAACTTGCCAACAATATGCCTTATGATATACTGCGATCGACGTCTGCTTTAGTATCAGCAGACTTAAATTAAAGCTGTGTTTCAAACTATAACTATCTCTATGTTTTGTGACGTGTTAAGTGGAACGTGTCTGCTTATATTACAGTAAATAAATTCTGCTATCTGCAATGATAAATAAATGTCAACTTGTACACACAAAAGCGCTTTGGTGTCGGTCCACAAAGTGCGTAGCTAGCAAAGTTACTTATAAAATATTCAACAACCCCCACGTCAGCATTCAAAAAGAAAACGCTGAAGCTTTCAGCATTCAACTCGACAAAAGTGTTTTATACCTACCCACTTGTGGAGTCTGCCTTTAAATGAGCCTCGAAACAGGACAATGAAACTGACAGTTCGTGTATAAGGGAAGTGTCATGGCGGCTGCGTTGGCGGGAAAATGTTCCGGTGACGCGCCATCTTGTATTGTTTTGCATGAAAACATCTTTTAATATTACCTTGTGGGAGATACAAGTGTACTGAACTGAATATTGTGGACACAGCGGGTATTTTTGCATGTTTTTCTAGGACAATGCCTAGAGTTCCATTGTTACTTTTTGTATTAATAATGTGTTGTTTGGCTGTTTTGGTCTTGGCCAAAAATAAACCGTCCCTTTGCTTCCCACACTTTCATAAGAGTAAGTGAACATCGTAAGGAGTGATGTTTGCTGTATCCCTCCACCCACATAAAGCCAAACTTTTGAAGTAATTGGTAATTCTAGAGTCAAATGCAAAGTGAAGCACACACTTTCTTCGCAGACTTTGAATGCCAAAATAATACCTTTAGTGCCTTCGAAATTAAATTTTGCATAAAACATTAAATTGTTATTGATGTTCTGGAATATTGCCCTACAACATTAGATCACAAAATGTAGAAAGAGGCAAAGGAGGTCTTTGCCCTGCAGAAGGAGAATATAGGCTCATCATCATCAATAACCTGATATACCGACTTAAAACCAAATTACAAACCTTTAAGCGAAATATAATATCGTTTAGAGATAGCTTTGCTTCATTTAGTCTCAGTTTACCCGGTAGGTGTACAGTGAAAACAGTGAGCCATTTCCTTAATTGACTGCCCCGACTCAGTAAACAATCAAACAGAATTGTTGTTACACTAAAGAGCTTTGGAAGTTCCGAGTCTATTATTTAATGTTACTTAGCTTTATTAAATGGTGGCTTTATTTAGTAAGGCAAGTATCTTAATTCTTATATTCTTGTTGCTCTGTATAACTTTCATCAATGCTTGACTAAACTGAATAGTTTTTTCAATACTAATATTTCTTTAAACGCCGGTGTGACGATTTGGTCTCATTCCTGACTGATTGGCCAGATAAGGTTAAACACCGGTAAAGATGGAATATAATGGGGGAGGCCATTGCCGCTGGGCAACGGCCTCCCCCATTATATTCCTCTTTTGTGTGGGACAGAATTGGCTAATTTAAAAAAAAAATGGTAAATGAATAAAACCTTATATGACTTCAGTACTTACTTATGATTTTCAGCATCATGCAGTTTTTCATTTGCTTTAATAGAAAACATTGCATGGTTTTCACATATTAATAGCAGCTTGCCAACAGTACCTACATGAAATTACATGGACTATGTAAACACGCCTAAAGATACAGAAATGTGGCCCATTCCCAGCGCCACCTGCTGTTTGAATCATGAAACTGTGTAAGTTATTGTTTAACTTGTACCTACTCCATGTTAACCGGCCGTTATTTATGTTGTAACTTACATAAATGCTAGTATTTGCTTAGGTATTATTCCCTATGTTTACACGAGAATTAGTGGAAACATTGTTGGAGAATGTATGTTCCCATGCTTGGTAATGTCGTCAGGCTTAAGCGTGTTTGTTCGCATTTTTTTATGTGATAATATTGTCCATAAGTGTGGTAGGGGATTTCACATTGTTCTGCCATTCAAAAAATACTGCTGTGGTACCTAAATATCCTATTTAAATAACCTACACATAATATGGCTACCTAAATAATAAACAGTACCTAAGATTTTCAAAATAAATACGTTATACGTTTGTACATTATACATCCGTCTTTTATGTGGTAAACCGAATCGATAGACATAATTTTCTTAAAATAAATCAAGTGGATTGAGTTTATTTATGTGTTATAAAAATAGGAAAACAGATCCATAGTAATATAAATTCATAATATCATGACTATTGCACAACACGTTTCAAATAAAGCTATAATATCATTACTCTTCTATTTGCCTCAGCTGAATTCAGGTTAACATCGTGGTAATGAGAGGATTATCCGTACATAAAACACAGTATTGCTACACCAACTTCGTATCTGTTCGCTATAAATTGTTGATTGTGATTTAACCCCGATTTATTGCAACATTTCACCAAAACATAAGGCAGAGTTGAACCTAATAATTTACACGTACATTTCGCCACTTATGTTCATGTCTTATTGCAATCCTATTAGCATCAACCAGGCACAAATCCAGACTCCGAACTGCCACCGAAAAATTCCTGATGGAAATATACTGTATCACATTGCCCGACCCGGGAATCGTCCCAAGGACCGCATGCACAGCAGTAGCGCGTCCTACTACTAGATCATCTTAAACTAACATGAGACTAATAATAAATTTTCTATAGTACCATTCAATTAATAAGGACTTGATCCAACCTTTTCTACTGACGTCACTAAAAGCCGTTTGGGACTTTGGTAGGTAGATAACGATTTTGTTCTACGTCATCAGTGACATGACGTGTACTAAGTATATTGTTAGATATTATTAATGCTGTGTGGGAGTTAATAATGGGTGTAAAAGTACCCTTAACGCAAACAAAGGGCATTTGTTCTCCCCACCACGGCGATCATTTTTTTGTTCTAGACCATACCTGGGAACCTCCTAGTTGCGGAGATATTGGGGGTTAAAGTTCAAAATTTTTCACAGGTGTTTTTATAAATACTAGTATTTCAGGTTTTAAGTTTACTTAAATGACCTCCATGACCCGTTTACTATTCAAAGCATCCACTAGCACAATGTTTTAAGAGTGCTACTTTGAGTTTTACCGTAAAGTGTGTTTTTTTACCCCAAAAAAAAAGTCATTTCCCAGCAAAAATTTGGGTAGGGGTACTTAGTTTGATGTACAGAATGCTTGGTTGTCGGATGCGTGAAGGGTTCGTTTACACTCTGTATAGTAAAGTTTGCCCGCTTTAGTAAGTTTAATAGTAATGGTGTAATAGTAACGTAACCTGTAAATTTATATATTTTGCCGATTTGCAGCAGAAGGGACAACTAACGCCCTACGGTTCACGTTACCCGTTGTTGTAGCACTACCTCGCCCACTGACGATCCACCACTTTTAACTCATGCCCTGAAAAATAAGGTGGAAAATGGTGAAACGTCAGTGAACACTTAGTAAAATTCAAAAGCAAACTCCTACAGTATTGATTACCGTTTAACGTTTTCACGAATATAATATTTTGGAAGCCGTAATTTTAAGAAAAATGCCGTATCTCAAAGTAGAACTCGTTATTTCACGACAAAATCGGTTTAGAATTTTGGCGTTGCTTATGATTGTAAGTTGTTCGTTTTAGAGTTTAGTAAAAGAGCAGTAATTTTTTAGCACATTTAATATCTTCGTGTATTTAGCCGCCATTCCACTCCAGCTACCGGCTTTTAACTAAATTAATCCCGCCGTGGCTGAGCGATTGGACTGCTGCGCTGCGTGTCGCGGGTTCGATCCCCGCACGGAACAAATATTTGTACAGATAGTTGCCTGCAGATAGTTGTTTCGGGTCTGGGTATTTGTGTATGTGAGTTTAAATGTTTTTGAACGCACCCACGATACAGGAGGAATTCCTAATGTGGGGCAACGTTTTTAAAAAAAAAAAAAAAATACTAAATAATTTAATCAAGGTAATTAGTAGCATAGGAGTTGTGGGGTTGGCTTTATACATCATTGCGTGATTTATTAAATTATACATTTTGTTCTGCCTACAAAAGAAGGAAATAGTTTTATTAATCTAGCCGTGGTTTTGACGTCATATGAAAGGGGGATACGTCATCTATACTGACTAATATTATAATCAAGTAAAATTTGTGTGTTTGTATATTTGTTAAATTGTAAGGGGTAATCTCGGGATCTACTGAACCGATTTTAAAAATTCTTTCACCGTTGGGAAGCTACACTATCCGCGGGTGACATAGGCTACTTTTTATCCCTGTATTCCCAAGGGGACGGGAACTACGCGGGTGAAACCGCGTGACGTCCGCTAGTTATTTATATCAATGTTGTTTATTAGTTTAAAGGTCACTTAGAGCTAGGTTCACCATGTATAAGGATTTTTCTGGACATACATCGAACCGTTATTTGTCCGAACAGTTCGACTGCGCGATTTGTCTTGGCAAGTAAAATAAGGTATAATATCCCCGGCCTTATCTGCACTTGCTGTCTTTTTGCCCGGACTTTTCAAATAGCAAAATAGTTACCCTACTTAGACTTAACCTATTGTGAAACCAAATCATTTTAAAAGAGTAACTATGGAGTTTCTTGCCGGTTTCTCTCCATAGATAACGACCAACCCGAACCGTGAACCTTTTCTCACCGTTTTATAAGGTGCCCTTGTAGGCCTATTATGAAATTGACCTTTGACGGTGTCTTTTTTCCAGTTCACAAATCTCGTTATAAAGATACAGTAAGATTTTTTTCTCTAGTCTGTAAACATGTTGTTACGTCTATAAAGTCATATTATTGCTTTATCTGACGTATATAATACGTAGCTACTGCTTTGAACCGTTTTATCTGTGAAGCTTGTTACCTTGGATACGACTGATTTTGTGCCATTTTCGGAAAAAAAAAATTGGGACATCTCGTTTTTAGCCAGGTGAATAATGATTGAAAGAGTTCTTTTTAGTCGGATCTGTTTTTCATCCTTTTCATAATAATTATGTTTTAATACAAACCTCATTCATCTACGGTACCTAATCATTTTCCTACTGTAGGGCTAAGATGTTCCCATCGGGGCTGCGGCTTGTTCGCAAGGGATACCCGCGGCCTCGGCACAAAGGGCTAAAAAGGAACATGGGTGGTTTTTAGTCGGTAGAAGTCTGACACTCCCTACCGCTCTGGCGAGAGCGGGAGGAGACATTTGATGATTTCCCACCCTCTATTCATAAAGATATTACAAATCAAGGTTTGTTGTAGACACGTCCCTGTCATTCTTTTCAGCAACTTATAAGTGAAGATAATAAGACCCTCCGAAAATGACAAAAAATGCCCCATTTTCATGGCCGTGATTATAGAACTATCAGACAATTTAGAAACGTTTTTAACATAAAAGAAATTGACAGGAACCTGGTCATACTACTTTTTAAAATCAATTTAATTGAATCGGCGCAGTTTTCGAGGAACAAAAAAGGGGTATTCGAGATGTCCACGAGATCTTGCAACGCCTAAAACACTGTAAAAATATCAAAACAATGGAACAGTGAAAGAATGCTATGTAACAGAATCTACTTTTCCCATGAATTTCATTACACAAACAAATCAGCGACGAAGGCAGAAAGCAAAATGTTTCAATTTGGTTTCCATTTTCCTTGTATAATGAGGTCTCTTCATGTCTTTCATAGTCTTTGATGTCGACTGTTGTTTAGCTAAATTACATCTCCCTAATTATTTTTCCTCTCTTTATTTAGCTACATGTGACGCACAATGTTTTTACTGTTTTGTTATTTTGTGGACAAACAAACAAACATGAATATTTTGCTTTTGTATTGAGATCTTTGTTAGATGTGGAAACAGTTACACGGGTTTACCGTGTAAATAAATGTCTAAATAAATAAATGTATCTTATTGGGTATCTCAAGCGACTCGCATGTTTGGACTGCAGAGAAACCGAATGAAATAAATGGTGAAGGGCTTGCCACGACGCGACGGTAATCACGCGAAGGAAACAAAATAATGTTGTGGGCTAGACGTATTAACATTTTTTTTTGTAGGGTGGTAAATCATCAAATTACTCCTCCCGCTCTGGGCGTAGCGGTAGCGAGAGACTTGTCATACTTCTACTGACTTAAAACCACCCATGTTCCTTCTTAGCCCTTTGTGTCCGAGGCCGCAGTATCTCTTTCGAACAACCCGCAGCAGACGTAATGACCTGAGGTCGTGAACAGGGCGCAGGCAGCTACCATTATTAAGGTTTCTTTTACCACAGCTTAAAAAAGACAAAGCAAAAAAGGACAAGAAGTACTTATCTACCTTTGAGTGACAAAGAATTTAATCACTCCTGTACATAATGGTCAAATTGCTTGCCCAGGAACGATGTTTGTGGTCAACCAAAGCTTATCAGCACACAAGATTACGCCGTTTTCGTCTGATATTTGAATAGGTGCCCGACTCACCGCTCGCCGACCATTTCTATGGCCGTATGGGCGCACCTTACCATCATTTGTAATCCCTTAGGGCCCCAGACTTAAGCCGAGAGTACACACTTTAGTATCCTCGTTTGAATGAAACTCTGTAAATCTCTGTAAGACGCGTTTCCTACATTGGATAGTTGGATATTAAAGCTGTTATGATTTTCAGGGAAGCTTTCGTTTAAATATTGTGGGTAGATAGCGATACTTACGGACATTTTCAGGGACGATACCTTCCTTTGCTTAAATTAAAGCTTTTACAGGTCACTTTAGCAGATCATAATAGGAAAATAATATGAATAACGTTAAAATTCGTAAAATGGTCATAGACGCAGCTACTGTAACTATAATTATATTCATACTAGCTGTTGCCAGCGGCTTCGCCCGCTACAACTCGAAAATTATCCCACGGGAAGACAAAATCGGGATAAAAACTATCCTATGTGTTAATCCAGGTTATAAACTATCTGTGTACCAAATTTTATCCAAATCCGTTCAGTAGTTTTTGCGTGAAAGAGTAACAAATATCCATCCATACTAACAAATTGCGCTATAATATTTGTAGGAAGGATTATGATCTGCTAAAATGGCCATTTTAGACCCCCAGGAGCCATTCTAAGAGTGTTACCGTGGGTCTTCTTATTTTATGTAGCCGTTAGAAAAAAGTAGTACTGCGTTTTTTTCTATTTCAACCTGTATAATATCACACCCTTGACCACCTACATACGTCAGGGGGTCTAACAAGCGTATAATACGGGGTCCATCTGAGCTATAAATAATATAATTTTCCCTCAGCCACGCCGCATTAACGAAGATCTTGGGTCACTTCACATTTAGTATTATTTATTTACGATAGAACGCGTATGGGTCACAGGACTTATGCGCTGTGGCTCGACGACATAATTATTCTTCATTTTATTTTATGTAACGTAAGCTAAGTGTGAATTTTTATTATTTTTCTAGGCTTTGATATTTTAGATGCACAGTTTTTAATTTAAAACTAGGTGCAGTTGATAATATATTAGTAGATAGGTTTGTGATTTGTCCATTTTATTACAGGAATAGAAATACAATTATGACAACTTCTCATTCATTATCCCGTATCAGTTAATTTTAAAGTATTGTTCATTTCAATTCCCAGTATTTTTAATATAATTTGTTTATCAAAATAGTGTTCGTACTGATTTAAAAAATAACCATTTCACATGAAAGCATTTCGGAATATTCATAATAATTGAATCAATTGATTAAAATTCGTAGAATTTTTAATAAAGTGCTAAAAATCTGATAATTTTAAAAATAACCAGTTCACATGAAAGCATATCGGAATATTCATAATAATTAAATCAATTGATTAAAATACGTAGAACTTTTAATAGAACACTAAAAATTAAAAAGAGGCACTGTGATCTCAGAATTCCGGAAAGAATGATCACTTGCACAGTGAAGGAAAACATCGTGAAGAAACCAGTGTGCCTTTGAGATTTTTTATGACGACATATATAAATAAACGATACGTGATATTGGCTTTTTCCATCAGGAATTTATCAGTAACAGCCACGGAGTCTGGATTTGTGCCCGGTTGATGGCAATAGGCTCGCTCGCCCCCTATTACATGAGACTTAAACATAACTGGCGAAATGTGGGTGTACTATTAAGTACACCTCTGCATAACCCTTAGGGGATTACAGGCGTGATCTTATGTTATGTTATATATAAAAAGTCAGAGACCTCTAGGAGGTATAATCACTCTGACAGCAGGTAAGGCATTAACCACACGATAAAAAGAAGAAGAGAAGAATATTACAAATGCGAAAGAAGGTATATCCATCCGAATCTGAAATTCTGACATCCAATCTTACCAAAGAGTATCGTATTACCTAGTATTAACTGGGTTGTGGAGGTCAGATAGGCAGTCGCTCCATGTAAAATACTGGTATTTAGCTGCATCCGGTTAGACTGGGAGCTGACCCTAACATAGTTGGGAAAAGGCTAGGCAGATGATGATCCATCTATCCGAAAAAAATCATTAGATAAAATTTGCCGTACGGATAGACCATGGATAGGCTAGAACTAGAACATACAATACTCTTTCCCCGGCACTTGTTCCTACCATGTGAACGAAGCCGCGGGTAAAAGCATGTATAACATGTTATTCTCTGTTGTCTCTCACTCTCAAACACAAACGACGTAAGTAAACAAATAAGAACAAAGTGCTCATTAGACGAAATAAACGCAGCGAGACAGTGAAAACTATACGCAGTAACATTTGCAAGTCTAGTGCTTACGTTTACAGATATTTACAATTCAAATTCAGTCTTTCAGCTCACCAAGGGGTGCTTAGCATATGGTAAGATTCGATTCGGCAGTATTTATTGAACAAGCCTACCTGAAACAGTGATACCTACAGCTAGCTAGCAAGCTACAGATGATTGGTTCGTACCGATCAGCCAACTCCGTTCAGCATCTGCCCTCGTTGAATGACGTTCGGTACAATTGGAGCTAAGCCGAAGTTGCGAAGCCGAGTTATTCCCGAACACGACTGCTTATTCCATTAGACTTTACTGAAACGGGCCAGCTCGATCCTGGCTGTGTTAAGGCCGCTTTTTCTTTTGGAGGTTGGGGATATCATAATTTTTTTCACAAAAATTTCCAATCAAATGACTCCTCCCGCTGTCCTTCTTTCTTCTTACAATTTATGCAAATATTTTTTTATTTTACTTTACTTTACTTTACTTTACTTTACTTTACTTTACTTTACTTTACTTTACTTTACTTTACTTTACTTTACTTTACTTTACTTTACTTTACTTTACTTTACTTTACTTTACTTTACTTTACTTTACTTTACTTTACTTTACTTTACTTTACTTTACTTTACTTTACTTTACTTTACTTTACTTTACTTTACTTTACTTTACTTTACTTTACTTTACTTTACTTTACTTTACTTTACTTTACTTTACTTTACTTTACTTTACTTTACTTTACTTTACTTTACTTTACTTTACTTTACTTTACTTTACTTTACTTTACTTTACTTTACTTTACTTTACTTTACTTTACTTAGCCCTTTGTGTCCGAGGCCGCGGAATCTCTTTCGAACAGCCGGCAGCCCAATTGGATATCTGTCTGTCCTTTTAAAACATTGTTATTTTGTTGCATTAAATATTTATGTATGTTCTATATTTGTTTACCTACTCGTATAACATGTGTTCTGTCCGTCACCATGTGATGTGTATTTTATGTTTTTCCTTCCGTGTAAATCTAATTCAGTTTCAAATAGAATTGATGTTTATAGATACCCAGGTTTATCTGTATTTTCCTATGCTAAATACCCAATTATATTTAGCTTATTAGGTGTCCTCTCAGCAGTGGAGCTCGTGGCTTAATAAGAACTGCCACTCGGGTCGATCTTTTGGTAAATCAGTGCTTGCCTAGATCGGTTTGTGGATGGGTGACCGCCCGACATACCGAGTTTCCTCCGTGCCTCGGAAAGCACGTTAAGCTGTAGGTCCCGGCTGCCATATAAAGATCTTTGGCAGTCGTTACAGGTCAGTGCCCTGAAATTCTGACATTCAGCTTACCAAAGAGTATCGTATTACCTAGTAATAACTGGGTTGTGGAGGTCAGATAGGCAGTCGCTCCATGTAAAATACTGGTATCCGGTTAGACTGGAAGCCGACCCTAACATAGTTGGGAAAAGGATAGGCTGATGATGATGAGGTGTCCTCTTAGCAAGTCTTCTTCGTGTCATACCATTCTATCCATATAATAAACCGGCCAAGAGCGTGTCGGGCCACGCTCAGTGTAGGGTTCCGTAGATAATAAAATATTATGTAAACGAAGTTAAAAAAAAAATACGGGCAAATGAAACTTGACCTCTGGATTGTATAGGCGCTCATACGATTCAGGGACCAAATTATATTGGTTAACTGCAGTTTCCATCTGTTGTTTCCATCCAAGTTCAAAATAATTTTCCTAGAAAGTCCTTATAAAGTTCTACTTTTCAGATTTTTTTCGTATTTTCTAAACTTATGGTTCAAAAGTTAGAGGGGGGGGGGACGCTTTGTTTTTTACTTTTGGAGCGATTATTTCCGAAATTATTGACATTATCAAAAAATGATTTTAGTAAACCCCTATTCATTTTTAAATACCTTTCCAACAATATATCACACATTAGGGTTAAAATTAAAAAAAAAAACACTTCCCACTTTACATATAGGGGGGCTACCCTAATAAAACATTTTTTTCCAATTTTTATTTTAGCACTTTGTCGGCGTGATTGATACACATATTGGTCCCAAATTTCAGCTTTCTAGTGCTAACGGTCACAGAGATTAAGCGAGGACGGACAGACAGACAGACAGACATGGCGAAACTATAAGGGTTCCTAGTTGACTACGGAACCCTAAAAAGACAGTCAAGTGCGTGTCGGACCATGCACAATGTAGGGTTCCGTGGTTAGTGTGGTTTAGGTTATGGTTATTAGGGTAGGTAGCCATTTGTCTGAACAGGGTATTTCACCAAAAAAAAATCTAATTAGTCCTTCAGATAGATTTCCAAAAAATTATGGACACGTATTTTTCTTTTTTCACGTAAAAAAGATGATGATGACACGGTGCTTCGAAAAGTCGTGTTACGTCGTGTGACGTCACAAGGTTAGTACTTTTTTACTCACAAAGTGACGTCAAAAGCCCCCACTCATGATCTTTGACACGTTTTATTTTCGTCAATTTTTAATAATTTGATAAAACAAAAAATACGTATCCAATATTTTTCGATAATCTAACAGACGGAATAATTAGATTTTTTTGGTGAAAAACCCTATTGTGCTCGGTAAACTGTTCACAAACATAATTTGTTGACAGTAACTGTTACCAGAAAGTTCAAAAACCCCGATTGTTTATTCAACATCTGATTCAAGATCAAACAGTTTGATCTAGAATATTTGTATGGGATTCCGTTATTCTTATTGTTGCAAAAACATTGATTCAACAAAGCTTTGACATCTTTGCCTAGATGGTTAATATTTGGGGCTACTGTATATTTAAAGTAAAGTAAACATTCAAGTTGACCTTAGCTGATGGGATAGGCAGAGTCTTAGAAAAATAGTAGTAGTAGAATCTTGTGATGACGGTCGCTCTGATGCCTGTTTTCGTAACATAAGTTCACGCCTAAAATCCTTGAAGGACTAGGCCAAAGTGTACCTAATAGTACCTCTACCTACACCCTATTTTTTGGGAAATCATGAAATGACAGGAGTCATTTCATGATTTCCCGCTCTGGGCAGAGCAATAGGGAGTGCCAGACTTCTACTGACTAAAAACCACCCATGTTCCTTCTTAGCGCTTCATGTCGAGGCCGCGGTATCTCTTTCGAACAACTCGCAGCCCCGACGGGATAATAGTACACCCTCAATTCGCCAATTATCTTAAAGTGCCATGTAATAAGTTACATTTCAGGCTTATTGCCATAATCTGTGCAAAAAAAAAATACAGACCACATAGCATTTAACCGAGCATTAAAATTGAAGTGACAGCACGGTTGCCCGGTTGGCGTAGTGGCTCAAGCAGTTGACTACTGCGCTACTTGTCTCGGGTTCGATCCCCGCACGGAACAAATATTTGTATGGCCTAAAGATAGAGTTGTTTCGGGTCTGGGTATTTGCGTATGTGAGTTTAAATGTTTGTGAACGCACCCACGATACAGAAGAAATTCCTAGTGTGGGGCAAAGTTTAAATAAAAAAGGTGCTACCTACCACTGACGTTCGTCCTACTGTTTCGACCTAGGTTTCTGCTGATAAATAGTACCTATAAGTAGGTACATACATCATTCATTGAATGAAACACGGAACTATGCATTCGTTGAAAAACAGGAAACAAATTATTATTTTTAAACAACCAGTAGCTTGTAGCGTGTATCATTCATTACAAAAGTATTCGTAAAACTGGATTTATTTAAAAGAGTTGACTAGATATATAAAACAGTTAAAATATGTGTGTTGATTTTTCCATCAGGAATTTATCAGTAACAGCCACGGAGTCTTGATTCGTGCCCGGTTGATGTCTATGAATAGGCTCGCCCGCCCCCTGTTACATTGAACAACATAACTGGTGAAAATAATGTGGGTGTACTATTAGGTACACCTCTGCTTAACCCTTCGGGGATTACAGGCGTGATGATAACACACATAAGTGTGTTGCATAAAAATTTATAAAATGTGTACTTGATGCATGTTTTTTCTTTGTAAATAGTCTACTGTTTTCCCGAGCATTGCCGAGAAAACCGTTGCCGTTGATTGAAACAAACAAGAGGCAAGTCTTCGGAAAGTCTTCACATTTTTCAACATTACCACCTGTGTTTGTTAATCAAACTTGTAGAAGCTTCTAAAATTGTTTAATTACAAACGAATGAATTTTTGAATGAATTTGAACGCACCCACGATACAGGAGAAATATCTAGCGTGGGGCAAGGTTTAAAAAAAAAAAAAAGAATTCAAGTTTTAAATGGCAGGCAGGTAGGCAGGGAAATATGACTATTTCTTTTTTTCGAACGTTTTGTAAAGTTCCCAAAGCAAACACGGGTTATTTTCCGTGTTTATCCTTGAATTACGACAAAAACAGATAATCATGGAACTGGTGCGATAAGTACCTGGTTATTCCACCTAATTGATGGTCATAGACACCTGCCAACAATGGCATTGTCGATGTTCTACCGACCATGAACAATGACAGTCACACGATAAACACTGATTACATTTTAACAAATTTTAAATATAGGTTGTAAAAGTACCCTTAACGCAAACGAAGGGCACTTGTTTTCCCCACCACTGCGATCATTTTTTGTTCTAGACCATACCTGGGAACCCCTTAGTTACGGAGATATTGGGGGTCAAAGTTCCAAATTTTTCACAGCTGTTTTTGTAAATACTAGTTTTTCAGGTTATAACTTTACTTAAATTACCTCCATGAACAAACCATTACCATTACCTCCATGATGATGATTATTCAAAGCATCCACTAGCACAATGTTTTAAGAGTGCTACATTGAGTTTTACCGTAAAATGTGATTTTTGACCCCAAAAAAAAAGAGCAAATTTTTTTGCGTAGCCGCTTGGTTGACGGCTGTGTGATGGGTTGATTTAAACCCTGTATACAGCCATGGTTGTGGAAGTCAAATAGGCTGTTCCATGTAAAATACTGGCTCTTCAGCTGCATCCGGTTAGACTGGAAGCCGACACCAACATAGTTTGAAAAAAGGCAGCAAGATTATGATGATACAGCAGTGCTATCTAGTGATGGTACTCCCCTTTCCATGAATTTTTCATAATTGTTTCCAAAACCAGTATTTTCACTGTTCGCACAATTTGTACTAATTTTGGTAGAACCTCAGCGGTCGTACCATCTTCTCCCTCATAGGGAGAAGGTCTGTGTAAGGATTTCGGAAAAAAGTACTAATTGAAGTATAGCCCAAAGATTGACCATGACCTAGGTAAGACAGGATAGGGGCCCGTCGGGGCTGTTCGAAAGAGATACCGTGGCCTCGATACAAAGGGCTAAGCAGGAACATGGGTGGTTTTAAAAATCAAAAAAATCAAAATCAAAATCAAAACTCATTTATTCAAACTAGGCTGATAATCAGCACTTTTCGAACGTCAAAATTTACTTTACTTTACTTATTTACAAGTGACAGTCCCCCAAAACGCCCACCCTTCGACACTTCCTAGTGTTTTTGCTGGAAAGAAGAAGTGGCGGAACAAACTCTCCAGCAACACATCTGTCTGTTTGGTTAGAAGAACCAGACTCGATACAATACTATGTGTAAGTTAATATTACGATTGACTACAATCAATAATAAAAGGTATATAATAATAAAACATAAATTATATCAGTAAACTAATTTTGGAGAAAGAACATAAATTACAAACATTGTCTTGTGTTCAACTCAACGACCAGCTATTCTTATCATTTAAGTAGTCGTTAATGGAATAGTAAGCCTTTGAACAAAGATTAGATTTCACTTTGGCTTTAAATGCATTAAATGGCAAGTCTAAAAACGAAGATGGCAGTTTGTTATAAAATGTTATACCGAGCCCTACGAATGAATTATGAACTTTGTGAAGCCGGTGAAAAGGAGCGCGTAGTTTATGCTTATTTCTGGTGTTAAAGTTGTGAATATCACTGTTTTTAGTGTACAGGTGAATATTTTGTCTAATATATAAAATGTTGGCAAAGATGAACTGAGAAGCAACCGTGAGAATACCAATCTCCTTAAAAATATCTCTAAGAGAAACTCGGGCACCCAGCTGATAAATTGCACGAACGGCTCGCTTCTGCAGAACAAATATATTTTGAATATCAGCAGCTTTGCCCCACAGCAGAATACCGTAGGACATAACGCTGTGAAAATAACTAAAGTAGACTAACCGTGCTGTATCAACGTCAGTGAATTGTCTTACTTTTCTGACGGCGTATGCGGCCGAACTTAGCCTTCCCGCTAGGCTTGATATGTGTAATCCCCATTGTAATTTTGAATCTACTGTTATGCCCAGAAATACAGCAGAGTCGGCAGTTTCCAGCTCTTGATTGGCGAGGATAATATTGGGACCTAGATTTCTGACATTGGGTAAAGCGAACTTAATTATTTTAGTTTTCTTGGCATTAAGAACAAGGTTGTTTGTTGTGAACCAATCCGTGACCATTGATAGCGTGCTATTTACGTCGTCAAAATTGTGTCTATTCCTATCTACTTTAAAGATAAGAGAGGTATCATCTGCAAATAGTACAACGTCACAAAAACCTTTTAAATAATATGGTAGATCATTAATATAAACCAAGAATAAAAATGGACCCAGTATTGAACCTTGAGGTACACCAAGCCGAACCGGTAGTCTGGAAGATTTCGCGCCATTTACGTCTACACATTGGAATCTATTTTGTAAATACGAATCTATCACATTTAGGGCCTCGTTTTGAACACCGTAATGACGCAGTTTCCGTAAAAGCGTATCGTGATGTACGCAATCAAAAGCTTTAGAGAGATCGCAGAAAACACCGATTGCATTTTGCGCGTTCTCCCATGCGTTAAATATGTGTTTTAGCAAAGCAACACCTGCATCCGTAGTCGAACGACCCTTTGTAAAGCCATATTGATCATTATGAAGGAGATTATTTAAATTAAAATGTACTAACAACTGTTTGAGAATTAATTTTTCAAAAATTTTGCTAAATGCAGGTAAAATAGAAATTGGTCTAAAATTGCCAATATCATTTTTACTACCAGATTTAAATAGAGGGATGACTTTACTGCTCTTCATAAGATCAGGGAAAGTCCCCAAATCAACGCATTTATTGAAAGTAACAGCAAGACAGGGGGCTACAATGTCGATTATGTTACTTAATAGTTTAATAGAAATGCCCCAAAAATCACCTGTGTTTTTAGACTTAAGTGAATTAAAAACGTTAACCACATCACGAGGCGTTACATGTTCGAAACTAAATACGTTACCACATTTAGACACGCTGCTATGCAAAAGATCTTCGGCTTTAGACGGCGACGAACTTAGGGAACGAGTCGTCGCTATAGGTATGCTGGCAAAATACTCATTAAAAGCCTCGGCTACGTCGGCTGCTTTATTAACTAATTTGTTACCCACCATGATCTCAAGGTGATTATCTTGTGTAACAGATTTACCCGTTTCATTGTTAATGATTTTCCAAGTGGCTTTAACTTTATTATTAGAATTTTTAATGGTCTCGCTTAAGAATTTTGATTTTGCAATAATACAAATCTTTTTAAATAATTTGGAATAATTTTTAACATACTCTAGAAAAGTTGTATCAAACCTGTATTGTTTAAGACCATACAACTCGTATAATCGGGCTCGACTTTTGTAAATACCTGGTGTGGCCCATTGGTTGAAGCCCACAGAAGGTCCCTTAATGTTAATAGTTTTAGACTTAAAAATAGATTGGTATTCATTTTGCACAACATCAAAAAGGGCTTTATAAATTTCATTAGGAGTTTCGTGCTCTACTATTGACGGTGTTACTTTAAGTGCTACATTATTTTTAAATTTATTGCAACGACTAGCTGTATGAGGCCTGCATTCTATTTTCTGCGGCTTTTTATTTAATGGCATAGGGAAGCTAGCTTTTAAGCCACAGTGATCAGAGGATAAGTCACTTAACACTAATTTGTCCTCGGCAACACAATCACTAAACATATTATCAAGACAAGTTGATGAAGAAGCCGTGATCCTTGTTGGTGCAAAAAACAGGTTAACTAAATTAAACGATCTAAACAGATTGAGAAATCTGATACTTAATGGAGTAACATCTAAGATATTAACATTAAAATCTCCACATAAAATTATAGATTTATTACTAGATTTTAACTTATTAAGTGAATCCTCCATTACAGATTCAAAACGAGTAAAGTCCCCAGAAGGGGGTCTATAAACACAAATTATTAAGTATCGCTCGAGTTCAACGCAAGACAACTCAATAGTGCGCTCAATGGAAAGATTAACTAAGTCTAAACGTTGTTTACATTTTAATTTGTTTGATACAAGAATTAAAGATCCACCGCGAATAGCATTTTTTCTCACAAAGGCACTCTGTACGGTATAGAAATCATCATTGATAAATGCTACTTCATGTTCCTTCAACCAATGTTCAGTTAGACATAAAACCTGAACATCATAATTCTCCATAAACAAACTTAAGTCAGTAGAAGTCAGACACTCCCTACTACTCTGCCCAGAGCCATTGATGATTTCCAACCTTCCAAATTTCTTTGCGTGTTTCCGACATAAATATGGAACGTAGCCGCGGATGCAAAAGCTCGTAATAAATTAAATACCTAATCTGCATGCATGGTTTCCCAAATAGCCGTACTTAGCTGATCAATAGACTGGCCTCAGTATATTTTAGCAACACACATGAGCTGATTGACGCGATAACTGATTAATATCAGTAGCTCTGTTTACCCGTACTCACTGATTACGGAGTGTGAAATCAAATAGAGATTGTAACCGCTAGGTATGCTGGCGCTACACAGATTACTTTAGTATTTCATTTTCTCTCTCGTATTATCTCTCTCAAATTCTCTCGTATTAATAGAAAAGTGAATCATTCAATGTCGAGTATTGTAAAAAAATTCTGGGTGATTTTTAAACGTTGGCATTAAATAGTATTCATGAAAAAGAGATTAAGAAAATTTAAATTTAAAATTTAAAAAACCCCCGACTCAAAAAAACTTTAAATAATATGCAAACATACAAGATAATATAATTATTTTAATTAAAACTTTGTCATGTCACCCCGACCGCTATCTTTGAACCAACTCGGATTGTACATATAAATATGGAGCGGTCCCCCGACTAATAAAAAAATTACAAGAAATTTAAAATTTTACACTTTTTAAACTAAGATTTAGGTTTATTTTGAATATACAAATCAAATACTTTCATTTGATACCCCACTCGGATATATTCGTTTACTTTCATTTATTTATCCCCTCTTCCACCCTCCATAACTATAAAACGACTTTATCAATTTTATTCAAACATACCGAACACTCACGACTAATTCACTTATTGCGTCGAGAGTTAAAAATGACTTTTATTATAAAATGTGGGCAGCAGCTGATATTGTTTTCATGATTTCCTATACAGGGTGTAAATCAACCCATCACACAGCCGTTAACCAAGCATTCTGTACATCAAACTAAGTACCCCTACGCAATCAATTTTGCTGGGAAACGATATTTTTTTTTGGGGTCAAAAATCACATTTTACGGTAAAACTCATTGTAACACTCTTAAAACATTGTGCTATTGGATGCTTTGAATAGTAAACGGGCCATGGAGGTAAGTTAACTAAAGTTATAATCTGAAAACCTACTATTTACAAAAACAGCTGTTTAAAAAATTGGAACTTTGACCCCCAATATCTCTGTAACTAGGGGGTTCCCAGGTATGGTCTAGAACAAAAAAATGATCGCAGTGGTGGGGAGAGCAAGTGCCCTTAGTTTGCGTTAAGGATACTTTTACACCCTATTATTGACAATGTTTAACAAATCAACCTGTTTATATTATTATGTCTTCTTCTTCGTCGTGTCAATGATTTAGTTTAAATTAGCTTCGACAAGAACTCGGCCACATTGACAGCAGCACCATCGACCGTAGTACCTAGGCAGACATCTTAGGTAATTTCGAAAATAATTATCACAAACGGATGATACAGTTTATCGTGGAATCAAAACTAAACATTAAAAATTACATTTACTGCCACAGATTTCGACAACGTATTATTCTATAGTTTATCATTAAGGTGAATGCTCCAACCACCCCGCGAAATTCAAATTTTCTTACGTTTTTTGTAATTTGCAGGTCAGTGTTAGTTTGTATGTTGATTAGAATATTAATTGCGGCTGTAAGACGTATGTAGTTACAGAAATATAATCATCAAAATCATCAATACAAGCTTCCAAGTTCATAAAGGTGCAACCAAAACTGAAATCGCGAAATAAAAATCAGCTTTTCAGTACATTTTGACCTTTTGTTTGTGCGAACATAGATGTACTTAACAGCTGAATTTTTGATTTTGATGATTATATTTCTGTAACTACATACGTTTTACAGCCGCAATTAATATTCTAATCAACATACAAACTAACACTGACCTGCAAATTGCAAAAAACGTAAAAAAAATTGAATTTCGCGGGCTAGTTGGAGTATATTCACCTTAATTCTTCTTTTCGATACCTTAGTCGATTGATTTAACGTATCGAAAAGAACGATCAATACACGGTTCAACCTAATCGATTATTTAGGTTGAACCGTGTATTGAGATTGACCGTTGTCGCTGAATAAAGAATAAATAAGTCAATTAGCCCTTGATAGTGAGAGGCCAATGTATTTGTAGCCACTTGTTCGGGATAAGTGGCTACAAATTGATTGAAACAGAACAGCAGGGTTGTGGGTTCAATTATAGCACAAAACAAATATAATTTATTTGAAGTACCAGCACATCAACCTACCCGAAACTGTCAAATTATCCCAATCAACCTTGAACCTAATGCTTTAACAATAAAGTTAAAAATCTATTAAAGAAAACTCGATGGTAGTAGTTTGATATGCTGGCGTACCTACCAACAGCTGTTTAGCAATAATCGGTAATAGTACCTATTGCTCGTTCATTCACACTGTGGGAAACACGCTTAGCCCCTGGTCTCGGTTATTATTTGTAGGTACCTAGATCTTTGATGGTCCTGTCAGGGAAGTCTGAAGCCTGAAGGTCTTACAACCAGCCTTAGAAAGGGGTATCGTATTACCTAGTACTAGGTGATGGGTTGTGGAGGGATAACGTATAGGAGTCGCTCCATGTAAAATACTCGTACCGATCAGATGTACCAGCATCTGAGTAGGTTTCGGTAAGACTGGATACTACGGACCCCCAAAATCCCGTCGGGGCTGCGAGTCCCGTCGGAACTGCGGGTCCCGTCGGGGCTGCGGGTCCCGTCGGGGCTGCGGGTTGTGCGAAAGAGATATCGCGGCCTCGGCGCAAAGGCTAAGAAGGAACATGGAACATGGTTTTTAGTCAGTAGAAGTCTGACACTCCCTTTCGCTCTGCCCAGAGCGGGAGGGGTTATTTGATGATTTCCCACCCCCCAAAAAAAAAAAAAAGGTTAGGCAGATGATGGTAAACTTACGATTAAGTACAATGTCTTGGATATTTTCAGCAAAGCACCAGTTTTCAGGACTGTACAGCATTACCGGAGAAGTCCTATTCATTCATTCATCATTTCAGTCATTAGACGTCCACTGCTGGACATAGGCCTCCCCCAGAAGGAGGGGATTAGCCATAATCGCCACGCTTGGCAGGAAAATTGGCGATCGCAGTATGGTTGTTACAAAGGCACAGAGAACGCTGCTGCCCATTCTCTGGTAAGTTCCTTAGTCGTCTCTTACGACACCTACGGGAAGATATGGGATAGTGCTATTCTTTATGTATGACACCATACGGAACAAGTCCTATTTATAGTGTCGTTAATTATTATGCCTCGTTGGCCTAGTGGTCGCAAGCGCGACTGCAGAGCATTAGGTCCTGGGTTCGATTCCCAGGTCAGGCAAAGTGTTATTGGCTTTTTCCATCAGGAATTTATCAGTAACAGCTACGCAGTCTGGATTTGTGCCCGATTGATGGCAATGGACTCGCCCCCTATTACATGGGACTTAAACATAACTGGCGAAATGTAGGTGTACTATTAGGTACACATCTGCCTAACCCTTCGGGGATTACAGGCGTGATGTTATGTTATGTTAATTATTATCTAGAAAATGGAAACGATCAACTGGGTATAAACAGACTGCTGAGATGACGAGTTATACAGAACTATGGAAGAACAAGACATGCTGCGTCGACCCTTTTTTTATGGTGGGTGGAAAATCATCAAATAACCCCTCCCGCTCTTGGGCAGAGCGGAAAGGAGTGTCAGACTTCTACTGACTAAAAACCACCCATGTACCTTCTTAGCCTTTCATGTCGAGGCCGCGGTATCTCTTGCGAACAACCCGCAGCCCCGACGGGGCTGCGTCGACGCTCTATCAGAAATAAAGGCAGGAGAATGCTGAAGATGAAACAGTTATTTCAATGAGTTCAAACCATGACTCCTCAACCACAAATACACAGACTGGTCACACGGTAAACTACTTATGACTAAACGTATTATCAACCGCTTATCAGCCGTGTTATCTACATAACAATATTATTTGTGTTGAACCACTATGTTTATTTTATTTCGTTTTACCTATAACTGTTTTTTTTTGTGTTATCGTTTGAAATATTTGAATTTTTTTACATGGCTTTCAAGTGTTTTTTGCAGGGACTGAAAGCGGTTACGGTTAAAGGTAAGGTAACTCAAAAATATACCGGTACCGGTTTAAAATAAAGGTTGAGCTATACCGGTACCTTTACAAATAAATGTTGGGCTAAACCGTTATTTAACCCTTATACGATTTCGGTACCGAAATGCACGCGTGACGGGGCGCGGTGCGCGTGTGGAAAACGTTAGAACTTGTGTATTTTGTACATTTTGTTTGCTACTCTTTTACTTATCTCTTTGTTGTTTGTGTGAGTGGCGAGGCGGTGCGTCAAAGAAAACCCCTATTTATTAAGGTTTAGGTACCGCTACCGATACATTTATAACGGTGACGGTAGTTCTACCGAAATATACCGGTATGCATTTCCAACCTCAAAATTAAGCTACCGAAAAAAATTACGGTATCGAAATATTTCGGTAACCCTTATTTAACGGTATGACGTCATACCGAAATTTATAGATTTTGGGTAATTCAGTCCCTGGTTTTTTTGTAACAAGTATACAGGGTGTAAACGAACCCTTCACAAACCCGTCAACCAAGCATTATGTACATTCAACTGTCTACGCAAAAATGTTTGCTGGGAAATGACTTTTTTTTTGGGGTCAAATATCACATTTTACTGTTAAACTCAATGTAGCACTTTTAAAACATTGTGCTAGTGGATGCTTTGAAATAGTTTGAATAGTAAACAGTTCATGGAGGTAATTTGCAAATGCCCTTCGTTTGCGTTAAGGGTACTTTTACACCCTATATACCGCGGAGGACATCGTGGAGTACCTATGTAAGCCAGAAGTGCAGTTGAATACCGACATGTAATCTGCACCTCGTCGTGAAAGAAGACTTTTGACCGCAGGGGGTGGTGTTCCGTCGCTTCCGCGGGCTAGTGCCACATGAACGGCTCAATGACTTTATGTACAAGTGAAGTCTTACTAATATAGTTTTAAAGTTCTATTTACTAACACAACCTACTCGTATATCAGTTCTACGGCGAATGCGGCCTGCTTTCTGTTACTTCGGGTTCTATCTAAAGGCAACATAAACTCATTAGATTAAGTTGGCTACCTTAACTTACCACAGTACCCCACCCTGACTCCAAAGACTAGTTTAACGAAAGGTCAGGTGAGACATCGATAATTCTTAATTTAAAGAAGTAATGTAAGTAGTTTAAGTAATCTCGTGATTGAAATTTTCTGTACTTACTAATATACTATTTTGAGACCCATAAAATTATGAAATATATCTCTAATCAAAGTCGTGTTAGCTAATCTGGGAGAAAATCTCTCTCGAATATTCCTAATTGCATACATAGGTATAGCCCTCGTGCTCTCTAAATCCTGCTGAAGATCTCCCACCTGGACATGTGCTTGCATGGTTAACCTGGAAGTATTTGGGCTCACACCAAAGCAAGGAAAATCCACTCAGGTGGAAATTCATATGACTCTGGACTCTCTGGAGTGTAAATGTGGTGCTGGTCCACAAACGACAAAACACTTGATATTGTGTCCGTTTAATGTAGATACGTTTTCTTTGTTGGTATCAAACTCTTATGGACGCTACTGAAGATGCCAAACTCGTAGCCAAATTCTGCGATGACTCATTTTGATTGACAACACACAACGCTATCAAGAAGCGGTTTCAAATTCTCCCCATAGACCACTTGACTACAGATTATTTGATGTTAAAAAGAAAAAAACACTGCATATTTTGCCAGACATTTAACGATTCCGAATAAATATTTATTGGCATTGGGAACAGTTCTTCGAACTCAAATATTTATCTGTTTCGTGGCGCCTACAAAACAGAGAATAGCATTAGCAATAGACAAACCTGTGATGTTTTATCCTCGTGTAGAAAATAGGTTGTCGACAGGTATTCCCAAAGACGTTTGTTTTCATAGCACTTATTTCTCATAACCATAACATAACATCATAAATCACGGTTATACAGCCGTCAACCAAGCATTCTGTACATCAAACTAAGTACCCCCACGCAAAATTTTTTGCAAGAAAACGTTTTTTTTTGGGGTCTAAAATCACATTTTACGATAAAACTCAATGTAGCACTGTTAAAACATTGTGATAGTGGATGCTTTGAATAGTAAACGGGTCATGTGGGTAATTTAAGTAAAGTTATAACCTGAAAAACTAGTATTTACAAAAACAGCTGTGAAAAATTTGGAATTTTGACCCCCAATATCTCCGTAACTAGGAGGTTCCCATGTATGGTCTAGACTCTAGAACAAAAAAATTATCGCAGTGGTGGGGATAACAAGTCCCCTTCGTTTGCATTAAGGCTACTTTTACACCCCCTATTTCCCTGAAAAGTAGGGCAGAGGTGTCCCTATAAGTAGTCCACCTACTACATACACTAACACACACTCCCATTTCATTAGCTATGTTTAAGTCCCATGTAATAGGGAGAGCTTAATGCCATACACCAGGGCAGCTGTGAGGATGATAGCTTCATCCACCGAGTTGTTACCGAGAACTTCCAGATGAAAATCCACTAATTCCTATTTCATATTCACACACCGACGTATATTTTTATCTCGACTCAAATAATAAACATCACGATTAGGTGATTTTCACCAGATCAGGCTGTGAAGTTGTTTTAAAACAATGAGCAGGTGCTCCTATAACTCTTGTAAAGAAAAACTGCTGATGAAGAATGTCTTGTGGTCGTGTTGCTGCTAAGCATGAAATTCTGGGTCTGAATCTCAGATCGGACAATGTAATAAATGATGTATGAATTTCTGATTACCAACCCGCAGTTCGTATGCCTTCTGTAAGCTCCTCAACAATAACATGAGATTTCCGAAATGTGGATGCATACGCCTCCTGCCTAACCCTTCAGAAAAAAATAGGCGTGATATACATAACATAACATCACGCCTGTAATCCCCGAAGGGTTAGGCAGAGGTGACCCTAATAGTACGCTCACATTTCACCATGTAATAGAAAGCGAGCCCATTGCCATTAACCGGGGTAAAATCCAGATTCTGTGGCTGCTACTGATGAATTCCTGATGCAAAAACTGAATAACTCTTTGCCCAACCCTGGAATTGAACCCAGGGCCTAATGCTCAGCAATTGCGCTTGTGGCCACAAGACCAACGAGGCAGACGTGATAGTAAGTAGTAAAGAAATCCCTTTGCCTAGGAACCAAAATAATCCTCCTCTCTTTTGCAACCTAAGAAAACCAATCAATAGTTCTTCTACTTTCGTTAATTAATAGTGAGGGTGGAAGGTTTCATTAGCTCAAGGTACAATAAAGAAACTTTAATTAGAAAAGGTCTCAAATGTCAAATTGCGAAAGGAGGTAGTGTTGGTAACTACTTGGCCGAGTACTAATTGAAAACTGGAGAAATTGAAAGACTGCTCGATCGGAAAGTTTTCTAATTAATCTATTGCATTTGCAGCTGGGAACTGCTTCTGGCTTTGATTTTTTAAGGGTTGGGACATATTACACCGGACACTGATAAATATTTCAAGTGTATCAATCCGAGTCTGGTATCCGGTGAAGTCACCGGACGTCGGACTCGGACGGAGACTTTACCGCAGGGCGTAACTAAAAGTTCGGGACAAGTGTCCGAAACCTTTAATTACGCCCTGTAGTAGTTTTATACGTCCCTGTGTGCCTATTGGCCTTGTTCTGTTGTCTCCTGCTGATATGGAGGGAAGTGGAAATTATGTTTTTCCTAGTCCTCCGCTTTCTGATTAATTTCGTTGCGGGATCCAAGACAGTCAAATCGTTTCCTGGGACTTCGTCGAGCTTTATTGTCTCGGCGCTCTTCTGGTGGTCGCCACTGTTGCTCTTGGCTTTCATGAAAAACCTAAACACCACCCACGTTCCTTCTTAGCCCTTTGTGTCCGGGGTTGCGGTATCTCTCTCGAATAACCCGCAGTCCCGACAAATCAGCATGCCTGAGAGATAATTCTCGACGGCATGTAAAGTAAAGTCCGAGACCCATGGGCGGCAGAAATGCTGACACCAGAAAGAAAGAAAGAAAAGAAAGAAAAAAAAGAAAGAAAAAGTATTTATTGGTCTCACACAGGACAAGAAATCAATAATAAAAAATTGACAAAAAAGAAAACAAGAGCAACACTTAAAAAATAAAACAGTATTTAAAATAAGTCCCGTACTAGGCCAAAAGGCCACTATCTCAGCATGGCATGCACCAGGTGCTAACCATGCGATAAAGAGTATTTACTATGATTTTAGATTTACTCTTCCTAACTAAGTGGACCAAAGATTGATGAATCGATGATGCAGTATTTTAAACTGAGCAAATGGAATCTGAAAAATAGTAAATTGAATCAGAATTTTATGCAGTATCAATTCGTGATAAAATAGATCAGATAGGAATTTCGCGTTATCATTAAATTCCGTCTGCCAAAACTTCCTGCAAAATCATACATTTTTATCCCAAGTTACCCAACCAGTTTGAACCGGATTTCCATGCATGTTTTTGGTCGGATTATGATTTGAAATTTGTAGAAATCGGAAGTAGACTACTCCCGTAAAGTCCCGTTGCTAAACCTAGCCGCTGGGACTTCGGGAACAAAGGTTACGTACAATTGAAAGGGTAGTTTTCAGTCCCTATTGGAGTGTCATTACTCATTATACGAGTAGACCCTCGTCAGCTCCTCTCTGGTCATAAGCTCCGAAAGACTGACATTATAAAACATTTCCAGATCACTCGTGAGATTATTGTGTTCGAAACAGGGCCAAAAGGAGTCTGAAATCGGCAATCCGCCTTGAGTAAGGGTGGTGATCAATGCTCGTAACTCTGTATGAGAAAAGCCATTTGCCCAGCAGTGGGAACATAAGAAACCGATTCATGGGTGTATCAAGTTGTGATGTTCGAAGAAATGCTTGGAAATATATTTTTTGATAATTGATTCAATTTTATAACAGAAGGATAAAATATGTTGAATGCTATTCTATATATGTAACCCATTGTTGCCAATGTATCATTAGTTATTGACAATCGATTGGTTGGACCTACCAATCGACCGTAAAAATAAATAGCACACATTGTAATGTAAATAACGAAGTAATATGCATTGGTAACGCTCAAATCAATTGTTCCTACCATTACGAATTTCGCGTCTAACAGGAATGTTTGTATTTCAGCCCAATCAGTTCTAAAATTAGATACTTCTTCATAAAATAATCTACTCTGTGGTTAAAATAGTTTATGGTATGCGCTGTTTTTCTTTTATTTTTATTAAAACCTCAACATCGATTTGCTGGCTGTCATAATTTTGACAGATCAACAGATCAACTAGTGTTTCTCAACCTTTTGTTTCAATCATTAAAACTATTTATTTTTCTTGAAATACACAGCTTTTTGTTTACGCTAGAAGCCGTGCCGCACCTAAACACACGGTAGACTAAATAGAGAACTGTTTAGACAAAGAAATCCTTCAGTTTCAATGGAATTTCAAGTGTAAATCAAGCAGAGAGGCACTCGTAAAAAGACACCATTACTTCTGTGCTGCTATGCAATAAAAAAAAACTAACGATCCACAGTCCGATCGCAACTATACCTACATCAACAAACAGAAAGACAAACAAACCGGGTATGGATTGAACTATTAACAGCGCATAGAATTGTCGAAACGTGACAGCTCTAAAGATTATCGAAATACTAACCTTTAAAAGTGTAGATGCGCTGTTCCGGGGGTCACGACACACACAATAACAACTGTCCACGTCGCGATTGAGATAGGAATGGTGTTTATTTGATTTAGGTGAGGTTTTTTGTGTTATCACGCGGCCGCGGTGTCGCGTAGTCGCGAAGTGAGACGCTGCCGCAGCGGAGCGCTGTCGCGGACTGTCGAGCGCCACCGAAGTGCGGCTGGATGGGTCGGCAGGCCGCGAGTCCGCGACACCGCGCATGCGCGCCGTCAAGGTCATGCGCGAGAATACCGCTTGTGTACTCCCGGTGTTTACACACCGACTGTGACCACTACTAATAACGCAGGCACCATTGCGCATAAAGTCCCCACTATGTTTGAGTTATGAGATTTATGGCGCGCAGTGTATAGTATCAACAGTTTCCTACATTGCAATGTCCCTCGTTTCAAGTTATCAGCAGCACTGGGAGGTGACGGCTGTAATCACCACGCCCACCGCTACCGGTGATTACCACACAGGTCTAAGAGGAAGTAAGACCTCAGTGATAAGGCTTTTAACATAATCGTGGCAAATATTGGTTGATACAGCCATGAAACATTCCACAATTTAAATTTATCCGACCAGTTTTTATATCTGTTAACTACATTCTATAATTTTATCAATACCTTGTTGGTAATAATAGCTAAAACAAACATTGACAATGTGATACAAAAAAAAATACATTTGGTATTTAAATACCTACAGTAGTTTTGAATAGGTACCAATATTGTGAAATAAAGTAAACAAAATGTAAAACAGATAAACCTTTATTTAAATCCTAGCTCTTATGAACTTAACAATATTTAAAAATAGACAAAGAAATAAATAACGAGATCTTTCAAACTACTAGCAATTAGCTCAAGAACTAGATCACCAAAAAAAACTAGATAAATGTCAACTTTGATAACCAAACTTCATGATTTCAAAACAGTGATTGTAGAATAAAATCTTTGTTCTTATATTATGTAGATTAAATAGTATACTGTAACCTCCACCAAAACCCAATAACTATCAAAAGTATTTAATAACTTATAGCTAATTTCATAAACTGTTTAATAAATAAATATTTCTACAAATTTTTCAACTATGATTGTAATTTAAAACCGTATGACAAGATCTAACAAAGTTGTAAATTGGAAAACAAAATAAATTAAAAGTATAATCAAATAAATAAATGTTTCCCTAATAATAAATAAAAGTTTTAGATCTACTGACTTTGAAAGTCAGGACTTTTTAGAGAACATGAGTGTGACACCAAACCTAATTTTAGTGTATTTTGAAAGTTTATTCCTTAATACATAAACACACATAATATGGCCTACTAGAAATAATTAACAATTAACAAAAAAAACTAAAAGAAAACAGTCTTACTATCAGCCTTCAACGATTAGAAAAATACTTTATTTAAACTGTTAACATTTTTAGCAAAACTTTGAAGATTAATTTCCCTTCTCATAAAAAAACTATTTTAAACTGATTTCATAATCTAAGGATCCAGAAAAAGTTCCTACCAGAGGGCCTAGGCAAGTGATCATCATCAGCCTACAGCAGTCCACTGCTGGATATAGGCTAGATTCTTGGCAACTCTCACCCAGTAGCCACCCTGCGAAGATTGTGGGTCAAACGATACTGAGGGTGTCCTACTATAAACACGTGTGCGGGTGAACGGCTTTACAAGACAAGTGTTAAACGCCTTCAAAGTGTTTCGAATTTCTACATAAACAGGATGACATAAACTCTTAGGCATAACACATTATTAGTTCTCCAAAATTTTCAAAAAATATAATCTAGCTAATGGGCCCGCCATTTGCTACTTTCTATTCTTTTTCCATCTAAGCAATCTTTTAGCTGGAGGTATGACAGTATCATGCTCCTCCGTACAATGTCTCTTTAACTCTGAATACTTCCTAAACCTGGATCCGCAGACCAAACAGTCCACAATCATCTTTCTAACATTATGAACTGTCCATTCATGGTCCCACTTCTCCTTTAAACTCCTGAAGTATTGTCGGCAGAACCTACACCTAGATTTGCTTGAAGTGATTTTAGTATGCGAGCATCTTATATGCTTGTTCAACATCGATTCAAAATGGAAAGTTTTGTCGCAGTATTGACAGTTGATAGGTCGATTTTTTTTGTGGTACTCCATATGCTGAGTAATCATTTTTTTAGAGTTGAACTTACGTTGACACAAGTCACATTGGAAGTAGGTTGAGCCATGGATCTTTTTGTGCTTCGAAAAGTTGCTGGAGTCACTGAAGGACTTGTCGCAAAAGGTGCATTTGTACAGTGTTAGTTTTGCGTGTTCGCGCAAGTGGGCTTTATATCTATCAATCTTTGTAAATACCTTTTCCTGACAGATTTCACATCGGATGTTGAGGACCCCGAACTTGTTCACTGGGTTCTTGGCAAGGGTGCTCCTGATTACATGTTCGATGAGATGCCTCTTGAGGTCACCGATACGATCGAACTTCTTTAGACATACTTCGCAGCTCTGAAAATATAATTATTTACATTAGAATAAGATTACAACTGCTATCTCCAAAGTGTTAGGTAGACATGTAATGATGGATTAGGTAGACACATAATGGGGGAAAGGTTTACGTTCCACGTAATAGAAGGAAGGTCAATTGCCATCAACTGGGTACAAATCCAGACTTCAGGCGGCTACTAAGAAATTCCAGATGAAATAATCCTTTTCCCGACCTGGGAATGGAACCCAGAACCTCATGAACACCAGTGGCGTTTATGACTCTTAAACCAACGTGGCTCAATATCTAAATAGCGTAAATTATGTAAGACTTGTCGCCAAAAACTCTGAACAGGTTTTTAAGTTATAAAAGTGACAAGTCATTTTAATTCTGCTTGGCGAAATAATCATTAGGTACCTACACCGCGTCGACGATACTAAGTAGGGAATAACAATGGACAGTTAAGATCATATTAAATCACATCAGACCTTATAAGCCTATGGCTGAACAAGGATTTGATAATAGTCGCTACAATGACCTGCCATTAAGGAAAATGGGCAAAACATTACGTTTCGCAAACTGAATGAGAGAGAGAGTGCGACACTAGCTTTATTTTGCGAGAAGAAGAGAGTCACATAAAATCGGAATTTAAAACTAACATAACATCACGCCGGCAGAGGTGTACCCATTATTACAACCACATTTTGACAGTTATCCTAAAGTCCCATGTAATAGGCCAAGTCTGTTCCCATCAACCGGGGACAAATCCAGTCTCCGTGGCTGCTACTGAGAAATTCCTGATGGAAAAACCCAATAACACTTTGCCCGACGCGGGAATCGAACCCAGGATCCCTCAGCATACGCGCTTGCAACCACTAGACCAACGACGCAGAGTTAAAACTAAATAATAATATCTGTAAAAAAACAGTGACAATGTTTAGTAGCGTACCTTGTTATACTTCCTCTGTTTCTTATTCGCCATGCTGTGACTTCGAAATATCTTGTTAGACATCACCTTCGCGATCACTGAGTCAGGAGTTTGAAGATGTGCATCTTCTTCTTGCTTGACTAACTCTTCTGTCACCGAAATATCACTGATGCCCTCAAAAACGCCTTCAGCGAAGTCAGATTCACTGGAAGCCTTTGAAGAGTTCGACTCTTTCATATGAACCATTTTCTTGTGAGCCATCAATTCCTCCATAGAATCGCAAATAAAGGAACATAATTCACACATAAAAGTCAAGTGAAATTTCGCTGAATGTGCGTGCAATTCCTGCACTGTTGAAAATCTCCTGGAGCAGTAGTCGCAGGAGAACATTCGAGAATGTATCTTACGGTGATTACGTAAGGTGAATTTTGATGCGAAAACTTTGTGGCACTTGTTACATTCTAGGTCTGGGTCGCCGTGGCCGAGGCAGTGTTGCTCAAACTTTTCTTGATTTTTTAAGGTTTTGCCGCAGTCTGAACACATGAAAGTGAGGTTACCGGAGACAGAGAGCCGGTGGCTGCTCACCATGTGCTGTTTGAAGGCAGATAGTTGGTCGAATAACTGTTTGCATTTGTTGCACTGGTATTTTTTGGAGCGTGGATTGTTTGTAAAGGGCCTCATAGAGTCCTCTGAAAAAAAAAATTGTTGTTTACACATATTTCGGTATAAATACCAGTCTGTTACTGTCCCACTGCTGGGCAAAGGCCCATTCTCATACAAAGAAGGCACGATTAATCACCAGGCTTGCATAATTTTCATCACCAATGTAAACTTAGAAAGTACATATAATGAATTTTAAAAGGTTCATGCCAGGTTTTGAACGCATAACGTCAGGAATCAGAGGCGAGGCCTTAATACCAAAATAATGACCATATATTCATTATGTACCTAAATAAAAAAATTACATCCACTAACTGGAACTTTCCACTAAAATAATTACTAAATAGTTTGCTTGGTACATATTACTTGATGATGTTGTTTTAAATTCAAGAAACGAAGAACTTAGAGCTACCTCGTTGGTCTAGTGGTTGCAAGCGCGACTGCTGCGCATGAGGTCCTGGGTTTGATTCCCAAGTTGGGCAAAGTGTTATTGAGTTTTTTCCAACGGGGATGTCTCAGTAGCAGCCACGGAGCCTAGATTTATGCCCGGTTGATGGCAATAGGCTCGCCCCCTATTACATGGGACTTAAACATAGCTGTCAAAATCTGGGTGTACTAATGGGTACACCTCTGCCTAACCCTTCGGGGATTACAGGCGTGATGTTATGTTATGTGAACTAGGAACTTAAAAACATAACTTTAGAACCCAACACACCAACCTGCTTCCATGTTTAAACAAATATAAGTTACTGTTTATTTCAACAATTTAACAAATTCCTATGTCTAATATAAATCTACTATGTTCAATACCTACTAATTTATAACAGGTGTTTTATTTGATTAATATTATGATTAAGTATGTACTTAGGTAACAGAAATTTAGCTAAATCTGTATGGTTGTTGAAAATATTCTGATTTAATAGTACGGCGATCCGCTATCCTATAAAGGTGAAAAATTAGGGTAACATTATAATGAATAAATAACTCACCAATAGTTACTTCACTCTCTACTTCACCAGCTCCAACGCACTCCATCGAAGGATCATTGATAGCAATATTCTGCACTGTCTGTCCCGAACCAGAATCATGACCTAAAAACAATATCGTTTTCTGTTGTTTCGACACAGACTGTATGTTTGTAGACATCAGCTGTTTCAATGCTCCATTTTCTGTCTGAAGACCAATAAATTTCCTCTCATCTTTTGCCCGAGCATCCTTCTCATTGATTTCTTCGGACAACTGAGTTAGAAATACACCACACTCAAACTCATCTTCTTCATACAAATGATAACCATCAGAGGTTTGTACATTCTCTTGTATCTTCTTGACTGTCTTTTGTTCTTCCGCAGGTGAGTATCGAATAGCTTCATTGTAATTATACACATTTTGTGTAATGTATGTATTATGCTGTTCGATAGTAAAGTGGTTCTCATTAGACTCATGTATGGTGTAAGTCTCCAGAGGTGGGGAGTCACAACGGTTGTACACAAACGGGCTCCTAGTAGGGTCGATCCACACTTGAGAGTCATTGTAAGCAGGTATTGTGATCTGGTTGGCTTCAGTCAGAATCACTGGCACGTTGTCAAGACTTGAGTAACTATTTGATGATTCACATGACAAGATGTTGATATCCATACCTTCCATGACCTTCACATTACAGAAACCCTTGTATATAACAGTCTCATTGCCTTCTGTGTCTGGGGATGAGATGTTCAAGTGTAAAAACACATTTTCTGATAACCCACAGTTTGTTTCCAACATTGTACACACTCTTGGTAGGAACAGTATTGGGTAGGGCACTTGGACACCCAAGTTACTCTCTTCACCTTCCATTTTCGTAATTTAAACCTGGAAAATACCGGAAGACACATGTTGCTTTAAGCTTCTAGTTCACGTTAATCCAAATGAAGGTAAATTAAGAAAATAATAATCATAAAAAAGGAGTTTTTAATAAATTGAAGGCGTCTTACCTCGTGTCGCTTTGGTGTCGGTCAAGAAAAGGGTGCGCGGAGGTAGAAGTAACAGACAAGTATTTTGAATATATTCCACCCTACCCTCCATTTTTTGCTTTTTAATATTTCTGATAATTTTTGTAGGTAAGCCGATAAAAATGTAGGGAGTTAGCTCGTTATTCGATACACAAGCACTTTTTTAAAAGAAATAAACGCTTTAATTGGGCATTATATTGATTTTAAATTGAGATTCTCACAAAATAAAATCGCCGACTTTGTTTTGTTTATTTGAATTGGTTTTGATTAGAATACAAACTTGTGAATGCTGTGAAGTCATCACAAAATAGCCGTTACCACTTTGTGTTAAGGTTCATAACACTTCAAACTAAGTGTCAATATAAAAGTGACGTTTGACAAGCGGTGCGTTCGGATTTACGCAACACTGAACACGTTAAAAATGACGACTGATACAAAAAGTTGAACAAATATTGAGAATTCTTTCATAAATTAATTATTCGTTTAAAACAAACGATAAAGTCAATTTTCTTTGAATTAAAAATTTTAATAGTATGTAATTTATTCTATTTTTGTGACCTATTGCTTTAATTTGAGTTTTTTTGAGTAAATTGACAGTGGTACAGATTTCTTGTCTCATAGTTATTCATTACTTCATCATTCAGCCAAAAGACGTCCACTGCTGGACATGGCCTCCCCCAGGTGTCGCCACATTGACCGGTCCCGTGCGTCTCGCATCCAGCGGGACTCATCTATGTGTGACTTAGGTGTCTATTGTTCTTTAATTATGTATGATGTGACTACGCCTTATACAAGGGAGACCCACAGGTGAATTTAGGTAGGTATATAAAAAGAATCATAACATTAAATAGCATTTTATTCAGTTAAAACAACAACGTAAGTAACAGCCTACCAGATAACAAACTTAAAAAAATAAACTATCACTTAAAACAAACGGCAGATCTTTTTAACCGACTTCAAAAAAGGAGGAGGTTATTCACTAAGTTACTGCTATAATCCCATGTGGTATTTAATCCAGCCCGCATATGGACTGAGCCTGGTATGCACGTCTGGTACTCCGGTGGCGCACGGGAAGGCCCAGGATGTAATCCCGATTTGGACTCCAGTTTTATTTGACATAAGTGGACTGCCGGAATCACCCTGAAAAATAGAATAAAGAATATTAAGTCCCGTCTGCGGGTTGTTCGAAAGAGATACCGCGGCATCGAGACAAAGGGCTAAGAAGGAACATGGGTGGTTTTTAGTCAGTAGAAGTCCGACACTCTTTACCGCTCTGCCCAGAGCGGGAGGAGCCATTTAATGATTTACAACCGTCCAAAAAAAAGGCGTTTTAAGTGGAAGTAATGGCGATTAGTTTATTTGCAGTCGCTGTATATAAATTACTGTTACTATATCCAATTAGACTGAAAGCCGGCCCAAACAAAATCGGGTAATGGCTAGACAGGTCAAGATGAGATAATTCATCATCATCTTCCTGCCCATAACCCATTCTATTTGGGGTCGGCGCAACACGTTTTCTGCTTCCATTCTTCCCTGTTACACGTCAAGGTGGCAACAATCCATCCATCTTTGTTAGCATAATATCACCGGTATGGCTCCGTAAATACTTCGGACTATGTGAATGGGAGGTTTTTGAAGCGTAGCAATCAATACTTGCTGTTATATCTATGCGTTTGGCAGATACAGCTTTAACATAGAAAATACTCACATAACATAACCCAGGGGTAAATAATTGCTGTAATCCACCAGCGTAGAATGAGCAGATCTCAAGCTCTGGGTCAACAGTTGGTGCATCTGGCCATATGGCGGCGCTAGCTTCGCTGATTACATCCGCGCAAACCTGAGGTGTTAGGGTGTTCACCTCTAGGATCTGGAGGTATAAAGGTGTGACGGCCGGCCGGGTCTGAAGAGGAAGATGGTAAAGATGGTTATAGTTTACAAGTACCAACGGTTAGTCGTCGTAAAATTAGTCTTCTGAGGCAAACAATAGTGAAGCAAGCGGGCTTTAGAGAACTGGCAAACACACACGTGTCTCCCACTTGTCTGACTTTCTTGATCGGTCTTATTGGTGTTGTTGAAAAAGTTAGTTTCACAATCAAAGACATTCAAATATTGTTTGACTTGATGTGTTGGCGTCTGTATTACTCAAGTATTACTGTACATCAATGATAATTTGATTAATTTGCTTTTGAAAAACGATATGTATGCTCATAGGTACCTACTCGGAAACCTCGCACTTTTAAAAAGTGTGTGGTTCTCTAATGAAAAGGTCTCGAAACAATAAAACCTTGAAAAGGTCACATAACTCACTTCCGCCTCAGATATATACCTATATGGAATGTAATCGGCTACACATCTCCTTTAAGCCATAAAAGATGGCGAAGGTCACCATAATATTCGCATGGCAAGACAGAATAGGGCAGCCATAACTCCTTTTTATGCCTGTAATCTTAATAACCCCCGAAATGTTCGTTAAATATTATTTCTAACTGCGCAAATAGCCCTTGGCTTCGCTAACCCAAAGCAAACATTTGTTCTGGCAAAAGTTGAAGAAAATTTGATTCCACAAAACTGGTGTAACAATGGTAATAGAATTTTAATTGACGATTCTAGCCTGGCCTGGATTTGGGAGTTATTTAAACAAGGCTGTTTTTGTTCGCCCACTTTGAAGGTAGTTTGACGAAATTTATTTATACTAGGTTTAAGTATAGAAATCTCTCCTCTGTAAAAGTGGCGTTAAGCGTAATAAAGGTAGAAAATTAATACTTTAAGGCTAATTGCTAAGTGACCTACGGTTATTTATAAGTGACTCAAGCTATCCTCTTTTATAAAGCTGAAAATATCTAGGGTTTAAGTCCTACAAACGTCATCGTTCCATGCCTTGCGTCATAAGGCTGTACAATCATTAAGCCTCGTTGGTCTAGTGGTGGCTAGCGTGACTACTGAGTAAAAGGGCCCGGGTTCGATTTACGGGTCTGCAAAGAGTGGTCGTTTGGATCGTTCTCATAATAAGTATGTTTGTGTAACCTCAACAATTTGGCTGCGATGAAAATGCTAAAGGGAAGTGTAGTGTAAGTGTGTAACGCGAAGGGATAAAATAAGAAGTGAGTACACAAGAGGAAGTCTGAGAGTGGCGTCAGTGACTGAAAAGTTGTGTGTTAATCGGTTGTCGTTGTAAAATAAGTAGCAAATGCCGTGATGAAAGATATGAATTTGGATGGGTATATGAGTGAAGGAGACCAAAGAAACGATGAATGGACTATGTAAATGATGATATAGTAAAAAAGAGGTGTCTCATGAGATGACGAGTAATAGAAAAGTATGGAAGAAGAAGACACGTTGTGCCGACCTCAAATGGATTGGAATAAAGGCAAGAGAATAGGGATGTTTACTGACTAAAAAAACTATTATTCTAATTAGTCCGTCTGTTAGATTATCGAAAAATATTGGATACCTACGTATTTTTTGTTTTATCAAATCAATAAAAATTGACGAAGTTACTCACCGGTAAAAAATGTCATACAAAATTCAAATGTCCTTAAAATATGACGTCACACGAGTTTGCAAAGCACTGTATCGTCTTCATTGTTTGTTTAAGTGAAAAAAGAAAAAAACGTGTCCAATATTTTTTGGAAATCTATCTGACGGACTAATTAGATTTTTTTTGTTAACTACCCTATGATGATGACTTTTTAGTTTGAACTTGACTTACCGCAATCAATCCCCATCCCACCACGAAACTCGGTTCTTCTTCATGCATAAAGTCGAAGCCTAGGGACACCAGTTGTATTGCCTTACTGAGTTCCAGAAATTCTGTCAGGCGGAGAATTCCTAGGTCGTTCTTCATGGTGCAACGGTTCCAGTCTGGGTGGATGTGGTAGCCTCCAAACTGGACTGTTATGCCTCCTGATCTGAAGTTGTTGGATCCTACCACTGCGTGGAATGTTCTGGAAAGAATGAGAAGCGAAAATGAGTGAAGGTGGAAGGGAAGTTTAGGAGTTTTTTGAACAACATTTTTTTGTACATCAAAATTAATTAATTAGTATTGTCGCTATAGAATATTCAAATGCTTATTTCTTCACATGATATCGTGCCTGCGATCCCCAAAGGAATTATGCAGTGGTGTAGGTACACCCACATTTTACGAGTCATGTTAAATTCTCATGAAATAGAGTACGTGTATCCAATCAACGTTGTTATATGTACAACTTTAATAAATATTAGGGTAATTTTAGAAAAACAGTGTGGTTCCCATGAGTACCATGACGTCTTAAAGCATTCATCATCATCACCATCAGCCTATAATGTTCCCACTGCAGGGACTTAGGCCTCCTCTCTCGGAGAGGTATGGGCTATAATCTACCACGACGGCCCAGTGCGGTTTGATAGATGTCACATGTCATCGAATATTTTGGTTCTAAGACATGACGGTTTCCTCACAATCTTTTCCTTCACCGTTTTATAGGATTGCAGGATTGTTTTAATCATATTCCAGTGTGGAAAAGAGATGGCGCTAGACATCCTGTATATAGTTCTATCACTTTCGCACCACCAGGTCACCAGGGGATATAAACCTCCATTGACTTACCTCATCAATCCACCACCAGGGACCTCATACACATCAATGCAATGCGCTGCAGTGAGGAGCAGGTTTGGCAGCAAGATAGAGCCTCCACAGGCCACCATGACGAAGTCGTCTCCGATCAGGATGGCGGCCACGTATGGGAACTGCCCTTCAGGGGCGTCTGATCCTCCTATGATGCGGGGGTCGAAGTATCTGGCCATGTTGGTGGAGGCAGCTTCTAAGGGGGCTCCTGGAGAGAAAGTGTTATTGTAAGACTGGGTTTGAGCAGTAATGGAGGTAAGTATATGGGGAAGCATTAGACATAAGATAGTTCCAGTCTGGTTTCTTGCAGCCTTACTGACAACTGCACTATGTATGCGGGATTCCCGCTTTGCTGGAACAATGCGGGATCACGGATCCTTTTATTGGTGTAGTACCCAACTATCCAGCTCTTAGTGGGTTTGATGAACCCAGACGCAAACTCTTTAGAAAATATCTTTAGCGATCCTCCATGTTTTAACACCAATATTGAAAAAATGGCTTCCAGAACCCGTACTGGGCCTGCGTGGTAGATTAGGGCCTAGCCCACATATAATAAACTTGGTTAAGGCTGTCACAGGAACGTGGATATTGGCACAAAAAACAGACGCCTATACTATACCCAGCAGTAGGTGAATCCAGGCTGTGTATGATGAAGATATTATTTAGGAATTCTACATTATTATGAGGATATCTGGATCTCTTGAAAGTTCGAGGGTATCAATTTTTTCTGGGTAAGCTTGCTCCACCCTGGACCGCATCATCATTTGACATCAGGTGAGTTGCGGCCAAACCTAAGCATAATTATTTAGTATTGATGAATATTTTGAATAACTTACCATTGACGCAATATCTTACAGTCTGGCGTTTGCGCGCGAGCTGGGTGAACGCGCTCTGTGTCTCCTAGTGTCGTCGTACGCTACGTATTCTACGTTACTGACCTACCGCGTTTGTTAGTGATGGGAAAAACATTTATCGAATTCTCGATACATCGGCATATACAACACGCTCTTTATGGAGCGATTTATAACACGTTCTAACTCAGTGGGCAAGCGCCCACTGGAAGGACCTGTCGATACCAGTGAGTGGAAAATACCAAAGTTTGGTCTGCCAGCAGCTGGGCAGCGTAAACCTGAACCCGTGAAAACATCAAATCGCTTCAGTGCTCTTCGTACCAGTCAACCTCAAGAAATTGACAGCTTCGCTGCTCGTCTCAAGGATGCTTCTACTCCAAGGAGAAAATCAGGCCATATCCCACCAATCATTCTAGAAATGAAATCTGAATGGACCCATGGTGACATCAATAATCTCGTTCTGAAGTACGCCAAAAACTTCCATCTACAGTACAGAGGTAACAACAAAATTGTAGTTTCCTGTTATAACCCAGAAAGCCACCAAGCAGTAAAAGATGGTTTCCGAGCTGCTGATCTTGCATTTCATACATTTCCGCGAAAAGACGAGAAAAGATACAAAGCGGTAATCTTTGGTCTACCTGCCTATGCTGAAGATTGTTTATCTGAAGAACTCGAGACCCTAGGTTTTAAAGATTCGGTGGTTCGCAAGATGAAGCTACCTGATAATAACAAAGATAATGGAGTACCTCCCTGCCCTCCTTTCTTGGTACAGCTTTCAGCTGGAAGTGACTTCTCAAAATTCCTGAAAATCAGATATTTAAGCAACTGTGTAGTGCAAATACGCAAATATCAAGCAAGAAACCCATTTGGTACACAGTGTTTCAGATGCCAAGGCTTCGGCCATTCCTCAAGGAATTGTAACTTAATTCCGCGTTGCGTGAAATGCACAGAATTCCATCCTACGTCTGACTGTCCCAAGAAAGACAGGACCAGTCCGGCTCAATGTTGCAACTGTAAAGGTAACCATCCAGCTAACTTTAGACAATGCATCGAAAGGCAAAAATACTTGAAACTTGTTCAGAATCGCCAAGAACAAATAAAAGCAACTCAAGACGCTAAAATGAACCCGAAAAATAATCATGTTGACGGACGCAGCTGGAACACTGTCGCTGCAAACACGATGGAACCAAGCGTCAATGAAGCTCAACCTCAAAGCGGCACCCAAGACCAAGCCACAGCTGATATGTTAGCAATACTCATGACTATCAAGACCATCAAAAAGCAATTCATAACATGTAACAGTATGATGGATAAGGTAATATTAATCCTGACTCACCTTGGTCAGTATGTTTGATGTAAAGATTTTGCGTATCTTATACTGGAATGCCGATGGTATTCGCACTAAACTAACAGAATTATTAGATCTGTTGAATGAAATGTCCATAGATATTGTAGCGTTATGCGAAACTAGAATTTCTTCCCATCATAAGCTTGAAACTCCTGGCTACAATTGTTATCGGCACGATAAAAAGACCGACGGCCGTGGGCAGGGGGTTGCACTGCTGGTTCGTAGTGATATACAGCACACCTTACTTCCCGCTTCTAATACGTATAACTTAGAATCTATAGGCATCCAAGTGACTACTCTAGATACAAAGTTAGCTATTTACTCCACTTACCAGTCACCTAATCTCCCGCTGCTAGACAGTGACTTAGACTTACTGCTGATAGCCAATCACAGGTCTCTGATAATGGGCGACCTAAACGCCAAACATCCTTACTGGAACTGCACTAACCCGAACCCGCACGGTAAAATCCTCTTTGATCACATGCTAGCTAACGATTATGAGATACTAGCTCCTTCTTCTCCCACACTAGTTCACTATCAGAGCTCTCATGAACCTTCTACTCCAGACGTTGTAATAGCTATTAATGCTCACGAGGTTAGCGAACCTCAAGTTCTCACACGTCTTTCCTCAAATCATCTGCCAGTACACTTTACTGTAGGTGGAAAATTTTACTCGAAATCCCAACCAGCATTTAATTTTGCTAAAGCCGACTGGAAGAAATTCCGATCACACCTAGACCTTAATATTACATTAACCAATGAAATATTTGATTCTGTATCTGATATTGACGCTGCTGTGAGTCGCTTTACGGAAAGTGTGTTAAACGCACGAAAAGTGAGTGTTCCTATCGTTGAAACAAATGGAGGTCGCCTAAAACTACCAAGGCGGATTAAGAGCAAGATAAAACAGAAAAATGTTACCCGCAGAAAGGCTCTAAATGAACACAATCCTTGCCGAAGACGTCAATTGTTCACTAAAGTTAACCAGCTACAATATTCAATAAAAGAAAACATCCAAGCCTTGAATGATAGCATTTGGAATAACAAGCTCTCAAAAGTCGACAACCCTGGTAATGACGTGTGGCGTTTGGTTCGGTCGATCAATCATAACCTCTACACTTTTCCCCCCTTAAAAATCAGAGACGATCAAATGACGTCCACAGTGTCTGAGCAATGTGAAGCCCTTGCTGATGCATTTGCTGGTAATATGAGTCTCACTCATCAATGGTCCAGTGATCTTAAAACAGAAGCCGCTGTCAAAGAATCTATGGCGACATTAAATTCCACGGACATAAGTAGTCACTCCCATCTTATTAGACCCAAGGAAGTTTTGAAAGCGATTCTTAAATTAAAACCACGAAAAGCCCCTGGTATAGACGGTCTCAGCAATCGCCTTCTTAAAAACCTGTCTCAAAAGGCATTGGTCTATCTCACTAAAATATTCAATGGTTGCCTGGGAATAGGCTACTTCCCCACATCCTGGAAAACGGCTAAAGTCATCGCACTCAAAAAACCTGGCAAAGATAGTAGCATACCCACAAATTATCGTCCCATAAGCCTTCTCCCATGTCTGGGCAAATTATTCGAGTCTCTTATTCTTAGCCGACTACTAAAAGCTACAAAAAATTTGCTGATACCGGAGCAATTTGGTTTTCGTAAGGCGCACTCCACCACACAGCAATTGGCTAGGGTATCGGAGCACATTGCACACAACCTAAACGAAGGTAAATCCACGGGAATGGTAATGCTAGATGTTGAAAAGGCCTTTGACACTGTCTGGCACGAGGGACTTCTCCACAAGCTTATCGTTAACAACGTTCCTCTGTCACTTGTCAAAATTGTACAAAATTATTTAACTAATCGCAATTTTAAAGTTTTTATAGGCGAAAACTGTTCTATGGCTAAATATATGGTATCCGGTGTACCACAAGGGTCAAATTTAGGACCTTTCCTCTTCATCCTGTATCTTAACGACATACCTAAACAACCTAGAACTCACCTTGCAATATATGCCGACGACACTACCTCATTTACCTCTTCTGATGATATTGATTTAATAATTGGGCGCCTTCAACTCTCACTAAACCTTCTTGATACCTTTTTCACTAGATGGAAGCTAAAGTTAAACTCTAGTAAAACAGAAGTAATTCTTTTCACACGAAAACGGTCACTACCATCCAGACGCATACATTTTAAAAATCATTCCATACCGTGGAGCCGCTCGGTCAAATACCTCGGTGTGATTCTAGATAGCAAAATTAACTGGAATGAAAACACTGCTGCACTTCGCGAAAAGGGTCTGAAGGTTATGAATGCATTAAAACCGATTCTGAACAGAAAATCTAAGTTAAGCGCGGTCACCAAGCTACGTATTTATACTACTCTTGTTCGGCCGTGCCTGACATATGCCGCGCCAGCCTGGAGTAGTCTGACAGATAACAACTACGATAAGTTGCAAGTTGTGCAAAATAAAGCAATCAAAATTGCATATAACACTGCATTTCGAACAAACATAAAACGAGTACACGAGCAAATTAAATTCCCTTTCATCAAAAACTTTATTTTAAAATCATCACGTAAATTCTTTGTTCATAAAAATCCTAAACACAATAATCCATTAGTTTCATCCATAGGTAAAAATAAATTAAATAACTTATCATATGCCAAAACGTACAATCGATATCGTTTACCACATCACTATTTCTTAAATGACTAACTATGTCTACCTACCACAGGACAGGCCGTGCTGCCCCCACCCGGCCGCTGTAGGAACTATTTGGTGTATACATCAAGCAATGTACCCTCAACTGAGATTATAATTTATAATTATCTTTGTCATATCTCAATTTGTATATATTTTTAATTTTAAGTTTACTGTTGTAAAGCCCTATGCCGCACTTTATTGTACTTAGTAGAAGTTAAGTGCATTACCTCATATAGGTAAACATTAGTGTTATGCGTGTAAAGTCAGTGCTAAGACTTTTGTGCCAATAAATAATACTGTGTCATAACGAACTTACGAATGCGTATGATTGTGTAATATAAACTCAGTGCAAAATGTTTGTATAGGTAAGTATTAGCCTAAGAACTAGTGACAGTGAGGGTTGTACATAATTAGAATAAGATCTAATTGTCTGCAGTTTGTAATGTTTTTCTATGATAATAAAGACTTTTAAAAATCAATCAAATCAATATCTTACAACGAAAAATAGAATAAACAATACTTTGAACTGCATTTTCAAAATTGTTATGGGCGATGATGTTATTTAGAATACTTATAAAAAACTACGAAGTCCTTCTTTATTACTGCTGTAATAGTGACTGATGCATAATAGCCAAAATAAATACTATTTATACTACAAGTAATATTACTCCAAAGCCCACCAGTCCGTTGACTGATAAACATAATAATAAAAGTAAAATTAATTAAAGACTTTGACTTTGAGACTGTTAATTTGATTTTCTTCAAAACAACTTGCTTTCCCGGAAGGTTACGGCGAAGCGATAAAGAATTTACGTTCAACTTCGAAACAGTTAGGTTAAGTATGTTATAGGTGTCAGTACTAAAGTATTATATATTTTCAGTTTAGGACCCAGTTTCCATCAAACCGGAGACGAGCAGAGAGGAGATGTGCCAAATTCGACCAATCATAGTTCTAGAAAGATCGAAAGAACAGATGTAAATTTTAACTAATGTGATTGAACGATTTCCGCACATCTCCTCTCGTCTCCGCTCCTCTCCGCTTTGGTGGAAATCGGGCCTTAGAGAAAAAGCTAGAAGGCTGCTTTATGAAATCGTCCAGATCATATTCTATTTTATACTAACCAAGGGCATATCATGCCCGTTGGGGCTGCGGGCCCGTCGGGGCTGCAGGTTGTTCGCAAGAGATACCGCGGCCTCGACATGAAGGGCTAAGAAGGAACATGGGTGGTTTTTAGTCAGTAGAAGTCTGACACTCCCTTTAGCTCTGCCCAAGAGCAGGAGGGGTTATTTGATGATTTCCCAACCCCCCCAAAAAAAAAGGGCATATTATCACACCTGTAATGGATATCCGTGCAGGGTAGACAAGGGGGAAGTACACCCTGCCACTATAGGTACATAGTTTGCCTATGTCTAAGTTCCATATGCAAAGCCTATTGACCCATTGGCCCATCAACCGGCCGGCCGGCTTGGGAAATTCCTGATAGACAAACTCAATAATACTTAGGCCGACCTCGGACCCGAACCCGGATCCCCATATTCAGCAGTAGCGTTTGTGACCATCGAGACAATGTCCTTCAGAGTCCCCATACTATGCCATAATCTTAGTTATAACTCTCACAGGTTTATATGACACCCCTAGCTACCCACTCAAATTCTAATTACCCATCATTAAGTGTGTTACAAAATAAATCGCACTGCTTTACTGTAATGACTGTGTGGTCTCATATCATAATAAACGTGTGGATTTCATTACTTATCCAGGACGGGAAATGAGACACTATGTCAGTATTCTTCACGAATTATTCAAGAGTATGATCGTCGTGATGGCAAGTGGAGTAAAGTAACCGAGTGGCGTCCAAGGACTGGAAAGTGAAGATTTGGTCATCTGGTGGCGTGATGGGCAGACGACATTGTAGTCATTGCGGGAATATACCGGATAAGGCTGGCACAAATGCGTGGAGCTTGGCAAAAGCAAAGAGGCCTATACAAAGCAGAGAAGTTGACCTGTGACCCCAAACGGGTTTCGGCCCAAAAAACCGAGCCCTGATAAGCTTATGTCTATCATCACGCTGGCTTGGCTCAGATTCTGACCACCATTACATCTACGATACACATAATAATATGATATAGATAAGTTTCATCTATCCCTCTCATCAACCAACTCATACCTCCTACTTATAACCGTTAAAAGATCCTCAAGGGGAACTGCATACATCATCAGGTTATTCACCAGAGTTATGTACGAAAACATCACCTAGCTTAGGCTACAGTCCGTTTACCCTATATTACAAACAGATTCGTTTAATCAGACAGAATGTTATCGCATCAAGGGTACTAATGAGGAATAGTGCATTCAACGCAGATTAGCAGATAATGATTGGACTACCGGGCATTGCACTATGTAGTTTGACAGCTAGCTTATCTATTTCGGCCACAGTAGGAGTCTCTGAAGTATGATAAATATTAAATATAGACCAGGTTTAAAAGCATCCATTATCATCTGACCAACTTTTTGCCGATTATGTCGGGGTAGGCTTTCAGCGTGACAACCTCTTCTACTACAGAATATTTTGCCACCACAACCTAGTTTCCGGGTAACACGATACTCTTTGGAAAGACTAGTCATCAGAACCGGGCTTCTGACTACAAGTAACGACTGTCGAAGGTATGCAAACGACACCCCGGGACAGTAACTTGACGTGTTTCTGTTTTGCAAGACACGGAGGGGCCACATTATGTTGGAGCTTGACTGACTTCTTGAACCTCAGCAAGCATTGCTTACTCTTTGATTAGCCTCTCCAGGAGGTCAATCACCACTGTTATGATTTAAAACATTACCTGGCTTAACTAATACTATTATTTGTTTACTGCTTTTTATCAACAAATAGATGCATAAAATCCGTTATAATGTTATCGTATCAAGGTTACGAATTCATTCAAAAGTGCATTCAACGTAGATTAGTAGATAATATTTCGGCTGCCGGACATTGTGTCCTATGTCTGTCTAGACTTATCGACTATTTAGCAAACGAAATGGGTCATTGAAAAATAATGCAACGATTACTAGGTCAGTTTCTGGTTTACAAAAACCGAAGGAAAGGGTTAGACAGAGGTGAACCTACCTAATAAAACATTCACATTTCGCAAGTTATGTCACAAGTTCTATATGTGTATAATTGAGACTCCGTCCAAGGCTGCTACTGAGAAATTCTTAAGAATTCAAGTACAATTTTCGCAACCTAGGAATCAAATCCATGACCTCATGATCAGGCGGTCGAGTTGGCCACTAGACCAACTAGGAGTTTGACCTTTGTCTTCTAGCTCATTATGATGCGGAATCGGAGACAGCTGAATAGTTTCTCCAGTGACGAGCTTAATGGCTTCGTAGCTTTTCTGGTGGTTTACACTTTTGATTCTGCCTCGCAGGAGTTGCAGTGATAGGGAATATTAGTGTGATGGGCTTGTCGATTGAAGTCCTATTTCCAATAGTCTGCGTCGTGTTTTAAAGTTTGGTTTATTACACGATGGGGGCTGATGTCTTTGACCCCCACACTAATCGGAAACCTTAAAGGTGTTTCGAATTAAATCCCTAGTTAATAATACCACGGCTAAATAGTGTTTTGCCTTGTGACCCACTTACTTATGTACTATGCTACAAATTTTGTCACTAATCTCTACAGACAGGGGTACGGGGACAGGGGGGGGGGGGGTTGTTTAGGGGTATCATTTGATTTGCAGTTGTGATGATGCTGCAACCCGACCCATTGCGAGTCTGGAAGCCGACTCGCAAAGGGTCGCGTCTAACCGGATGCAGCTGGCTAAGTACATCATCATCATCAGCCTATAATGTTCCCACTGCAGGGACTCAGGCCTCCTCTCTAGGAGAGGGATGGGCTATAATCCACCACGCGGGCCCAGTGCGGGTTGGAAGATGTCACATGTCTTCGAATTTTTTGGTACTAAGACATTCGGTTTCCTCACGATGTTTTCCTTCACCGTTTTGAGCTGGCTACATACTAGTATTATATCTCTATATTATTATGAAGTGACTCCCTATCTGACCTCCACAACCACAACCTTATAGGTAACACGAGACCCCTAGGTAAGGCTGGATATCAGACTGACGAGTTCTCGATACAGATTTTTTTTTTTTTTTAAAAAAGAACGTTGCCTCACACTAGGAATTTCTCTTGTATCGTGGGTGCGTTCACAAACATATAATTTCACACCAATACCCAGACCCGGAACAACTATCTGTAGGCCATACAAATATTTGTTCCGTGCGGAAATCGAACCAGCGACACGCAGCGCAGCAGTCCATTGCTTGAGCCACTGCGCTAACCGTGCCATCTTATTCTTACCTCTAGAAAAACTTATCTCACATGCGAATGAATGTTTATTTATTTTCGGAAATATCTTCTTATCACATGTCATGAAGAATAATAATTGCCGGCACAATCGTCAAGGTTAAGTAAAGTGCAACAAACTAATGATTACTCATATTTGTTTACTAATTAATTTATCTTCTACTTATTATCGTAATGAGTCGTAAGTTTTTTGATGTCAAGGGCAAGGCTTTGCCGAAAATATTCTGAAACTGAAAGGGTTATTAGCCAAATGCTATCGGTTATAGACTAGAAAAGAACTTTTTGTATAAATAGTAAATGATTTTTTGGTGAGGCATCAGTTGTTACCTGTTTGTAAGGATATTTAAAGGTATTTGAAGTGATTCCGTGGAAATGGAGACCCTAGCCTACGCCCTTTTGGTTGGACTAATAGCGAGAGAAGCCTTCGGTATGGACATCTTTATTAGTGACTAGCTTTAGCCTATGGTTACCTAGGTTGGTCTGTGGATGGGTGACCAATGACCATCCATTACCTATGTGCCTCGGCAAGGACGTTGAGCCGATGGTACCGGCTGTTAATAGGGTAGTTAACAAAAAAAAATCTAATTAGTCCGTCAGATAGATTTCCAAAAAATATTAGATACGTATTTTTTCTTTTTTCACGTAAACAAACAATGAAGACGATACAGTGCTTTGAAAACTCGTGTGACGTCATATTCTAAGACATTAGTATGACATTTTTTACCGGTGAGTGACGTCACAAACCCCCACTCAAATCTTTGACGCGTTTTATCTTCGTCAATTTTTATTGATTTGATAAAACAAAAAATACGTATTCAATGTTTTTCGATAATCTAACAGACGGACTAATTAGAATCATATTTTTTAGTCAGGAAACATCCCTATTGAAAGATCTATGGCAGTCGTTACAGGTAGTCATAGGCCGAAGTCTTATTAAGGGGTATCGTATTTCCAGTGTTAACTAGTTTGTGGAGGTCAGATAAGCATAGTTCCATGTACTGTTATTCAGCTCTGCATTCGGCTAGACTGGCAGCCGACCCTAACATAGGTGGATGACTTCTTGTCCCAAACATTTAGATCGAGTAGCTATATGGAAGTTTTGGTTGTGACAGCTTAAAATTATTTTTACAGGATCACTATGCTCCTTCCATAAAAGTTGTTTAGCTTGGTGGTCTTATCCAACCTATATTTATGTCCTCGCGTTTCTAAAACGTACTATTCTGTTTTTTTTATTTTCAGGAGTCCCATTACTACCCTCAGATATCAAACCCTTTATATATGGTGGAGAAGATGCCCCAGAAGGATACGCTCCCTACATGGCTGCCTTGGTCATTGGAGACCGTGTGAAGTCCCAATGGTGTGGCGGTTCCATTATCTCCAGGAATTTGATACTGTCTACTGCCAATTGCGTGGGACCGCTTATAATGGAGGATGGCAGTTTGTTTGAGTAAGTGGACAACTTTGTAGGTGCGTAGGAATACTTCATCATCATCATCATCTGAGGATTTACAGACGGGGATGGGCCTTGGCTGTGTGGAGTATGTATATTATCCCATCCATTGCTCTTGCAATATTCTGCATACATGCATTACATTGCCATTTTGTTGAGGTTTGGCAAAATACTAACAACAGCACCCGCAGTAGACACAACTCTCGTAGATCTTTACCAGTGTCACGCACGTCGAAGGTTGTCTGTGGCGAAAACTTCTGAACAACTGGGTTGTCGAAGTCGAATAGGCAGTTGCTGTATCAGAAAACAGCTGCATTGGGCTAGACTTGAAGCCGACCCCATTATACTTGAGACAAGACAAAGTAAGCCATGGGTACCTACTTAGCTCAAACTGCCTTGAAAATAAAAATCACTGACATTTCTAATTATTTTCCTCCCTTACAGAACTTTCCACATTCGTGTAGGATCCAACCAATGGAACTCTGGAGGCAATATAATCAATGTCAAAGACTTCCACATTCATCCCAAATTCGACTATAATAATTACTACAAGTATGATGTGGCAATATTGGTCACAGCAGTGAAAATAGTACTTTCAGAAAAAGTGGCCATCATTGGGTTGGCCTTCGATTACGTGGGAGAAAACGAGAAGTGCTTGGTAGCTGGCTGGGGTAGAACTGGACCAAGAATGGAAGGAGATGTTTTGGTAAGTAGCCTAGTTTTGGTGTGGACAGGAACAGAGTGTACAGTTCTTCTGGTTCTTCATCTTCCATTGAACCCAATTTTTTTTTCGACCAAACGTGTCTCGTGGCTCGTTGGTTGTTGATTTTTTTCTGATGTTGCGTTATATAGAATACGTCAGTGTAGTTTGTATGAGACGGTATACCTAGAATACGGAATACGTAAGGAGTACTAATACACAAAACAGCGCTTTGATCAGTCATCGGTACTATAACAAACAAAGACAAAAAAAAACCTTAATTTGTCTGAAAATGAAGGCGCGGCTGATACCGTGGCTGAGTGATTGGCTGCTGCCCTGCGTATCGCGGGTTCGACTCCTGACTCCCGTATGGAACAAATACTTTATGGCAGTATGCATTATGTGAGTTTAAATGTTTGGCCACTCGCCCAAGAAATTATAAGTGTGGGGCAAAGTTAAAAAAAAAAACAAAATATATTTGCCCTGGAACTTACACAATTGACACCCAACTAAGCTATAAACTTGGGTATGAAATTTATAGGCACGCCCTAAAATTTCTCTTTCTAATGATACCTTAACTATCTCTTCTAGCACATGCAACCGACACCTGATGACCTGCAAGCTTTGTACACGACCACAATGAGCTATAAGAGGTGCCAGGAACGAATAATGGAGATCACAGGTGGTCGCGGGCCGTCCATAGAAGATGCCATTGAGCTCTGCACCTTCCATTCTGTGGGACACGGCATGTGCAGTGTAAGTACCTTGACTAACATCACGTTTGTAATCCCTGAATGGTTAGGCAGAGGGGTACATAATATGTATACACTTAGCAAAGTTTAAATTGTGTTCAACTTTGAGATATTTTAAGCCCTACTTTTGGATAAAATGGGTTCCAAAATATTACTGGTTTCGTTACGTAACATGAAAATTAAATGAATACAGTTGACAAAAATCAAGTGCGAAAAGTACATCCACATTTTACCAGTTCATACAGGGTGTAAATCAACCCATCACACACTCGTCAACCAAGTATTCTGTACATCAAACTAAGTACCTACGCAACTTTTTTTGCTGGGAAACCATTTTTTTTTTGGGTCATAAATCACATTTTACGGTAAAACTCAATGTAACACTGTTAAAACATTGTGCTAGTGTATGCTTTGGTTAGTAAACGGGTCATGGAGGTAATTTAAGTAAAGTTGTGACCTGAAAAACTAGTATTTACAAAAACAGATGTGAAAAATTTGGAACTTTGCCCCCCAATATCTCCGTAACTAGGAGGTTCCCAGGTATGGTCTAGTGAAAAAATTAAATAATAATAAAATTATCGCAGTGGTGGGGAGAAAATGTGCCCTTCGTTTGCGTTAACACTTTTACACCCTTTATATAAATGCCATATAAAAGGAAGCAAAACATTTGTCAGCAACCGAGGCGGGCTCACATTCAGAATCTGGACTGCCACTGTGAAATTCCTTGAAGAAAATATCATCGAAATAATAATTAACTGGAAGTTCAGAAGACAGAGTTTCTATAGATCGTAAGAGTACCAAAACAACAACCTACCTGTACCGTTATACTATTTCGAGGAAATCAAAATGGGAATAACTACAGAATCTCAAAAAGAGGTTTATTTATTTTATTGGCGCGAACATAAATATTTTTTGGAAATCGAAATGGGAATGATCTGTTTAGGTTCCATTAAGAACATGCAAACGTACATTATTTTTTTAATAACTATCTCCTTTTTTCCTCAGGGTGACGGCGGTAATGCCCTCGTTAGGGTAAGCAACGTGAAACAGATTGCTATCGTGTCCTGGGGCACCGGCTGTGCTGATGGGGGTCCAGATGTTTCTGTCAGGATCAGTGGGTACTCCATCAAGGAGTTTTTGGAGTCAATCCTAAACATGTATCACGACTGATTAGGTTTAGGTTTTAGCGTTTGTTGTCTAGTTTTACAAGCTGTCAGTTATACTTTATTTTAAGTAGCAATGAATAAAATTAAATATTTAAAATGTAATTGTCATGTTTTACTTATTTTCTTTTATTTTTTTATTATTTTTCAGAAAACTTGCAGCTAAAACATTTGAGTAGTCGAACTTACATGTAGAAGAAGGTCAATTACAAGTTTCCACACATAAAAATATTTTCTTCACTTTAAACATTAAATAAACTAACTTTTTCTCTTCGACCATGTCAACCCGTAACCGGCAAAAAATCCTGGCGGCATCGACTAGTTGTATGGTAAAGCTTAGCTAGCCAAGGTAAAACTCAGACCTTGCGTGTCATGAATAGGCGATACTAACCGTTTAACCGAAATGTATTTAAAAAAAAAACCGGCCAAGTGCGAGTCGGACTCGCGCACAAGGGTTAGGTACCATTATCAATAAAATTCGCGTTTGTTGTATGGGTGCCCCCCTTAAATATTTATTTTATTTTATTTTTAGTATTTGTTGTTATAGCGGCAGAAAGAAATACATAATTTGTGCCATTTTCAACTGTCTAGCTATCGCGGTTCTTGAGATGCAGCCTGGTGACAGACAGACGGACGAACAGACAGTGAAGTATTAGTAACTAGCTGTTGCTAGCGGCTTCTCCCGCTACAACTCGAAAATTATCCCACGGGAAGATAAAATCGGGATAAAAACTATCCTATGTGTTAATCCAAGTTATAAACTATCTGTGTACCAAATTTTATCCAAATCCGTTCAGTAGTTTTTGCGTGAAAGAGTAACAAACATCCACACATCCATTCTCACAAACTTTCACATTTATAATATTAGTAGGATAGGGTCCCGTTTTTACCCTTTGGGTACGGAACCCTAAAAACGCAGTAAAAACTCGGACCTCATGGATTCAACCCCAAACGGCTCGAAAATTTGATTATAAATAAGGTTAGCTTACACAGTGTGAAAGGGGCAAAAAACGGTTTTAGTATTCAGTTCATCATTCTGAGTAATACTTAACCGACGTAAAATTTATATTTGCGGGGCCACATAGAAAATTTTAATTAGCTATTAAAAATAATTAGGGGTTCCATACATATTGACCGTGCAAGTACCTATTTTACGCTTTTGTAGGAACCCACTGTTTTTTTCTGTAAACTTAGAAACTTTACATCACGAGGTTCGCAATAAAACCAGAATTATTTTTAAAATAATATCAAAATTAAAAATAATTTCTGCTTAATTAAAACTTTGGTACGGCTTTCTAACATCTTTCCGACAAGAAAAAGTAAAAAATGAAACATCAACATAACTTTCAAAGCGTATATTTAAAACTTAAAAAAGTCTTTATTGCCGTAATCATCAAGTAGCTCCAAGTCCAAAATAAGAAGCAGTCGTTTCTTGATCATCTAAGGAGGTCCATCTTTTCAGGTCTTCAAACAATGTTTGCACTTATCCAGTTCTGGTAAGCGCTGACCCTGACGAACATGTCAGGTGCTCCACGAGCGCAAGGGAAGCCCCAGGAGACGATACCGATCTGCTGTCCGTTGTCAGAGCGTCTCAGAGCGCTGCCGGAGTCACCCTAGAAGAGGAAAGAAAGTCAGAAAAGGTGTTTTCAAAATTTGTACATGGCTCAAATCAAAAAAATATAAAATGTATCAAAGAAAATATAAACTTAAAGGAAGATTACAAATTAAGTGAGTAAAACGTGGAAGAAGAGAGGAAATAAATATTGCTTTTAACACTATAATGCTATGATAGAGACGAATACAAAAAAGGAAGGGTTGACATGGGTCCCAAAAAAAAGAGAATTAAGAGGATGATGTTCACTATATCTTTCAGATAATGGAGTTTAAGAGCACTCATTGCACGATTCTTATGCATTGTCAAAATGTATCAATTGGAATGATTGAATCACATTCGTGGAATGCAATATCCGTAGTAATAGTAGTGATCTACCTCGTTGATCTAGTGTTCGCAAGTGCGACTGCTGTGCACGAGTTCCTGGCTTCGATACCCAGGTCGGGTACAGTGTTATTGGGTTTTTCCATCAAGAATTTCTCAGTAGCAACCACGGAGTCTAGGTTTATGCCCAGTTGATGGCAATAGGCTCACCTTCTATCACATATGGGACTTAAACATAACCGGTGAAATTTGGGTGTACTAACCAGTAAACCTCTGCTCAACACTTTGGGGATTACAGGCGTAATGTTATGTTATGTGTTAGTTAGTACTTGTATACTTTTTTTTTTGGAGGGTGGGAAATCATCGAAAGACTCCTCCTGCTCTGGGCAGAGCGGTAGGGGGGAGTGTCAGACTTCTACTGACTAAAAACCACCCATGTTCCTTCTTAGCCCTTCTTAGTGTCGAGGCTGCGGTATCTCTTTCGAACAACCCGCAGCCCCGACGGGGTGCTTGTATACTTGAACAAAATACTCACGTTGCAGGTACCGAATCCGGCGGAGTGGAAAGTGCAGACCTCAATGTGAGGCTCAACGGGAGGAGCGCGTACGTTCAACTCAACGGAGGCGCGAGCTACACGGGCTGCGCAGTCGTTGCCTTCGAGGGTGCTGACTTGCAGCTCCAGAAGAGTCGCAGACAAAGCACCACCAGCCTGGAAAGTGAAGAATGGTATTGAGTCTTATGTGGTCATTTATAAATCAGTGTTGTTAACGATAGAAGAAGTTTATTTCTATAAATTTTTACGTTTGTTCAAACACGTCAACGACGTAATAAATAACATTCATTCGAAAACAACAACTTCAGCTTTGTTTTTAGACCAAAGTAAAGCCTTCGACTTCGTAAATCATTCAATTCTTATTGATAACTTGAATAAAATTGGCATTCGAAACCCAGCCTTGTGGCGGTGCCAGTGGTTCAAATCGTATCTCTTAACGACAAAGTTAATTTTAGTATTACAAGCTTTGATTCCCAACAACGATACAATTACTTTGGTGTTCCACAGGGAACTATTTTAGGGCAACCGTTATTCCTTAAATTCGTGAACGATCTTCAGATGATACAGCCATTATTTTAGATTATAAAAGATGAATCAAATGAGGGTAATATAAACAACAGCTATTGAATAAAATTATTACATGGTAAGATTTAAACGCTTTAAAAATAACTTATATCACACAAATTTTTCAACTTCCTCAACTCTTCTTTTTCTGTTTTAAAATTTTCTTTGTTTGCTTTCTAATGTTTAACAGCAAACATCTTATTCATATTAATGTTTGCATGCCAACTTTATGCTGAAAATTGTCATTACACCAAATTATTATTTTTCCATCTTTTGTATCACATTTTCTGCAAATTAATAATTTTGATTTTGACTTTGAAAACAAAAGGTTGTTTTCAAAGTCAAAGCCAAAATTATTAATTAGAGTTAGAGTAGAGAGGAAGAGTCAGTGTTCCATATCTAGAGTCTGTTTATGAAAATCTTATAGTTCAGATATTGTCTTAATCAAATTAAAACAGTAAAATTTTTAGTTAAATTGACTTTCAAACACTATTTGTGCCGGTAATGTGCTGTGTCATATCGCTTTTTTTTATCTAAAATAAGAAAAATGGATAAGGTGATCCCTGAAAAACTGCAATACCTACACGGTCTTAATGGACATAATGTGTGTGAACAACTGGTTTTTTAAATTATTACCGAGGTTTTTTTTTCGGAAAGATATACAGGGTGGTGCCGACCATACGACAATAAATGAAGTAAAACTAAACTAAACTTTCTAGTTAAACTATCAAACAAATCTTAACAGCAAAATAAAAAAAATAAAATAAAATTAAGTAGCATAAAACTGTAAACGAAATACATTACAATTTATAAACAAATACTGGTTTACTAACCTTAGGAATAATTTGCACCGATATACGTATGGAAATACTTAGGGGGATGTGCGGTGTTACGCGAATGGATAAAATAAGGAATGAGTACATAAGAGGAAGTCTGAAAGTGGCGCCGGTGACTGAAAAGTTGTGTGGAAATCGGTTGTCGTGGTATGGGCATGTGATGCGGAGGAATGAGGAAAATGCTGTGAGGAAGGTTTTAAATATGAATGTGGAAGGATATACTAGTAGAGGAAGACCAAAGAAACGATGGATGGACTGTGTTAAAAATGATATGGTAAAAAAGGAGGTGTCTCATGAGATGACGAGAAACAGAGAAGTATGGAAGAGGAAGACATGCTGTGCCGACCCCAAATGAATTGGGATGAGGGCAAGAGAATGATGATGATACGTATGGAAATACAATGTAACAAACGAATTTGGCAAAGACATTTAGGTAGTTTATTGTCGTATCGTTCGTCACCACGACGGTGTTAGCATTTATTTGATAGTTTAAAAATGTTCCTATGAACTAGAACTACCAGTGGTTTCATTTATTGTCGTATTGTTGGCACCATCCTGTATGTACCTATTGTAACCTAATTTATGAAATGTATGACACATTTGAACTAGTTTAGTAAATAGTGAATTTAGTAAAAAGTAAGTTGTGAATTTTCTTTTTCTTATTATTTACTTACCCTGATCCTGCCCCATCCAGCGACCCTGGAGGCAACACCACCGCCGATGAAGGCGTTTGAGAGGGGCACGATAGCAACGTTGTTGTTCAGGATAATATTGCTGACTGTCATGAGAAAACCGATGTCATTCTTGATGGTAGCAGATACGTAGTTGGGGTGGGTGACGTTGCGAGCCAGGGTGTAGGCGGTGCCACCGCTGTTCCAGTTGTTGGTTCCGACTGTCCCGCGAAGGGAGCTGTGGAGGTGATTTGGAAATGAGATAATGTTTTCTCATTACACAGGCTGTCGTTTGGCATCCTTTTCAATTTCAAGGAGGTAATTGTACTAATGATTCTTAACCCGAATCAATAATAACATGGTTAGGTATATACCTAATAAGTAATTTAAATAAATTATTTATGTCTTTATGAAAATTGCCTCAGTTTTGGCGAGGGTGCAAAACTGCACCTGGTAACCTTGTATAATTCCAATATGTTTGGTATATTTTACTAAGTACTAGGATATTCTCACATTAGTATTTTCGTTTCTTTTGATGACCAAAAGGTTTAATATCTAATAGACAAAATTTTGCAAGGTTGGATTTTATTTTCTTTTTGTTCAAACTCCAAATTTGTTGTACCTAACGTGGGTGCGTTTACAAAATTACAAACATGTAATTAAACGGACATTTTGATTTTATTTGTGTATCAAAGCTAGAGGAATAATCATTATAAACAGATAACCGGTTAGATTTTTGTGCTTGCTTTTGCGGATACCTATATAATGTTAACACATTTGCCTAAACCTTCGAAGATTACATGGGAGATGTTAAATAACCTAATAATAATATATTCGCCGCCGACAAACTGTCCTGCAGTTTGGCAGAAAATTTGTATAATACCCACTCATGTAACTTTGGTTGAAATAAAATAAATAAAAAAATTACCAAAGCTAATGATATAATAGTGTATTAAAATACTTCACAACATATTCTTACCTAGTCAAAGAACCGCCGCTGAACACAGCAGCGATACAATGAGCAGCGGTCAGGATAGTGCGCTGAGAGACGACAGACCCTCCACAGAGGAAGCTCCTAATCAGCACTCCGCTGGACAAAGCCACCATGTGGGGGTGGCTGCCGGCAGCTGCCTGGGTCCCGCCGACGATGCGAGCGCTCGCATCGGTGTGGTCGAAGAAGATGGACATGTCATCTTCGGGCGTTGGGAGGGCTGGAATTGGGAAATAAGAAGAATATGATTAATAAATACATAAAAGTGATCTACAAACTGAGCAGCACTTGTACCTAGAAGGAGCGAGCCTCTTAATTTCCATCAACCGGGCACAAATTCAGACACCGCGGCTGCTACTGAGAAATTCTTGATGGAAAACCCAATACAACTTATCCCGATCCGGGAATTGAACCTAGGAACTCATGCTCAGCAGTCGTGCTTTCGGCCACTAGACCAACGAGGCAGTCTGACTACGTTTTCTACTTTATTATTTTTTGTTCTCCATACAGATGTCTTCTGAAGATTATTTTGTGACAAAAACGACTAATTTAAAATCTCCATTCATTGTTTTTGCTTTGGTAAAAAATGGCTCGAGTCTAATCCGCTAATGACGAAGAATTAATCCGATCTAAATACTCTTTATCATCCTAATTGACTCAAGTATTATCAGATAGACCATAAATTATGAGTGCTAATTATTTGTTCTTATCAGTGCCACGTGAATCACGATAAAAATAGATAATCGCCACAGATAAATTATACTGCAGTAGTCTATCATACTTGAATATCTACCTATTGACTTTATACTGTCCAAAGTTTACCTCCCCTTGAACTGTTTTTTTGTTTGTTTTTAAAACATTGCCGAACACTAGGATTTTCTCCTGTAGCGTGTGTTTATAAACATTAAAACTCATAAACACAAACAGATGGATCTGCAACAACTACTTAGCCAAACCAAACAATTATTTTTTTCCTGTGAAAGTCGAACTCGCGACACACAGTGCAGCGGCCAATCGTTCAACCACTGGGCCAACCGTGCCGTATAAAACGCGTCAGTTGAAAAGGGCCGATAGAAAGTTTTCAATCTGCAGGGAATCTTAGTTCATCCCCTGAAATAATCATTTGGGGGTGTTTACAGAACGAACAAAACACACTTTATATAATAATAAAACACGTAGGTATTTCAAAAGTCATTTTACAAATTATTATGAAAAGTAAAACCCATATTAATTATCTTCTAATCTGATCTGTTATGTTTGCTGAAACACAACGTTAGATAAGATTTTGTTTAGTAATTAATTGATTTGTAAACGTGAATCGTGATTGCGCAATTTTTATTTTTATTTGTGTTTAAAAATTCGTATCGATTCACCGTGCAACTATTGTGTTATCATTCATTAGTTTTATTTGATTGGGAAACAATTATAATAAAGATGGATCCCAACAAGAACCAGAGGAATTTATTTAGTGAAAACTGAATGTTCCTGAAGATACAATACAATTTAAAGGCAGGGTTATAATGGTTTCATTTACTTTGATTTTTAAGGACCAGTTGATAGAGAAAATATCCGGTAAATATTAATAAGCGAGTTTTCAAAATATTTAGATGATGACAAATGAAGGTGTAGAAGGAAAATATCATAATAATATACAAGAAATAAATTGGCCAGGAAGGTGGTGAGGAAATCATTTAAATATCAATACTTTAAATACCTACCAGAAAATCGCTTTCGAAACCTAACATTATTATTTAAATGATTAGTAGCCATAGGGCAGGGGTTCATGAACTTATAATATGGAATATCAAAATAATTACTTTAAAGATTCAGGAGCGATCTACATAGTTCATTATTATTCAAACGGTCATTTGACTTGGGAGTAGTGCCTTCAATTTGGAAATCAGCTTCAGCTTTGCTTTATCAGCGTGGTTCCGACGATACGACAATAAATGAAACCACTGGTAGTTCTAGTTCATAGTAACATTTTTAAACTATCAAATAAATCCTAACACCTTCCTGGTGCCGACGATACGCCAACAAACTACCTAAATGTCTTTGCCAAATTCTTTTGCTACATTTTATTTCCACTCGTTAATCGGTGCAAATTATTCCTAAGGTTAGTAAACCAATAGTAACCAGTTTTATTGTTTTTTTTTTTAATTTTTTAATTTTGGTTTTAAAACTTTTTTGATAGTTTAATAATGTTCCAATGGACTAGCACCACCAGTGGTTACATTTATTGTCGTATTGTCGGCACCACCCTGTATAACACCTATTCATAACAAAGGACCTAAGGACAGCGCAGCAGCGTTCAAAATTATAGACCGATCTCCAAACTCTGCGTGTTCGCCAAAATTATGGAGAAAATTGTACAACTTTCTTCTTCACTTAAATTAAGTTTATCCGAACACCAACATGGATTTTTGAAAGGTCGCTCCACCACGTCTCTCTCTAACCTCGTAGTCAGTAGTGACTATCTTTCAGAGCATATGTCTAGGAGGTCCCAGGTAGATGTTATATGTGAATAAAGTAAATGTTTTGATCGAATCAAAATCGTGGTAAAATTCATTTATTTTAAGAGCATGTCGAAAGTTCAATATGGTTTGCCGCGATATTGAGCTTGATTTGTTTTCAAGTAGTGTCCCTAACCTAAAAAAAAATGTTGAGAAATTTCTTCTTTGAAGTGTAATGTGTCTTTTTGTTTTGTTTATTATATACTTCTTAGTTGTGTCTATGTTTAGCTATCACTCATGTGTATTTTTATATGTATATTCTCTCTAGTTGTGTCTATATGAATTCTTACGCTGTTTATTATTATTATTATTTGTATATTCTCTTCCGTTCTGTTTATACTAATTCTCGCGCTGTGTATTTTAATTTTTAATTTTTTTATTCATTCTAACGCTGTGTATTTTTGTGTAACTCTCACGCTGTTTATATTTTACCGTATCTTCAATTTTAGTTATAAATAAACTTTACTATATATTAATTCGACTAGTCAAATGTTTTAGCTGTAAGTTTTCTTAAACTTAATAAAATAGAATTAAATAAAATCTGCACTCACCGAAGCACCCAACCAGGAGCGTAAACACCAGAAGTCCGGTTTTAATGTCCATTTTTATTAACGCCCGAAGACAGTTTGATGGTTTTACAATACATACTCACATTTATAACAGTAATGACCGAGATAATCATTAACACTGATTGATTAACGGTGATAAGCCCTCCAAAATAGTACGCAATACTGCGTCATCGAAATTTTATCAATGATGAGGTTTGGTGACGGCCGTATACAAGTAAACTGATTAACTATGGACCAATATTGATGGTACAGCAAATGAATTTCGGATTAGCAGATATCTTCATTAGTTATATAGAGACAAGGCCACATGAAGAAGAAGCAAGGCAGAAATAACGTTTGAAGTGAGAAAGAAAAGTCAAAATGAAAAAGAATTCAAAAACAGCAGAGAGTAGAAGAAGGAAAGGCAGAGTACCTAGTTCAGTTCAGAATATATTAATCTTTTAAGACGGTTCGATAGGGCCGAATTTGATTCAGATTCTGACGCATCCCTAATTTAGCTTATCACTCTGCTTGGGCATTTTTAATGGGCCTACCACACGCTCAAGCTTCACCACACTTTTGCCTGCGCGACTACATGATGCACTCGCGCGATGTACCGTGTGCACCGTGTAATCGCGCAAGCGAGATTGTGGTGAAGCCTGTGCGTGTGGTAGGCCCACAACACTGGATGGATGGCGTATTGGAAAATGATCTGATTCCTAATAATCCTCATATTCTGATAATGCTTGGCTAAAGTTAGAATTTTACATTTGATCAAATAGTCGTCTCGAACTCGCGTGAACGATCATAACTAAATCCTGGTTAGTTATAAAGTACAGTGACTTTTGACACATTACTTCGTACGTAATTGGCAAAACCCATGTTTTTTCAACTTAAATAAAATTGAAATAATCTTAATCCGTAGATAATGATCTAATGATTATTGTTCGTGATGAATCAAGTTTGTTATTAGCCAATGAAAACTATATTAAACGTAGATAGACCATTACAATATGGATATCCAGATTTGATACATATTTACCTACCACACAAACACAGGTCATTAGTGTTGTAGTAATATGTTACTGCTGTATTTACAAGGCAGATGTGAGCGGCAACGCCGGGAGGGGATGCCCTAGCTAGAAGGACATACCTTATTGGTTAGGTTCTTTGGAAAGGACAGGTGTGTGGTACTTGCAACCGGCAGCGGCGTGCGTGTATGACCAGATATAGGAATCTGGACGAGGCAAAAAGAATATGTAAGGATCGAAGCAGGTAGGGCACGCCACGATAGTGGCGGTAAGTCCCCTCTTTGAGGAGTGGCTGGAGAGGCGCCACGGCGCCCTCACCTTCCGTCTGACGCAGGTACTCACCGGACACGGTTGTTTCGGGAGGTACCTGCACCGAATCAGGCGGGAGGAAATGCCCGGATGCCACCATTGCGAGGATCGGCCGGAGGACACGGTGGAGCACACTGTGGAGGTGTGTCCCACTTGGGCGGAGCCCCGCCTTGTTCTCGTAGCGGCGATCGGCGGCGGCGACCTCTCGCGTCCGGCCCTGGTGCAAGCCATGGTCCGGAAGGGGGCCCCTTCCATGTTGCGCACAGGCGTCGGCAAGGGCCGACGCCTGTCGAGGCTGCGGGTTGTTCGCAAGGGATACCGCGGCCTCGACATAAAGGGCGAAGAAGGAACATGGGTGGTTTTTAGTCAGTAGAAGTCTGACACTCCCTTTCGCTCTGCCCTCTCTCCCTTTCTCTGACTGGAAGCCGACTCCAACAATGTTTGGGAAAAGGACTTATCGCTGTCGTATGTCGCTGGTGACACAGACTGTTTTCATTTGTTTTCTCCGTAGCAGCTGGCGTTGTGACAGTTTTGAGTCGAGCATTACATCAGTGAGTGAGGAAAATCAAGCAGTACAGATAATCTTGGATTGCTGTATTCCAGGCAAATACTCTGGGAGCACCTAAAAACATGTTTGAGCTGGTGTTGTCGTGGTCAAGAGGAAAAAGTTAAAACTCAAACACTTTATTTTTAAATCTTTTCTAATAAAATAAATTACATTTACAACAGTAAGTCATGGCACAAAGTTAAAATACAACAGATACACTAGAACACGTCAATCAGTTCAATTCATCATGTTTGATTGAATCCAGGACTGGTAAGCGCTGACTCTGACGTAGACGTCAGGGAAGCCACGGGCGCAGGGGAACATCCAGGAGACGATACCGATCTGTTGGCCGTTGTCGACGCGGGTCAGGGCACTGCCGGAGTCGAACTGGGAACAAAACAAAATGAGATAGAAGAATGAACTGCAGTTGGGATGTGAATACTAAGAGACAGTTAGTGGTATTACGTGAATGGAATCTTAAGAAAGCACAGCGCATATAAGATAGTCTTCAAGTAGGTACTTACAGCTGTGGGCTGAGTTATGTGACTATAGCATTTAGAGAAATAAAGAAAATAGTTGTGGAGATAATTTTGAGTAGGTTTAGGTAAAAACCAAACAGATCATGGATAAATTATGTGAGAGATGAAAACGAAAGAAAGAGGTTAAGGTTACATAACGCTGACCACAAATAAATCGAGATATGGACCGAATATTGACGTAGCCCGAAGACGCTTCACTTAAGTGACAGTGCAAGGCCACTAGGTGGACCGATGACCTGGTGAAGGATGCGGAGATCCGCTGGATCCGAGACGCACGGGACCAACAATGTGGTGACACTTATAGGGGAGGCCTATGCCTAGCAGTGGACGTCCTCGACTGAATTGATAATGATAATGATGAACGAATGAAGATGATACTACTTACGTTGCAAAATCCATGACCAGCTGAGTGGAAGGTGCAGATCTCGGTTTGGGGATCAACTTGTGGCGGGTTCATGGCAGCGGCTGCAGACCAGCGGTTGATACAGTCGTTGCCATCGATGGTGGTGGTCGTCAGCTCCATGAGAGTCACGGGGCTGGAGCCGGCGAACTGGAATGTTGGGAGTAGAAATTAGAAAACCAAATCAAAAGAAGAAGCCGTTGACAAAACATTTTATTTTACGATGACGATCAAGATACATTTAATTTTGTATGCTAACTCAAATGGACCACTACCTTATATAAAGATATTTAAAATCGCTAATCGTTAAACATCCGGACTTGGAAATAACAAAATAGCACGAAATTCGAATAGGTTTGAAGTCGATGACGCGACAGCGGGCATTGAGCAAACGAACCGAGTAAGCTCCAGTGAATCAGGGTTGTAAACATTAAAAATAATTATGGTATATTTAACTCACCGAGGTCCTACCCCACCCTGCTACCCTGGAGGGAACTCCTTGAGGGACAAACGAGAAGCTGAGGGTCGCAGGCCGCACAAGGTTGCTAAAAACCACATTTGAAGTGGTATAGAGGAGGGCTATATCGCTCTCGTAGATAGGGTCACCTCTGTAGTTGGGGTGTATCACACTGCGAGATAAAACGTAGGAAGTACCGCCGAAGTTCCAGCGGTTGCTGCCGACAACCGCGAACACAGATCTGTAGAAAAAAACATTTGAGGACTGATAAGAATGATGTAACGTACTATATCACATTGATATGATTTTGAAAATTATGTAAGTTCTCCTGAATGAGCCAAAATTCGTCACTATCTTCCTGCCCTTGTCCCATTCTATACTTGAAGTCGGCGCAACACTTTTGTTCTTCCATTCTCCTCTGTCAGACGTGACCGCATCATTTACTCCTTTTTCCGTCATATCACTCCTCTCCCTCTCCATCCATCAACATTATTATCCATTACTTTTTTAGTCACATGTGCTTCATTTCATCCCTCCTCATTACCATTATCCATGATATCCATAATAAGACAGACGACTTCCTTTAATTTTTTCTCTAATAGGCCCCACTTTAAAACTTCCTCTAATATACTCATTCCTTACATGAAGATTTTCCGATTCGATACGTTTTTTTTTTTCGTTTTTATGTTATCAAAATGGTTTGCTTACTGTGTTGCAACGTTAACAAATTCGACACAATGCGCAGCAGTCAGAACAGTTCGCTGGCTGATCAGAGAAGCTCCACAGACCAAACCCCTGACCGATATTCCCATGATCAAAGCCACCATGTGAGGGTGGCTTCCGACGGCTGCTTCAGTCCCTCCCACGATCCGAGAACTAGCGTCGTTGTAATCAAAGAACATGGACAGGTCATCCTGAGGCCCTTGAAGTGTTGGCAGAGCTGATAAATTGAGAATAATATGAGTTATTATTGTTGTTGTTGGTTTATTGTTTATTATTAATTTCTTGTCCTGTGTTAGACCAATAAATACATTTTCTTTCTTTTATTGCTGAGTTTGTTCCGCCATTTCTCCTTCCCAGCTAAAACACTGGAAGTGTCGAAGGCTGGGCGTTTTGGGGGACTGTCTCTTGTTAATAAATTTTGACGTTCGAAAAGTGCTGATTATCAGCCTAGTATGAATAAATGACTTTTTTGATTTGAGTACCTATTTTGTTCTATCCTATTATTGACAATATTCAAGTGTTTTTTTGCGTTGTGTTGTTGTTATTAGTTTATATTTTATACAAAGGGTTAAGGTCATCAACGATCTTTGGGTCTACGTTACCAGAAATTAAATGGGTTGTTATTCGTTTTTGTTTCAGTACAGTTACTCACCAATGCCCCCAGCCAGAAACGTAAATACCAGAAATCCGGTTTTGATGTCCATATTTTAACAACGCCAGAATAAACTTTTCCTGTTAGCGGGTTCTCAATGGTATTTATCATCATAATTATCTTATTCATATCGATTAATGGATTGATTAGCTAGTAGCCAAAAAGGGGTAGTCAGAAACCACGAGCCTACTGCCACAAACCCATTTTCAGGAGGTACTGAGATATCGTTTGTTCGTTGAATCGAGGACCCCATAATTTGCAGTAGCGCTTGTATCCAGTAGAACCGACGAGAACGCTAACGTGTTTGAAAAGCGTGGTAGCGAAAATGTGATTAATTACCTGTCACTACATGTTATAAAACAAAGTCCTCCGCCGTCTGTCTGTCTGTTCGCGATAAACTCCAAAACTACTGCACCGATTTTTATGCCGTTTTCACCAATGGATAGAGTGGTTCACGAGGAAGGTTTCTAATTGATTTAATAATTAAATCAGCCTCTTATTTAAACTGCTGGGTCATACGCCGCCTGTCTTACGACGGTGACGAGACGAATTACGCATTTGGTTGACCCAGTCTTCCTTCTTCGTGTCGCTGGCAGAACAATTTTTATATTTGGTTACCCCATAACTTCGCCACTTCCACCGCGTCATCGGTGACAGGACAGTGCAAAGGTCAATCAGTGTGGGTTGGTATATTTTAGCTAATAAGGGCTTGCAAAAAAATTAAAAACTTAATTACATTCTGACTTGCCATTGCACCAAACTAAGAAAGTTCCATGTATAATAAATAACGTCCAAAGAGAATTGGGTAGTTTTACAATACATACTGATATCATTGTATAGGTAGTTAGTGTGTTAAGTATCTGTTTAACACTGATTTTGTTGATAAGCAGAAAGCAAAAAACCCCCCGATATAATATATTGATGAGTAGGTGACCCTTGCTTAGGAATTTTCAATCTGATAATCATTTGATATGCTTCTCGTTTTGGGGGCAGTGCTTTTGCTGTAGGGGGCTGTTCCTACTACAACAAGTAGGTACGTTGCAGTGTTGCCAACGTTACGATTTACGATTGTATACAGGGTGTAAATCAATCCATCACACAGCCGTCCACCAAGTATTCTTTACATCAAGCTTAGTACCCCTACACAACATTTTTTCCAGGGAAACGACTTTTTTTTTTGGTAAAAAAACACATTTTACGGTATAACTCAATGTAGCACTGTGCTAGTGGATGCTTTGAATAGTAAACGGGTCATGGACGTAATTTAAGTAAAGTAATAACCTGAAAAACTAGTATTTACAAAAACAGCTGTGAAAAATTTGGGACTTTGACCCCCAATATCTCCGTAACTTAGAAGGGAAAATGAACGCAGTGGTGAGGAGAACAAGAACCCTTTGTTTGCGTTAAGGGCACTTTTACACCCTATATATTCGAAATCGTACGTAAAATATCCTATTCCTAAGGACGGACTGATATTTTAGATGGTCTCTCTATTTTCCAATCTCGTTCAATAGTGACAAAGATTCCGGAGTCGTCGGTGGCGGCCCAGATGTCACTTTGACTTTAGGACACAGGCACAGAGGGCGGGATAGAAGGAGCTACTTTGTTTCTAACAGTTGCAACACAGGTCCAAAAATTGCCCACAGCCCTGAAGCCGTTTCTACTTGTGTTCCGAGATCGTTCAGGCACTACCAAGTGGACTTTGGACTCTGCTGAAGATGATCGTTTCAAGTTTTGGGCCAAAAAATAATGTTAAAGGTACCGACAACATGTCAGTGACATGGTTATAAGATTAACTCACTTCGATTATTATCGAAGTGGTCGATTGTTGGTTGTTACCAACAAAATACCAATATACTAGATAATATCTTCGCCCCACATACAACGTTTTATAAGATAGGAAAAACCAGTTTTTAGGGGAAAAAATGGATTTACCTAATCTGGAAAATTCAAAGTAGTATCATCAGATAATGATAGTCAGATAGTATTTCTTAATTAGTCATGTTTAATATTGAAACTAATGATAACAAAAAGTTATTTGGCGATATCTAGGTATAGTACAACATAGGGATGTATCCTAACTAAAAAAAATAAGATTATAATAAGTCCGTCTGTTCGATTATCGAAAAATATTAGATACGTATTTTTTGATTTATCAAATCAATAAAAATTTACGAAGATAAAACGCGTCAAAGATTTCAGTGGGGGTTTATGACGTCACTCACTGGTAAAAAATGTCATACTAGACTAATGTCTTCGAATATGACGTCACACGAGTCTTTAAAGTACTGTATCGTCTTCATTGTTTGTTTACGTGAAAAAAGAAAAAATACGTGTCCAATATTTTTTGGTAATCTTATCTGACGGACTAATTAGATTTTTTTTGTTAACTACCCTATTAGTTAGCTAGTGTCAACAGGTGCGCTACTGTATTACTGACGTGAAACGTCACACAATCCTGAATCACACAAGACAAGTGAACCGATTTCCTTAATATTTCTGCCATTGACCGTGAGGTCCATCTGAAATGTTATTTTTTTGGGTTATCTTCAAAATTCAATCTACATTATCTACAACTTACAGAAGGCTTGGCCCTACGGTTTTTTGGGTTTGCATTTATCAAACATCGAGTTTACACAAATGAAACGAAGATAACATCTTAACCACATAAACACAAACATTTTCATAAATATTTATTAACGTTTACAGCAGGAATCACATCCCTTATGCCAATAAATAACAGTATCAATTCATTCCAGATTATTTTATAGTGTCCATGTTCAGAGTTCTTCAAACAATGACGGACGTCAACCAGTTCTGGTAAGCGCTGAGCCTGACAAACACATCGGGGGCTCCACGGGCGCATGGGAAGCCCCAGGACACGATACCGAACTGCTGGCCGTTGTCCGAGCGTCTTAGGGCACTACCGGAGTCACCCTGGGAAAAAAGAAAACAGAATTTAAAATTCGAACATATTACTTATAAGAGCAGTGGTGGCTCAGTGGTAGCGGCCCTGACTTACGAACAGTGAGTCGTGGGTTCGAACCCCGTCTGTAGCATTACTTTGTGTAATTTATTTCATCACCACTGCTCTCAAAACGGTGAAGGAAAACATCGTGAGGAAACCGACATGTCTTAGATCCAAAACATTCGAAGACATGTGATATCTACCAATCCGCACTGGGCCCGCGTGGTGGATTATAGCCCATCCCTCTCCTAGAGAGGAGGCCTGAGTCCCTGCAGTGGGAACATTATAGGCTGACGATGATATGTATTACTTATATGGACAGTTAGACGTGTATGGTTTAGGTTAAGAAACCAGGGCTTTCCAAGACCACGTTGGGTTGGCGATGTTGTCAAAGACACAGAAAACGAGTCCATTTGGGAGTGGGAACTGCAGGGAAGTATGACATAAGTACCTAAGGTGTGTCCTACACCCCGCAGTGGGTAATTCAGAGCAGAAATAATGAATGATGATGATTTAAATGGTGGATGGTTGATCATCACCATTTCTAGCACATGTAAAGGAACTGCTCAATGAGCTATGAGTTCAAAACGGCACTGCCACATCTTCCGACTAGTTGAACCTAATAAATAAAATCTAGGACTGGTCGCTTCCGGTTAATACGTTGACTGTCACTCCGTCAGTCAGGTCTTTTTTTTAAGGGTGCATGGGAAATCATCAAATGACTTCTCCCACTCTAGCCGGAGCGGAAGGGAGTGTCAGACTTCTACTGACTAAAAACCACCCATGTTCCTTCTTAATCCAAGTGTCGAGGCCACGGCATCTCTTTCGAACAATCCGCAGCCCTGGCCGGCAAGTCAGTTGGGCTTAAAAAGTATTATGGACTCTACACACCAAAGCCTCTATGTCAGCGACTTTCGTAACCGTGCAGTTGAGACGGCCGCCACATGTTGGCGGATTTGCTTTGCCATCATCATCATCGTTTCAGCCATAAGACGTCCACTGCCATAATCGCCACGCTTGGCAGGCGTGTTGGCGATCGCAGTATGGTTATTACAAAGGCACAGAGAACGCTGCCGCCCATTCTCTGGTAAGTCCCTTAGTCGCCTCTTACGACACCCACGGGAAAATATGGGATGGTGCTATTCTTACGTCCGACACCATACGGAACCTTGCTGTGTAGAGTTCTGAAATCCATAATTATAGTCATGTTAGTATCCAAAATGTAAAAAAAAAACACTCACGTTGCAGGTACCAACTCCAGTGGAGTGCAGTGTGCAGACCTCGATGTGGGGCTCAGAGTGAGCTGGTCTGTTGAACTCGATGGAGGCGCGAGCGATGCGGTTCACACAGTCGGTGCCTTCGATGGTATTGAGCTGCAACTCGAGGAGAGTGGCGGAGAAAGCACCGCTGGCCTGAAGAGAGAATCGAATATTGATTTAGAGATGGTTGCAACATTAGCCGGGGATCGTGGAAGGTGCACTGTAGTTCACATGATCCCCGGTGCAAGTCTGGAAAGAGAACACCAGTGTGGTTTTTAGTCAGATAAACACCTTCTCTCGCACCACGGCGAAGGACATCCACCAAGGAATAAAAAAAGAGATGGTAGCATTTTAAGGTATGTCATAAACGGTGAGTCATTTTGGTCTTAAGTAGCACCACCGTGATGTCGCATTTAGGCTGACGTGTCGTATAGTGATGTATGCCTCTGATAGGCTTTTGTATGTCAGCCTATTCTGGGCATTGACCACTGCTGGGCATATGACTTCCCCATGGTTTTCTAATTTTGTGTATCATTTGTCTAATAGGCTTAGGCCGTATATTTTAAGCATTTTAATGTGTCTATTAGTGCATATCTTGGGTTCGAACTTCGAACTTTATTTACATATTTTTCATAATAAAGTGATAACTCACACTAGTCCTGCCCCATCCAGCAACTCTAGCGCTGACACCCTGTCCGATGAACGCGTAAGTGATGGACACAGGGTTCACGCGGTTGTTAAGGGCCACGTTAGAGGACGTGATGAGGATACCGAGGTCGTTCTTGATGGTGGAGGCGACGTAGTTGGGATGGGTGACGTTGCGCTGGATGCTGTAGGAGGTGCCACCGCTGTTCCAGCGGTTGGTGCCTACTGTCGCGCGGAGAGAGCTGTTGAAGATGAAAATAAACTATTAAAGTACAGCTTTACCTTGTGTTTTCGTTGACGGAGTTAGAGAGTAGACCCCCTAGCTTTGAATGGCGTAATTTTAACAGCACGCTTTAATTTAGGAGGTATGGCTTTTATTAACCGACTTCCCAAAAAGGAGGAGGTTCTCAATTCGATCGGTATGTTTTTTTTTTCTATGTATGTACACCGATCACGCCGAGATTTATGATCCGATTTACGTGATTCTTTTTTAGTTTGATGCGTAATAGTTGCCATTTGGTCCCATAAAAATTTGACATTGTTTGACGTAGTGCTTTTCATTTTATGAACATTTTTTTTTGAATTTATGAACTTTTTTTTTAAGTGAAAATTAAATTGTAAAACGGGGGGATATAGTAGTCAAAACAAGGAGAATGGAAAGAAAAACTCTGCCTATTTTACTCATGAAAACATCTGGTGTGGGCAAATTAGTATGGGGTTAATTTAATAGCTTCCGAAGCACACAGTAGTAAATTGATTGCCTTACTTAGTAAGAGATCCCCAGCTGAATACATGGTTGATACAATGAGCCGCAGTCAGGATAGTCCGTTGAGTGATGAGGGAACCACCGCAGAGTAAGCTCCTAACCAAGGTACCCGTCGTCAAGACCACCATGTGAGGGTGGCTACCGTCAGCTGCCGTGGACCCGCCGACGATGCGAGCGCTGGCATCGGTGTGGTCGAAGAAGACGGACATGTCATCTTCGGGCGATTCGAGGGTTGGGAGCGCTGGAGAAAGATTAGAAGCCAAGTTTGAAAATAGTACTGCTGCATCATCATTCTGCCCTTATCCCATTTATTTGGAGTCGGCGCAGCATGTCTTCTTCGTCCATTGTACATTCCATACTTCCCTATTACTCGTCATGTCAGCAGTCACCTCCTTTCTAGCCATATCATCCTTCACACAGTTCATCCATCGGTTCTTTGGTCTTCCTCTACTCTTATAGTATAGTAATACCGCTGATATATCTTCTTAAATAGTAGCATGTCCTGCGTTCAGCGTACGAACCCGCATTGGGTCTGTATGGTGGATTATGACCCTTCTGCGCCTCTGCCCAGGAGCAGGACTTTCACCCAGCAGCAATAACGTTGGAAGCCGAATAAGCTTACGTCCAGCACGCTCAAGAAGCGCTGCTTTTTGTAGAAGACCCACATTTCGCCAGTTATGTTTAAGTTCCATGTAATGTGGAGCGAGCCTGTTGCCATCAACCGGGTACAAGTCCAGACTCCGTGGTTGCCACTGAGAAATTCCTTATGGAAAAACCCAACAACACTTTGTCCGACCCGGGAATTGAACCTAGGACCTCATGATCAGCAGTCGCGTTTGTCCGTTATAAAGTCTTTTTAAACTCAATAAGTAAATAAATCTAACTTACCGAAGCACCCAGCCAAGAGCGTAAACACTAAAAGTCCAGTTTTGAAGTCCATGTCTAACAACGCCTGTTGACTAATTGATGTCTCAACAATACTTACTAATATTTATAATATCAATCAATAGGTTTATCTATTTTGCAGAGATTGCTTTTGAAAGATAATTTTAAGCCTGGTAAATCCATTACGCATTTATGAGTTTTCCTATTAGACTACATTCCTGGGTATTTTGCTGTTTTTCTTGCGGCTAAATAATAACAAATGCCTAACATCGAAATCTAAAGAAAAGAGGTTTTCGATTTTGGAAATCGCGTTACGAAGCTCAAATGGAGTTGGGCAGGACACCTAACAAGGTGCAGTGATGACAGGTAGACCGAGGTTGTCACAGAATGGCAATGTCCAAGTTCGGTAAAAGAAATGTGGGTTGTCCAGCGGCAAGATGGGCAGACGACATAGCTGCCATCGAAGGAAAAACCTAGATAAAGCTCACACAGGACTGTGGCGCTTGGCACAAGAAAAGAGAGACCGGTACCCAGGAGTGGGTGAATTCAGGCTGTGAATGATGATTTTTTATTTTTTTTTAAAAACGTTGCCCCACACTAGGAATTTCTCCTGTATCGTGGGTGCGTTTACAAACACTTAAACTCACATACACAAACACACCCAGACCCGAAACAACTATCTGCAGGCCATACAAATATTTGTTCCGTGCGGGGATCGAACCCGCGACACGCAGCGCAGCAGTCCAAGCGCTCAGCCACTGCGCCAACCGTGCCGTCAAACGATGATGATGATATAAATGATGATGATATAACAGCCACCTGTGCCGATCTTTAGGTTGAGTCGTTCTTGCCTTTAGTTTTTTTTTTTTGGCGGGTAGAAAATTAAAAATATCCTCTCCTGCTCTTGGGCAGAGCGACAGGGAATGTCAGACTTCTACTGACTAAAAACCACCCATGTTCCTTGGCCCCTCATGTCGAGGCCGCGGTATCTCTTAGGAACAACCCGCAGCCCCGACGGGAGTCGTGTTTGCCAAGGATGGCCTGTTAATGGGTGACCATCAATTACCTACATACCGAGTTTCCTCCATGCCTTGGAAAGCACGTTAATCCGTTGGTTCCGGTAGTCGACAATCGTTACAGGTGTCGTCAGGTAGTAAGTAATAGCCCAAAAGTCTAACAACAGTCTTACCAAGGGGTATGGGTTACCCGTCGGGGCTGCGGGTTGTTCGCAAGAGATACCGCGGCCTCGACATGAAGGGCTAAGAAGGAACATGGGTGGTTTTTAGTCAGTAGAAGTCTGACACTCCCTTTCGCTCTGCCCAAGAGCGGGAGGGGTTATTTGATGATTTTCCACCCACCATAATAAAAAAAGGGGTATGGGTTAAGTTAAGTAAGTTGTTACCCAGTACTAAATGGGTTTTGGGAGTCAGGCGGTCGTTCCATGTAATATACTGGTATACACCTGCATCCGGTTTGACTGGACGCCGACCCTAACAAAGTTGGCAAAAGGCTAGGCAAATGATAATGAGATAAGAGACATTTACCTATTTAAAACTATTTAACGAATTTGATTGACGTAACAAAATAGTACCTATGTACTTAATTATTAGATAACATTTTGTTGCGGTAGATAAAAACACTGAATTAAAAACAATATAAGTCGATATAATATCATTATAATCGTTGTCTAACCAATAATCGGGGCAACATTACTAATAGCTAAGAGCTTACCTGTTTACAATGTAAATAGATATAAAAGGCTGCCTCGATGGGACTGCGGGTTGTTCGAAAGAGATACCGCGGCCTCGGACACAAAAGAAAGCACGGTTGGCGCAGTGGCTGAGCGATTGGACTGTATGACCTGCAGATAGTTGTTTCGGGTCTGGGTATTAGTGTATGTGAGTTTATATTATTATGTTTGTGAACGCATCCACGATACAGGAGAAATTCCTAGTGTGGGGCAACGTTTTAAAAAAAAAAAAAGGGCTAAGAAGGAACATGGGTGGTTTTTAATCAGTAGAAGTCTGACACTACCTCCACTCCCACGAGTGGGAGGAGTCATTTGATGATAACCCTACAAAAAAAAACTTTGTTTAGTGGCTGCAAGTGCGACAGCTAAGCATGAGGTCCCATTTTTTTGGGGGGGTTGGGAAATCATCAAATAACCCGTCCCGCTCTTGGGCAGAGCGGAAGGGAGTGTCAGACTTCTACTGACTAAAAAACCCCCCACGGGACCCGCAGTCCCGACGGGAAGCATGAGGTCCTGGATTCGATTGACAGATCGCGCTGCATTTATGTTTTTACTCAGTATTAGATAGAGATCACCACACCGAATAATGTAAAAAAATAAATGCAATAAAAATATGTCTTTGAGTTGTCATATACATATATACACAGACATGAAACAACTCGGGCGTCTTCGAATAATAAATAGAAAAATGAAAAAAAATATATATATTCAAATTTTTATTTCGTAAGTTCATGTATGGCGATAATATAATAATATCACATTATTCTTATACATAACCATAGCCAGAATTACTTAACATTATTTGTTTAAATATAACTCGCATCATAGAAGATGGGATATTTACACATTTTAAAACTTTTAAAAAGTAATATTTGGTGGGCAAACAGTGTAAATGCCATTACAGTTATATCTTAGGCAAATAAGATTACGGTATTTAAATACAGATTAATTAAGATATTCCAATATCTTAAACGAGTTTCTTACGGATAAGATACAAATTCATGAACGAAGCCAGCATATTCATTAAATGCCTATTTTATTTTAAAAACAGCTGCACATCAGATCCGAAAATTAATACACAAACAACTTACAAATAAATTAATTTTCATACGTTCAATATTTACCAGGTTCTTTGGAATATAAACCTTACATCTAACGTCATAAAGTTACAAATGACCAGACAGTGATGCAGTGTCTACAGTAGTGCGAGTGCGTTACTTATTAGCAGGGTTATCATTGGAATATGAATCTTCTACCGTAGTCTTTTAGTCACAAATTCCTAATGGTAGCACAAATCAGTGACACATTGTCCGCAAAACTGGACTTTATGATGTATGCGCGAGACAGAGAGTGGGATCGGGGAGCGGGTTAATTGTATTTCAAACCTTATATAAACGATCTTAAAACACATATTTGTAATGGGCACACATGCCAGTAACAGTGTCCACAACACATGGACCAAGAGAAGTTACTACAGGTTCATCCTAGTATAAACTTTATATCTTAGTTAGTCACACATTTCTGGTCGCACCAGTCAGTGGCACATGGACCCAGATACACGTCCACGTTGTTACGTTAATCTAAACCTTGTATAAAGGTCTTTAAGTCCCATAATCCTATTGGTCGCACGATTTAGTGACCCATGGCCCAGTTTAATATGATCCTTGTATAAAGGTCCTTAAGTCCCACAATCCTAATGGTCGCACCACTCGGTAACACACAGGCCTTGACACGTTGACCTGGTGACGCCAGCACGCGCCACAGCGCGACATCACCGCAGCAGGTCTGCCACGACGCGGTGCGCTTCTGCTGACATCCCCTCGAGGGCTAGCAGGACTGATAGCTCGTCGTCTCCTGTAATGTACAAAATAATGGATTAATAAAGTATTAAAAATCAGCTGTTTCTCTTTTAATCTGCAGATCTTTTTTAATAACCGATAAAAAATTCAACATTTTTGAGTCGACCTAAAATGTTCCTGCTGTCAGGACTCGAGTTTCATGTATTGTGAGGTGGGCACTGGGTCAGCACGTAATAAATAAAATACCATATTTCCGAAGAAATATTAAGACATATCTTTGGGTTCCACTTTCTTTATGGTGTCTTTGGTATATATAGGGTGTAAAAGTACCCTTAACGCAAACGAAGGGCACTTGTTCTCCCCACCACTGCGATCATTTTTTTGTTCTAGACCATACCTGGGAACCTCCTAGTTACGGAAATATTGGGGGTCAAAGTTTCAAATTTTTCACAGCTGTTTTTGTAAATACTAGTTTTTCAGGTTTTATCTTTAATTAAATTACCTACATGGCCCTTTTACTATTCAAAGCATCCACTAGCACAAAGTTTTAACAGTGCTACATTGAGTTTTACCGTAAAATGTGATTTTTGACCCCAAAAAAAATAGTCATTTCCCAGCAAAAATTTTTGCGTAGGGGTACTTAGTTTGATGTACAGAATGCTTGGTTGATGGATGCGTGAAGGTTTCGTTTACACCCTGTATATATATAAGTGTTGAGTCATGCTGACAATAGAATGTATGAGCTGAAAAAGATTGTGTATTGAATGAATATGAATTATTACTTTTGCAAATAGCTAGTAACAAAACATTATTATGACCGGATAACATTAATAAATTTGCCTATTCTTCTCCTGTCGTTGAGGTCAGCAATTCCATTATGTAACCCGGAACCATTGATATAAAAACTAAAGATACGGTCGTCCAAACATTTGCTCGACGCGTTCGCCATACAGAGAATTGGTGTAGTCTGCTCGTTAACGTAACCTTGTATAAGCGGCGTGGCATTTTCGAGGTTTATAGAACATAAATAAAGCTTTTAATAAAACTTACGACCGCACCCGAAGGGAGCCGATCGTGGACTAGTTCACTTCGGCTTAGGAAAGACCTTATTAATAATAATAATAATCATTTTATTTCAAGCAACTAAGGCCCATAAGTAAAATACACACAATTAGATAATACAATAAAAACAAACTAATACATATTAAACATTAACTATACACGTAACGTCGGCGTCGTGTTTCGCTGCGAGGTGTCGCGTAACCGTCCTCGGAAACGCCGGAAAACGACACCTTTCGGCCAAAAGTCCTCCTTCAAAAAGGTCTGGAGATGTTGGGTTGGAACACGTACCACAAATGACTTAAAGTTTATGTTGTGGCGCGATTCCAACCTTTCGACCCTCAGAGTCCAATTGGTCTTCACTTTCAGATACTGCACGACTTCCTCAATCGTCGTGGAGTGATGCAGACGTGAAATATACAGCTGCGTCGTAGGCACAGCAGGGCGGAGCAGCATGTTAGGACCACTCGGTGCGGTATCGCAGAGGTTGCGAGAGCAGGGCTTCTTCTTCTTCCTTTCCACTTTAGTGAAACCCTCCTCATCAACCTGGCTCGTTCTTGGCAAGGAGCAACGGACCGCAGGCTGGGCAGGTTGAGCCTGCTTTTTCCCTTTCCTGGTTGGTCGCTTAGACTGCGACGCATCAGATTTGCCGCTGGTGGCAATTTCTGCATAGGCACGTTTAGGGGTCGACGTACCTACGCGTGACGTTTCCGCGACCGGTGTTGTGGTGCGGGCGACGACGGCGGGCGGCGCTTGGTCAGCATTACCGGTAGCTGATGACGCACTTGTGTTCGCCGATTCAAAACTGCCGATAGATGCATTTTGCTCCGCTCGTCGTGTGTTCACCTCTGAAGCCTCTGATGACACAATTACCGAGCCAACGTTGCGCAATAATGCTATTTCCGCACGTAGCTCAGTATTGGACTTTTCTGAATCCTCCATTCTGGACTGCATTTTGGTCATCTCCACTTTCAAGGTAGTGATGTCCTTTAGCAGCCGTGTAACGTCGACGTGATCGAATGTGACGGGGGGCAACTTACTCAGCTGCTTCGCCACGAAGTCAGGCACGTCGTCCGGGTCAGTCTTCTTCAACATATCGATGATGTCTTGAAGACTCTTCTCGGTTCCATCTCTTCGGCGAGAGGGCATCTGGTCTAGTTTCCCAAGCGACTGGAACAGTAGTAGTTTACCGCTGCTGATGTCGTCCTCTTTGAAATTTGACCGGCATATTTGCAGGATGCTCACCTCGTCCATGTAGTCGATAGCATGGACTAGGAAAGCTAGCAATTCATTCACTATGAGCTGTTTGGAACTCATAGTGCTCACGGGCAGCGGCTATAGCCGCGCAATACGCGATTAAAATTCGTGCCGTGCACAGTGGAAACACGTCTGCGTTCGAGCGCGCATCGCACTGCACTGACCACGACTCTGACTATTGGGACCACGTTTGTGGCGTCATTTTAACATGCCGTCCGCCCAGTCCTTACGCAGTAATATATAAGTCAATGCCCGGAACGGTAAATATCCGTTCTCCACAACCCAATTGACGAGTAAGACTGATAATCAAACTAAACTTACCAACAGAATCCTTCAAAGCACCTTTCGGCATATCATGATAAACAAGAAACCCGCTCAAAATCTTCTTCACATCATCATCACAGGTACTAATCTTCCTACTGCTAGGTAGACCCAGATACTTCCTCAAAAAAGGGGTTAATCTAGCTTCAGAACCATCGAATATGTTGGATACTCTTTGTTTGATGGCTAGAGTGAACTCGCTAGATATAAGAGGCTCGTTCGATGTTTCTTGACCGTCGACCTTCATTTCGTTCATCGTTCGCTTGTTGTGGTTCTCTATTTGTGATAGTAGAAGCTTGATTTGCCAAATGTGGTATGATGACGGGTCTTGTTTCATTGTTTTTATTATCTGTAATGAAAACATTTGTTGGTTAGTTGATTTTTTTGTAATATTAATATTCTTGTGCTGACTGCTTAGTTGGTCTAATGGCCGTAGCGTATGACATTCTGGGTTCAATTCCCAGGTTAGGCAAAGTATCGCGGCCCCGGGAGACTAAGGGCTAATAAGGAACATGGGTGGGTATTAGTCAGTACAAGTCTGACACTCCCTTCCGCTCGCCCAAAGCTGGAGAGGTCATTTGACGATTACAAATCCGTAAAAAAAGGTCTGGCAAAGAGTTATTCCATCAGAAATTTCTCAGTAGCAGCCACGACGTCTGGATTTGTGCCAGTTGATGGCAATATCCGCCCCCGATTACATGTGACTTAAACCGATGCGTTCCCGTGCATGTTTGGTCATCATCATCATCATTTCAGCAATAAGACGTCCACTGCTGGACATAGGCCTCCCCCAGAAGGGGGGGATTTGCCATAATCGCCACGCTTGGCAGGCAGGTTGGCGATGGCAGTATGGAAGAATGAAGATATGTGATGGTGCTATTCTTTACGCCCGACACCATACGGAACATGTTTGGTCTGCTTCGGCAAAATAATCAAGAGCATAACATCAAAACACATTTGAACCATTCTCACCTTCAAAAACGTGGTCCAAATCGGCAGTGCACACAATATATCCTTAACCAAACACTCATAGGTTACCATACCTAAGGTCTGTAGATGTTCATTCTCGTCCTTAGTATATTTCCTGCACTGACACTGTCTTATCAACATCGGTTCTTTAACACCCTTCTTTTTCTTAGCCAACACCAAACAATCAGGACAAATATTTGGGCCACAATCCTCCATCAGGTACTGTCTCACGAAGTTCTGGACCTTATCGTCGCTGGTAAAGAACTCAATGTTGTCTGTGTTGGTGGACCAGACGTTGGCTTGGTCGAGCGTCAGTTGTTGCGCTAGGATGGTGAGGAAACCTTGTGGGTCGTCGATGTACGAGAGACAGCCGGCGCGCTGTTTTATGTCTATGCACCAGGAATATTCGAGGAATAATCTGGAAAACCATACAAATATTATAAAAAACACTTAAAAAGAAACTGAGATGGTGGAGGAAATCATGATCTTCAGGATCCGCACATCGAGCGCGTAACAATCGGGGAATCAAACATGCTTGTAATTGCGCTAGCAACATAGAAATTTCTCCTCCAACTCATTTTTTTTAATTGGGTAGTTGACAAAAAAAATCTAATTAGTCCGTCAGATAGATTTCCAAAAAATATTGGACACGTATTTTTTCTTTTTTCACGTAAACAAACAATGAAGACGATACAGTGCTTTAAAAACTCGTGTGACGTCATATTCTGAAGACATTAGTATGTCATTTTTTACCGGTAAGTGACGTCACAAACCCCCACTCAAATCTTTGACGCGTTTTATCTTCGTCAATTTTTATTGATTTGATAAAACAAAAAATACGTATCCAATATTTTTCGATAATCTAACAGACAGACTAATAGGGAATATGCGTATGATTCAAATAACGCTTATTTTTTTTTTATATGATCTCTTTACTTTTAGATTTACGTACATATTAATATTTTTTAATATAATTTCGTTTTGATTATGAAAATAATTATTGAAAAGTGCACAAAATGAGAGGGAAATTCAAATTAGTTGAAACGCAACGCTATTGGTCGGAACGAATTGTGACGTAGAAGTCTATCTAAACAAACAAATGTCTGTCAGTCAGCCAGTACAAATTTGTTGAGTGCTTGCGATTATATTGTTTTATCGAGATTTTGAGCAGTTATTGATTGAAGAGAAATTAGATTCACACGAAAATGACTGATATCGGTTACGTCAAGGCACAATCGGACAATCTTCCGAAAATTGATGTGTTTATGATGGCCACGTATTTCGCATCAAATTCGAATTTTACGTCTACTGAAATAAAAGGAGTGAAAGCAGCAAGGTAATTACACAATAAATATTATATTTATTCGATCTTCCACGCCTTTGGATAGTTTTTACCTGTATGTCAAGATAAAGGGCATACTTAACCTTAAAATATGAATGAAAATTCAAAGGATAGAGGTTATTTCATGAAAAAAACATTATTTACAGCATAAGCTGTTTTCTAATATGAACTTGACACTCTACTCGAGCTGACAGCAATCAAAGGACTTTAATGAATTTTTCTATGGTGTCATAATCGTGGGCTACGAGTCATACAATGCTTTTGGATTGTATTTACATTTTGTTTTATTTTTTTTTAGATCTGAACGAGAAACATATGGCGAATCTGCAGTTGGATATGTGCAAGTTAAACGGGAGGGTAATATATGCACTGTGAAGGCTCGAATAACACCTGAACACAATGTCCGTCAGAAGTGTTATTCTGTAACACTTGTGTGTGATGAGGCTGAAGAAACAATATTATCAGTTCAATGTGAAGACTGTGCAGCTCACAAAGGTAGGTCACGGTATTTTTATTTTATTTGTTTATTGAGTGAACATCTCTATGGATCATTACTATTGAATATCTACATAAAAAATATTATTTTACAGGAGGGTGTAAACATGCCGTTGCTTTCTTGGGTTGGGTGCATAGACGCAGTGTAGAACCACCTTCCACTAGTGTTGAATGCTACTGGAAAAAGTCAACATTATCAACAGTGGGAACAACTCTTAAATTTATGAAGGCGAAGGATATGTGCAACATACCCAAGATGCAGCAACCTGTAAGCGGTGCTGAGTCAGCACAGGCTTCAACTAGCAGGGAAAGTTTTTTGTCTGTTTTAATAAATCACAGTAAAAAAGTTGGTGACACAGGCAACCAAATAATGAAGTATTATAATGAGCCCAGTGATATTGAAAAAATGTCCATACATTATTTGGTAAGCATGATGCTGGAGGACAAACCGAAGACCCCACAAGAATTCATCGATTATTGCATGAAAGAAATGCATACAGAAGTGTGTAAGAAAGCAGCACTGGAAACATTAAATCAAAGTGACTGTCCATTGTGGTATGAGCTGCGGTATGCCCGAATTACTGCTTCTAAAGCTTATGAAGCTTCCCATTGCAAAGTTTTTGATGGGTCCTTAGTGGAAAGTATTATGGGAGCATCAAAATTACGGGACACGGATGCCATGAAAAGAGGCAGACAGTTAGAGAATGAAGTTGTTAAAGTTGTAGAAAAAATGAAGAAAATAAAAATAAATAAATGTGGAATCATGTTAAGCCCTATACATCCCATTATGGGTGCATCCCCTGATGGTGAAACTGATCATTACAGCATTGAGATTAAATGCCCTTCTTCTGAAAAATCAGTAAGCTGGTATATAAAAAACAACCAAATAACAGCAAAATGCATGGCACAAGTGCAGTTGCAAATGCATTTTTCAAATAAAAATAAAGCGTTATTCTGCATAGCTCACACTGATTTTGAGGAATCAAAAAATGTCACTATTGTGGAAGTTGATTATGACAAAGAAATGTGTGAAGAGTTAATAAATAAATGTAAAATTTTTTGGGGTAATGCTATTTTTCCTGTATTATTTAAATAAGATGTAGAAATAAAACTAAAATTAAATAAATCTACTTTTTTATTAAAGAATCTTGCATATTTATTAAACCACAAGCTATAATTATAACTTCATCCATAATAGGGATCAAATTGTGGTCCACACATGCATGAGGCAGTAACATATGAAATTCTCTTAATCTACTAATAACACGTTCAACATGAATTCTCAACGCTGCAATTCTTTTTGCCTGCTTTACTTCTTCTTTGGTACAAGCGACAGCCTTACTAACAGAAGGGGGTCTTATAA